>OZ023198.1:7991140-8666140 GCA_963995505.1 Hypericum androsaemum
TATTGATATTGGTATACCTGATGAATGAAATTGGTATCCGTCTATAATGATATTGGTACATTACAAAACATATATTCGAATGCATATGAGATGTCCAAATCGGATAACCAATATTCCTAGAGCTAAAAACCAATATCTTTTACTCATCAAAACCAATATCGCTACACTTTAAAACCAATATCAAATATTGGTTTGATTATGTACTGATATTGGTTTGTGTATGTACTGATATTGGTTTTAGTATGTACAGATATTGGTTTGATTATGTACATATATTGGTTTGAGTATGTACCGATATTGATTTTAGTATGTACAAATATTGGTTTGATTATGTACATATATTGGTTTGAGTATGTACGGATATTGGTTTGATTATGTACAGATATTGGTTTGAGTATGTACTGGTATTGATTTGAGTATGTACTAATATCACTGAAGATAAAATATTCTCAAATTTTAATTAATAACATGATGTCAAGTTTAGCAATAGACGGTTGCAACATTCAACTTTTGGACAATCTTATGCTCTTTACAATTTGCAAAGTTCATAAATAGCTGAGTGGTCGATTCAAGTCTATGTCTAAACAATTTTTCTCGGGTATTGTCTCCTGGTTCCACACATTAGTACAACTGTTCTTTTTCTTCTGTTTCATCTGCTGGTGCTTTGACATTGATTTTTCACGACCAACCTCACAACTGTTTTTCAATATCTTTCTTGACTTGTTCGGATTCTCGTATTTCTTTATACATTTACCCAACGCTTTGGATGTTGTCTGGTCATCATCGACTTGTTGTGTATCCATCCATGCTTCGATCTGAATAAGTTTTGTTAGTATTCATACCGCAATACCATACAATCATTATCGCTACACGTTAAAACCAATTTCACTACAGCAAAAAACCAATATCAATACAGTTACAAACTAATAGCATTACATCAAAAAACCAATATCAATACAGCCAAAAACCAACATCGATACAGCTAAAAACCAATATTACTACAGCTACTAACAAATATTAATGCACGTTAAAACCAATATCAATACAGCCCAAAATCAATATCGATACAGCCCACAACTAATATCTAGTCGACTTTCTAGTAAAACCAATAACAATACACATGAAAATCAATATCAATAAAGCTAAAAACTAATATCAATATACGCTAAAATCTATATTAATACGAGTCACAACCAATATCAATACTGCCTAAAATCAATATCACCACAGCTCAAAACCAATATCAATACATTTTAAAACCAATATCAATACAGTTAAAAATCAATATCGATACACGTTAAAACCAATATGAATACACGTCAAAACCAATATCAACACAGCTCAAAACCAATATCACTAAAGCCTAAAACCAGTATCATATCAGGCTAAAACTAATATCAATACAGCTTAGAACTAATATCAATACACGTGAAAAACCAATATCAATACACGTGAAAACCAATATCAATACAGCCTATAACCAATATTAGTACAGCCCAAAATTAATATCGTATCAGGCTTAAACCAATATCAATACAGCGAAAAACTAATATCAATATACGTAAAAATCAATATCAATACACGTCAAAATCAATATCGAAATAGCCTAAAACCAATATCACTAAAGCCTAAAACCAATATCTCTGAAGCCTAAAACAAATATCATATCAGCTGAAAACTAATATCATTACAGCTAAAAACGAATATCATATCAGGTAAAAACTATTATCAATATACGTAAAAACCAATATCAATACAGCCTATAACCAATATTAGTACAGCTCAAAACCAATATCACATCAGGCTTAAACCAATATCAATACAGTTAAAAATCAATATCAATACACATGAAAACTAATATCAATACACGTCAAAACCAATATCAATACAACCTTAAACCAATATCACTACAATAGCACTACACAGTAAAACCAGTATCGACACATCTAAAAATCAATATAAACACTGTTAAAAACCAATATCAATACAACGTCAAACCAATATCAGTAAAGCTAAAAAACAATATCAATACAATGTCTAACCAATATCAATACAACGATAAACCAATATCAATATAGTTAAAAACAAATATCAATATAACGACAAACCAATATCAGTAAAGCTAAAAACCAATATCAATACAGTTAAAAACCAATAGCAATACAGTTAAAAACCAATATCGAAATAGACTAAAAGCAATATCACTAAAGCCTAAAACCAATATCTCTGAAGCCTAAAACCAATATCATATCAGCCGAAAACAAATATCATTACAGCTAAAAACAAATATCATATCAGGTAAAAACTATTATCAATATACGTAAAAATCAATATCAATACAGCTAAAAACCAATATCAATACACATGAAAACTAATATCAATACACGTCAAAACCAATATCAATACAACCTTAAACCAATATCACTCCAGCCCAAAACCAATAGCACTACACGGTAAAACCAGTATCAACACATCTAAAAATCAATATCAACACTGTTAAAAACTAATATCAATACAACGTCAAACCAATATCAGTAAAGATAAAAACTAATATCAATACAGCGTCTAACCAATATCAATACAACGACAAACCAATATCAATATAGTTAAAAACCAATATCAATATAACGACAAACCAATATCAATAGGTTAAGCTGAACTAATATCCGTACAGTAAAAAACCAATATGAATACAAAGTCAAACCAAAATTACTACAACTTAAATCCAAATTCCAATACCAACATAGCTAAAAACAATATCCTTTACAGATCAAAACATAAATAATCATGACCAAGGGAAAGCATGAACAAATAATCACATAAAACCAATATCTCTATAAAACTGCACATTTAAACTACTAGACGAATGAATAACTTGGCCAATATGATACTAGACATACTAGACGACAGAGGGCGTACCTTAAAACAAACAACTACAACTCGAGCTTTAAAAAAAAATACTAGACATACCTTTAATATAGCAATAGTTGTTGTTGATTTGATGTAGAATACTAAAAATACTATAATATGTAACTGGAATTTTTTTTGGTGTAGCTATAATTGTTAAGAAACCCTCCCAGGAAAGAACGTTATTTTTTGGTTTGGAGGATTTTCGTTTTTTTGGTCTTTAGTTTAGTTTAGAGGGGAAAAAAACTGGTAGGGTTTTGTAGATTAAGCTGAATATGAAGAGTCCTTCCTTACAGGAATTCAAAGAGTCCTTCATGCCTTTTACGTTCATTGGTGGTTATTTTTTTACCTTTTTGAAGTTTCTATAATTTTTCTAGCTTCTATTAGTTTCCAATATTACCTCTTATTATTTAATTAATACCTACATTGCCACCATCTCCTCTTTAGTCCCCAAACTTGGGGACTATCCTTGTCCCCTCCAAATCGCCCCCCTGGGTGGGGTGGGGTGGGAAGGCATGGATGGAGTGGAGACTTAAATATAGATCATTAGATTTTATTTTAAAATAGTTTCTGCAAATTCAAGGGTCATTAATCTATCAAAGGTACTTTGGACCTTTTACCCATCTCATAGCAACTAGGGTTTCCACCCCATCCATTTAAACCTTTTTAAACACAACCCACCATCTCTCACGTCTCTTCCTCCTCTTCTTCTTCTTTTCTCTCTCTCTCTCTCACATCCAATCTCCCCCAAATCCGATGGCGTCTCAGCAACACGATGCCATCTTCAATCTCGATGATGACGACCGATCGTCCCAATCCCATGACGACCGATCGTCCCAGTCCCATGACGACCTCGAGGATGATCCCGAGATTATGGACGACGACGACGATGAGGAAGACCTCTGCCCCACCTCCTACGACGCGGTCGTCCTCCCCTCCCCGTCGCAGCTCGACCGGAAGTCCCTCCCGCTAGACGAGATGCGGCAGCTGTTCCAGCGGCTGTGGACCAACGAGGATGAGATCGAGCTCCTCCAGGGTTTCCTCGAGTACTCGGCTTGGTTTTAGTCTGTAGATATTGGTTTCAGTCGCTAATGATATTGGTTTGAGTATGTATTAATATTAATTTTCAGATGTAATGATATTGGTTTGAGTACATATTGAAATTAGTTTTACTCTGTACTGTTATTGGTTTCAATTGCTAATAATATTGATTTGAGTATGCATTGATATTGGTTTGAGTACGTATTGACATTGGTTTTAGTCTGTACTGATATTGGTTTTCATATGTAGTGATATTATTTTTCATATGTAATGATATTGGTTTGAGTCTGTATTGATATTGGTTTTAGTATGTTGGTTTTAGTCTGCATCGATATTCATTTCTAAATGTATCGATATTGGTTTCCGAATGTATTGATATTGGTTTACAAATGTAGTGATATTCATTTTCAAACGTAGTGATATTGGTTTCCGAACGTAGTGATATTGGTTTCCGAAGGTAGTGATATTGGTTTGCGAACGTAGTAATATTTGTTTCAGTCGGTAATGATATTGGTTTCCGAAGGTAGCGATTTTTGTTTGCGAACGTAGTAATATTGGTTTCAGTCGCTAATGAAATTGGTTTCCGAAGGTAGCGATTTTTGTTTGCGAACGTAGTAATATTAGTTTCAGTCGCTAATGATATTGGTTTGAGTATGTATTAATATTGGTTTTCAGATGTAATGATATTGGTTTGAGTACGTATTGATATTGGTTTTAGTCTGTACTGATATTGGTTTCAGTCGCTAATAATATTGGTTATATTGGTTTTAGTCTGTACTGATATTGGTTTTCAGATGTGATAATATTGGTTTTCAGATGTAATGATATTCGTTTGAGTCTGTATTGATATTGGTTTCCAGATGTAGTGATATTGGTTTCCGAAGGTAGTGATGTTGGTCTCCGAACATAGTGATATTGGTCTCCGAACGTAGTGATATTGGTTTTTGAACGTAGTGATATTGGTTTTCTATTGAGATTTTGTTCTTTGGTTCTTTGAATTTAGTTATTTAAAAAAATACCTAGAGGCTGGTAGAATTTTTGAAGTTGACAATAATTTAAAAAGAGAGAGAGAGTCCTTCCTTCACGAGAATATGAAGTGTCCCTTTCTCTTTCCATAAAAAAAAGTGTGTCAGCTAATTTTTAATTTTTTTTTTGGTTTCTGTTAGGTTTCCAATATTACCCCTTATTGGTTTAATAAAATCTAACTTTCCACCTGAACCTCTTTAGTCCCCATTTTTTGGGACTATGCCTGTCCCCACCAAATCCCTCCCCGGGGTGGGGAGCATGTGAATTATTATTGTCTGAAGGAGAAAGAATATTTTTTGTAGGGATAAAGTGGCGCGAAGCCTATATAAAAAATGAATTACAGACATAAGACAAGAAATCGAAACTGAAATACAGACACAAGACAAGAAATTCAAGCAGAAAATAAATCAGTCCGATGACAGCAAAGTGGCACAGGGAGGGAGCGATGGGCAATCGAATTAAGCACAAAGGCCGACGACTGGGGCGGAGTTTTACCGAAGCAAGCTTCAGCCAATAACCTCAAGACACCGTCAAGAGGGCATCTGAATGCAAAACACTCAGATGAGAGTCAATGTCGAAGTAAATCGACCAAGACAAGGTTCTCCACCTGCAACCATCAAACATGCAACGAGATTCGAAAGGATCTCAGATAAGACGAAAGACAATCCAAGCATAAGCAGAAATTAAAAGAGCAAAAGCCCGACGCAGCCACTAAGCAAGCGGATCTCGGTCAGAGACGGCAAACAACGGTCAGGGACGAGGCTGAGAGGTGGGAACGGCGACCAGGCTGAACGACGGTGGATGGCGGGGACGGACGAGGGGCAGCGATCGAACGACGTTGAAAGGCGGATGAACAGACGATCAGGGTCCTCAAGCGGAGATCCGGCGAGGCTGAGCCGGCGAGCTTGAGGATCAAAGAAAAGGCAAGGTGAACAGCGACCAGAGCAACGACGAAGCTGAGTGGAGGTCGGTGAGGTGAACCAGCGGGAACGGCGACCAGGGACGGCAGAAACTGGACGAGGCTGAGCGACAGGTCAGCGAGCGGAGATCGGCCGACGAGCAGGCGATTGGTGAAGCGGGCCGACGAGCATGAGAAACAAGCCGGCAAGTAGGAGATGAGGCGACATGAAAAAAATAGAAAGACTAAAAGCCCTAGAATGGCTTCCACTTGGGAAGAGGAAAGCTCCACTGAAGGAGAAAGAATACTAGTGGGCCCAAAATCAATCAACCTTGGGAAGACTTTTGCTTCCTCCACCATAATTAATGTCGATTGGGGCTTTTACTAACTAATAGTAGGTGAATTGTTCCGCATTTCATGCAATTTAGGAATCTCACCGCTTGCATAGTAATATATATATATATATATGCACAAAATAAAATAATAAATTATCCTTTTAAAAAGACAAAGGTTAATTAAAGGGCATATATTCGTTTTGGGCAACAAATCAGATCTAATCTATCTTACGGAAAAAGCAATCTATTGTGTCAGGCTTAGTGCCACTGTGGGTGGGCACCTGGCAGATATTTATAAACAAACTGATACATTTACTTTTGGGTAAAGTTTATTTTAGTATCCTGTGTTATCTTTAAAAATTATTTTAGTATTTTGTAGAAAAAAATTCATCTATCAAGTCAAACTGTATCCAATTAACATCACTTAGATCTACAGACAACTTCTGAGGCCTACCCGAACTGAGTTAATTGAAACGACGTTATTTTAGTAGCGACGGGACACTCCACATCACATTTTCTAGCACACTTGTAAACATGACATGGCAAAATGACAAATATCTAAATAGTCACTTATTTATTTGTAATATTTTTATAAAATCATCATTTACCCAATTTAATATTAAAAACCCACTATCGATCATCTTCTTCCCCAACCCTTCTCCTTCCTAAAAATTCAATCTTCAAATTAACCATAATATCCTCCTCCACCACCGTCTATATCCAAGTCCAACTCCATGACTTCATCCTTCTCGGTGTGGTCCCTCACCGACGCGAGGTCGAGAAGAGGGTTATGGAAAAAGGGTCGCGCTGGCCCTGCCGATCGAGACTCCCCGCAACTGCAAATCCTCCATCGAACCCGTCCTTAACCTAATCGGACTCCTTCGTAGGAAATCAATGCAATTCCCCCGTAACTGCAAATTCCCCGACTAGAGGTAGATGGAAATCGATGTTGGGACACGAAGAGAGAGATGTTGCTGTTGAGAAATTAAATCGATGCAAATCCCCCGACTAACTCGTCTCGTCCCTAACCTAATCAGATTCCTTCATTGAGAACTAAATCGATGTTGGTGTTGTTGAGTGAGAGAGAGAGAGAGATGGGCTCGACGTCCTAATCCTTCTCGTTGTCAAAATCAAGGAGGGTGTTGTAGTCGTACATGAAGTCATCCGGGGAGCCGACGTCGAAGTCATCCCCCCGGCGCCGTTGGGAGACGAAGCTGTTGTTTTTGACAAAGAGCAGAGAAAGGTGGGCTGGTTTGGACGGCCAGAAACGTTTTTGTCATCGGAGAAGACGACAACGAAAAAGATAACGTTGAGGAGGAGAGAGAAGGAGGCAGAGGAAGATAGCAAGTATAAGTGACTATTTTGATATTTACCACCTTGCCATGTCATGTTTACAAGTGTGCTAGAAAATGTGATGTTGTGTGCCACGTCGTTACTAAAACAATGTCGTTTCAATCAGCTCGGTTCGAGCCAGTGCGAGAAGCTGCCCGTAGACTTAAGTGATGTTAATTGGATGCTGTTTGACTCGATTGATAAATTTTTTACCACGGAATACTAAAATAATTTTTTGTGATATTACAGAGTACTAAAATAAACTTTTCCATTTCCTTTTTTATCTTTCGAAAAAGAAGATGATCATAAATACATTTACTTTACTCTCTCCCTCCCCACCTAAAATTCAAAATCAAAATAATAAAAAAGACAGACAAAAACACAAATTCCCAAGTCCCACGCAGCTTCCTCTATTCTGCTCAGTTCACTCTCTTCTACTACAAGTGCTCTACCTCTCCTCCTCCTCCTCCGAAGAAGAAAAACTCCAACTCCAACTCCAACTCCAACTCCAACTCCAAAGGGCATGGAGTCCGCTATCAGGAGCAGCACCCGCTTCTTCTGGGCTTCACTCACTCTCCTCCTCACAACAATGCAGCCGTCTGGTGGGGCCCACACACGTGGCATAAAACTACGGGCAGATAGCCAACAACCTCCCAGACCCATCCGACGTCGTCCCACTCGTCAAATCCCTGGGCGCCACCCACCTCAAGCTCTACGACGCCAACCCCAAGCTCCTCTCCGCCTTCGCCCACTCCAACATCTCCTTCACCCTCGGCCTCGGCAACGAGTTCCTCGCCCAGATCCAGGACCCCGCCCACGCCCTCTCCTGGGCCCAGCAGAACGTCCTCGCCCATCTCCCCAACACCAACATCTCCTCCATCGCCGTCGGCAACGAGGTCCTCACCCTAATCCTAAACGACACCGCCTCCGCCGCCTCCTTCTCACAGCATCTCCTCCCGGCTATGCAGTCCCTCCGCGCGGCTCTCGCCTCCCTCAACCTCTCCGGCGCCGTCTCCGTCACAACCCCGCACTCGCTCTCGGTGCTCCAGTCGTCCTACCCGCCGTCGACGGCGTCGTTTCGGAGAGATCTTCTTCCGAGCCTCACTCCGATCTTCAGCTTCCTGCACCGGACCGGCGCGCCCTTCCTGACCAACGCCTACCCCTTCTTCGCCTCCAAGGCGTCCCCGGGGCGGATCCCACTCGACTTCGCGCTCGCCGATCCTGGCGCCGCCGACCCGGCCTCCGGTCTCAAATACGGCAGCATGCTCTCCGCGCAGGTCGACACGGTTTACTCCGCCCTCGCCGCCGGAAGCCCGGGCCGACCTCCGAGAGGAACTATGGGCTTTTCAGGCCCGACGGGAGCCCTGCCTACGAGCTTGGGCTCGGCGGGAACCTCAGCTTGACGACGGCATCTTCGCCCCCCCTGTAGTGGAAATGGGAGCCAAACGACGACGACGTCGTCGCCTCCGTGGACGCCGGAGAGCTCTTCCACTGGTTACTTGTCCGTTTCTTCCTCTGCTCTTCCCAAGGTTCGTATATTTGTTTGTGCTTTATTTTCTTGGGTTTTTTTTTTGTTTCCTTAGTTTTTCGTTATTTGTGGCTTTATTTTAATTTTGTTGGACTGACATAACTGATGTTATTGCTTATGTAATTTGAGGTCATTTGTTGTATTTAGAATTGAAATCCTTGAGATGATATACTTGAATTAGAATTGTTGAAAATGGTGTTATTTGTTTGATAGAAAATAGGGATTGTTATAAACGTTGCAATCTAAAATTGATTTAGGATTATATAGTTTTTCTCTAAGTTGTTGAACAAAGAAAATTGATGTTAGTCCTTAGTGGGCCTGCTTATTTCTTTTTTTAATTAAGAAGAAATTAGTTGTTGTTTGGAGACATAGATAAGCCAATTGAGGATCGTTGTGGGGACATGTTAGAACTTGGAAGTTACGTTGATTGGCTGTTGTGATGATTGAATCTGTAGAGACGAGGCAGCTTTGTTCTGAATGGGTTGGTGGTGAGTGGATTCCGGCTGACCTTTGGTCTGATGAGACAAGGCTCAACCTTCTGAATCGGATGGTATCGGGGAGGAGGAGGAGGAAGGATTTACAAGGCTCAACAATGGCAAATGACAATCTTGGGAATTAGGCAAAGGTAGATTCTGCTTTCTCTTTTTCTTTTCTTTGTTGCGGAAAGAAAAGGTTTGGGATATTTTTCACTTGCCTTTGTTACTCTTCCACGTATAATCGTGACTTTGAACTGACCTCCGTCCATCTGCCTTAATGCAGGAAACTCTTGCTTTATCTCCTCCATCCATCTGCATTAGAATAGAGCTTTCAGGTTTTTACATATAGGAATTTGTGTGTTAACTGTTAAGGCCATTAGTATTGGTCAAGTGAGAGAGATGGCTTGGCTCCTTTGAAAAAAACTAGCATTACTTGACCTTACCCACTTTGCTACAAATTCATCTTCGGTCGCAAAAGCAGCAACCCCTACTAAAAAAAATGGCGAAGTTGGCTTCGGGCCTCGCAGGGAAAGTGCTGGAGCTGCTAGCTTCACCGGCCTACGAGGAGATCAAACAGGCATGGGGAGTTAGGAACGATCTTGAGAAGCTGAGGGGGACCATGGCCAGCATCTAGGCGGTACTGCTGGATGCGGAGGAGAAGCAGGTTCACAATAGGGCCATTACTTTGTGGTTGGAGCAGCTCAAGGATGCGTTATACGACGTCGAGGATATACTCGCAAACTTCCAGGCCAAACATCTTCGGAGAAATGTCCTCGGGCTCAGCCGTTGGAGCTTTCCCATAAAGGTACCTACTGCCCGCTGGGATCGATTTTTAACTTGTGACTTGGAGTCTTTGCTCTGGCGATTAAATGAATCGTTGACGTGAATATTATGTTTCTGAAATACTTTTCTGACCTTTTAGTTGGCCTTTAGTAGGGTGAGTAACGAATCTTATATGTAAAATTTTTATTTATTCAGTAATAAACCGCCAAGATGGTAAGTAATTAAATTTACTGATTGTTACACCTCCATCACTTTTTACCTAAATGAACATAAGATAATAATATATCTAAGAGTAATGCTAATTAGATAGAGATTATCTTATGATTAAATTATGAACGTATTCTGCTATAATCTTTCGATCTATTCTCATACGTCTTGCCAGCTCGGAAGAAGGGGATTAAGGTCAAGCCACTTGTTTAATTTGCTTATCCACATCTGATCTCGGTCGCCTTGTACGCTAATTTTTTGGGCCTGACACTCCTTATACTAGTGCCAAGCCCATGTAACGGATCTCATATTGTTCAGGTTAAATGATTAAAATCATTTGTTTCACAATTTTCAGGTATCTCGCATTTTCCTGTGTTCCTCCAATCCCATCTTGTTCAGGTTTAAAATGGCCCATAGAGTGAGGGAGATACATGAAAAGCTCGCTGAAATCGGGAAAATAAAAAAAGATTTTGGACTTGTTGAGCTAGACGAACATAAGCCTCGAAGCAGCAGAGAGAGGGAAATGACACACTCGTATGTGCACGTTGCGGATATTGTCGGGAGACAAGAAGCAAAACAAACAATCATCCACTATTTGGACCAACGTGAGGATACCAGAAATGCGTCTGTTATTCCTATTGTTGGGATGGGAGGCTTAGGTAAGACTGCACTCGCTAAATTAGTATATAATGATGGTTGGGTGGAAGAGAATTTCGAGATCAAACTTTGGGTCTGTGTTTCTAATGACTTCAGCTTAAAAAAGGTGGTGGTGCAAGCCATCAAGTGTGCTATTGGCAAAGACCTCAGCAACATGGACATCGAACAATTGCAACGAGAGCTAAGAGACATTTTGGGTGGTAAGAAATACTTGCTTGTGCTTGATGATGTGTGGGAGGAAAATGAAAGAAAATGGCTGGATTTGAAGGCTTGATGCTCCTTATAAGATAGGGGAAAAGTTGCTGATGGAACACGAAGCGAAAAAGTTGCTTCAATCGTCGGAACGATTGATGCTCCTTATAAGATAGGGGAGCTTCCTCATGAAGACTGCCTGAAGCTCTTCTTTAGATGTGCATTTGGGGAGGGAGAACAGCGCCAATGGCCTATAATCCTAAGGAAAATTGGAGAAGAAATAGTCAAGTGTAAAAGAGTTCCCCTTGCTGTGATGACATTAGGTAGTTTGTTGACTTTCAAGACCAATGAGACTGAATGGAAGTCGGTGAGAGACAATGAGATATGGAAGCTGGAGCAGAAAGAAAATGACATCATGCCTGCTTTAAGATTGAGCTACGAGCGGTGAGATATGGAAGCTGGAGCAGAAAGAAAATGACATCATGCCTGCTTTAAGATTGAGCTACGAGCGGTTGCCATCTCATCTCAAGTCATGCTTTTCTTGCTATTCAATTTTCCCCAGGGACTGATTTTTCTGATTTCTATCTGACTACATTATGGATGTCACTTGATCTTCTTAAACCACTTTATGGGAGGCAGAGCTTGGAAGATGTGGGCCATAGGTACTTGAATGAGTTGGCCTCTAGAGAGTTTTTCCAAGATGTTGAGGACAAGATAGTTTTCAGAAGTAGCAAAATGCACGATCTAGTACATGATCTTGCATTGTCAGTGTTGGGGATGAGTTCTTCAATATAGCCTCCAATGGCAGCAACAAAGAATTGTTTAGTCCTCAGAAAACTGGTACTTGTGTTCTGGCAACCTAGACGACCAACTTGAATCTCCAGACATAATACCCTTCTTGCAAAGTTTGGAGCACATCCGGACAGCTTGTTCTGAATTAGGTACCAACATCTCATTTGTAGAGGCTTGTCTTCCCAAGTTTAGGTACTTGCGCTTTCTGCTGTTATCAGATTTAAACTTTGATATGTTGCCGAAGGGAATATTTTTCGATTTCCAACATCTTCGATTTCTAACCATAACTTACAACAAGGAAATCAGACGACTCCCCAGTTCAATTTGTGAGCAGCATAGCTTGCAGTTTCTAAATCTGGGGGGCTGTGATAGTTTGGAAGACTTGCCCAAAAACATCAAGTATCTGGTCAGCCTTCGGTTCCTGATTCTAACTATAAAGCAAGTTCGGCTACCAGAAGATGGGATAGGATCCCTGAAATCTCTTCGATCCCTGTGGCTTGTTGGCTGTGAGAATATGGAACATTTGTGCCAAGATATTCCGGGGCTCCAGAACCTCCGCCAACTCTGTATCGATGGTTGTCCGAGATTGAAGTGTCTTCCACAAGGTGTAAAGTTCTTGCCAGCATTGGAGAGTCTAGCCATTGACGATTGTGACGACTTTGACTTAGGATTGGAGGACGGGAAGCAGAATCACGACATTACCAGTTGCGGGATCCGATTTTTGTGGCTTGTCAATTTACCCAAAATGGAGGAACTTCCGCAGTGGCTACTTCAAGGGTCTGCCAACACCCTACAAGTCCTCTTAATTGAAAGGTGCGACAATCGGAAAGAATTTTGGAATGATCTGCAAAACCTACGTGCCCTTCAGAGTGTTCGTGTGAAGGAGTGCCCCAATGTGCTTCACCCTGGAGAAACAGAGGAAGATTGGCGTAAGATTTCTCACATCCCCAGCATTATGATCGACGGGGAGCTGATTTTTTTTAAATCTTCTGCTGATGATGATATCAAGGAACAACCAGCAGACATTTAGTGTGTGTTTAGTAAAAGCTTTTGGATATTGGCTGATAGCTTTTGGTTGGTGAAACAGCCGATGACAATCACATTACCTACGTGTTTGTGTGGATGTTAAAGTTTGATTACTAGTTATATCTTTTGATTTGTAATTTATATAAGGATCACGATAGCTTTTGCTTGAGTTAATATCAACGACCTGATATTACATTATGTTAAGTAAAAATTTAGTTTGCAACAAGTTTGCATAGGAACGTGGCGGATTCGACACATATTGGGTGGGGAGCATGTGAATTATTGTCTGAGGAATACTAGTGGGCCAAAAATCACTGAACATTAGGAAGACTTTTGCTTTCCCATGATTAACGTTGATTTGAGCATTTAACTTAAATACGTTAAAATGTCTCTAAAGTGTTATTATTGATGGTACTTTCATTAACCATAAACACAAGTCATACAAAAAGATAGCCTCATGTTCATGAGGAGGATGTTCAACAATATCATCCACAAAAGGGCCTAATCTAGCGGATTTCGATAACCAATCCGCGACTTTGTTAACTAGTCTTGGCACAAACGCTAGTTCACACAAGGGTAAACTCAAAAGACGATTTTGCACCTCCAATGCAAGGAGTTCCACATTCCAATCAATAGTGGAAGATGCGTTGTTTATGAAATCAACAAGCATCTTGCAATCCGACTCCATTCAAATACAACTAAGAAATCCGCCCAAAACAGGTTAGAAAACAAAAATCAGCCAAAACAGTTGACTTTTGGTCAACCAGTCAAAATGTTGACCAGTCAAACTGTTGACCAAGTCAACTCGGGAATAGGGTTTTTCAACCCAAAACTCCCTCTCTCTCTCTCCCCGCATCTCCTTCTTCTTCTGCCGAATCTTCTTCTTCTGCCGAATCTTCTTCTTCCCAGCGGCGGCGGTGATTCCGAGCAGCAGCGGACGACAGACGGGCAGCAGGGGCGGCAGCGGGCGGCTCCGATCTGAGAGGGGCGGCAGCGGGCGGCTCCGATCTGCGAGCTCTCCTCTCTCTCCTTGACGGCTCCTTCTTCTTCCCTCAGCTACGGACGGCCAACGAACGGACGGAGCAGCTGAGCTTCTCCCGGCGCGGCGACGGTGCGCAGGGACGGTCGCCTCCTCCAGGCGACGTTGAGGCGGTCGGACGCGGGCGGCGGCGGCGACTCCAAGGGTTTCAAAACCCTAAATCCCGAATTTCCCCCAAATCGGTTACTGTTCTTTGCGCGTTTTATTCTCTAGTTGTGAGGTAGAGAGAACCCTCACGGAAGCCTTGTAACCGATTGGACTCGCATAGTGGACGACTCTCCTTTGCACGTGGTTTTCTCCCCGTCTTGGAGTTTTCACGTAATTCTCGTGTGTCTCGTATTTCTCGTTTCGATCTTATTTCTCAACAGTTGCTGTAGCGCCCCGTGATCCGACCAGCGTGCTTTGTCCTCACTCGCACGCATCCCGGAAACTTTCCAGGAGGTTATCCATCTTGATCCTACTCCCGGCTAAACGCGTTTAACCTTGGAGTTTTCTCAAGATGTGTACCAGAAAAAAGATGCACCTTGTTGGTATGGATAGTAGCAATCAAATCACTTAAGCGTTTCAGACAGAACAGATCATTAACGGGGTATCACAGCTGCCTTCCTCAACCACTTTGCTATAAATTCGTCCTCGATCGCAAAAGCAGCAACCACTACTAAAAAATGGCGGAGTTGGCTTCCGGCCTTGCAGGGAAAGTGCTGGATGTTGGGTATGGAGACTTCGGACACCGCGGGGGGGCGTAGCCCCGTCCAGAACTGGGATCGACCTGCGTGTGTGTTTTGGTTCCTAGGTTTGTTGGTACTATAAATACCCCGCTTGTCTGTCACTGTATACTTATCTTCTTCCTTGTAGAGAGAGACAGAGAGAGAAGAGGAGAGAGAAACACCATTGTTGAGCCTGCGTAGCTCCAAAGTGTAGATCGAGCAAGGTCCTGGGGCTCACCCGTTGGAGCTTCCCCAAAAAGGTACCCTATTAACAAACCTTTGGGAGGGAGGTGGTTACATTATGGGATTAAAATTATTTGTTTCACAATTTTCAGGCATCTCGCTTTTTCTTGTGTTCCTCCTCCAATCCCATATTGTTCAGGTTTAGAATGGCTCATAGAGTGAGGGAGATAAATGAAAATTTGGGTGAAATTGCCAAAATAAAAAGAGATTTTGGACTTGTTGAGCGAGACTAGCAGCCTCCTCAAGGCAGAGAAAGGGAAATGACACACTCGTATGTGCATGTTCCGGACATTGTTGGGAGAGAAGCAGCAAAACAAACTATCATCCGCTATTTGCATCAATGTGTGGGTGGTGTCTCCGTTATTCCTATTGTTGGGATGGGAGGCATGGGTAAGACCACACTCGCTAAATTAGTTTATAATGATGGTTGGGTGAAAGATAATTTCCAAATGAAACTTTGGGTCTGTGTTTCTGATGATTTCAATTTAAAGAAGGTGATTGTGCAAGTAATCAAATGTGCTAATGGCAGAGACCTTGATAACATGGACATCGAACAATTGCAACGAGAGATGAGAGACATTCTGGGTGGTAAGAAATACTTGCTTGTGCTTGATGATGTTTGGGAGGAAAATGAAAGAAAATGGCGAGATTTGAAGGAATTGTTGATTGGTGGTGCTGAAGGAAGTAAAGTTATTGTGACTACACGAAGCAGCATAGTTGCTTCAATTGTCAAAACGATTGAAGCTCCTTATAAGATAGAAGAGCTTTCTCATGATTTTTGCTTGAATCTATTCTTTAGATGTGCATTCGGGGAGGGAGAACAATGCCAGTGGCCTATCATCCTAACAAAAATTGGAGAAGAAATAGTTACCAAGTGTAAAGGTGTTCCCCTGGCTGTGATGACATTAGGAAGTTTGCTGAGGTTCAAGACCGATGAGACTGAATGGAAGTCGGTGAGAGACAGCGAGGTATGGAAGCTAGAGCAAAAAGAAAATGACATCATGCCTGCTCTAAGATTGAGCTATGAGCGGTTGCCATCTCATTTGAAGACTTGTTTTGCTTGCTGTTCAATTTTCCCCAAGGATTATGATTTTCCTGATTTCATTCTGACTGCATTATGGATGTCACTCGATCTTCTTAAACTATCATCATCTTATGGGAGGCAGAGCTTGGAAGATGTGGGCCGTAGTTACTTCAATGAGTTGGCCTCTAGAGGGTTTTTCCAAGATGTTGACGACGACGAGATAGTTTTCAGAAGTAGCAAAATGCACGATCTGGTACATGATCTTGCATTGTCAGTGTTGGGAGATGAGCTCTTCAATATAGCCTCCAATAGCAGCAACAAAGAACTGTTTAGTCCTCAGAGAACCCGGTACTTGTATTCTGGCAACCTAGACGACCAACCTGCCTCTCCAGACATAATACCCTTCTTGCAAAGCTTGGAGCGCATCCGGACAGCTTTTTTTGAATCAGGTACCAACATCTCATCTGTAGAGGCATGTCTTCCCAAGTTTAGGTACTTGCGCTTCCCGCTGTTCTCAGATTCAAACTTTGATATGCTACCGAAAGGAGTATTTTCAAATTCCCCGCATCTTAGATTTCTAGACATATCTATGAATAAGAAAATCAGACGACTCCCCAGTTCAATTTGTGAGCTGCATAGCTTGCAGTTTCTAAATCTGGGGGATTGTGATAGTCTGGAAGAGTTGCCCAAAAACATCAAGTACCTGGTTAGCCTTCGGTTCCTGATTCTAACTATAAAGCAGGTTCGGCTACCAAATGACGGGATAGGATCCCTGAAATCTCTTCGGTCCCTGTGGCTTGTTGGCTGTAAGAATATGGAACATTGGTGCGAAGATATTCGAGGGCTCCAAAACCTCCGGCAACTCTTTATTTTTGGTTGTCCGAGATTGAAGCGTCTCCCACAAGGTGTAAAGTACTTGCCAGCATTGGAGAGTCTAGCCATTGACGATTGTCACGACTTTGACTTTGGATTGGTGGACGGGGAGCAGAATCACGACATCACCAGTTGCGGGATCCGATTTTTGTGGCTTGGCATGTTACCCCAACTGGAGGAACTTCCGCAGTGGCTACTTCAAGGGTCTGCCAACACCCTACAAGAACTCTCAACTGATTGGTGCAAAAATCTGAAAGAATTTTGGAATCATCTGCAAAACCTACGTGCCCTTCAGAGTGTTCGTGTGATGACGTGCCCCAATGTGCTTCACCCCGGAGAGGATTGGCTTAAGACTTGTCGCATCCCCAACATTATGATCGACGGGGAGTTGATTTCTCTTAAATCTTCTGCTGATGATGATATCAAGGAACAACCAGCAGACATTTAGTGTGTGTTTAGTAAAAGCTTTTGGATATTGGTTGATAGCTTGTGGTTGATGATACAGCCGATGACAATCACATTACCTACGTGTTTGTGTGGATGTTAAAGTTCTATTACTAGTTTTATCTTTTGATTTGTAATTTATACAAGGATTACAATAGCTTTTGCTTGAGTTAATATCAACGACCTGATATTACATTATGTTAAGTAAAAATTTAGTTTAGTACCATACCGACTTGCAAGCCACTATTAACGGCCTAATCTTGTTTTTTATTACATTACCTTATTCATGTAATTTGAATGTTAGGTATAGGTGCTATTCCAATTATATGTTTGTAAGGAGCGTTACTAGCAACAAGTTTGCATAGGAACGTGGCGGATTCGAAGCATATAAGATATTGGGTGGGGAGCATGTGAATTACTGTTTGAGGAATACTAGTGGGCCCAAAATAACTCAGCATTAGGAAGACATTTGCTGTTGATTTTTTTTGGAAAGAGTGGCTATATTAATATAAACGGGTTACAATATAAGAAATGAAAATACATAGACAAGTAACGGTGGCACTGAACAAAAAAAAGAAACCAAATTACAGTCCACAGAGTGGCACGATAACCGAAGGGGAGGTATGCCAAGACAAGCTACAACTTAAAAATCACAAAATAATATCATAGACCTCACCAAGTGGGTATTTTGAATGCACACAAGATGCATGCAAATGAAAGTCCCGGTTGAACGAGTTCAACCGAGACAAATTGCTTCACCTGCGACAACAAGAATGGTTTCGAGATCCGAACTGATATCAAATGAAGCCAAGACTGATCCAAGCAAAAGAAAAAAAAGACAGTAGGACAAAATAAACAACATAGAGATTGCCCAAACAAGAACATTCAACAAATGGGACTTGGGCAAGAAAGCCAAATGCAGCAAAAATAAACAACAAAGCAGCATAGTTGCGACAAAAATGAAGACAAGCAAAAATAAAACAGAAAAAGAACCGGAGGGGTAGTCAACCAACCCCTTCGGCCCTCGACCAAGCCCCGCCTAGGAACACTGGAAGATAGGCCAACGACGCTGCCGGTGAGACGAACGACGGGGAATGACCTGTGAAGACTGCTAGTAGTGGTGGGTTGACCAACGTCGAGGACTGGTCAGGTGAGGTCGGACGGAGAGGCGAGGCTACCATCTGGGCAAAACGGAGCAAAAAGATGAGGGGGAGGTTGCCGAAAGGAAAGGTTAAGTTGAAGAAGAACCTTGAGGGAAGGTTGCCGATATTACTGTTGATTTGAGCATTTATTTTTTAGAACTTAAATACGTAAAAATATCCATAAAGTATTATTGTTGATACCAGAAATGTTATTATATAATAGAAGTTTATGTTTTTCTTCTAAAAATATAAAATTTTAAATTTTGAATAGTAAATATCAAAAAACTGCTTTGTCTATTTTGAATTTACCTAAAATCTCAATTAGCGTTATTCAAATGCTACATTTGATTGAGATATTTTCTTACAACAAAATACTTATCAAAAGGACCATTTGAAGACGATTGAGAATATTAACGATGATGTAAAATTCATCAAACAAGAAACTAATATCTTGAAATATATTTTTTAAATTCGTAAAGTATATAAAAATATACATATTTATTAAAAAATATTATTCATGCAAAAAATTAAGACCGCGATTAAGCACAAATTTTTTCTGAAAAAGTATTAGTTATTACTATAGATTGGTTATTAGAATTTTGACACTGGTCCGACTCGAGACTAGAACTTTTTATCAGTTTATAAAGATTATCACTTTACATGACATATATATTTCAAATATTATACCTTAGTGTAACATTATTAATACTTAAATGGGAAAATTTGTGTATAACAGGATGTCTAATACCAGAAGATGAAAGTTAATTTGATCCATAGGTAAGAAAGCTAGCCTACAATTCTTAGGTATTCAATCAACAACTTGGTTTTGAAAATCAATTCACTGAGTGCACATAATAGAGGGATTTTTTCTCAAATAGGTAAAAAATATACATATTTTCCCTATATAGGTAAAAAGTTATACATATTCCCAAAATAGGTCGAAAGATTTTTTAATATTAAAATTTTTTGAAGAAGGCGCCCTCTCCAAATGGCGCCTCGACTGCAACCGCTACAGCTTGTCGGAAAACTAGATTAAAAAAAAAAATTAGTGGAGGCGCCCTAATAGGTTGGCGCCTCCAAAAAAAAAAATTTTTGATTCCAAAAAAAAAATATTTGGTCGTAGAATAAATAAAGAGATACCGAGCAATTAAAAGTGGCCGAATTTATTGAAATTTATTTTTTTGCAAATTATGGATAAACTTGATTCAATTCGTAAATTTATCCCAATACTTTGATCTGAATTTATCAAAATATACTTACATTTTTACTTGCAGTAGTATAAAATAATACCAAAAAAAATCAAAGTGGAGGCGCCACCCAACTAGGGCGCCTCCTTTATTTTTTTTTGAGTTTTTTAATGACATTAGGAGTTTTTTAATGACTTTTTATAGATTTATTTTTAACTAATGTTGCAATAAATAGAAAATTAAATACAATCCATCTAAATTTGATTTATTTTGAATTTTTTAATGAACTTTATTTAATAGAGTTTTTCTTTTTGTAACTCTTTCCCCCTTTTTGTAAAAGTTATCTTAAAAATTAAATTTCAAGATTGTAATCTATGTTCGGTTTAACAGAGTTCTATATTTATTTGAATAATAATCTTAATTAGATATAGATGGATTGTATTTAATTTTCTATTTATTGCAATATTGGCTAAAAATAAATCTATAGAAAGTCATTAAAAAACTCCTAATATCATTAAAAAACTCAAAAAAATAATAATAAAGGAGGCGCCCTAGTTGGGTGGCGCCTCCACTTTGATTTTTTTTTAATTGTTGTCCACTTAGCTTATTTGTATTATTTTATACTACTGCAAGTAAAAATGTAAGTATATTTTGATAAATTCAGATCAAAGTATTGGGATAAATTTACGAATTGAATCAAGTTTATCCATAATTTGCAAAAAAATAAATTTCAATAAATTCGGCCACTTTTAATTGCTCGGCATCTCTTTATTTATTCTACGACCAAAATTTTTTTTTTTAGGAATCCAAATTTTGTTTTGGGAGGCGCCAACCTATTAGGGCGCCTCCACTAATTTTTTTAAAAAAAATCTAGTTTCCCGACAAGCTGTAGCGGTTGCAGTCGAGGCGCCATTTGGAGAGGGCGCCTTCTTCAAAAAATTTTAATATTAAAAAATCTTTCGACCTATTTTGGGAATGTGTATAACTTTTTACCTATATAGGGAAAATATGTATATTTTTTACCTATTTGAGAAAAAATCCCCATAATAGAAGCAAGCATAGATATTCTCTAAATCCTTCACACATGTCTCGTTGCATTGTTTAGCATTTCATGCAATTTAGAAATCTGACCACTTCTTTACTTATAAAAAAGAAATCCGACCACTTGCATAATATCTATAGAGAATGCACAAAAAAAATAATAAATTATCCTTTAAAAAAAATACAAAGGTTATTTTTTTTGGTAAAACGTCACTTTAGTACTCTATGGTTTGGCCATTTGATACTTACAACCCTGTGGTAAAAAACGTATTAAACTGGTTCCTGAAGTTTCAAAAGGACTTCACGGGCAGCTTCAGCTGCTCAAACTTGAAACGCTACCATTTTGTGCTACGTGGCACACTAGCTAGGAAAAAATTTTCCCAGGTGTCATGAGTTCATAAGGAAAATTTCAAAATAACCCAAAATTTATTTGCAAAGGTGCTATTGGCGAAGACCTCAGCAACATGGACATCGATCAATTGCAACGAGAGCTAAGAGACATGTTGGATGGTAAGAAATACTTGCTTGTGCTTTGATGATGTCGAGGAAGATGAAAAAAATGGTTGGACCTAAAGGCCTTGTTAATTGGTGGTTCTAATGGAAGTAAAGTTATTGTGACCATACGAAGCTACAAAGTTGCTTCGATCATCGGAACGATTGAGTCTCCGAGCTTTCTCATGAAGAAAGACTGAGTAAAATTTTATTTATTCAAAAATGAAGGCCTTAATAGTAATTAATTAAAATTATTATTTTTATATTGTTTAGTGCTCATGCGCACATATCTCCTAAATAAATGAAAGATAATAATCAATCTAAAGAGATACTTTTGAAAATGTACTTAGATATCATTAATAATAATTTTGTAGTGATCCGTGTTTATCTGATATCTTAGGTGGTGTTGTTGCAGTTAAAGTGGGGATAGAACCTAACTTGTAGTACCGATAAATTCGACGAAACACGAACGATCTTCGAGCAAACTTGGAACTACAAACTTTACCTCGAGTCACCAATGAATCACCATGTGATTGACTTGACGAAGCTTCAAACCAATCCGTTAGAAGCCTTCGATCTTGTGTTCTTGAGAAGTGATTTGTAATCACTATCCTTAAAGTGTTATTTGCCCCCACTATATGTTGCCAACGGGTTCTGATAAGTACACTCCTAGGATTACTCAGGAATTCTAGATATTCTAAGTGGCAAGTAATATAATATCACCTCTAAAACTATAACAACAATGTCTTTATGGTGAACATGTAGAAAAGAAAGAAGACTTGAATAAAATGGATATGGATGCGATGATTAAGTGGCAATGAGAGACTCATATTTATAAGATC
This sequence comes from Hypericum androsaemum, assembly GCA_963995505.1. NCBI lineage: Eukaryota > Viridiplantae > Streptophyta > Magnoliopsida > Malpighiales > Hypericaceae > Hypericum > Hypericum androsaemum. The sequence continues at coordinate 8,013,375 of OZ023198.1, forward strand.
TCAAAAGCCACCTAAATCAATTCCTAAAGGCCATAAATGAATCTAATTTCCAAAGGCCATCTCCAGAAATTATCTCTTTTCTTGAAAGTTTACCAATTTCAAGTTGGAAAGACACTTCCATTTCTTCATCTCTTCTTTTCTATATTTTCATAATATTTTACTTAATTGTTAACCATATGATGTCTATTGGTTTTACCAAATGACATCAACAATCCTTCACTTGGTTAACAATTCAATCCACCAATCCCATAGTCTTATGCATTTAAAATGTGTCTTTCAAAGTTTAAACGAAATTGATGATGGCTAGTTCCTTAAACCTCAATTCCTTTTGTCCAAACCAGAAATAATTTCACACATAAGCTATGAACATTTGGTTTCATTCCCAGAGAATTTTAGCACTATTAATGGCCTTGTGCTCTTCCTAGTTTCATGAACATTTGTAAAGTTCTTCCTCCAAACTTTGTTAGAAGTGGCACCCCTCCCGATGTTCATATAGGTGGAGTTGTCCTTTTATGTCTTGGTGTTTTAAGACAATACACTTATCTCTTTGTCCGACAAGTTGAATCCATTAAGAGTATTAGTAATACTTCAACCTCTAACACCTAAACAAGTACTTTGGTCCGTACCTAGTTTTTCGCCACAACAATAGCTTGTTATTACCATTTAAACCTTTAGACTAGGGATAATGCTAGAATAGAGGTTGAGTTACCACTATTGCTAACTTTTAGAAATATCTTTAGATTCATTCCCAAAATTCATGCGCTTTATTAAATCTCTCGAGAGTCATTTAGTGAATAAATCTTATGAATTATTGTTGGTCCATATAAACACTATCGTGAATATATTTGTCAATATCAAGTAGCTAACGTACTCATGTCGCAAATGATATGTCTATTTTTTTTTGTACACCGAGAAAGATGCTAGATATAATCGTTTGGCTACCACAGTACAAAGAGATGACTTGCATCGGTTGTGGCCACAACTCATCATCTAATAATAGATCCTTTAGTCATTCTTCCTCTTTGTCTGTATTTTCCAAAGTTGTGAACTTTGACTTTAACATTTAATATGATATATATGTTTCTTTCTTTAATTCAAAGAAACCGCACCGCCTACATATCAACATCCAACTTAAAGTTGACTGATAGTTCTTTAGTCAGTTATTCAACTAGCTTCCGAGTATCCTTCTAGCACAAAAGAAAAGTTGCAAAGAGTCCACATTCTTTTCTAGAATTTTCAGGACTCACCCAACTCTTTATTCAGTGACTAGCTCCTAGATTACTTGCTTTGGGTAATAGCCTTCTTAAATTCCAAGTACTCAAATATGAGTAACTTACTTTTTCAATGTAATGAGATCGCCAAGGCTTAACCCCCACTATGTCTTGTATTGTGATACCGATGATGGATCCAAATATCCACAAGACATGCAACTATCATTTTCCATGTATAAATTGGTTGGCAACTTTGGCACTAAGGAGCATAGTAACCACTATTTTCTCCAAAGTCCATTTTTCATTCGGTACTTATGAAGCATGGAATCCACTATGTCCTCCAAAGTCCTTTTTACATCCGGCACTAAGGAGCATGAAATCTATCATGTCCTTCAAAATTCTCCCTTTTTTTTCCGGCCAATCCATTTTTAAAAAAATGTGTAAGGTGCATCTCTTTTGAAAGACAACATCATATTCTTTTTAAAAATATTGAAAATGCAATAAAAGATAAACATTCTCTCAAACATTTCAAATGCTCAATCCTCATGTATTGTCAAATATACACTGAGATACGTGAATGACCAACTATAGTAGTTATCAAATAATGACTTCTTACCATAACTTGCATTTGTCGCAACAAATTTCATCAGTTACATATTTCACCTGTCAAGCCGCTGCAGGATGTTACGATGCATTGTTTGGCATTTCATGCAATTTAGAAATCTGACCACTTCTTTACTTATAAAAAAGAAATCTGACCACTTGCATAATACCTATAGAGAATGCACAAATAAAATAATAAATTATCCTTTAAAAAAAATACAAAGGTTATTTTTTTGGTAAAACTTCACTTTAGTACTCTATAGTTTGGCCATTTGATACTTACAACCTTGTGGTAAAAAACGTATTAAACTGGTCCCTGAAGTTTCAAAAGGACTTCACGGGCAGCTTTCCAGCTGCTCAAACTTGAAACACTACCATTTTGTGCTACGTGGCACGCTAGCTAGGAAAAAAATTTCCCAGGTGTCACTGAGTTCATAAGGAAAATTTCAAAACAACCCAAAAATTATTTGCAAAGGTGCTATTGGCGAAGACCTCAGCAACATGGACATCGATCAATTGCAACAAGAGCTAAGAGACATTTTGGATGGTAAGAAATACTTGCTTGTGCTTTGATGATGTCGAGGAAGATGAAAGAAATGGCTGGATCTAAAGGCCTTGTTAATTGGTGGTGCTAATGGAAGTAAAATTATTGTGACCATACGAAGCTACAAAGTTGCTTCGATCATCAGAACGATTGAGTCTCCGAGCTTTCTCATGAAGAAAGACTGAGTGAACTTTTATTTATTCAAAAATGAAGACCTTAATAGTAATTAATTAAAATTATTATTTTTATACTGTTTAGTGCTCATGCGCACATATCTCCTAAATAAATGAAAGATAATAATCAATCTAAAGAGTCACCCTAATTTTGGTTAGGACATTATGGCGTTACCAAATAAATACTTTTGAAAATGTACTTACATAGTATTAATAATAATTTTATAGTAATCGGTGTTTATCTGATATCTTAGGTGGTGGTGTTGTAGTTAAAGTGGGGATAGAACCTGACTTGTAGTATCGATAAATTCGACGAAACACGAACGATTTCGAGCAAACTTGGAACTACAAACTTTACCTTGAGTCACCAATGAATCACCATGTGATTGACTTGACGAAACTTCAAACCAATCCGTTAGAAGCCTTTGATCTTGTATTCTTGAGACGTGATTTGTAATCACTGCTCTTAAAGTGTTATTTGCTCTTTATTATATGTTGCCAACGGGTTCTGGCAAGTACACTCCTAGGATTACTCAAGAATTCTAGATATTATAAGTAGCAAGTAATAGAATATCATCTCTAAAACTATAACAACAATGTCTTTATGGTGAACATGTAGAAAAGAAAGAAGACTTGAATAAAATGGATATGGATGCGATGATTAAGTGGCAATGAGCGACTTATATTTATAAGATCTCAAAAGCCACCTAAATCAATTCCTAAAGGCCATAAATGAATCTAATTTCCAAAGGCTATCTCCAAAAATTATATCTTTTCATAAAAGTCTACCAATTTCAAGTTGGAAAGACACTTCCATTTCTTCATCTCTTCTTTTCTGTATTTTCATAATATTTCACTTAATTGTTAACCATATGATGTCTATTGGTTTTACCAAATGACATCAACAATCCTCCACTTGGTTAACAATTCAATCCACCAATCCCATAGTCTTATGCATTTAAAATGTGTCTTTCAAAATTTAAACGAAATTGATGATGGCTAGTTGCTTAGACCTCAATTCTTTTTGTCGAAACCAGAAATAATTTCATACATAAGCTATGAACATTTTGTTTCATTCCCAGAGAATTTCAGCACTATTAATGGCCTTGTGCTCTTCCTAGTTTCATGAACATTTGCAAAGTTCTTCCTCTGAATTTTGTTAGAAGTGGCACCACTCCCGATGTTCATATAGGTGGAGTTGTCCTTTTATATCTTGGTATTTTAAGACAATACACTTGTCTCTTTGTCCGACAAGTTGAATCCATTAAGAGTATTAGTAATACTTCAACCTCCAACACCTAAACAAGTAATTTGGTCCGTACCTAGTTTTCTACCACAACAATAGCTTGTTATTACACTTTAAACCTTTAGACTAGGGATAATGCTAGAATAGAGGTTGGGTTACCACTATTGGTGACTTTTAGAAATATCTTTAGATCCATTCCCAAAATTTATGCGCTTTATTAAATCTCTCAAGAGTCATTTAGTGAATAAATCTTCTGAATTATTGTCGGTCCATATAAACACTATCGTGAATATATCTGTCAATATCAAGTAGCTAACGTACTCATGCCACAAATGATATGCCTATTTTTTTCGTTGTACACCGAGAAAGATGCTAGACATAATCGTTTGGCTACCACAGTACAAAGAGATGACTTGCATCGGTTGTGGCCACAACTCATCATCTAATAATAGATCCTTTAGTTATTCTTCCTCTTTGTCTGTATTTTCCAAAGTTGTGAACTTTGACTTTATCATTTAATATGATATATATGTTTCTTTCTTTAATTCAAAAAAACCGCACCGCCTACATATCAACATCCAACTTAAAGTTGACCGATAGTTTTTTAGTCAGTTATTCAACTAGCTTTCGAGTATCCTTCTAGCACAAAAAAAAGTTGCAAAGAGTCCACATTCTTTTCTAGAATTTTCAGGACTCACCCAACTCTTTATTCAGTGACTAGCTCCTAGATTACTCGCTTTGGGTAATAGCCTTCTTAAATTTCAAGTACTCAAATCTGAGTAACTTACTTTCTCAATGTAATGAGATCGCCAAGGCTTAACCCCCACTATGTCTTGTATTGTGATACCGATGATGGATCCAAATATCCACAAGACATGTAACTATCATTTTCCATGAATAAATTGGTTGGCAACTTTGGCACTAAGGAGCATAGTAACCACTATTTTCTTCAAAGTCCAGTTTTCATTCGGTACTTATGGAGCATGGAATCTACTATGTCCTCCAAAGTCCTTTTTACATCCGACACTAAGGAGCATAAAATCCATCATGTCCTTCAAAATTCTCCCTTTTTTTTCGGCCAATCCATTTTTTTTTAAATATGTAAGGTGCATCTCTTTTGAAAGACAATACCATATTCTTTTTAAAAACATTGAAAATGCAATAAAAGATAAACATTCTCTCAAACATTTCAAATGCTCAATCCTCGTGTATCGTCAAATATACACTGACATACTTGAATGACCAACTGTAGTAGTTATCAAATAATGACTTTTTACCATAACTTGCATTTGTCGCAACAAATTTTATCAGTTACGTATTTCACCTGTCAAACCGCTGCAAGATGTTATGATCATTTTCTTACAACTCTGACTAAATGAAGGAGTTTGCCTTTAAATCTAGGTCAATCAATTCACCCTCTTGAGTGAAGGTATAGAGGAGGGACATATGCCACGGGTCGTAGGGATTGCCCCCCAATTTTTCAGACCAGGATGAGACCAGATTGAGGTCCCCCAAACATAACCAAGACTCGTTACAGTTTTTTTTTTTTACTAATTAAGAACTTTATTAGAAGAAAAAGAAAATTACAAAGGGGACGAGAGAAGAGAGAAAGAAAAGAAAGAACAAAGGAAAAACCAAGGCGAACGGGCAACCCTAGAGGTTGACCTGCTGCCATAACAATAACTCTATTCGAGAACACCCACAAGCCGGGTGGTCAAGAATAGATAACAACCAAATACCTTAGCCTAAACGGGCAACAAAATAGGTTGACTCGCTGCCATAATAAGAACTCTATTCTAGCACACCCACAAGTCGGATGGGCAAGAATAGATACTAAGCTAGATCCTTCGCTCATAGTGACTCGTGGGAGTCATGTCCATCAAAGCGAGCCTGAATCGAGAGAAAGTGGACCCAAAATCTGACGACAGAGGGCCTGTAGAAAGTGGACCCAAGACTCGTTACAGTTGATTCTCGAAAAGAGAGGATCTTCCTAGAAATGCCTTTTTTTGGAGGAGTCAGTAGACACCTCAGTACATATAGTATTAATGAAATTTTTGAACAATCCAAAATATGAATATCAAAATCAGGATCCTTTCATTTTCCAGCCGCCAAAGGGGCCAAGGTAGGGTTCAACAGATTAGTAGATAAGTTGGGCTTTGCAAAGCCATGGGCTGGGATTGTGGAGCAGTCAGTAGTCAATGGGCCTTTTAGTTTATCAGCTCTGTCCAACAGAGATAAGGAGCCAATAATTAGAAAAGCGGTCGGCTGTGCGGAGGAGAGGGAAGATGAAATGTCCCTGTCAACCGAACCAAAAATTAAAAGGACTAGTTGGGAGGCAATCAGCTGCAAACAAGCCGTTAAGAGATTGGACATCTCAGTAGGGAAAGTACCCAATCTTTTCTTAAGAGGCAAACCAGTTAAATCAGGACTTGAGTGGGGCATGGAAGCAGTGTCCGCATTAAATTTTTTCGTCAGTTTATTAATAAGAGTATCTTGCAAATATTTGAGTGCAAGAGCGATTAGACTAGCTATCACATCCGAGTAGTCCCCAATACGAATAACGCCACTGGTGAAGATAGACGAAAGGGTCCTGTGACAGAGAAACATGGGGACTCACTAGAATGAATAAGGCAAACCAAATCCCACAAATGGCCCCAGGGGAGAAACATTGAGATTAAGTGTTGCATTAGAGGATCGAGAGACTGATTGAGGAGATATCGCAGTTGTGAGCAGATGGAAAGGCGAGACCTTAGGGCTGACCCTGTCCTTAGGGCTCCTACCAGAGGAGAAAGGGTCAGCCTTCCTCCAAAGGTCATACGGAAGACCATTAAGGCAAAGACTGCACATGAGGGCCAGTTTCACACCATCGATAGAACACGAGCGAGAGGTATGCCCAATCGTACCGCAAAAGAAGCAAAAATCTGGCAGACCTTCATATTTTAAGAGGGAGAATGCGGGTCCCTCCTTCAACCGCTTGTTCTCTTCCAAGAGGGAGATCAGGACTGGATTCGTCGGATTAGCACTCGAAGAAGCTGATCCAGCCATCAGAAGGCGCGGTAACAACAGAGACATGGAAGAACCAAGGGCTAGGTGGGGTGGTGGGAGAATTGTAGGAGGGATCAGGGACAGAGAGTGGGGTGAAGAGTGGGGTAGTGGGATTAGCTCCAGTGTGGAGAGGTGGACCGAGATGGGCGATGGTGGAAGTAGATCATACATATTAGGTATCAGATCTCGGAAGGGTTCAAAGTTTGGGAGAAAATTTGTAAAGATGTTCCTATTTTTTTAAACGATTCTTTGGGCGAAGAAGAATCGATTAATATCCACAATTGATTATTCGTTATATTTTTAAAATATATATTTTTTTCTAGAATGTTTTTAAAATTTGAGAATAGAATTATTTTAAAAAAATTGAATATATTATTATTTGGACCAGTTTTAGTTTTATCACTTAACAAAATTTAATTTATTACATGCAGAGGAATTGTCTTGTCGAAAAGAAAATTATTTAATCACTCGCAAGGGAATAGATGCAGCGGTGGGTGGGAATCTTCAAAAGGGGTTGGATGATGAAATTGTCTAATTAGTTATGATAAAATTGTCTATCCAGTTATGATATAATGGTTTCACGGGGATCGTCTTGGATAAACCGAGACCGTCCCAGATAAAAGGGGTTGGATAAAATGGTTTACCTGGTTATGATAAAATGGTCTACCCGATTATGATAAAGTGGTCTACCCTGTTAAGATAAAATGGTCTACCCGGTTATATTAAAGAGTCTACAATTATATTAAATGATTTGTGCGGTTATGATAAAATGGTCTACCCAGTTATGATAAAATGATCTACAAAATGGGTCATCCAGGACCGTCCTGAAATGAGCCTTCTAGGACCAAATCCGGCCCCGGGAGAGGGGGAGAGGGGGAAAGGAAAATAAGAAAAGGTGATATTCAAGTAGGGATAGCAATTAGATCCTTACCCTGAGGGTCTATCCTGATTCAGACTCGAAAGGTCCAAGACCCGTTGACTTTGACCGGATCTAGACCTGGATCCTGCCCGGATCTTGATATTTTAAAAGGATAAAGGCATGTATATGGATCTATAGGATCTTTTTCTCATCCTACCCAAATTTTTTAAAATAATATTAAAATAATATATATTTATGTTAATTACTAAACATAGTATCATATGTTCAATCTTAACCTACTCAACTTCAATTTTTTTTTGAATTTACTTGTTGGATTTCTTTATATTAAGTTATTTTAATGAATAAATCAATTGTATTCATATTTTTTAGTGCCCCTTGTTGTTTGAGAACAATCAAAAGATGGTCACATTTTTTTTAAATGAAATTATTTTTAAATATTATGGACCCGCGAATCGCCCTGCCTAGTTTTTAAGAATCCAAATTCTACCATAATCCTTATTTTTAAAGAGGATATGGGTCCGCCCTTAAAAAAATAGAATAAAAAATTAGGTCTTATAGATCATATCCAGATTCTGTCCATTGTCATCTCTATATTCAAATCTTATCCAAATCTAGTATTCTTTTGGTACATACACGCGGACGGTTTGCCGACATTTTGGTAAATATGATACCTTATTTAGATATTAGATAACTTATGAAAAACGTAATGCCAACAACTTATGAAATATTAGTCTTTTGGTACATACGCGTGGAAGGTTTTTAACTCAATAAATATTTAGACACCTTATGGAAAACCTAACGCCAACAACTAACGCAGAAGATTGGAAAAAATACATATATATAAATAAGTAAATAACTATCCTTTTGATATATTTGTATACAAGGATTTCAGATGGATTTCATATTTTCAACCTAGCTAAAATAGACAAGTAGATATTTTAAAAATTCAGAAATTAAGTAAATAAATTTGACATATACCCAAACAGAGTTCTCTTTGTCTTTTGTAACAAATCATTTGTTTGTTTATTAAAACTGTAGATTTACCTTTGTAGAAAAAAATATTTTTTCCCTTTCCAAATTCAATATTCACATCAAAATTTGTTTCGGCACCCTGCACCCTTGTTTCAAAATTCAAATATAGATCAAGTGTATTACTTGAGAAAATCAAATTAAGACATTCTCATTTATTTGTTATCCTCCCCACAATAACAATATTAAAGTGCGGATGGCCAATTTCCGAACTAATGGAACAACTAAATCGTTCTCTCAAAAAAAAGAACAACTAAATCGAGGTCGTCGGTGCACCGACCTCACAAAAATATGTTATTTGCCCAGCAAATGCCTTCGTAAATTTGGAAAGCACTATACGGTAAAACACGTCTAAACTATATTGTTGGAACCGCGAAAAATATCATTTTAGAGAGATTATCACGTTAGAGATTTTTGTATTTTTAGGTTCAAAATTATGAAATTCCGTTTTTTTGTTAATAAGTACGTAAAAAATTAAAAAAAATACTTTGTTTATAGTCAAGTAAAAAAAATTCGGTTTATAGCATTATTCAAATGTAATACTCGATTATAATTTTTTTCAATAAGACGGCGATCACAAGGATCATTTGAATACAGTTTAGAAAATAAATGATGATGTAAATTTTATCAAACAAGCAAATATAGTACAAACTAGTATCTTAAAATATTTTTTTAATTAATAAAGTATGTAAAAATATGTATATTTATTCAAAACTATGAGTTTATGTGAAAGTTGAGACCAAGATTTAGTACCAATATTTTCAAAAAAAGTAGTAGTTATTACGATAGATATAGAGAAGTTATTCAATATTAACACTATTACAGCGGGACCAAAATTATGTATCATTTTGAAGAGGCTATCAGTTTACGGAGAATCATTTTATAGAATTTTTATTATATGTCAAAAGATTCAAAGATATTTTTTACTATGGCATCTTCCAACCACCGTAATTTACAGTCTGTTGGATGGAGAAAAAGTATTGTGGAAAAATAAAAGATAAAAGAAAAAGTAAAATATGTTTACGTTGCGTCAGAAAATAGGAAGGAAATATGGGTACAACAGCAGAAGTAAATTTGGAAATGTATTACTCTAATTCGATATCATCTACCTCTAAAAGGAAAAAAATCGATATCATCGAACTAAAATCTACCCATTGAATTTTAAGGGAAAGGATCACTTCAGAATGGTATGTACAGCCTACATCCAGTAAACCATTGCTACATCCATTTCCCAAAAAAAAAACCATTGCTACATCTATTTCATTAAAAATTGATGTCCAAGATATTGGACTGCAAAATTTGTTTTAAATCTCCACCCCGGAGCCCGAGTATCATATACGCCCCAAAATAAAAATAAAAATAAAAAACCTTAAATACTAATAGAAAACCACCTATAACTAGCAATATTAGGTGAACGACCAGTCCACAGTCCATCCCATTTCCCCTCGAGGAATCAAATACTCATCCTTCATCATCAACAAACGACTTGCTGGGAATTTTGTGCAGATGTCACCGGATTACTCCAACCAAATCCGCACCGTCCAGATTTGCATTTTCCAATTGCTAGTTGGCACAGACAACGAGTGTTCGTCAGCAGAGGAACGATCGATCGATCAATCGTATTGCAGAAACAATCTCATTCGTTTTTTACTTTGGAGAAGTAACTGTTAAAACTTTGACGAACAATATGAGGAATATGGTAGAATCAACTTACTGCATTTTGCACCAAAGGGCATTTAGCTTAGCAGTAAAAAAGAGTGTACTATTTCTAGGAGGTCCAGGGTTAAAACCCTGGCGTGTGATCTAAAAAATTTATCTTTCAAAAAAAAGAACTTACTGCATTTTGCAAGTTGGCTTGTCGTAGATAAGCTCGTTGAAGGTTGGCACCTTTTAAGTTAGCGTTAGTCATTTTTGCAGCCTGGCGAATAACATACAGTTGGAACAAGTTCAAATCAGAAGCGATCTAAATTGAAGAAACTTGAATCAGATCAGAAAGACATTAATTGCTAATTATTTATTTATCCTACACTATCGATGATTGCGAGATGTGTTTTTAGAATCAACAACCGTGAGCGTCTCTCTCACACACCACGGATGGTTCTGTTACCTGCAAATTTGCTGACTGTAGATTAGCTCCTTCCAAGTTGGCGTTGGTAAGATCAGCCTTCTGTAATTAAAACATCATCAGAAAGAAGATACATACAGTCGAGGGAAGTTCAGAATGATGATCCATCAAAGATAATTACAGAGAGAAGTTCAATACTTGGTCAAAGATGTGTAAGGGGGAAATTCCATCAAATTAAGAGAAGTTTCAAACCTTTAAAACAGCATAGCGCAGATCTGCACCGCAGAAACTGCAGTCCACTAGGCAAGCATCTAACAAAATACAAAATTCAGATGAGATGGAATCCAAGCTTAGATGAGAATATTTGATGAGTAGAATCAAACTAGTATCACCACACCAAAAAAAAAAAAGGACTTGAGCTAGGACTTTCTAAACTTAAGATGGCTTTTTTTCGAAGACTATCGCCAGTCTAGATGCAGAGGCGCGGACGTGATTATTTACTAAATTTGCTGTGATCACATTCTCATGCAAATTGTTGAATTCATTATTTTATGTTGAGATGCATCTCTCATTCTAAGATTTTATGATGCATGATACACTTTCCCAAAAAAAAAAAGTTTACCTTGCAGATTTGCACTCTGGAGACACGCATCAGCTAATAGAGCTCCACGAAGGTTGGCTCCAATAAATTGACATCTTCACTCGGAATTATGCAACTATCAAAGACAGTGAACGATACATTTCACAAAATAGATTACAGTCTCCATTTCAGATCTTACCTATTCAAGTTTGTATTGAGAAATATGGAGCCCTCGCCATCAACACCCTGTAGTTGGAATAATGATGTTAATCCAATCGATCATTTTTTTTTTGTAAGTCCCGCATATTGATGTAAATCAACTTGGCACAATCTATGATCAAACTGTTAGACACGTTGAATATGCTTGTTGATCTCCTCGGCAATCAAGTCAGGAGGAGATCAACAAGCACCTAATAACATGCCCACCAAAATTAAATGATATCACACACGATTTCAAGAGAAAATCTACCCGGAAAATTGCACGTTGAAGGTTGGCACGTGAAAAGAGCACATTTTTAAGAACGGCGTACCTGAAGTCAACATTACACAGGGTCTGAAAAAGAACAACCTATCAAATCAGATGCGGAAGAGTTTAATTCTAATGATTGCAGATGTTTTGTTACCATCAAGCAGGGACATAATCAACTACCAAATTAGACAGGTCGAGGCCAGAAAGATTAACCCCCTGAAATTGCACTATCTTAGACTGTACACACTTGATTATGTCTTTTCGTGTCAATCCAGCGGATTGATCATCCGCTTCTTTCTTCTTACTCAAGACAGCATGGATTGCATCTGTAAGACCCTGTCACAACATAAAGGAAAGCTGAGCAGGAGAAGTTCGCCAAGCAAAAAACTAGGAAGGTGACAGTGATGTTGAGGAAAGACGAAAGAAATTTATCAATCGTTATGAAACACACAACGACATACAAGAAGCTGATAGTACTCCGCCTCTCGCAGGAGCTCCGAGTATTCAGCATCAGTCAGGATCGGAATCGCGCCATCCCTCAGCCAATTCAGAACATGCCGGAAGTGCTTTCCATCCCGATCAACGAAGATGTAGCCCTTCGAAAAGATCCACCAATTCAAAACCTTCACACAACAAACAAAACCAAACCACGTCCCCTCCCAAACCCCCAAGACAAAAAGAAAGCCATAACAAACTAACACCTTTTCCGGGTCCTCACATACAGTATGCCGGCCGCTGAACATGGCAGCGAGCATGGAGTCTGGCTCGCGCTGCGTTAGCGTGTCTACGGTCGTCCAGAACTTCTTCCCCCCTACCACATTCAGTGATATTAAGTAACCGCAACAAGAGAGAGAATGAAACAGTGTGGGAGAGAGATAGAGCCACGAGCTCCCCCTCCCTTCTACTTTCGATGACAACTGCTGGACACAAACGGGAATAGCTGGACACTAAAGGTATATGGACATCCGAAACGTTGACGTAAATAAGGATAAGCGCGGAGGTGACAAGGAGAGGGAGCTCACCGACGTTGAGGCGAACCAGAGAAGGGTTCTTCATCATCTTTCTTTCTCACTACGTTGACTTCTCCCGGGCAGAAAAAGAGAGAGTGCCTTTGGGGGCATAGGTCCATAATAAGGTCAAACCCTAGAGTTATTTACGTAGGATTCGGATCCTACCCTATCGTGCTTTCAAATTTCGGATCCATATCCGCCAGCGTCTTGGGTATCTAAATCAATATGCATATGTTAATCTAGACCTTGATTGGGATCATACCATATCTTAGATCCAGTAGACTCTAGATATGTAAGATCAAATACGTGACAATCAAGGTTTGGATTTTTCCAACATCCCTAAATACAATTTAGTTTGCTATTTTAACTAAATCAAATTGGAAATGGAGTTCTCTACGTGTGAGTATGTGTGTTTTTTCTTTTTAGTGAAAAGCTATGTGGTCTGGATCCAAGGGATTTTTTTTTATGGGTAAAAAATTTATGTGTATTTCTGAAATCGATAGAAACATACATACATTTCATAAATTGACAAAAAATAATTTAAATTTTACAAAAATTATCGAAACAACTCATGCACCTATCCGATCGTCATGTGGCGGTAAGGCCAGGTACTCTGTCACCAGCAGAGGAAATACTAAAAAAAATATAGGGAAAAGTATACGTTTAGTACTTGTAATTTTGTATTTTGACAAATAAGATCCCGTGGTTTAAAAACGACGTTTTGAATCCTGTGGTATGCACCCTCGTTTCACTTTTAGGCTCGGATGGCTCCCAGAACTAAATTTTACTCTGGACCAAAAAATGACTTCGTTTTGCAGATAAGTTGACAGCCACGTCAAAAAAAATTATCCCGCTTGGATGTATGAGTTGTACAAAAGGAAATATCAATTCAATCCCTTCTTTAATTGTATTTTCCAAAAACCACCCCTCTCCATCATCTTCTTCCCTGTACAATATGCACCCCTCCTCCAATTCAAACACCATCTTCTTCTCAGGTCACTCAGACCAAATACCAACTCAGCTTCACTGTAACAAACATCCTACATAACCAACAACTGCTTCCTATCATTATGACCCATCAAAGCCAAAAGAAACCATCGAGAAACATTGTCCCCATCTCCAACTACAGTTCACCTAAAACCACCAATCTCCAGCCACTAATATCCAGTCTCCAATCTCTAATAGAAAGGGCAAAAAACAAAACGACGTCGGATGGAAGCTGGGTTTCTCCAACCCCTTGTACGGACTCAACGATGGGTGGACTGGTCAACGACGGGTACACCTGCTCGTACGGACTCAAACCCTAGCCGGGGTATGCGGAGGGAAAGAAGAAGGAGAAGAGGTCCAGGACCGTGGAGTTCACCATCTTCCACTCCCCGGGAACCAACTCCTTGACTGGCACCGGTGGCGGCTTCTTTCCGGCCAACGAGTTCTTCTAGAAGGGGCAGTTCCTCCATAAGCTAAATACCGGCATCGGCTCCAGAGGTGTGAGGGCCAACAAAAGCGGGATCTTGGTCTATGGTTTTAGGGTTTAAAGGTTGGGGATTTTTTGTTGTGGGTGAGGATAGGGATGGTGTGGAGTTGGAATGGGAATGTTTGGGGGTGGAGTTTAAGGGGTTTTGTTTTGTGGGTGGGTGGAGAGATTAACTTTAAGGAAAGAGAGAGAAGAGACAGGGAAGAAGAAGAAGAAGAATAAGAGCTTTTTGAAAATATATAAAATGAAGGGATTATTTTGAAATTTTCTATCAAGGTAACTCAAATTCCTACGTGATAAAAAACATGACGTCATTGCCAACTCAGCTACAAAACGAAGTCATTTTTTGGTTCGGAGTCAAATTTGGGTCGGGGAGCCATCCGAGCCTAAAAGTGAAACGATGGTGCATACCACAGTAATCAAAACGTCGTTTTTAAACCATATGATCATATTTGTCAAAATATAAAACTACAAGTACTAAAAGTGTACTTTTCCCAAAAATATATTAATAGTGGAGACAACCCAATTGTGGGTGGAATATCCGTACTTTTTTTAGTTTAATTAGGATAGCTAGGAGACTATGACTACTATTTTTTAACCAAGTGGTAGAAATGGAGAGACCTAAATTTATTTAATCATGTTTTGAATTAATCCACATAATAGAAAATTTCATTAGATAATTATAATAATTAAACTTAAACATTAATTATACATTTAGAGCTTAAACATATGAATGCATGTTAGGGGACTTTTCAACAAAAATTAATGTTTCAAAGAGCTTGAACAATGTATTTTTAAGTAAAAGTGCCCTGCCATTGGATTAAACATATGAACATTTTATTTACGGAGCTTGAATTTATTAATAATTAAAACCGTAGTTCCTGCTTTAATTAATTACTAATTTGGTCATTATATTAACATTTATTCATACAAAATTAAATAAAATTTAAAATTTATTAAGTCTACCATAATTAACTGTGTAAATTAGCAAAATTTAACATATAAATAAATTATACATTTACAGATTTTTATACTAAAAATTTTCAATTTTAAAACAAATTTATATTGATTTTTTTATTAGTGTAATTTGTTATGCATTATGTAAATTTGTGATAATTAATTGTTAAATTTGATTTATTGAAAAGTAAATCGTACTTGATATTAATGTGTATATACATGCTTTATACTATGTTTTGTGGTCACTTTGCATAATGCATAATTATTAACACATTGATAGCATTTTCCATAATCAAAATTGTGATAATTAATCAATAGAGTATAATTATGTTGATTTCTAAATATTGACAAGCTATTCGATGAACTATCAATAATGCCATTATTTTTAATCTATTAATTAGAAATCAACTTAATCAACTAATTAATAATATTCAAATGAACACACATAAATTAGAACCATTTAGCCTGATTCAATAATTTCATTAAATCTAACAATTCCTGGCCTACCAATTCTTTATAGGTCCAAATATCTAAGGCTAATATTTCAGATCTAAATCAATAAGTTCATACAGAAGTGCAAAGTCTCATACCATACACGCCAACTTCTTTAGAACTAAAATTTGCATATATATCATCAAACTTCGATACCGCAAATCCAATAATTCATACAGGTCTAATTGATTGTCTTTTATCGATCCATATTTATGCCCTAAATTTTTAAGTCCACTAATAATTTTCTAACAGGGCCCAAATTCGAGGTCCAAGACACTCATAGACTAAAGCATGAATAAAAATATCAGACAAGATTTATCAACAATCAATAAATTATCTTGAATAATTATTAATCATAATTTAGAACAATAATTAATAACACATAACATTAAGAGCATTATTCACATCAAAATTGCAATTACTAACCAAGTCCAATTTCTCATTATTCATTAGAATATAATGACCAAATAACATTCTGTACATTATGTTCCAAAGAAAAAAAAACTTTGGAAAGAAAAAACGGCGGAAAAGAAAGGGAATTAGAAAAACAAGGACCCTAGTGACATATTACGGTTAAGGTCACAAATTCACGCATATTTTGCGGTTAAGTCCTCCGCCAAGACCTTACGGACATATTACAGTTAGGTACCTTAATTCCCGCAAGTTTTTCACTTTAGTCCCTTAGATACCTTAATTTCCGCACGTTTTGCATTTAAGTCCTTCGAACAGAAAATCAGTTACCCTATAACAGATAGACTTATTACAATTCAGTCAACAAATTGCCGTGTATTTTGCAGTTCAGTCCTTAGGTCTAGGTATCGTTAAGGACATCTAATTGCGTTTAGGTTCTAGGGTTTTCTATTGTGCTTCGATTCAGTACTAAAGCCATCAATTTGTGTGTGCCGTACCTTAATCTATGCAAGGCTCTATACGTATCATTCATACACACAAATAGAACTCAAAACCAATCCATAGTGAACACTGGCTCTGATACCATAATTAACTATGTAAATTAGCAAAATTAAAAATATAAATAAATTATACATTTACAGATTTTTATTCTAAAAATTTTCAATTTAAAACAAATTTATATTGATTTTTTGATTAGTGTAATTAGTTTATTTTTTTTAATTTGTAATAAGTGGCTTACTACTTGAACCAACTCGTATTGATCTATATGTATTTTACGAAAAAAGACAATAGTCCAAACTATCCTAATTCAACTAAAAAAGTAGTCTATAAAAAAAATATCGTCTCGTAGGGAGAATGACCCGCAACTGGTTCGTATCATCTATTAATATATATATATTAAATATTTCCTTTGCCGGTGGTAGAGGACCTGCCCGATACGGGACCGGATTTGGTCCTGGAGGCCAAATCCAGCACGGTGCTAGAGGATTTTTATTGAAGAACACGCAGGGACTATTTTGCAAAAATGCAGAAATACGGGGGTGTAAAATAAAAAAGTTCACAACCATTGAATCATAACTGGGTAAACCATTGAATCGTAACTGAGTAAACCATTGAATCGTAACTGAGTAACTAGGACGGACCCCGATTTATCCGAGACGGGAAAAAATGGACTATTGAATCATAACTAGATAGACCATTGAATCATAATCAAGTAAACCATTGAATCATAACTAAATCAACCATTGAATCGTCCAGGACGGTCCTGGTTGGATTTGACCTTCCAGGACCAAATCTGCTCCCGTCCGATACGGCCACATCGGCAAGGCAGGCGGAAACAACCCACTAACAAAGTTGTCTCCATAATCTTTTTTATTTCAATTAATTTTCTATATAATTAGGAAAGAAATGTATTTTTCTATCTATTTCAAAAATATATGTAACTTTTTATATAGAAAAAAAAGTTACCGTCAGGGGGATTTGAATTTTGCTGACGCAAGCGCTTGCGTCAGTGTCAGGGGGACAAATTACCATTTTTTTCCTACCATTTTTTTTTGTTACCGTTTTAATCCCCAGGTTACCGTTTTTTACTGTTGGTACTTTTTTAATTTTTTTTTATAAATTCAAAATTTCTTCACAACTCTATAAATACCACCTTTTATTCTTCAAATTTTACACATTCTAATCTCAATTCTCTACTTCTCTTATTGAAAATTTGAGCTATATAAATTCTCCCTCAAGTTTACTAATTACATATATTAGTCATATTTCTCATATAATTACTCATATTACTATATAATTATGTCATCAAGTAGAGCAAATAAGGGTAAGGAAAAATGTGTGGAACATCACGATTCTATTGAATCAGATTTTTCACCGATTTCTACTTATCCTATTCCGGAAGAAATGCTGAACGTCCATGATGAAGCTCAACGGGAAAGTGCTGATTCAATATTCAACAATCCACAAAAGGTAAAAAGATCACCTTCATTACTTTTTACTAAGCATTTCACAAAAATTTCTACCGGAGAAAAAGGTATCTTCAAAATTACATGTAATTATTGTAGTAAACAATATGAATTCAAAATCGGGAATGGATATGGTACTTATACTATTCATTTGAATACTAAACATCCACACGAAGTTGGCTTTGAAAAATTACAAACTCAATTATCTACTACACCTAATATTTTATTTCATTACACCGATCAAAATAATAGAGAGGAATTAGCTAAATTAGTTGCTACCGAACATTTATCTTTTAGTTTTGATGAAAAACTTAATTTTACAACTTATTGTCAAAATGCTTTAAATCCTAGTGTAAAAAAAGTTCCACGAAGTACATTAACACTATATGTAAAAGATTTATACAAGAAAAATTACAAACTTTTTTCTTTGATTTTGATGGTCGAGTTTCTATATGTTGTGATATATGGAGTGATCATTGGCAAACACATTCATATTTTGGTGTTACATGTCATTGGATTGATAATGAATGGAATATACAAAAAAGAATAATTGCATATAGAGTTTTTGATGATAGTTATAGTGGGAATAATTGTTATAAAATATTGCATACTATTTTACAAGAACATAATCTAGTTCAAAAAATATTTTCAAATTTTCTAGATAATGCAAGTTCTAATAATGTTATGGTTAAAGATTTAGAAATTTGTTGTACACGATTCGGAGGAAAATTTTTTCATATTAGATGTGCATGTCATATATTTAATCTTTGTACCCAAGATAGAATTAAAGCTTTAGACTCTACATTAGGACTAATTAAACAAGCACTTAATTTATTATGGGCTCGCCCAAAATTGCTAAAAGATTGGAAAATTTTTTCCAAATCAAACAACATGAAACCAAAACGTTTTCCACAAGATGTTCAACATCGTTTGAATTCGACTTATGAATTGTTAAAAGAAGCTCTTCCATACAAAGAACTTCTATGTAATTTTTTTGCATCTAATGATCAAACTAATAATATTATGTTACAACCTTACCATTGGGACCTTGTAGAAAAACTAAATGAGCTTTTAGAATATTTTAATTATGCTACACATCTTTTATCAGGTGTTTATTATCCTACATCTCATTTACTATTTTTGGAATGTTGTAATATATCGGAGGCAATATGTAGCGCTTATCAAGATTTTGCATTGTCATCATGCGTTTCGGAAATGGCTAACAAATGCTTAAAGTATTTTAAGGAGATTCCCCAACTTAATTTAATTGCAACTATTTTTATGCCGAACATTAAAATTGATGGTTTACAAAATTTATTATATGCGTATTACACAAATTTGGTAATTTTTTTGCAAGTTCCTAATCTAGAAGATAATGTTGTAAAAATTACAAACAATGTAAAAAAAGATATTTTAGATTTAATTAGTGATTATAGTATTAGGAATAATGCTTCTACATCTAATGAACCAACTCCCTCTCCCTCACAAGGTGAAAAATTAAGTTTTACGGAAAGATTGTTAATGAAAAAATAAAAAAGACCCCGAGGAATAAGTTTAACCAATTCGGAATTTGATTTATATCTTAACACACAATTTGATATTCCATTTGTCAAATCTTCTAGTTTTCCTTTATTAGAATGGTGGAACAACCATGTAGAACAATTTCCGGTTATGTCAATTATTGCCAAAGAATTGCTTGCTTGTCCGATTTCGACGGTTGCCGTGGAACAAGCATTTAGTGCAGGAGGTACAAGCATTACTCGCCGATTGGACCAAGGCGGAAAGACGACAACAAGAATTGGTCCGGGAAAATCCCGACCAACTATACGACCTCGATGATGCCACAACCGGTGAAAGCACAAACACATCCGACTAAGTGAGTTAGCTCCATAAAGGAAAGAGAACTATGTGGGCTTTGATTCCTTCGGAGCTAAGGATACGTAGGCAACTTAATTTGGTACATAAAGTGCAAGCCCAATCTTTAGTTTATTTCTTTTTCCCAAAAAATGTTAAACACTAATTCCTAATTTTTTTTAATATTTGAAGCAAAAATCAAAGTTTTTAAATTTTTCAAAAAATATCAAAACTTTTTAAACTTTTTCGAAAATATTACAAAAATATTCAAAATATTCAAAAAAAATTAGAGGTTTTAGAATTTTTTAATTAAGTATTAAAATTATAGAATTAATTCGAATTCGAATTCGAATTATAATTCGATTATAATTCGATTCTAATTCGAAAATTCATAATTCGTATTTGATTCGTCTTTTGAAGAATTGAATATGGTTTAATGTTTTGATAAATTCGAATTCGAATAAATTCGATTCGAATTCGTCTAAATTCGAACCGTGGTCAGGTCTAGTTCTACCTGTAGTTTCTGAGGGTATTCACATTTGGCATGTGATTACTCTGGTCGAGATTTTTGAAGATGATCATGTACTACAATTCACTGGAAGAACTTTAGAGCAAAAATGTTTTCAACAATTTCGTTAATAATTATATTAATTAGTTTTCTATAAAAAAATATTTTAGCAGATCCCTTTTACTTTTCTAGTTGGAGACCAACATCTTTGGGCTAATGTCAGATGTGCTCTTGGTTTAAATCCCAGTCAAACAAGGAAAATATGATATGTTAATGTGCTTTGGATAATCCACATTTCATAATTAGTGATGAGTACATTGAACTATTCATATGTAGCAAAATCATTCCAGAAATCATCACTTAAGATATCATCGTGGGCTTGTGAATCAAAAAATGCAAATTAAAAATTACGTATAATGCATGTAGCGAAACGTACCTAACCTAAAAGAATTAAAAAAAACATTTTCAAACTATAGTAATGTGGTTCAATATATTAGATATAATTCATATTTATAACCCAAGATCATCATCATGCTGAATAGTTAAAGATTCATAGGAATATCTGGATCCATCGCGAATTACCGTCAATTGTTGCGGAATCTCTACGACGATCCTGCACGAACACGGTGGTTTGTGGTCTTCCTCAACTAATCCCTTAGACCCTCAAGGGCAACCATCGCTTTTCCTGATGAGGAGAAGAGACCGTAATCGATTTAGTGTCTCGGGAACCATAACCTAGGGGTCTTTATATATTGGCCAAGTAGGGTTCCCATAATCCCCTTAATTGTGCCAATAACTGGTATCTGCTTATTGAGTCCATATTCCATTAGAAGTCAAGTAGTCTTGGACTTCCTAAACTATGGATCACCTTATAATAGTCCAATTAGTCAAATAGCCAATATAACTGATAAATAAATATGTGGCCCATAATATAATTAGGAAATAAATTTCCTAACAATTTCCCACATAGGCTACATGTTTCTGGAAACAATCTCCCATATGAGCTACATATTCTTTCAGAAACAGTTATATCACAAATTCCTTAGGCGCGCATCTGTATGCTATTTATCTTTAGACTACTTCTGAAATAATCTGGTCTATCTTATGTACAGATATAGAACTATAGCGGCATTTTGTCAAATTAGAATCGTGACTAATCCTCGATGATCACAATACCAATACACTCAATGACATAGATCAAATATGGATGAGCAGCATAGAAATTACATGAAATGTGATCTCTAGCATGTCTACTTCCAACTTGTCCTACTTTAGCGAGATCAAAACTTTAATGCAACCAAAATATTGCATATATCAAAACATACTTCATATTCAAAAATAGAATTAGGAAGTATCATTATTCTTTAATTGAAAAAATAGTTCACAAGTCATAGAACATCAAAATGACTCCAACTAAACTAAGGCATCAACTAAAAGAACACATATATGAGCAGTGTGCTCATAAAAGACCTTAGGTATTAAGTCTTTAGTTAGTAGGTCTGCTAGCATAAACTTTGTCCCAATATGTTCTATGAAAATCTGCTTTTCCTGAACTCTCTCTTTAACAACCAGGTACTTGATGTCAATAAACTTTGACTTTGTTGAACTACTGTTGTTATTAGAGTAGAGCACCGCTGAGTTGTTGTCACGGTAAATCCTCAATGGCCTATCAATGTCATCTACAACATAACAGGCTATGAACTCTGTGGCCAGTGACAAAGTTTCGAATCCATATTCCTTCATTGGATACCTCATAACAGGCTATGAACTCTGCGGCCATGGTCGAATGAGCTATTAAAGTCTATTTAGCTGACTTTCACGAAATAGTCCCTCCAGCTAACATGAAAATGTATCCTGATGTGGAGCAAAAATCATCCTCACACCCTACAAAATCAGAGTCAGAATACTCGATGATCTCTAAGCTGTCTGACCTCCGATAAGTGAGCATATAGTCCCTTATTCTCCTCAAATAACGCATCACGCGTTTAGCTCCCTTCTAGTGTTGCATACCGGAATTACTAGATTATCTTCCCAAAACTCCCATTATGAATACCATATCCAAACGTGTACAGACTTGAGCATACATTAGACTCCCCATTGCTGATGCATAAGGGTACTTCTGCATTTCTTTTCTTTCAAGATCTTTTTTGGGACATTGCTTGCGATAAAATTTATCTCCTTTAGCAACAGGCGTATCTCATTTATGACAATCTTTCTTAGTGAATCCAAATCTACTCAAAACTTTATCGATATAGCTCTTTTGTGATAACCTAAGGATACTTTGGGAGCGATCCCTTAGTATCTGTATACCCAATACAAAAGAAGCTTCACCAAGATCTTTCATATCAAATTTCTTGATAGAAATTTCTTAGTTTCATGTAGAAGGTCTATATCGCTACTTGCGAGTAGAATGTCATCAACATATAATATCAAGAAGATAAATTTACTCCCATAGAACTTATGGTATACACAATCATCAACAATATTTATCTCAAAACCATATGAGCTAAGGACCTGATGAAATTTGTGATACCATTGACGGGAAGCCTGTTTGAGACCATAGATGGATTTCTTTAGCTTGCAGACCATAGACTTTGGATCTCCTGAAATAAAATTTTCTGGTTGAATCATATAAATTGTCTCATCAATATTTCCATTGAGAAACGCAGTCTTCACATCCATCTGGTGCAGCTCCAAATCAAAATGAGCCACTAGTGCCATAATCATTCTAAAAGAGTCTTTCAAATATACTGGAGAGAAAGAAAGTCTCTTTATAATCTATGCCTTTCTTATGAGTAAAGCCTTGTGTAACTGGACGAGCTTTATATCTCTCAATATTGCCATTAGAATCTCTCTTGGTTTTGAATATTCATTTACAACCAATAGGTTTCTTACCTTCAGGCAACTCAACGAGATCCCAAACGCCATTGTCTTTCATAGACTTCATCTCATCATTCATGGCATCGATCCATTTAATAGAGTCAGAACTTTACATAGCTTCAGAAAAGCCTTCATGGTCATCTTCTGTTAAGCCAATACCATCCTCATATTCTTGAAGAAAGACGATAAAATTATCCGGAATTGCATTTCTTCTTTCTCTAATGGATCTTCTTAATGATACTTCTTGAGTTTGTTGAGTTTGTTCAATAGGTGATGCTTGAGGAAGGATCTCATTGTTGTTTTGATCTGGAACTGTGTCATGAACAATAGTAGGTACTATGACCTGTTCATTTTCAACAACAGATTCTTCTTCAAAAATAACACTCCTTATGTTTCCTTCCCCCCAAAACTCAACATCCTCAAGGAATCTCACATTTCCCATCTCAAAGAAGGATCTTGATGTGGGATTATAAAACTTATAGCCCCTAGAGCGTTCAGCATAACCAACAAAGTAACATCTAACTGTTCTTGAGTCAAGTTTTCTTTCATGCGGCCTATAAGGTCTTGCCTCAGCTGGACAATCCCAAATGTGCAAATGCCCAATACTAGGCTTTTTATCTGTCTACATTTCATAAGGAGTTTTGGTAACTGCTTTGCTGGGTACCCTATTAAGGATGTATACTGCAGTCTTTAAAGATTCTCCTCAAAGTGACTCTGGTAAGGTTGAATGAGTGATCATACTCCTCACCATATCCTTAAGAGTTCGGTTCTGACGTTCAACAACACCGTTCATTTTGGGTTTCCCCGGCATGGTGTATTGCAGAATAATTCCACACTCATTGAGAAAAAGTGCGAAGGGTCCTGGACGTTGTTCTCCTGATGCATCATACCTACCGTAGTATTCACCACCATGGTCATATTTGACAGCCTTTATTTTTTTCCAAGTTGAAGTTCAACTTCAGCTTTAAAAGACTTAAAAATATCCAAGGATTGAGACTTCTCATGTATCAAATATAGGTAACCGAATCTAGAATAATCGTCTATGAACGTAATAAAATACTGTTGTCCATTCCAAGAAGTCGTAGGGAATGGACCACATATATTAGTATGTATAAGTTCTAAGACATCTGTAGCTCTTTCGGCACCTAAGTTCCTAGAGTTTATTCTTTTCCCTTTATGCACTCAAGACAAACTTCATAATCTGTCAAATCAAGAATTCCGTCCGACACAAGCCTTTGAATTCTCTATTTAGAGATATGACCTAATCGCTTGTGCCATAAAGCAGCAGAATTCTCAGTACCATGTGAACTTGTTTGCAGTATTTTATTATGGGAGCTAACGACATCAAGCTTGTATAGATTATCAATTAAAGAGCCAGAACCAAGAAAATTTGAATTTTGATAAAGAGTAACTTTATTGTTTCCAAATGAACAAGAAAAACCTGACTTGTCCAAACTCGAAATGGAAATCAAATTCTGTCTAAAAGACGGTACAACGAATGTCTCAAACAAATCCAAATAAAATCTAGTCTTTAATCGTAATCTGAATGTCACTATTGCCTCCACTGCAACTTTATTTCCGTCACCCACGTAGATAAATTTTTTAGATTCACTTGGTGATCAGCTCGACAGGCAATCCTACATGGACATACTTATGTGAGTAGTAGCACCAGAATCTACCCACCAAGTATCCTTAGGTACAACAACCAAATTAACTTCAGAACAAACCAAAGTTAGAAGCATACACTTCTTTACACACCAAGTGGTGTATTTGGGACACTCCTTCTTTTGTTTCTTCTGCTGAGAAAATTTTTCTGCAACATCCTTAGCTCTCTTCTTTCCCTTTGACTAAGAGTTTGATACCAAGTGAGCACTTTCAGCCCTATCTCACAACTATCTATCTTCTTCTTGCACATAGTGAGATATGAGCTCATTTAGAGTCCATTTAACCCTCTGAGTATTATAACTCACCTTAAATTGCCCAAAGTGTGCAGGAAGAGATATCAAAACTAAGTGCACGAGTAAGTTTTCCGACAATTCTAACTTTAATGACTTGAGTTTTGAAGCGAGATGAGACATCTTCATAATATACTCCCTTATGTTCCCTTTGCCTTTATACCTCATGGAAACGAGTTTTGACAAATGGTTACTCGCCTCCGATTTTTCATTCTTGGCAAAGTACTGCTCAAGTTCTCCAAGGAACATCTTGGCACTTTCTGTCTCATTAATGGAGTCCTGAAATGCTTCTGGAATAGCGCGCCTCATGATCTTCAAGCACATACGGTTGGAGCGATCCCACTTCTCAATTTTAACCTCATTGAGATTTTTCGGAGTGAAAGTGGGTCGTTTCGACAGAAGTGCAGGATCCAAGTCTACACAATCGAGGGTAATTTCCACGGTTTCCTTCCAGCTTTTGAAATTTGTCTCATTCAGCATTGGGATACTATTAAGTTAGGAAGCAATATTGGCTGGATCAACAAAGAACATTAGGAAACTCACAACACAACAACAAAAATTTATCATATAATGCATGACATAAATAATTATACAAAAATTGGGAACCCATCATAAGATACCTAAGACAACATTAATTCCTAGTCTTTGGACAGAGAAATTAACTGTAAGCGGTACTCTCAATGCAATGATCAAACATTGATGATTAGTTCTGTCAAATAATAACCTACCTTTGGACCGGTTATTATTCACATGAAAAATCTGTATAAACATCACACGTATAGGTTGGTTGAATAAAGTGTTTGGTTAATTGGCCAAACTATGTCTTTCTTTGGGCCGAGTACAATACGCATAAGTAACCAACCATTCACACAACATCTATATACATTAATTTAATAATGTATAATGTTAATTGGCCGAACCGTGTCTTCCTTTGGGCCGAGCACAGATTGCATAATTAACAATACACAACATAAAACACACATCATTGCTCGTGTGTGTCCATACAAGTTCAAGTAGTACATATAGACTCTCATTGGTTTTATAGAAGTTCCAGACCATGCAAAATAACAAGTAGTCCGGAACTAAAATATTCGCATGTCAACATAATAGTACTACTAAATTCACCAAAGCATGGAATTCCTAATCATGCATTGAATTAAAAGATACAGTAACAGCAGCGAGAGAAAAAAAAAATTGCCATGAAGCGGGGATGACTTAATTCAATTCCATAGTCCGATCAGTTTCCTCTAATTTTCTCTTCAATTCACAAACACAGAAACTGTAGGAAGCAAAAAAAAAAAATATATATATATATATATATACCTATACATATATACATATATATATATATACATATACCTATACATATATACATATAAATATACATATATACATATACACATACATATATATATATATATATAATGGTTTTTTTTGCTTCCAGATTTCTATCACAGTTTATGAAGAAACAATTGTTCACCGTGATTGGAATTCCTGGATTAACAATCCAGATCCAGTTACACCGCAATTTACAAATCCGATTTCAAGTTACAAATCAAATCAGTAAATTGCAAGTTTAATCAGTTCAATTAGAATACTGAAACAAAATTCATGAACCGTAGGTTTGGTTCTTTAACAACTTCGTCTGATCGTTAACCCTAAATATACGAACCGGACCTTTTAATCCGATTAAAAAAACTAACAATTCAACAGTGATGAAAGCTCTAATACCACTTGTTAGATATAATTTATATCTATAATCCAAGATCATCATCATGCTGAATAGTTAAAAATTCATAGGAATATCTGGATCCATCGCGAATGATCGTCAACTGTTGTAGAATTTCTACGACAATCGAGAACAATGGAACCTACACGAACACGGTAGTTTGTGGTCTTCCTCAACTAAATCTCTTGGACATAACTGTATCTGCTCATTGAATCCATATTCCATTAGAAGTCAAGTAGTCTTGGACTTCCTAAACTATGGATCGCCTTATAATAGTCCAATTAGTCAAATAGCCAATATAACTGATAAATAAATATGTGGCCCATAATATAATTAGGAAATAAATTTCCTAACACAATACACAATCAAATTAGTAATTAAGATTTTCATTTTTATCATTTAAGTAACTTTCAGTTAAGTTGAGTATGAAAGTTTTTATATAGTATAAGAATAAGTTGATGTTGTTTATTTCACAACTCTCTAAAATTAAGACACGGTAATTCATTCTTTCAAACTCTTACAAAATTTGGCTCATAAATTTATTTGCGTATTGATTCTATTCTATTCATTTTAAGATTCCACTAAGTAATTCTACTCTACAAAAATTAAATATTAAACTTTTAGTAATTCTTGTATAAACAATAAATGAGAAGTACAAACTATAATGATACCAAAAAAAATACTACTAATGCTACCAAAATAATGTTACAGTGAAAAATAATTAAATCATCTTGTATTTTAATTAAAACAATCTCGAGTTTGAATTCTTGATAATATAATTTCAAAAAATATTGTCTCATTTGGAAGATATTATCTGACTCGAATCTAGATTAGTCAATTTGGTGTAAATTTTTTTGAATAAGCAAAACCCATAAAATAACTTCTAGCTACATATAAAGGTAGTCAAAAACATCTCAAAAGATAAAAATAGATTCACTCGTACAAAATGTATGAAATTGTAGCTTTTTGTGAATAAAATCTGTGACAGGAAATAAAAGTCTAGACATTAATGTAGCGAATGGTACATGATAGACCAAAAATGTAATGTTTCACCGAGTGAAAATGCAAAGTTGCTGCGTGGGAGCACATCCCATATCAAAGGGGCGTTGCACCAAGTGTCTGCATGGCTCCCCAACGTGGCAACCTCAGACACAGTGCACTCTCCCCCCATTTCACCTCCTAAAATGGCTTCGGACCAAACTGCTTTCTCCTCGTCGGAATCCCACTACTTTGGGACAATTGAAGCTATAACGACAGGAGATTTTAAGACAAGAAAAAACAAAACATTTGGGAAGATGAAGCATCTATCCTCCATTGCTGACGACGTCATCCACCGATGTGCCCAGTAATTATATTATATTCCCCTCTTTCTTCTGGATCTTGTTCGAGATTTTCGAAGATGTAGTGTCTGGTTTGGCTAGTTTGTTGGTTATTATTAATCAACCCTGGAGATGGAAATTTGGTTATTGATTAGTTAACGTGCATCATATAATTACGTGGTGTAATTTTTATTTTTATTTTGGGGTTTGTTGGATTGTGGTCGACCAGGAAGCTGGATACTACGGCGGAGGCGTTGGTGGAAGAGTTCGAAGCGGTGTGGAAGCCCGAGACGGGAAGCTACTCTAGGAAACTGGTCGAGTTCTGTAGCTCTAGGGCGGTCAGCGAGGAGTGCAGGTACGTAGGGGAGAGGATTACCGATGGATCCTTCAGCCGCTTCACTTTCGACGTCATGCTTGCTTGGGAGAAGCCTAGTGCCCAGGACGAAGATGCTTCTATTGTACGTACTATTTGTGTGGTTTCTACTATTGTCTCGTCTTTAATTGCTCCACCGGTGAACTAATGGTATCAGAATCCCACATCAGAAGTTGGGTTGGGTTGGGCCTGATGAGTAGATGTACCTACTCATTGGTCTTAAGGTTTCGAGTAGGATATGAAAATTCTTATATGGTATCATAGCCAATCGTTCCGGCCCGAACGACCCCACGACCCCTTTGAAAGCACGAGAGGCAGTGAGGCAGTGCTAAACCCATCCAAACTTCGATGCGATTCGTTTGAGGGGGCGTGTTGGAGAGAATCCCACATGGGTTGGGCCGTAGACCTTTTTATAAACGTGTTTATAAGCGTGGATGATCCTATTGACTACTCTAGGATATATGGAAATTCCTATTGACCGTTAGAGAATAGTCTAAATGTTTAAATTTGTCAGGAATGTGAGGGAAAAGAGAGAGAGGACAAGAGGATACCAGCAAAAGTTAGTTCAGTTCAAGATGACATCTCGCTGTTCTACTCAGACATTATGCCACTTCTAGTAAGAAAATGTGACTTGTTTGTTGTTGATTTTTGTCTCTTTTTTCCTCAATGCTTTACAAAATTTTTGATATGGTTTTGTGGGTCACAATCCTAGGTAAACAACGAGCCAAGCGTGGATGAAGATGCATTTGTCTGGTTTGGATCGTTAGTTCCGTTGGCTGTAGATGTAGTCAATGGTCGATTCACGTTCGAATCTTTGACTGCACCAACAGGCACCAGGCTTTTCTATCCTGCTTATGACAGGTTTTTAAAGGAAATTGACCAGTACGTGTTCGATTCGCATACTTATGTCTAGAAGCACAAGCGCAGGTTGTTCTTTCTTTCGTTCAATTTGCTCTGTACTTCACTTCACAGGTGCGTAAAGAATCTGCAAAAGCAAGCAAAACCGAAGGGGGTGGAGCTAGCAGATGACGAATTTATCCTGGTCGTCGATGGCACTGCAAGTACACAGAGAGTAATAAGACATATAGGAGGAACTAGTTGGCCTGGTATATATTCTAGTCCTCCTCGTTTCTGTGGTGCGAAGCACGTTACATGCTAGCCTTTTCCAAGCAGTGTTTCTTTCTTCTATTACAGGCAGGCTTACCTTAACGAACTACGCCCTTTACTTTGAGGCTTCTGGAGTTGTGACATATGAAGATGCAATTGAAATTGATCTCTCAAAAGACGTCGATCATACCGTGAAGTCAGCTGCAACTGGGCCTTGGGGTGCTCCTCTTTTTGACAAGGCCATATTGTACGAGGCACCTGAATTGTAAGAATAATTGTTCATCTAATTGAATGATGCAAAGAAGCTTTGGTTATTAGATACATAGATGATCTGAGTGGTTCGTCCTTTCTAATTTTCTAGATCAGAAGGCATTGTGCTAGAGTTTCCGGAGGTTACCAGCTCCACAAGACGCGACCACATGCTGTCACTAGTCCGGGAGATTATGCTAATGCACCAGTTCTTAAGAAAATACAAGGTGGAGAGTCCTCTGCAGGTGTGGGAGATGCATTCAAGAACCATCTTGGGGATATTAAGGCTTCACGCTGCAAGGGAGATGCTTAGGATCGCTCCCCCACCATCGACGAGGTTTCTGATTTTTGCATTATTCGAGGAGGTCCCAAAGGGAGACTATGTACTTCAAGAACTTGCTGAGAGCCTAAAAACCGCAAACAGTGCGCATCCATATAGTGCAAGTTCAATACTGAGAATTCTGAACACGATTCAACCTGTCGTATCACCTTTAGAACTTAAAGGGGAAACCGAGGAATATACTCCTGCAAGTGGTCCAGATGATAATCTCTCCGCATTAGATAGCGCCGTTAACCAGGCCAGAGAGGAATCAAAGGTAATGGATGTGGCCAAGTCCACAGCAGAGAGGCTGAAAGAAGAAGGGGTTGGAGAAAGTGTCACCATTCTTATGGTAAGTCTCTGAACCATGAAAAAGGAAGTTTTTCTCGTCTCGAATATTTGTTTCAGCATTCCTATGAATATGCATATGAATTGCTGATGATTCAAATGAAACTATTCATACGAACCATTATTAGAGTCCTCAACTGTTGTTTGATATTGCAGGAATTGTTAAAGCCGGTGAGAAGCTTAGTCCCTTGGTTCCAAGAAGTTATTAGCTGGGAAAGACCAGCAACCACAGTCATGGTCATTTCTGCGACATTGCTAATCGCCTACAAGTAAGTCGGCTTCAGATTCCAAGTTTTCTGGACATGTTATGATCTAGCAGCCCGGGAGAATAACTAACTACGTTGGGAGTGTCTCAACTTGCAGGGAGTGGATCGGCAAGGCTCTTGCTGTCTTATTAGTGTGGGCAGGATGGAAGATGCTCCGGGCAAGACTAGGAAGTCCGCCAACAAGAAGCAATGAAATAGTCGTGAGTACTAGCTCCGATCAGAAGAGTACGATTGAGAACATTGTATCAGCTCAATATGGGTTGAGAACTGCTCATGAGATCATGCAAACAGTAAATATATCAATACTGAAGATCTGGTCTCTTATGTGCTATAAAGCCCCAAAGGTATGTAGATATTCCCTGCCGTGTTAGAAAATTGCATGTACAAACACGTCAGGGGCAATTCAGATTTGGTCATGGACAAACCCGTTTCGGGTTTAGTCCACCAGTAAAGAAGTATATGAACTTCTAGCCTAAACACGCACATTGTGTTAGTCGAAATGGTGATTTTCGGTGTTTGCTCTTTTCCGAGTAAGGTGAAGTATAAACTGAGGGTGCTGCTAAACTTAAGAGGTACCAAGCACGTTAGACGAAGTTAATTTCTTCTTGTTCCATCGATTGCGAAGAGGAAGTTCTCATGGTCCTTTTACCTAATAGAACTATGCAGCATATGCTCCTTTTTTGTGCTTAATTGGTTGCCTTCATTTGTCTGAATTTGTACGGCAATGCATTTATACCTGTCACTTGTTCCATCAGTTCATTCAAATGTTTTGATTGATAAGTCGTCGCTTCTTTTACGTCTCTGTCGATTACCCCAATACTGCGTGTGGTTGTTGATTTGCAGCAATCGGATACGGCATTGGCGGCAATAAGTGTAGCAGCAATTGTCCTGGCAATCCTCCCTTTCAAGTACATCATCATGGTAGCTGCATCACATTTCTTCCTTTCAACATCCAAGTTAGGGAAGTACTTGGCAAATGAGCAAGGGAACAGAAGGTTGCAGGAATGGTGGGATTCGATACCGATTGCCCCCGTTCGCATCGTCAACAACGCTTGACCCGAATGTTCAACATAGTTCAGAAGCTGCATAAAAGATGAAACCAGCAAGCTAGCATATGGACTGCAGCATCCGGCTCTCCCTCGACTAAGACTAGTGGTTTTGGTTTGCTTCTGCTTATAGTAAAATGGCTGATGATTCTCTGAATTTTTTGTTTTTAAATGAGCGTGATCACTTGTAAAATTGATTGGTTTTGTTTCGTAGAAATGCATGCGCCAAGAAATTGGCATCGAACCCGTAGGCATGCGAACACCTGGTCGCTTGCTTGGGAAGTCAGCACAGCCTATTCGACAATTATGTAAGCCTAAAACACAATTAGTTCGGAAGTAGACATGTTTTATCGAGGTCGGCGGGCTACGAAACCTCTTTCGAGTTTGAGAGAGAACAATTTCATTCGAGGAACCGCACTATAAAAGTTTATCATTAGGAAGATCGTCCAATTGGGCGTCCATTTTCTTGATCTAGTCGTCGTTATGTCTCGGGCGTGGTTCCATGAATATCAACTTTATTCTTTGTTAATCTCTATATTCGGAATCGTTAATTCAAGATCATGTGCTTGACCCGTTGACTACATGTAATATGGTGTGTCTAATAGATTATGCATGCAATATGAGATATATAAATAATTGCAAAATGAAATTACTAATTAGGACTAATAGATTAAGCCCTCGATGCAGAAACGTGTGATTGAATGAATAACATCAGATATCGCACAATAAACTAGTAAATTTGCAGCAATAAATACCATACTTCGGGTTTCAATTTTTCAACAAAATTATATTCTTTTTGAGAGACCGATGAAATTGGCTTTTTAAGGATCAAGGAAACCGCTGCGATTATAAAGAACTAGCAGTTTTCCATCGTTTTCAAGCTCAGCAGGAGTAACTGATCTAAGGTACTTGGATTTACTAAGTAGGTCATAGGTTCAAGTCTCAGCAACGTAAAAGACACCATCAGAAGAGCTACAGTAAAAGACGATCATCAGAAGAGCAACCAGTAAATAGGGACTCGAAAGCTCAGCGGATTTAGAAAATCTATCCTGGGTCTAAAAATTGGAGGGCTACAGCTGCTTCCACGCCATTAAGGACCAAGTGATTAAACAAAATGAGTGATACCCTTCAAAGATGCTGCATCTATAAACCACAGATCATTATGTAAACCACAGAGAATTAATGCTAATGCCCTCGGTCTACTCTCAGTAGGTGCACTACCAGTATCCTAGACGCTTCCCCGGATCCGAGTCGATTGCTAGTTGTGCATAGTTCTCTTCAAGTTCACCTTGCCTTCTCCAGGTCGGGCAGATCTGAAAGTTCAATTTCAAGGCAATAAGAGGCGTTTCGAAGGTTAAAGAGTTACAGCAGGTGTGAATTCTTGTACTTTGTATGAAAAACCAAAGCGTAGAAGCAATCAATATCACAACAAAATCTAGGCTGTGATGTTCCAGTTATGCACATTGGAACAATGAGTAAAACCAAGCGGAAACTCACAGAGCATTCCTTCGTCACTGTTCTCATCATCATTTTCGTCAAGCTGCAAAAGCTCGTAAGAGTTTACTTGATTAGATTAGTTAACATCACAAAAATAGTTCTATTCAATAGCCAACAGGGGTAGTTCAATTACCTCAGCATCATCAACATCTGATGCTATCTCAGCTGCAAAATAATAAACATTTGATTATACAAACTGAGGTTACCAACAATATAACGGCGCCAAGCTACAATCTCTCTAAGGGGACATTAGAGTTTTCACTCGGATGCACTAGGGTTCAACCAGTTATTTTCCCTACCATAACACGCACTAGATAATACAAGAACAGAGTCTGTAACATTATTTCCTCTGAAGAAACCATCATGTTTTCAATTCCTAACACTCGGAACATCAGGCTTGTGTGTCACTAGATACAGGAGTAGTACAGTAAAGTGAGTGGTGCAGCATCCTCAAAATATCATGGCCATGCAAATTAGTAGGCAACTCGGAGAGTTAAACAAACTCTTTTTTTTCTCATCCTCAGTAGAAACTCGAAAAGGATGACAGCAAAGCAACGAAAGCAGCCAGGAAAGTGGCTGAAACAATAACAGTTCTCCGTTCATCCAATGGTCACACAAAACCAAGTGCCATGGACAGATTCTAAGCAGAAACTCCTGTTCTAAGCACAAGAACAGCCAGATAAAGAGCAAGGATTAGTACAAAACAACGAAAGCATCAACGCGACGAGGAATCTTCACAATGCATCTCTTAGTGAACAAACAACAAAAAAGCCAGAAGAAGAAGAAACGTACCAGAAGCCTCTTCGTCGTCCTCATCACACCACCTATTCCAGTCGACCTTAATGTACGGCGCAGGCTTCCCCTCTGCCTTGAGCAGCCTTTTCCACCAGACCCTCTCTTCCTTTTGGAGGGAACATATTATGTTCCTTAACCCAACATCAGTCCTACATCCCTGCAATTGGAACCTCAATCTAAGCCAAAACCAATACGGTACGAGCAATACCAACACCAAACAAACTTAGGCTTCATTTCTTTAGCACTAAACCTAAGTGGGTCAACTAAAGATCATTCCTTTAGCACTAAACCTAAGTGGGTCAACTAAAGACTGGACCTTTTACCCCTTTTGGGGTTCTGGGTCCCACTGGGTTACCTCGGGGACGATGGCGCCGTAGAGTTGCAAGGTGAAGTGGAAGGGCTCGCCCTGGGCCCCGACGGCGGAGAAGCTGAAGACGCCACTCGGCTGGCATTCGACGGAGATGTCCTTGGCGTCCGGCAACGACACCGTCAGGTAGACCTTGTCGGATCGCTGGGCCCACAGAACCTCCGGATGCTTATTACCGCTGGAGAAGGAAGAAGCGAATATTAATTACACCAACTAATTAAGAAATTATTAAAGTTAAGCCTTGCGGGTTGCTTACCTCATCTTGCTTCCTTCGGATTATTTAATCGTTGATGAATCGGGGAAAAGGTCCCGTCTTTAGTTGACCCGCTTAGGTTTAATGCTAAAGGAATGATCTTTAGTCGACCACTTATTAGAATGGGGGGATTATTAGAATGAATCCTTTTGGGTTTTGATTATTGTTACGAAAGAATTTGTGTTTCTGACATAAAACAAAGAAAACAATTCCACCCAAAAAAACATAAAGAAAGAAAACAAAAGAAAGTGGGATGACGTGGTTAAAAAGCACTTGGATTGCGTGCGGAAGTCCAATCTTTTTCTGCACGACAAGGGAATCTGATTTCACGGTCGTTATTATCCGGGGGTAATTTTTTCCATAGTCTTTTTATTTTCTTAGTGCATATGTGTCATTAGACCTGGCCATTGTTAGAATCCAATTCGTGATTTGATTTGATTCGATTCGTAAATTCGATTCGATTCGTTCACAATTCCATTCGTCCAAAATTTGATTCGAATTCGTCATGAGACGAATTGAATACGGTTTCTGATTTCGATAAGGGGTAGTTGCCCTCAAGTCCCTGGCTTATGTCGTAATTAATGCTAGTGTACTTGTTATTCGAAATATTATTTTGCCGTCCCTATTTTTTGTAAAAATGTTGGTCTCAAGTCGCTGATGTCGGTATCAGAGAATTTCTCCGACGAATGGCGACCTGAAAAGACTAAAATACCCCTCATTCAAAAAATAAGTACCATGACCCTTCCCCTCGGTAACGGGGGCCCTCTTATACCGGCACCAGCGACTCAAGACCAATATTTTTACAAAAAACAGGGACGACATTGTAATATTTCGAATAGCAGGGACTCTAGCCTTAATTACGATACTCAAATTTGATTCGAGTAAAATTCGTGTCAGTTCGATTCGAATTCATCCATTTTATGCAATAAAAATTTAAAAAGTACCAAGAAATACTCATATTACTATCTAATTATGTTATCAAGTAGAGCAAAAAATACATAGACAACTTAATTTAGAACATGAAATGCAAGTCCAATTTTAATTAATTTTTTTCCCAAAAATATTAAACATTAAACCTTAGTTTTGAAATATATAAAAAAATTCAAAATTTTTTGAATTTTTTGAAAACATTATGAAAATTTTCAAAAAATTTGGTACTTTTCGATTTTTTCTTAACTATTAAAATTATAGAAATAATTTAAATTCGACTAATTATAATTCGCATTAAGTTCGTCCAAAAACGACTTCAATACGGTTTAAGCTTTTGATGAATTCGAATTCGAACAAATTCGATTTAAATTGGAACCAATTCGAATTGTGGTCAGGTCTATGTGTCATTGGATTTGGTGCAACCAATGAATAACTACCAAGCGTGTTCTTTAGCAGCAATTAATGGTCCCCGTTTTTTTCTTTTCTTTTATTACTCGATGGTGATTTTTTTAGGACAAATTACCCCCTAGTCCCTGGTGTTTGGTCATCCTTTCCCTCGAGTCCCTACATTTTTGAAAATAATTTTACCGTCCCCCGTCTTTGGTTAAACCTCCTCCTCGGGTCCCTGGCTGACGTCATAGGCTCTTTTTTCATTTTTGGTCATGGAAATAACTATTATACCCCTCTGGTGTTCTTCTCAGGCGAACTCAACCTTCCGGTCATCTTCTTCGGCGACTCTCCAACAAAACAGAGTCCGCTAGCATCCACGAGTCCAAGCAAAACAGGAAAACTATCTGCATACAACCTGGCGTCCGCTAGCATCCACCTTTTACCAGGATTTTGGCGGCAGCCAATCTGTTTGCGTCAGCCAGCCAACAAACATCTTACCAACTCTAACAATCTCGACCTTTGGCGAGAAGTCATCCCTTGCGAAGAATCATGAAGCTCCATCCGAACTTCAACAAACTCAATCTTGATGAGAAACTTTCCCTTGGAGAAATACGAAGTCCTGCAAAACCAAACCGACTCTACCTCGAACCATAAATACACTCCATCAATAAGACCATTTACACTTTCTCTGGACCTTTGTTCAATCAATTGGAGACATCCCTCAAACTCGAGTACCGCTCGAGCTTGCTTAGTGTATTTCCTCCAACTCCGCGAATCCCAACTACACATAAACCATTCATGTCAAGCCCTTGCTCCTTCATAGGGATGGCAATGGGCAGGATCCGGGTAGGATCCATAGGACCCAGATCCTTACCCTCTTTTTAAATGGTCGATCCAAATCCTTACCCTTATCCTCTTTAAAAATAAGGATTCGGACAGGATCTGGGTCCTAAAAAATCGGGTAGGATCAGGGCGACCCGCGGGTCCGTATTTTTTATAAAATATTTAATTCAAAAAAATTAAATTATCTTTTGATAGTTTTCAAATAGCAATGAGATATTTTCATTCATTAAACATATCAATACAAAAAAATCAAACAAGCAAATAAAAAAAAGTTGAAGTTGGGTAAATTAAAATTGAGAATTTGGTTCGTGATTTTCACTGCTATTACTTGGGGCCTGTGGTTGCTTCGTAATTGTATTATCTTCAATGAGGCGAGGTGCGATAATGAGTTTCTCTTGAATTCTGTGCTCTTTCATGCCCAAGAGTGGGTCTTTTGGACGAATGCCTCGATCATTCACAATCAATCGCTGCTCACTTTCTTGATTGCCTACAAAGATTTATAGGTCCCTCTTCTTCACCTCTTGAGATTGAGGGAACGTTTTGGTCAGGGGTGAGATTGTAACCGATGTAAATATCGGGACCATGTATCTTGTTTTTCTTTTTTCGCTTGCTCTGTTTTGAATTTTCGTTTTAATAAAGAATATTTATCTACCAAAAAATTGAGAATTTGGTATTATGTCTAATAATTAATATATATTATATTAATTTAAAAAATTCGGGTAGGATCAGGGCAGGATCCTATAGATCCATATCCATGCCCTTATCCTTTTAAAATATCAGGATCCGGGCAGGATCAGGGTCCAGACCCGGTCAAAGTCAACGGATCTTGGACCCTTCGGGTCTGGATCAGGGTAGACCCTCAGGGTAAGGATCTAATTGCCATCCCTACTCCTTCATACAATCTAACCTCATATGCCAAGATATTTTTCCCTGTCCATCGGAACTCAATGATGTGACTCTACCTACAACCGCGCCCCCACTAACCTGTAGGTGTTTCTAGCATCACTTTCAATCTTCATCACCGCCATAACATCCTTCTCCACCTCAAGTAGCCCGCCTATAACCTTATAGTCGTAGCCACTATAGATCAAATTTCTTCCCAACTTCGGAACATGCCTAACCTTGCATAACTTTCTCTCAACACCATCTCATATCTTGTTTCGGGTATCACCTATACTAACAATTCTACAAGTAGAACCATCACCCATAGTCACCATACTTGAATCAACGAACTTGTAAGTTTCAAACCACCCTCTCTTGGGTGTCGTGTGGAAAGAGAAAGCGTTATCCAAAATCCATAGATGCTTAGGATCTGATAAGAAAGAAAGACAGTCACTATTTGACTTGTCCGAATATGAGGCCATATTCACGGATGTCGATCCTTTTTTCTCATGGTCCTTAGTTCTTCTTGGACAATCCTTCTTCATATGCCCCTTTTCTTGTTACTCGAATCAATTTTTTTTAACCTTCTTAACCTCGATTTGGATCCTCTTCCATCTTTTTCTTCTCTATGACCATAGCTACCCATCACGACCAGCCCTTTTATTCATTCATCACCGGTTTTCCTCCTTTGGTGAAATACTAGCAGAGCACTCGTGATATCCTCCAACATCAGATATTCTTTCCCCCAAGTTTGAGTTGTAACCAAACTCTCGTAGGAACTACTTGGAAAGGAATTCAGTAGCAATAATGCCTTATTTTCATCCTTGAACTTCACATCGACCCTTTTTAAATTACTCAATAATTGATTGAAAATATTAATATGTTGGCTTAAATCTGAGCTCTCCATCATCTTAAGAGCGTATAACTTTTGCTTAAGATAAATCTTGTTGGACAGAGACATTGACACATGCCTATGCTCTAATTTCTTCTAAACCCCAGCTCCTCATCCATGACATGATACATCACATCATCTACCAAGCACAAGCGAATTGTCACCATCGCCTTGGCCTCTATCTCTTACCTCTCTTGCTCCTCCATCTTCTCAGGCTTCTTCCCTGAGAGTGCGTTGACTATCCCTTGTTGCACAGCCAAATCCTTGACACGCCTTTTCCATAACCTAAAATTTGATGGGCCATCGAACTTCATAAAGGCAAACTTCACCCCATGATCTGTTATCCTACAACCAAGCTCTGATACCAAGTGTTAGAAAATTGAGGATACCAAGTGTTGTCCTCCAACCAAACTCTGATACCAAGTGTTATCCATTTTCTGCCACGATGTTGGCGGCAGCCAGCATGTAGGCATCAGCCAGCCAACAAACATCTTGCCAACTCCAACAGTTATACCCCTCAATTCTTCTTTTTTGTTTGTCCTCTTTGCCAGGGAAATCACCACCGACAAGATCCAAGCAATGACGAGCCATGATATTATTCAAAAAAGGCAATCAAAGCATGGGCTACCAATCAAACATATGAAATCCCAACACTTAATCCCAATAAAGACATCCCAGAAATTCCAACAACAAATGATTCAAAGCTTGGAGAAGAACTAGAGGGACCTGAGAGGGGAACTCAAGAATCCCAACAAACATAATGTTTCAACCTAGAAATCAAAGCATTACAGCTCAGCACTTGAATCTTATTGCACAGTTTAAAGCCTTACATTCTGAGTTTTTAGAACAACTAAGAGGGGAAAAAACCATGATTTTGTGGGTAAAGGGATTACCGGAGATGGGGAAGCATAGTACATGAGATGGAGGAAGGCGAAAAGAGAAAGCACTACTCCTGAGATACAGGAACACAGAAAGGGGAACTCGCCATCCCAAAACCAAATTGGAGAAGAGGAAACGATGGTGAAGAAGAAAGGCGACGACGGTAACCAGATCTCGATAACTCTTCACCAAAGTCTGAGTTGACAATGACCAATTCTCCATAATTTGTCTAGAGACAAACGCCAGAGCTCGAAGGCCCATTCCAAGATCTTATGGTCAAACAAAAAAAATGAGCTCTCGATATAGTGGCGCTAATGAGATCAGTGTGCGTCAGTTGTGGTTGAAGAAGAACTTATTTGCCCGTCGCCGGTGACTCTCCCCCGATCATTCTGCCCGATGACATAATCATCATTCTGGCGGGTGCTGATGGCACTGAAGACGGGCTCCGGTGGAAGTCAGTTATACCGCATAAGGAGGACGGCGAGGAGGAGAAGGTTGTACCATTTTATTAAAATTTTTAGTTTATTTTTGGTAAGCGTATAAAAGTCATATACATAAAAAATTGCTTACTGATGTCGGTGAGGGACCCTATAGTGTAATAAAATCAAACACGGGGATTTTATAATGCATTTTGATAATCGAGGAACTAAATCATAGATTAAGCCATACTAGAAGGACCTGAGTATAATTTACCCATAAAAACATTTAGTGACCATTGACTAATTTGTAAAAAAAATAGTGACTATTGAATGTCTTTTACCTAGTTAAAATTGAAGGGTAATTATTTATTGTTCTTACTTAAACCCTGATGGATTTTTTTTTCCGAATTCTAAGAAGTTAAATATTTGTCAGAAGAATTTTACCACTTTTCAAATCGCGCTAAACATATATTAGACACTTTTCAAACCACTATCTTGTGATTTTAAATTCTCTGGTGGCGGGGCTGCCCCTAGACCACGCAGGTGCCATCCCGCATGAAACCCTAGCGGCTCTAAGGTTATTCTAAGTCGTCGCTCAAGTTTTGTTCGCAGGTAGCGGATTTCCTTTCTTTTTGGCAAGCTCTAGGGTTTTTGTCGAGTCTCCTACGTATAGGGGTGGGCAGGCTACTGGCCCATTGGCGTCTCCATATCTCTCCTCTGCAAAAGCGGATGAGGTTCAGAAGGATTCGCCCATTACGAATCAAGATGTGCAGTCTACAAGGTTGGTTGATGGTGCGACTCGCCTAGGTTCTTATGCTGATTTTGTTTGTGCATCTGTTGGTGAGGGGATTGATACAGGTAAATTCATCAATATATTCTCAAAGGTGATTTATGTATAGTGATTTTGAATGGAGAACGCTCAGCAGTCTGTGCTAACTTTGGCAAATAAGCTATTATTGGAAGATAGGTGATGCCCAAAGGTCTCAAAGCCATGTTCATCATTCGAGTTGTATAGTACTATTGTCAAAGCATGGAAGGTTTAATCATGTCAAATGCTGCCCTTGGGTAAGGGTTACTTTGGGTTCCGGTTTGCTTTGGAGGAAGACGAGAACAAGGTATGGAGTTCACAGGTTTGGAGGTTACCGCTGGGTAATCTCTACTTGTAAGCTTGGGAACCTTTCTTCAAGCCTACTAAGGTATCAACTTAGTACGCCAAGGTTTGGGTCAAGCTTGAGGGTATTGGTATAGAACATGTCGCAGATGATATTATTTTTGGTTTGGCCGCATCGGCCGGGACTCCCATTCGCATGGACTCAGCTGCACTCAATAGATTATATGGGGCAGTTGTTCGAGTTTTTTAGTTGATGTTGATTTGTCCCAGCCATTTTGGGACAAGGCCAGGTTGGAATCGACTAATGGGAGCTTCTTGGTGGACCTGATCTATGAGGATCTACATCTCTTTTGTAGTCATTGTATGATTATCAGATATGCTGCTGACTCATGCCATAAATTGCATCCTCGGGATGATGGAGAAGCTAAGCACTGTGAGATAGCTAGGGGTAAGAAAGTTACACAGGGGTCCGAGGGTAGTGGTAAGCGTGACCTTGGCCGTGGCTAGAAAGTTTGGCAAAAAAAGTTGCACCTTGCCTCTTCTTCTATTGATAATTCGGTGCACCTCAAGGTCATAGCTTCGAATTCTTATGAGGCCCTCCACTTTAATTATAGTTTGAGGAATGGGAGATATCGGTTGAGGTCAAAGATCAGGTTTTATCTAGCTCTAAAGTCGAGGCAAGTTCATCTCTAGCTTTAATTATAGTGCTTGAGAACTTGGTGCAACAGGAAGTGCAACATGGGTTCTCGAGTTCTTTGGAAGGTATTAGTGAACATGTATATGTTGCTGGTTTGGATCCCACGGAGATGGACTCACTTGCTTCACTTCAGGTCCACTGTGGTGAGTTGGAAGGTGTTAGTGAACAGTTGGTTTCAAGTTCCATAGATGTTGAACGTACAACGGAAGAACATGGCCATTCAAAGATTTTGGAGCAGCTTGCTCTGCTATCTTATTATCATGATGAAAATGCTCTCGTTTTAACTCTGGTACTCGAGGTTGAGAGTGTGCAGGAGAACAATGCATCACTGGAGATGGTGCTCACTGATTTTGGAAATTAAGTGCTTCAGGAGGTTGTGGATGCTGAGATTGTTGAAACCTCTGGAAATGCATTGAGGGCTGTGGATGCTCATGAAGTCAGGGAGACTTCTTTTGTATTGACAGGGTTGTTTGATATTGATGTTGAATAGGTGGGCTACCTTGCTTTGACATATACTGGTGATTTTACTCCACGTGATTTTTCGAATGGCGCTGGTCATTTTGGCAGCCCTTTGTCACCTCCGGACTCTCATAGATGGTCTAGATGGACTTTCTTTTTCAACGAGGAGGTTGATCCCTCACTCCTAATGGAGGATGTTGATTATGCCGAGGCCTTGCCTCCCTCTGCCCCATTTCAATCTCCAGCCGAGCAACCAACTAGACTAATTGCATAACCTCCGGACTCTCATAGATGGTCTAGATGGACTTTCTTTTTCAACGAGGAGGTTGATCCCTCACTCCTAATGGAGGATGTTGATTATGCCGAGGCCTTGCCTCCCTCTGCCCCATTTCAATCTCCAGCCGAGCAGCCAACTAGACTAATTGCATCAACCACCAAGTCGACCCCCGGCTTAGCGTGGTAAGACTCTCGGGCTAAAATTGGGTTTCCTGGGAAAGGGGACTCCAATTTTGCAGGGTCCTGCACCATCTGTGCTTGACGGGGCCTCGACTTTGCTTTCCACAGAACTAATGCCAATCCCAGGCACAGCGGGTAATAGGGTGAAGGTGGTCACTGACACTGAGGATGGCTCTATGAAGCTTATGTCTATGTTCGCGAAGAAGCAGTGGACGGATGTAGTGCCTACTCCGGATGATGCTGATTCTAGGCATGAGCCATACATGACAAGATCCAAATCGAAGAAGTTGACATTTCTGGTTGGGAAGCGTTAGTTATCAGATTTAGAAGCATTTACTCTTGACTACCAAATTTGTGGGTTAGCTAGAGTAGAGTTACTTATTATGGCAGCAGATTAGCTAGTGTTTAGTTACCCGTTTCGGCCTTGAAATTTTCAGACTTTTTCTTTCTTTTTTCTCTTTTCTCACCACATGCATATAACTTTTTCCTTTCTTTTAGTAATAAAAGGCTCGCTATTTTAGTAAAAAAATTCTATGACCAGGTCACAGAGGTTTTACCTCATTGACATCCAAATGATATATGATAATTCTCGTTACTTGAAATATCTCGCAACGTTATTAATTCTATTTGCGTGTCATATCATCTCACTAATTTTATCCTTTTAACATGTCCCTTCACTAATTTGAGAAAATGTCAAATTCGGTAGATTCAGATTCAATCTTGGAATGGGATGAGAGATAGACAGTGTCAGATCAAAGTTTATCAGTTTGTCTCGTAGATCAAATTAGTGATATGATATGACACACGGATAAAATTAGCGATGTGGCATGAGATTCAAAACTTTAAGAAAAATTCACTTTTTTACCATGTAGTTTTTGGTCAATTTTGACATATGATCATGTGATTTAAAACTCATAAAATT
Organism: Hypericum androsaemum; assembly: GCA_963995505.1. Taxonomy (NCBI): domain Eukaryota; kingdom Viridiplantae; phylum Streptophyta; class Magnoliopsida; order Malpighiales; family Hypericaceae; genus Hypericum; species Hypericum androsaemum. Next base: position 8,057,276 of record OZ023198.1, read on the forward strand.
GATGTGTGTGATTTGGTTGACTAACAACTTAGAGGCTCAAACAGCTATCTAAAATTGCATGGACTTCGAGCCTCAAAATGACACCATTTTTCATCCAACGTGGCCCATCAGCTCAACAATTTTTTAACCTATCGTTGAGTTGTCCAGAGTTAAAATATCCAAATAATAGATTCCTTGTTTATAATTTTTCAGAACAAACCCCCTTCTCCTTCCTTGTACCATCAACCCCACTCCCTACCTTCAAAAACCAACCCTTTCAACCATTTCCTTTTAAGTTTCTTTGAATAATCCTTGAATACTAATAAAACCTCAAATTATTAACTTTATCAATTAATCGATAGTGGGAGATCCAGGTCTTCGACTCCTCCCTGACATCAATGCTCCCTTGGCCTCCTCTCCAACCACCAATGGCCGCTTGTCGAAGCCTATCCACCCTCACACTGCCCATCCCAGTTCACGCCAACGTGGTGAGCTGGAGAAGTCGAGGTCGAAGAGCCAAAGCTGGGGAACTCTAGCGCGATGGTTCTCTGCCTTCCCGTTGAAACTTGTGTCCGTACATATTTTAGGGCAAGTTTAGATTTGTTTATTGTTATATATTTTCGGATAAAGATTTGATACTGCTTGTTCCATGTTTGGTAGTCAGAGATTGGAAATTTGTTGGTGCAGGTTGTTCTTTTTGTTGTCTGATATGGAATTGAGTTCTTCACCGGCCAAGGAGAGAGAGGGGGAGGCACAAGAATGTCTTTATTGCTTCTTCTTTTTTGTATTTTGGTCGTGGATACGCGGGATTGAGAGGATTCTTATTTCAATTCTTTGATTCTGTTTTTGATTTTGGAAATGGCTGTTATTAGAAAGGAGAGGAAAGGAAAAAGATGAATGGGTGAGAGAGAAGGGAGAAGCCTTAGGAATGTTTTTGAAATTTACCCCGAGAAAAATCAACGTCGTCTTATTAAAATTTTTTTGAACTGGCACGCCACGTAGATAAAAAATGATGTGGTTTCGGAGCCTGGTGTCCATGTAGTTTCATGTAGCTGTCCGAGTCTCTAAGAGACTAGTCAACCAAACACAAGTATTAATTTTATGCGTTTTGAATCACAAAATCATATGTCAAAATTGACCAAACCCCAGAACACTAAATGTTGGGTCTGGAGTCTGAGTGCGAGTGAAGTATTCGGGTGACTCAAGTGAAGAGCCGTGAGGATGGTCCGAGAGTTGATCGATTGCGTTCAGAGTCTGAGGACGCTCGGAGAATTAATCGAGTCAAGAGTCGAGTGAAGACATTGAGGACATCCGAGAGTCGTATGGCTCGAGCGAAGAGCCTTGGGGTGATCGGGGGCGATCGGGTCAAGCATCGAGTGAAGACGAAGCGGAGCCAGGCAAGTGATGGCTTGAAGCGTCTGGCTGGCGCAAGTGGGTACTTGCGGGCGCAAGTATACTGGCGATCGCCAGTACCCCATTCCAGGGACTTCTGTGTGAGGCCACTGGCGATCGCTAGTTGATTGGTGGTCGCCAATCGGGTCCGAAAAAGCTGCTGAACATGGACCAAAATGCCCCTCAAGACCCCCAAATAGTTGCCTAGGTTGTGGGCACTATAAATACTCTTCAATGGCCTCCAAGAAGGGTTAGAAAAGTGTTGTCCACTTCTCCAAAGAGAAAGAGAGAAGAGGGAGGAAGGAGAAAGGCTCTCCAAGTGAAGGAGAGGCCAAGTGCCCACTCCTCCAAGTGAAGGAGGAGAAGGAGAAGAAGAAGTGTGCCCTAAGGGTATCCAACCCAAGTGAAGGATTGCCTCCGAGTGAAGGAGAAGATGGAAGACCCGAGTGAAGGAGGTGTGTTCTCCGAGTGAAGGAGAGAAGAAGGAAGAAGACCCAAGTGAATGGGTTGACTCCGAGTGAAGGAGGTGGTGCTCTCCGAGTGAAGGAGAGTTGTCTGAAGTATGGGTAGAGTCCGAGTGAAGTGCCTTGCCAAGAGAAGGGTTAGCCATCCGAGTGAACGAGACAGTGCCATCCGACTGAACGAGGTGGTGCTCTCCGAGTGGAGGAGAGTTTGCCCGAAGAGTGAGTAGAGCTTAAGCCTAGGGCTTTGCCAAGAGAGGAGATCCCAAGAGTGTGGGTAGCCACTGTGAGAAGAGGAGGAGAGTGAGTCAAGCGAGGCATCCATTGTTGTGAGAGCGAGTGAAGCTCAAGCAAAAAAATAGTAGAATCTCTCATGGCTTGGAAGCCCCTGAATGTAGATCATTGTGGATCGAATCGGATAACCAAATTTTTGTGTCCCTCATTGTACTTTCTTTGTGCTTTGTGCGTTGTGCTTCTCATGGTTATTGTGCTTTGCTCGTATGTGTTTCTGCTTGCATTTTTTGGGTCCACGAAAAGTGGGTAATTTCCCCAATAACTGGTATTAGAGCCTGGGTTATGGCGTGGTGAGAGCAACCATGATGGGTGAAGTGAAATCGCCCGTGGAGAAGTTTGATGATATGAAGAAAGAGGAGTGGAAGCTCTTAGACCGAAAAGTGATAAGTGTGGTATACTTATCCTTGTCCTTCTCTAGGAGTGTGATGATCAAGGATGGTGCTTTGTATGCGATGAGGAACGCCCATGAGAGCATTGGCCTTTTAAGTGTGATGAAAGATACGGAGTAGCATTGTGGACTTGGCCATGTGTGTGAGAAGAGGATGAGGGTGCTTTATTCAAAAGGGAAGCTACCAAGGTTGAAGATCGCAGAGATGGGTCTTCGTGAGCCTTGTGATCTTGAGTTTCAAGAGGTAGCAGTTTCCGAAAAGATGAGAAGCTTGAATTGGTCCAAATGAAGGGACTGGCACCAGTGAAATCCTTGGGTGGTTCATGCTACAAGACCTCCATTGGCATGAAGGATCTTGAGGTGTGCTTGAGATCGAGAAAATGGCAAAGAGTACAAGCTCCAAGAGTTCAAAAATACTGTGAAGCGATGGGGAGTCGCAAGGAGAAGACAGTAGCTGAAAACTCAGAAAAAGATGACATCGTGGAGAAGATGAACATGACAACTAAGTGAGAGCCATACGAGTGATATGTGGGCTACCAAAGATGTTGAGGGTGGATGCAGCGAACACTGCCGCTTGCTTGATCAATAGAGTACCATCAAGCTCTTTGGAGAGTGAGATATAGGAGGTGGCTTAGAGTGGGAAGGAGATTGATCTAACTCATATTCGTGTGTTTTGATTGTGTGTCGTTTGTTCATTTTTGATACAGATGAGAAGAGCAAGCTAGATGCCGAGTCCAAGTGAAGGACGAGGAGAGTTTTACTAATGATGAGGGTTCTAGCAGTGAGATGGTCGAGCCAGACATCTCCGAACTCGGGTGGGAGCAGGAATGTACTGAATGGCCAAGAGGTCAGTGAGGAGAAGGTGAAACCAAGTTCTCCACCGCCAGTAATTTCACAACGGAGTTCCACGAGTGAAGGTGGTTCATTGTAGTGGTTCTCGCCCGCCAACTACTATCTCTTGTCGATAGGTGGTGAGCCTGGAGATTATGCAGAGGCGCAGCGGAGTGAGCTTGTGGCCGAGAAGATGCTTGCCAAGAGTGAGAAGATGTTGAGTGACAACGAGACTTGGAAACTAGTCAAACTCCATAGTAGCAAGGCATGGCATAATCAGGAGGCTAAAAGAGTTGGTGTGGCAAAAGAGAACGTGTGTTGCAAGGAGAGAGCTCAGAAGCGGAAGACTCCAGGTGCTTTCACAGGTGGTCGTGTGAGGTATGCAAAGTTGTGTACAAGACTAGTGATAGCGGATCCAGTGGGAGTTGTGAGAAGGCTTATGAGGAATCCTGGAAAGCAACGTGAGAAGACAAAGTAGTGGGTGCCCGTCCACTTGACAAGCTTTGTAGTGGAAGGCCGAAGCGCCGATTGTGATGAAGGTCACCTAGTGACGGGTGATTGATAAAGAGGTAGTCTCCAGGTGGGAGATTGCCTAGTGATGAGAATCGTCTAGTGACGGGTGGTTCGTAGATGTGGTTAGTCTCCGGATGGGAGATTGCCAAGTAAAGAAGACGGTCGCCTAGTAACGGGTGGATCGTATGGAGGTCAGTCTCCAGGTGGGAGATTATTGGGTATGGAGCTTGAGTACGAGTGACGCATTCGGGTGGCTCGAGTGAAGAGCCGTGAGGATGGTCCGAGAGTTGATCGATTGAGTTTGGAGTTCAGAGATGCTCAGAGAATCAATCGAGTCAAGAGTCGAGTGAAGATATTGAGGACATCCGAGAGTCGTGTGGCTCGAGTGAAGAGCCTTGGGGTGATCGGGGCAATCGGGTCTAGCATCGAGTAAAGACAAAATGGAGCGGGGCAAGTGATGGCTTGAAACGCCTGGCGGGCGCCAGTAGGTACTTGCGGGCGCAAGTACACTGGCGATCGCCAATACCCTATTTCGGGGACTTCTGTGTGAGGTCACTGGCGATCGCCAGTTGATTGGCGGTCGCCAGTTGGGTCTGGAAAAGCTGCTAAACTTGGTCCAAAATGTCCCTCAAGACCCCCAAATAGTTGCCTAGGTTGTGAGCACTATAAATACCTCTCCAAGGCCTCCAAGAAGGGTTGGCAAAGTGTTGCCCACTTCTCCAAAGAGAAAGAGAGAAGAGGGAGGAAGGAGAAAGGCTCTCCAAGTGAAGGAGAGGCCAAGTGCCCACTCCTCCAAGTCAAGGAGGAGAAGGAGAAGAAGAAGAAGTGTACCCCGAGGGTACCCAACCTGAGTGAAGGGTTGCCTCCGAGTGAAGGAGGTGTGCTCTCCGAGTGAAGGAGAGAAGAAGGAAGAAGACCCAAGTGAATGGGTTGACTCTGAGTGAAGGAGGTGGTGCTCTCCGAGTGAAGGAGAGTTGTCCGAAGTATGGGTAGAGTCTGAATGAAGGGCCTTCCCAAGAGAAGGGTTAGCCATCCGATTGAATGAGATGGTGATATGAATCTGATCAGCAAGAAGATTAATTTCATTTTTGAGGTTTTTGAGTCTGTTTAGGAAGTTAATTATATGTTATTTTTGTTTTATAAGAATTATAGTCTATTTAGGAAGTCAATAATGTGAGAATTTCATTTCTTTAAGAGTTCAAGTCAGTTTAGGAAGGTGATTATGTGATAATCACGTTTTTAACAATCATAAGAGTACTAGACTTGTTTTCCTTTTTAGTTTCCTATTTTTAAGTCATATTTATCTAGTTAGAAGTTATATTTAATTAGGAATCTCTTTGTAACAATCTGCCTATATATAAAGGCTTTATCAATGAGAATGGGGAGATTAATTTGAGTACAAAAAACGTTGGCTTTGCTCTCTTGGTTCTTCGGAACTGTACGAACACAGCAGAGGGATTCTGTTCGTTCACCTTCGACTTATCAAGCGGATCTACATCACCGTTTGTGGCGTCTTCATCAAATCAAGGTTCTTGTTTCCCTACAGCAGCGGGTCGAGGTTGTTCATACCGAGGTTCTTGCAAAGGTGCAAACAACGGGTCGAGATTTCCATCAATCTGAACGTGGATAGATCCGGCTTTCGCGTGGATCCGTAACGAGATTCACATCAGTTGGTATCAGAGCTTACGCTCTACTTCAGATCATCTATCTTTAAATTTCATTTTTGTTTTCATTAGTTTTCAATTATTGTTCTTATTTTATTCTGAGTTGGAGAAAGAAAAAAAATAAAAAAAGAGGGAAAAAATTCCGAAAAAAAGAAAGATAGAGAAGAAGGCAGCCAAGAAAAGAAGAAGAAAGAAGGCTGAAAAAAAATCAAAAAAAAGAAAAAGAAAAGTTGAAAGTAGAAAAAAAGAGAGTCTGCAAGAATGTCTTATAACTACTCAAGAAGATCCTTTGAAGGTGTTGCACCATTGGTTGGTGATCCACACACGTTTATGGATGCCCTTCTTAGTGGGATGAGGCATATAATGAGAACGGAGGTCAAGAAGCTCAGCGAAAAGGTGGACCGGATAGTGTGCAAACAAGAGAGGATACATGATGTTCCTAATGTCTGTAGCGGAAAACAAATTCAACAAAGGAGGATGAGGGTCAAAGATGAGAAGAATTCAGGAGCTAATTTTGTTGGAGAAGTCAATGGAAAGAGGGAGAACACCATTAACACTAAGCATGATATTGAGGGGAAGGTATGTAGTTCTGACGATTTGGAGGTTACACCTGAAGTGATTGTTGAAGAAGAGGTTTTGACATGGGAGGAATTTGGTGAATATTCTATTGACTTGTTCGATGGAGAATGTTTTGATGACCATGCCATGTCACTTCTTTACTTGAGGGATTTGTTCAATGAATCAGAATTGGAGGATGTTGTTCATATGAAGAAGTGCTTAACTGCTATTGATGGTGAACAAGAAGAACTTATTATTTTAGTTGACAAGGAAGATATCCAACCCATATCTTACATGTCTCCTGATTTACATGTTGAACATATTGACTTCTTAGGTGTGGACAAGTTTAATTATATTGGAGGTTCATCATTGATCAACTTCTGGAATAGTTTGAAGTTCAAAGAAAGGCTTGTGCAAATAAGTAAGATTTTGGTTTTTGATTTGGAGAGGACTCCAGATTGCTTATGTTCAAAGTATCTATTCTTTTGGGATGGAAGATATCAAGTTCAACCAAGACGTTCCAAGACTTGTTCAAGCATGATCGTGAATTGGAAAAAGTATGACGGATGCAAGGATTTGAGGACAAATCTATTTCAAGAGGAGGGGAATGATATGAATCTGATCAGCAAGAAGATTAATTTCGTTTTTGAGGTTTTTGAATCTGTTTAGGAAGTTAATTATATGTTATTTTTATTTTATAAGAATTATAGTCTATTTAGGAAGTCAATAATGTGAGAATTTTATTTCTTTAAGAGTTCAAGTCAGTTTAGGAAGGTGATTATGTGATAATCATATTTTCAGCAATCATAAGAGTACTAGACTTGTTTTCCTTTTCAGTTTCCTATTTTTAAGTCATATTTATCTAGTTAGAAGTTATATTTAATTAGGCATCTCTTTGTAACAATCTGCCTATATATAAAGGCTTTATCAATGAGAATGGGGAGATTAATTTGAGTACAAAAAACGTGGGCTTTGCTCTCTTGGTTCTTCGGAACTGTACGAACACAGCGGAGGGATTCCGTTCGTTCACCTTCGACTTATCAAGCGGATCTACATCACCGTTTGTGGCGTCTTCATCAAATCAAGGTTCTTGTTTCCCTACAGCAGCGGGTCGAGGTTGTTCACAACGGGTCGAGATTTCTATCAATCTGAACCTAGATAGATCTGGCTTTCCCGTGGATCCGTAACGAGATTCACATCAGATGGTGCCATCCGAGTGGACGAGGTGGTGCTCTCCGAGTGAATGAGAGTTTGTCCGAAGAGTGGGTAGAGCCCAAGCCTAGGGCTTTGCCAAGAGAGTGAGCTCCCAAGAGTGTGGGTAGCCACGGTGAGAAGAGGAGGAGAGTGAGTCGAGCGAGGCATCCATTGTTGTGAGAGTGAGTGAAGCTCGAGCGGGAAAATAGTGGAATCTCTCCTGGCTTGGAAACCCCCGGATGTAGATCGTTGTGGATCGAACCGGGTAACCAAAATTTTGTGTCCCTCCTTGTGCTTTGTGCATTGTGCTTCTCGTAGTTATTGTGGTTTGCTCGTATGTGTTTTCGCTTGCGTTACTTGGGTCCACGGGAAGTGGGTAATTTCTCTAACACTAAAGTGCTTTTTTTCCTTAAACTTTGTGACGTGATAATATAGTTCAAGTAATTCGGGTTTTTGGTTGTAAGTTAAAGAATTCAAAACTACAAGATAATAATATTGAAAAATGAAACTATATGATACTAAAGTAAACTTTTAAAAAATGGATAAATTATGCATGAGTTTTTGGTATATGCTTAAATAGACGATGCTTGTAGCTGCCCCCTATGTTTGGTTTTGTTTTGTTATACTCTTCGGTGACATCATTGATAATTTTTAGGTAAAGTTTAATATTGATCCTTGTAGTTTCACATTTTTTGTGCTATGATCCTGTGGTTGCACTGTCTTTTCACTTAGAGGCTTGGGGCCTCCTCGAGCCAAATTCTACTCCGAACATGAGCCGTTTTGAGGGTGACGTGGCATGCCACCTCGAATTTTTAATCCGGTTGGCACGAATAAAAATATCTATTCCGATCCCTTCTTTGTTTATATTTTTCAAAAATACCCCTCTCTTCTTCCTCCTCCTCCCCCCCCTCTCTTCTCCTTCATCCTCCTCCCTCTTTGTTTATATAAGTTATCTGGCTTGCGTATCGTCATGCTGTTCTATTGAGTACTGATCAGTGCAGGTATTATATTTCTTCGTTTCGGTGCTCGATTAGTTTGTTTATCCATTTTCAGGACAAGGAAGAGCTTAGATTGGAGACGATAAGGTCTTGAGTAAATCTGGCAATCCCGTCCTTTCTGGGCAGAAATGAGTTACCAAAGCCACAACTACAAGAGCCTTCTGTGCCTCAGCCATTTCAAAATTCAGTAGTGCCAAAGTCAGATTGCGATATGTCACTATCAGATTTGTCCAAAATATCTTTAAGAAGTGCTTACAGTCCAATATCTCAAGCATGAAAATTCAGAAAGCAAGGAATCAAAAGAGTATCCGAAAATGTAAATTAAGCAAATAATTTAGATTCAAACTAAATTAACATGTACAAATGATAACACTTTTTATATTCGCATAGTTCTAATTCGATAAAAATAATCTTCTAAAGTAAGGAGACTAGAAGAGAATCTAAAGGGAGAAGAAAAATGATACCCTCCTGGTTGCTTTGGGCAGTCTCAAATCTTTCCTCGGTGGTCCATGTGCTCACCACTTCAGGGACAATTAAGGCGAAGATACTTTTTGTCAGATACCACCCATACCTCTCGGAAATAACTTTTCGACTAATGCACGAATCGGTAAGATTTTTGAATAAAATTTTTCGAATAAATATTTTATTAAGTATTTCACTTCGTTTTTTTAGAAGGACTCCGCTTCGTATTTGTGTCCCTCCTTCAAATAGTATATTCCCATTTCGAAGCAAATGCCGGTGTTTGGAATTTCTATGTAGTTTCCCTTTAAAAAAAGGAATTTCTATGTAGTTGCAGCCATCTTTTCACTTATCTTTTGTTGTAATATTCTAGAAAAGGGTGTTAAATAAATACAAGTAAACCAATGAAAACGGCATTATGGTCAACCACGTCTCCGTCCCCACCGCGTCAGACGACCAAAACCAGGGGTGGTCCAAACCACTTGTTTATGAGGCAACTCCGCAATCATGTTGGCGGGAAACAGGCAACTCATCGTTGTCTAGATATTTCTAAAGTTATTTTCAATATACCAAATGACAATTCTTTCTAATTCTAAAAAAAAAATGACAATTCTTTCCGCTGTTCGGTACATTTGAGAAAACCAAGCCTGTGTTTATTTTTTTATACCAAATTGTATTCAGATATTTATTTGGTCGGCATATTCATGTTCGAATAGAACTTTGTTAAAAAATATCTACAATTTGACTTTTTTTTACCAAGTACTACATAATTTTGTTTTATCTTTATTGGTGATAAAGATTTTCGAGTCATTCTTTTATCGACAAAAAATGCGACTTTAAAAAACTTGTGTTATAAAAAGAAAACAAAATGAAACGTACTCGATCAAACTGCATAATATTAAAATAAATTTTTTAAGTTACATAAACAAAATGAGTACCAAATAATACTTGTTCTGGTAAAATAAGGGTGAAGTGGACAGTAACAAAAAAAATATAGATATAAAAAAAAGCCAGCCAAATGAGTAAGAATAGCTATTTCCATCGATCTATTTTAAAAAATCAATTGTTAAAAGTGTTATTTAGCTTAATCAAAATATCTCAAGAATATAAAATTTTTTCGAAAGTCTTGATAAATGAATAAATGATAACGCCGGATATATATATTTTTTGAGGGAGCGAGGGAGGGAGAGAGAGGAGAAAATGAGGCGAAATGGGCCCCACTTCCCACAGTTCTAAACATGGCCCCCGGTTTTGCAAATTCCTCCCCCGCCTTTTTCTTCTTTCCCACAAGGAGACTTATCCATAAAATTTTATTAATTATTACATAGATAGATGGCATACCATGTCTGGTCTTCCTACTGTTTCTAGGCAACCAAACAAGCACTTTCCCAGTTTTATCCTCCGTACCCCACCAACCCCTATATAACTCTTTTTTTATACACTTGTGTCCAGCGAAGAAGGAGAAGAAGGAAGTGATTTGGTAGGGATGACAATTGAAGCGGCGGTGGCGCCCAGGAGGAACCCAGTTGGGTGCAACAATGGTGATAGGGTTATTAGGAAAAGGAGGTGCTATAAGAGGAGTGGTGGTGGTGGTGGTGTGAGGAGGGCTCCCGTGGCGTTGCAACTGCTTTTTCGGAGCTGTAAGGATGTGTTCCGAGGGCCTGGGACTGTTCCTCTGCCTCTTGATGTCGAGAAAATGTGTCACTTACTTGGTATGTCCTTGTTTTCTTTTTTGTTTTTTGATTGTTTCTCTCTAAATGTATAAAGTTTTTCTTTCTTTTTTACTGAATTTTGCTCAAGTGGTTGATTTGTTCTGCCGGAGATATCGGACTCAAGGATTGTCGGGCTTGGGTGTGGATCTCTAAATCGTAAGCTTTGATTACAAGAACTTATTAAGAGCATCCAAGTCAATTGTTATTTGGATCAACTTGAATAGTTAAATCTTGCTATATCAATTCGGTAATATTTACCGGGATACCGGATTCAAGTCTGACGAACATAAAAAAATACCATTAAATGAACCATCCGTAAAATAGATCCGACAGTATTGGTGGTGGTGGTGCTTCCTAATTCCCATCGCGTTAGTTGTTTTTCCGTTCATCAAGAATCATGGAGGGAGGAAATAGGAAATTATTGGTCCATTGAACTTTTCGGAAAATGTTGGCAATTAGCTTTTTGCCTGATTGGTCTCGATATCCTCTTTTCTATGCAATTTGCCAAGTCACGTGAATTAAGTCGAAGATTCAAGTTTGAATTCTACGATGACGGTTCAAATTTTGGAAGAGTAAACCGTAAGAGTCTACATATAATATGAAACAATTGTTCCGATATTGGAATCGGATTTGGAATAGAGCATGATTTCATTTTGTTCCACATTCTCATTCTCGTATTGATTTCATGCTCGTTGTTGCACTCAAATATTCTTTAATTTTGACCACTCATTTATATTATAATTTGGTATTGTAATAAATGTTTGTCCCATCCCTGGTGACACCTGACCTTTCAGTGTTGTTTTTTAATCTTGGCCAAGCTCTCGAAGCATATGTGCAGTGTTCATGCCAAGTTTCTTAATTGGCAAATGTTTACGATCCTTCTTCTCTTTCTGTTGTAGATGACATCAAGCCGGAGGACTTTGGGCTGAGCAGCGAGCTGCAGTTTTTCAAGCGTAAAACCGATGTCGAGGGGACGCCGAGGGTTACCTACACCACCATCTACAAGGGTGACAACTTTTCGGTGAGTTTCGTGCTCTCTATTTCGTTCGCCATGAGCGAAAATTTGCAGAACTTGGAATGCGGATCGCCTTGCGGAAATCCTCGTATTTGCTCATTCGACATTGACCCGAATGTCGGATTAGCAGTAGATTCAGGAGTGGTTCACTTTGATTGAATGATGAGGAATAGAATATTATCAGTTCAGACTATATATTAACTTGGATCTGAACTGAATCTCTGATGCAGCTGTGCTTGTTCTTCCTGCCTGAAAATGCAACAATCCCTCTCCACAACCATCCGGGAATGACGGTGTTTAGCAAGCTTCTATTAGGAACAATGCACATTAAGTCATATGATTTGGTTGATCCAACTAGCACCGACAAAGCCGCGAAACCATCTCAATGTGAGTATTATTCTCGATCATCGCCTTAACGATCTCGGTCTGAGAAACAACAAAGCTGTGTTGTTAATTCGGCAAGGTAATTTTGCAGTGAGATTGGCAAGGTTAGTCGCAGACGATGACTTCACTGCCCCGTGTAGCACTTCTGTACTATATCCAACTACCGGAGGCAATATCCACGAATTCACTGCCGTTACGCCATGTGCAGTCCTCGACGTGCTCGGACCACCGTATTCCAAAGATGACGGACGGGACTGCTCGTACTACAAAGACTATCCCTATGCGGCCTCGCCAAGTAAGCACGCCTCCTCGAGGGCTTGTTTTGTATGCTTCAACTGTAAGAGTTGCATGTTCTGCTGTTTAGTTCACAACGAGTACTCCTATGACTCAAACTCGAACCTCCGATAAATGCAGGTGATCAAGAAGATGGGTTGCAAAAGGAGGAAGGTGGATGTTATGGATGGCTGGAAGAGATTGACATGCCAGAGGATTCACAAATGGATGGAATTGAGTATTTAGGTCCACAACTTGTGACTACCTTTGACACCTAGGATAAAAAAAAATACACCTCTCTTTTTTGGTTTCCAAGTTCTTTTGGTTTCAATTCCACATGCCATATAGAAGTGTAACCAATCGGTAGGTTCTTTAATTTTGTTTAAACTCCCACGTAATGATAGCTTGGGGTGGGCGAGATGCAGGAAGTTTGTTTCCACTTGGACTTGCATGTATATAATATCATCCACCGGATTCTTTGTTTCAGTTGATTTTGGTGTCCAAATTATTAGTATTCGCACATTCATTACAACGAATATTTTAAATCAGAACAAGCTGAATATTGAATGAGCGTCAAATTTTTTTTTACGGATATTTAACTTTGCCCTATCAAGTTGGGAGTCAGTTGCAAACTTAACTTTGACCCTAAGACAATAGCTGAAAGTGAAGAACTGAGATGTTTAGTATAAGATAAATCGGCGGAAATAACATCGGTGAAAAGTCAGGTGTGTATTTTTTGGTGTAAGGTTTTTAATCAATTAAACATTCGAGCAAATTTATTAAAGGTTTATAGGCTTGCCAAGAGGTTAAATTAAAGGAAAATTCATATTAGATTGGAAGCGTGCTCTAGTATCACATTAGCATCCAAATGAGAGTTGGCAATGTTTCAAATTTTACTAATGTAAAATATAAGAGGCCTAATTGGATCTGGACTGGGCCCAGTCCGGACCAAGCAAACGGGAGTGTGTCCCATAGTGAAAATTTTGTAATATGGACAAAACACTGGGACATTTTGGGACTCCTGATTTTTTTTTTGTTTCATGAAATGGGGCTTATGCCCTTAATTGAAACTTAAAAGTGTTCGTTACAATAGCACGGGGTACAGCCACATCGCTAATATCCCTCATCAGTGAACATCGAAGGCCCTCAGGGGGAGCAGTGAACAAATGAAAACCAAAAGGAAGAGTAAAGCCTAGGTTCGCCATCCAATCAGCACTTGCATTTGCTTCCTGATAGACATGTTTAACCTCTACTCTCCAGTCTCGTAATAGTATCTCTCTGATGTCTAGGATGAGTGAAGCACATCTTTGGTTGGGGGGCCCGTAGACTTTAGGAAGTCAGCCACAATGCTTGAATCGGTTTCAAGTTGGATCATCTTCAGGTCTGAGGACCATGCCAAATTTAGTCCCTGAGAAACAGTCCAGAGTTCTGCTGTAACACTTGAGCAGGTACCCAAGTTGCTTGCAAAACTGCCCAGCCAGACACCATCCTTGTCCCGAAGAAGGCCGCCAGCTGCCGCCATGTTCGAGGTCGCCCTTCTCGCGCCATCCGTATTAAGTTTGGCCCAGCCACCTGGTGGCTTCTCCCATCCAATTCGTGTCATTTGTCTTGCTGGTTGGCTCCGCATTTGGCTTGCTGCCGTCCAAGCGTCACAAATCTCCTCTGCCCTGCTACATATAAAGACATATTGATTAGTGGGTCGTTCGTCACCCTCCCCCCAAACCTTATGGTTTCTCCATCGCCAGAAATAAAATATGGCTGTGATAAAGTGCGATGACCAGAGGCTATGTGGAGTGATGTTCTGTTCCCCCCAAACCTTATGGTTTCTCCATCGCCAAAAATAAAATATGATCATTTTGGGACTCCTGATTTTACATATATATGTAGTATAAAAATATTAACGAAATAAATCTGGAAAGAGAAAACACACTCCTAAGCTCTATCGATTTCACCCTATGCTCCAAATTTCAAAACCCGTGGCAGGTGAAACGTAACAAGAATACATTGATTTTTTTTGATAAGTTGAGATTTTATAAATATAGTGACGAAAAAATTACACAGCTAGCGAAACTTGCTTGCTAGAGATGCCAAAAACCTCCTAGATGTTTATACCAATAGATTCAAAAAATAAGAGGAGATCGTGCCCTAAAAAAAATCCTAGAAAACTTGGACCAGTTTAACCACTCTTTAGCATGGAAAGTGATAGAGTGTTGTAGGAGCCCCATATCAAAAACTTCCTCTTGAAAAATTACCTTGTTTCTCTGGATCCAAATCCCGTAAATAATAGCACCAAAAAGAGTGGTCCAAACCTTTTGCAGCGTTTTATCTTTGACGTGCCCCAACCAGCACTCTAGGGAGTCTGCCAAATTCTAACCACAGCACCAACTAAGATTGATCTTCTTTAAAAAGAAATTCCAAATATGCTAGGTTCGAGGACAAAAGAAGAATAGGTGCTGGCCAGTTTCATCCTCGTCAAGGCACAGAGGACAGAGGATGTCCCATTCCTGAATCCTTCGTGCCTAGACCAGATTAAATCTAGTAGGTGCTTTGTTCTGCAGCAAAATCCAGATGAAACACTCCACCTTATATAGGATAAGACCAGACCAAACCTTATAGAGAGTCAGCGAGCGGATGGAGATGCAGATATTGCTAGTACTTTTGACGTAAAGACCTAGCAAAAAAAACTCCCATTCACCTCTAGAGACTAGCTTATTTTATCTGGAATTTTGTTTAGTTGGATGGGATGGAGAGCGGCATATAGCTCCCTGGCGATCTCCATCTCACAACTAAATAAATTCCTCTTCCAACTAAGTTCCCAATTCCAGGATTGGTCCACCCAAGAGCCACAATTTTCAATAGAACTCAGTTATTGATTTGAGACATCAAATAATCTTGGGAATCTTTCTTTGAGGGGAGTGTTTTACAGCCAAGGATCAATCTAAAACAAAAGCGTGGAGACACTACCAAAAAAAACAACACGATTCTCCAAAAAAGAAGAGTAGAGCAAGGTGTTCCCCGAAGTGCACTTGTCTATTGTAGCCCAGACCCCACCTGACCTGCTTAGCAGAAGAGTTAGAACTAAAAGAGTAAGCACTTTATGAAGACCGGAGATGATGTCCACCTAGTATGCATCTTTGTCCTCCATGAACTTCCATCTCTATTTCATTAGTATGGCCTGGTTCTTGATACCAATTCTCTCAATTCCTAATCCACCTAGCTCTTTTGGCAGCCTAACCAATTTCCATTTAATAAGAGAATGCTTTATTGAATCACCTGCACCTGACCAAAGAAATTCACTCATTCACCTTTCAATCATTTTTTTAACTCCAGTTGGCATCTTGAAGACAGATAAATAGTAAGTTGGTAAACTTGAGACAACTGGATTAATTAGAGTCAACCTTCCACCAAAAGAAAGTAGACTCCCCTTCCACAATTCAAGCTTCTTATTGACGGAATCAATGACTGGTTTTCAAACCAGTTTCGTAGACATGCTGCACCTAATAGGAACCCCAAGATATTTTATTGGAAAATTATTAAGCTGGTATCCTTAAATTTCCATAGCAGTTGAGTTCTAGTCAAGAGGAGTGTTAACGTTAATCAACGTCATTTTGGAGATGTTGATTTGCAGACCCAAAGCGAGACCAAAGATGTCAGTTAATCCTTTGAGGGTTTCCAAGCTCTGCTTGCAGCATTCAGAGAAGAGCATGGTGTCATCTGCGTATTGTAGTAAATGAACCTCTTCAGCTCCTACTGGAATTTTAATTCCTTTGATCAAATTTAGAGCAGCAGCTTTTTCGATGAGCCCGTGCAATTCCTCTGCACCAATAAGAAAGAGGAAGGGAGATAGTAGGTCGCCTTGTCTCTGCCTCCGCTCGTAGCTAAAAAGCTCTGTTGGTGACCTGTTTACAAGGATGGAAGCTATAGCACTTTGCACACACTCTTTTGTCCATTTTAGCCATTTATGACCAAAGTTCATAGCTCTAATAGTATCTTCTAAGTAACACCAATCGACACAGTCGAAAGCTTTTGAGAAATCTAGCTTAATCAGATTCGCATCCTTCTTACAGCGCTTCAGGAAAGAAATAACTTCACTTGTAAGTTGCAACAAGAATAGTTTCAGAGATTTGCCTACCGTGCAGGAAATCTGACTACTTATTGCTGATCACTTCCTTTATAACTTTCCTAAGTCGCATTGCCATAACTTTGGTGATGATCTTTTGAAGGCTTCCCACAAGGCTGATTGGTTAAAAGTTCTTAAGAGAGGAGGACCCCAGGGACTTAGGAATCAAAGCAATGAACGAGCTTGCTACACAACCATGGATGTGACTTATTTTGAAAAACTCACCCACTGTGGCAAAGATGTCTTCATTAATTGAATCCCAGACACCTCAAAAGAAGGTAAAGTTGTAGCCGTCAGGTCCAGGGGCTTTGTTCCCGCCATAATCCCACATCGCCTGCTTAATTTTAGACAATGAGGGGTCCAGTTCAAGGTAAGCAACAGAGTTTTCACTAAGCTTACTGAAGATGTCTTCTGACAAGATTGGTCGGGGAGCATCAGATCTTTTGAACTGCCTCTTAAAATGATCGTGGCTTTCCCTTTTAATGTCTGCTGGATCATGAAAATTGACACCACCCACCTTGATGCAGCTAATGTAATTCCGATTTCTGTGAATCGTTGCCGTGGCATGAAAAAATTTTGAATTTCTATTACCATTCCTACCCCAATTAAGTCTTTATTTTTTGCTCTGAATGGGAATCCATTATTTCTGAGAAGCTGCTAGTTCAAGCACCAAATCAGATCATTTACAAGAATACGCTGAGATTGGGATGACAACTATGGAGCTCTGAATTGATTCGATTCTAAGGGAAAGTCAGTCAATCACTTTTTATCTCTCTATCTCTCTTTCTCTCTATAAATCTCTTAAAAAATCTCTACGTTTTTAATATACCAGTGAATCATCACAAGCATATAGGTAAATTATAGATTGTATTAAGTTTTTGTATACGAGTATCAATTTACATTTAAATACCAGTATATCTTCTCATGCGTGCCATTTTCACGTCCATGAACGTCAGGTATCACTTCGTGTACATACAATTGATATTGCTCAAGTATACCATTGTCATTGCATATGTATACCATTTTCGTAACATATGTATATCATTGTCGATGCACATTATATATCATTATCACTTCGCATATATAGCATTATCACTTCATATGGTATACTATTGTGGCATTGCATTGGCATACCAATGCTAGTTCATAATATATCATTTTACTTGTAAAGGACATATGTTGGAAGATATGAAAAAATAAGATTGGTGGCAACAAGCTGAGTTTAAAACACAAGAACAAGTGCAAAACTTTTACTTTTCTTTTGCACATAAAAAGGGATTTGGTATGAGCATTGATTATCGAAAACCAACAATTATCATGGTGCAAAGACACATCACATACATTATATTAGATATGTTTACAACAAAGAGGGATTTTGTAAAAATTCTAATGTCCCAAGACAAAAATAGAAGCAGACCCTACTTCCATCAAGATTTACGTTTAAACATACTACTTTGCTGGGTTTGCAAAATACTCTACAACTCTATTTAGGAGGAGAGCCATTTTCCAAGCCAAAAACCTATTACCAATGTGAATGACCACTGAGATACTAGTATGAAATGATAATTGTATACCCGTGAAGTGATAATGGTATATCTGTGAAGTGCTATACCATTGTTTGAAGCTCAAGTTACAGTTTCTCATAGTAAATCATGAGAAAACACATAAACTTATATGAAACTCAATGACGATGTCATAATATGCAATAAAATCACCGAGAATGAGAAACTAAACCATAAATCTCAATAAACCACTGCTGATTCAACAGACGAATAGTTCCGCAAAAGAAAATCTTAAAAACCTAAACCTTAAATTTATAAAGAATTCAAAAATAGAGCTAACCTCAAACTTCACAAAATGCAATTTCACCAGCTGTTTACAATGGAATGATTCCCTCGGGATCAGTAAAAAGAAATCTCGCTCACGACGACTCGTCTTCGCTTTTTTCCTCGCTCACGTCTTTCTCTTTTCCTCTCCACGAATAGGAACTGTCCACTATGTGCTTCCTTTTTTTGTGCAAAATACCTAAAAAGCCCCATGTGGATACGCGTTAGACGCCTATCGTTGGATCTAAAGGCATATTTTTTAAGAGCTAATGAACGACTCAGATCTACCTGTGGATGGTGTAGATCATCCAATAAGTACAACACTCAATCCCCTCTCAAAATATAATATTAGAAAAATCATCCTGAAATAGGGTCTTTCTAAAGAAAAGTACAATTTGTTATTCTGTGGTTTCACATTTTTTTATTTTAAGATCATGTAGTTTCAAATTGGTAATTTAGTTTCCGAAGTTTTTTAACTATTTTACGGACAGGTCTAGTGCAGCTGCCTGTCCAAATGCTCTCAAAACAACGTCATTTTTAGTCTGATGTGGTCGACATGTTTGGACTTGCCAAGAAAATAGTTGGTAAACATCAAGGATTAAATTACCAATTTGCAACTACTAAATTTGAAAAATATAAAATTATAGGGTACTAAAATGTACTTTTTCCAATATTTTTTGTTTTAAAATAAATCACATTAGCACCCTTTTTTGCTGGACCAGCAATACTTCCAATGTCCAAAAGTAGGGATGACAGTGGGTAGGATAGGGTAGCGTATTAGTAGGACCTCACTCATACCCTAGTTTTTAGAGCTGGACCCATACCCTACCCTCGAGCCTATAAATTTTTTATTGTTAGATCCATAACCTACCTTCCAGGAGACCCAGAGTCTACAGGGTCTGCAGAGTCCGATCCTATAACGTTCTACATTTGATAATTTTTACGCACAAAATTAATTTTTATATAAAATTTGAATAAATTCAAGACATCTACTATGTTACACGTCAACATTCAATAGAAAATTAAACTATATATCAAAATTTTTAATTTAATTTAAATGGTACAAAGTTCTTCTTTTTAAGTTTTTAAGTACATAAATAATTCAACAAAAGAAAAAAGAAAAATATAGAAAGTCCACTTCTTGTGATTCTATAATAACATAATTTAAGCTGATTCTATAATAACATAACAAATATTGTTAAAGTTAACCATAAAGTA
Organism: Hypericum androsaemum; assembly: GCA_963995505.1. Lineage (NCBI taxonomy): Eukaryota > Viridiplantae > Streptophyta > Magnoliopsida > Malpighiales > Hypericaceae > Hypericum > Hypericum androsaemum. The sequence continues at coordinate 8,076,555 of OZ023198.1, forward strand.
TATAGTATACAAATTGTACATACAACTAGCAATTTGTACATATTGCCTAAATATGTGCATTTATTCGTGTTTATAGTTTTCTGTAAATGTCTTGTTCTAGCTAGTAGAATTTTCATTATACGAGCTCGACTATTTTCACTTTTTTATGCTACTAACCATTTTCGCGGATCTGTGATCTGTTTTCTATGTTAGTGTTTGGTTAGGGAGGAGCTCAAATTTGGAACTTATTGTAGCTTTTTCCATAATAATCATGATATATATAAAAATATAGTATATCAAAAAAAAATCGGAAGTGTATGTACTTCAAGTTTTAGTGTCAATATCATCAATAACTGAAATATATTTTAAGAAGTTTGAGAACTATGTTACAAGTAAAAAATTAATATTAATAATATTCACTTAAACCTAAACATAACAAGATATAGCATTAGAAAACTCTACTCATAGCTTCGTGCAGCCAATTTTACAGACACATCGAAGTCTCTAAAATTCTGAAATGCAATCCTATTTCTTGTGCTAAAGGTACTTTCCGACACAACACTAGACACAAGAATATATAACACATAAGATCTAATTTGAATCTAATTAGAGTCCAACCCATATTGTACGGATATTTCTGCCATCCATATCCAAAAACAAATTCCGAAATCTCCTGGGAGGAAGAAAGTTCCGAAATTGACTGTACAGGCTTTCACGTGGGCCTTTAAAGGTCTAACACGGCCCAGGAGACTCCATTGCATGTACTTTTTAAAGTTTATGTATTTCTTATGTGACATACATCGATTTATACAAAGTGCTTAGACACTAGTAAAAGAATCAATTTTCAAACTCCCTAAAACAACTCTCTGTCTCCAATACATTTTCTTCCCCTTTCGCCCTAATGTTACGCTAATTCTAATCAATGTTACAGTGGTATTTAGGAAATACAATTAACTATGTCGAATATGGATCTTATGATTCAAAATCAAAATCTACTATTTGAATGATAATTAAATATAGAATTGGATTTAGATCTAAATCCATCAGCTCTTTGATTTTATAATCCATATTTATGTGAATTGGATAAAATCTAATTTGGATCCTTTGTTTCAGTATTTCAAAAAATCAGTAGCACAAATTCAAAACAGAATATGTAAAACATGTTCTTAAGACTAATGTTGAACTTACATTAAGGCTAAAGTAATAAAACTATTTGTAGATAACTTATCAAAGTAGTGGAACAAAGATGCCGTCAGATAATTTTTCACATTACTCTGATAAAACATGTTTTGACTCTTTCCGTGAAACTTTAAATAATTTAATTGTAATGTTTATAAGGTGCACCTCTTTTTGAACCATGAACTTCTTAGATATTGAAGACGTCTTGTGCCGCTGGATTACGAGCCCTTTGATATATTTGACGTAACTTTTGTTTGGTTATCTACACTTTTTTTGTAAAGGTGGTTATCTACAACTGATATAGAATACATAACAAGAAGCTCAAAATTGGTGTTAATGGCGTTAAATACTCGATTTGGATATCTGAAATCCAAAGTCAAGTGGAGGAAGATCAAGATTTGTGCTGATACGTCATCGTCATAGCTGACTCATTTCACTTCTAGATTAACGGCCCATCAAATGTCAAGTAAGGAGATATACTCTCAAGGCGAAATAGATATAATTCTATGGGACCTCGCAAAGAGGCTTGAGACATCGTTTGGGAAGGGCACATGTCAACTATCCTCAAAACTTCGCGCAAAATCGTCGTTGGTCCGAGTTAACAAAATTTAACATCTAAAATACCTCCTGTCTGGGTAGATCACTACATAGATATATGTTTATCTTAGGATCATTCAGGGGCGGATATTAGTGCTTAATTGCGCATTCGGTGTCATCGTGATTTTTAGCACTCTGGTGTAATCATAATTAGAGTAGTATAATTTTTTATTTTTTTGAAAAGTAAATATTACAAGTAGTTATAATGTCAGGGATTGAACCTTTGACCTCCTTAAAGTTACGCAATGCCTATGCCGTTAGGTCAAATATCCGTTGGCGTATAATTTTTTACCTATTAAAAATATCCAATTAATTACATTAAAAAACGTTAATTACTCTATCAAAAGCATCATTAGCATCCATTTACAAGCAATTGCATCCTTAAATATTTTAATTCTAACAAAAAATTAACAGTTGAGCAAGTTGTTGGAGAATTGGTTTATTAACCAAGGAAGAGATGGGCCAATACAAGTGAGTGTATTGGGCTTTGGCCCAAGTATTTAATTAGAGGGAGAATTCTAATTAAATATAATAACTAAGTTATTAGTGGGCAACTTTGAGCTAATTTAATTAGAAGTCACACCAATTGATTTTGGGTGTTTGTGAGATCAATACGAAGCTCGTTGATAGAGCTTCGTAACGAGATATAACACTTGCGAAAATCCAATTCTCGGGGTGAATGAAAATTGGCTTTAAAGTGGTATGGTTGTTATTGAAATAAGTACAATCTCACATTGGTTAGCGCACCATGCTGAGACAAGTTTATAAGGGATTAGAAGTCTAGCATGGGTAAACTGGTGGAGAAGGGAGAGGCTTCTCGCACCGTCTGTCCGTCCGGCCGGCTTGGCTCGGCTCGGCTCGGCTCGGCACGGCACGCACGCACGCGCGCGCGCCTTGTCCCATCCCGGGCCGGGCTCGGGTGCGGTTTGCGGGATGCGGGTAGAGCTGGGCCGGACTTGTTGTAGCGATCCTAGGCCTAAAAAGTTCTCTGGGCTTCTTGGGCTTCCGTTTGGACAAGTCCACGCTCTGGAACCTTCTTCTCCTTCCAGGTAGCTTTGAATTTAAATTTTGAATTTAAAATTCATGCCAATAAATTGGATAACAGCCAAATAAATATGGAATTTTTATGGGTCTTGTAACAGCTCATTTATTGGGTGGGTTAATGGCCTTATTAAATCCAGATTTGAATGTTGGAGGTCCTAGGCCCCCTATAAAAGGAGCCATCTTCCTTCATTCCAAATCACCCCCGCTCTTCATCTCTTCAGAGCTCTCTACTTCTCCCTCCTTAGCATAGCATTTCTCACTTTCATTGTATCGGAGTTCTAAGGCTACGAAAGGTTCGAAAGGTGTGCTATAGTGCTTCCTATAGTACTCGTGATTGGGCGTTGTACCTTGGGAACTCTCTTACTTACGGAGGCCTGAAGCATATAGGCGGGTAATAAGAGTTTAAGGGCACACGGCTTGTTGTGACCTCGTCCAGGATTGTATCCAAAAATCACTAACTTGAAGAAGACGGTATTCACACTTAGCTTAAAGTGTGATCGTGAGCATTCTCTAAACTACTCTCTTTTATTTTGCTTACGAATTACATACGATTATATGCTTTATATATTCGTAACTCACTAATATTTGTACAAATAATCTTAAACTCTTAAGAACACGTGATATTAGTAAATTATATTTTTCAAGCATATTTGTTGTCGATGACTGTTCTGTACCATATAAGCATATACTTGTAATCTGCTTTTGCTCCTGTTCAAAAGTTACTATAATTCAATCACATGCGAAAGTTAAACTGCAATTGATTTTCTACTGTAACTTGTCATTGTGATTTACCTTTTAGTGATAGACTAGTCTCTGCCAAAACTTTTATGGAAAAAATTTTAATAAACGAAATTATTTAATTGATCAGTGCAGCGGTGGTCATTAAATATGCACAATGGCTTGTCTCTCTAACAGTTAGGGAATTAATTTGCTACTGGATTCTGGGTAGAATTTGAATAGCTTAATTCCAGGTAACGTTTTTGTGTATTACGTGAATTAACTGTTACTGTTTCAAGTTTAATTGTATCAGTTCAAACGAGATTTTGTTCGGACTATCTAAAGTGTGGAAAATTAAACTCGCAATTTTTATTGGGTTACTTAGGTTGTAAACGTGGGCTTGGCCCATAATTGCATACTGATTTTTCAACGCGTTGGATTTTCTGTTGGACCCAAACCGATTACTCACTAAAGGTTATTTGGTGATCTATAGATGGCTAGAAACAACAACTCCCCCCCCACACGAAATCAACAATTCTGATGACAACTTGAACGAGGAGGTTCCCGTTGTGAGGGCTAGCGGCGCTGAGGCCGTGATGCCGGGTCATAGACACCCAATGCCACTACCGTACTCTCATCTTGAGAAATCGAAAAAGTTCAAGAGTGGAAATTTCAAGAGATGGCAACAAAAAATATTGTTCTACTTGACCGCCTTGAACTTGAGCCGGTATATCAAGGAGGATAAACCCAAAGAGAATGTGAGTGATCCGCATCAAACCGCGATCCACAGCGCATGGGTACATGAAGATTACCTATGCCGCAACTATATATTGGGTTCGTTCGACGATACGCTTTACAGCGTGTACTATACCAAAGAAATGTCAAAGGATCTTTGGGAATCGTTGGAGCACAAATATAAGGTTGACGACGCCGGTGCAAAGAAATTTGTGGTCGGGCGCTTCCACGACGCCGGTGCAAAGAAATTTGTGGTCGGTGTAAAGAAATAGCGCTGTGGAACAATGCGAAGAGTTGCAATTGATCTTCCATGATCTTGCAACAGAGGAAATGGCCATCAATGATGTCCTACAAGTGGCGATGGTGATTGAAAAATTATCACCATCTTGGAAGGACTTTAAGATGTACCTCAAGCACAAGAGGAAGAAGAAGACTCTCGATGACCTTATCCGAAGGTTGCGCATCGAGCAAGATAACCAAAAGGTTGATAAGAAATCAAGTGGCATGGTTGCTAAGGCCAATGTGGTCGAGACCGGGGGGAGCTCCCGTGGGAACAAGCAGAAATGCTCAAATGATTTCAAGGGAGGGATGTTCGTTGGCAAGGGCTACTTGACCAATAATCTATTCAAGATGAGTGTAATGACTTAAGCTCCCAAGGCAAAGTCTAATGATAAGATTGATATGGGTGCTGCCAATAAGGCTAGCACGAGCAATGATGTAATGAATGTTGCCGAGAAGGCTAATAAGAAAGTAAAGGTTGCTTATTCTCGCGTGTCGTTACATTTATGGCATGGTAGACTAGGTCATGTGAATTATAAGTCTTTGCAAAGGCTAATATCACTTAACCTACTACCAAAATTCAATATCGATCACAAACATAAGTGCGAGACTTGTGTTGAGGCCAAATACGCCAAAACATCTTCCCACTCGATTGAGCGAAGCACGGAACTGTTAGATTTAATCCACACCGATGTATATGATTTAAAATACGTACAAACGCGTGGCGGTAAAAATTATTTTATAACTTTTATCGACGATGATTATATGAGGTATTGCTATGTCTACTTGATGAGAAGTAAAGACGAAGCAATAGACATGTTCATTCACTATAAGAATGAAGTTGAGAACCAACTTGGCAAAAAGATCAAAAATCTTCGAAGTGACCGAGGTGGTGAATATGAATCTCCATTTGCACAAGTTTGTGCCGAGAATGGAATCGTTCATCAAACCACGGCGCCTTATTCTCCCGAGCAAAATGGAATTACGAAAAGGAAGAATAGGACGCTTAAGAAAATGATGAATGCGATGCTTATTAGTTCTGGATTACCAAGGAATTTGTGGGGGGAAGCTGTGCTTTCGGCCAACTATGTGCTCAACAGGGTACCACACAAAAAGTTGGATAAAATACCTTACGAATTATGGAAAGGTCATGCGCCTAGCTATAAATTCCTAAGGGTTTGGGGATGTCTTGCTAAGGTTCTGATCCCACCTCTTAAAAGGACAAGGATAGGACCCAAGACGGTGGATTGTGTATTTATCGGTTATGCACAAGATAGTGCTGCATATCGATTTTTAGTACACAAGTCAAATAACTCTGATGTCCACGTAAATACTATCATAGAAGCTAGGGATACTTCATTCTTTGAGGAAATCTTTTCTCACAAAGCTCGAACTGGTGTTGACTGTCAAGTTGACCAAAGTGGGAGCAATGTGGGGGGAGAGGAACCTCAAGATGAAGTTGAAGAGCCTAGACGTGGGAAAAGGGCTAGAAAAGAAAAGTCCTTCGAATCAGATTTCCTAACATATCTATTAGAAAAAGATCCAGTAACCTACAAAGAAGCAATGCCTTTTACAGACTCTGCTCTTTGGAAGGAAGCGGTGAATAGTGAGATAGAGTCTATCTTACATAATCACACTTGGAAATTAGTAGATCTACCTCCGGGTAGTAAACTACTAGGCCATAAGTGGATCTTCAAAAAGAAGATGAAGCCTAATGGTACAGTGGATAAGTACAGGGCAAGACTTGTTGTTAAAGGCTACAAGCAAACTGAGGGTGTTGATTATTTTGATACATATGCTCCTGTCTCCAGGAAAATGTCTATTAGGTTAGTCATAGCCTTGGCGGCTTTGTTTAACCTAGAGATCCATCAAATGGATGTGAAGACGGCCTTCCTTAATAGAGATTTGGAAGAGGAGATTTACATGGAGCAACCTGAAGGGTTTGTGGTTCCAGGTAAAGAACATAAGGTGTGTAAACTTGTAAAATCCTTGTATGGACTAAAACAAGCACCTAAACAATAGCACGAAAAGTTTGATAGTATAATGCTATCTAACGGATTTCAGATAAACCAATGTGATAAATGTGTCTACGTGAAAGGAGATGATAACGACTATGTGATAGTTTGTCTCTACGTAGATGACATGTTGATCGTGGGTAATAATGATAATATCAAAATTACCAAGAGAATGTTGTCGCAAAATTTTGACATGAAAGACTTGGGACAAGCTGATGTAATACTTGGGATGAAAATCACCAAGACTTCAGAAGGTTACGCGCTTTCTCAAGGTCACTATGTCAAAAAGATACTTGACAAATTCGATAAGGATAGCAATGTAATTGCAAGAACTCCTATGGAAGTGGTGTCGAGTCTCTGCAAGAATCGTGGAGAGAGTGTGAGACAACTAGAATATTCTAGAGTTATAGGCAGTCTAATGTACCTCATGGACTGTACAAGACTAGATATTGTAAACTCGGTTAACAGATTATCGAGATATACGAGTAATTCCAATTATGAACATTGGAAAGCGATAGTTAGAGTCCTTAGATACCTAAGGTACACTGCTAACTATGGATTACACTATAAGAGACATCCCGCCGTTCTGGAAGGGTATTTAGACGCACTGGATCTCGGACTCCAAGAATATAAAATCCACGAGCGGATACATATTTACAATTGGAGGAGCAGCGGTCTCGTGGAGATCATGCAAACAAACTTGCATTGCTAGATCAACTATGGAATCAGAATTCATAGCGTTGGATCTAGTAGCTGAAGAGGCGGATTGGCTCCGAAGTTTCTTGGAGGACATCCCGATGTGGTCAAAACCAGTGCCTCCCATTAGCATGCACTATGATAGTCAATCAGCTATCGAAAGAGCACAAAATAATGTGTATAATGGAAAGTCTAGACACATACGTCGTAGACATAAATCTGTGAAAATGTTATTGAGAACGGGTGTGATATCTTTAGACTATGTAAAGTCAAAAGAGAACATCGTGGATCCATTAACTAAAGGTCTAACGAGGGACCAAGTTGAGGTATCATCGAGGGGAATGAGATTAAAGCCCACGAAATGACCTAAACCCATGATGGCAACCCAACTTGGATCGTAAACCCCGATCTGCAGATTCAAAGAGACAACTGAATTGTGAGGCTAGGGTCGAGCAAAGCACTCTAAAAATTGAGTTCCTTACCTATTCCTATAATGAAAGAGTGATAGACCTGTCCATGTGAAGGTTAAGTTTTAAGCTTTTAATGATCCTTATACTTCAAGTATATATAAGTGGGGTATAGCAGGATACTCCTTATAAGAGATCAACTATATCGAATGTGAAGGGGCCGCTTCTATGAGATGAGTTAAGGGCTCAATCTCTAGAGCATTCGATAAAATTTTCAAGGAAGTCCAGGGCCAAAATGGACAACAACGAAAGAACCAAGTAGTGGTTTGAGAAGGAGTTGTGTGAGTACCTTTGTCTTGGTTTACATAAAAATGCCGAACAGTTCAAGGTATCACGTCCACTGGTTGGCAAGTATATTCGAAGGTATTTCACTAAGGAAGGTTCAAGGTTTTCAACCACCTTTCCTGATGCAACAAATTCTCGCAGAACTCCAAGTTGCATGTAGCATTGGTAGGTTCATGTCATATAAGCCATTTTGCATTCATGTGGGGGATTGTTGGAGAATTGATTTATTAACGAAGGAAGAGATGGCCCAATACAAGTGAGTATATTGGGCTTTGGCCCAAGTATTTAATTAGAGGAAGAATCCTAATTAAATATAATAACTAAGTTATTAGTGGGCAACTTTCAGCTAATTTAATTAGAGGTCACACCAATTGATTTTGGGCGTTTGTGAGATCAATACGAAGCTCGTTGATAGAGCTTCGTAACGAGATATAACACTTGCGAAAATCCAATTCTCGGGGTGAATGAAAATTGGCTTTAAAGTGGTATGGTTGTTATTGAAATAAGCACAATCCCACATTGGTTAGCGCACCATGCTGAGACAAGTTTATAAAGGATTAGAAGTCTAGCATGGATAAACTAGTGGAGAAGGGAGAGGCTTCTTGCGCCATCCGTCTGGCTCGGGTGCGGGTTGCGGGATTGTGGGTTTGTGGGTTTATGGAAATTATTCCAGGTTCCAGGGCCTTATCTTTTTTAGAGCTGGGCCGGACTTGTTGCAGCGATCCTAGGCCCAAAAAGTCCTCTGGGCTTCTTGGGCTTCCGTTTGGACAAGCCCGCGCTCTAGAACCTTCTTCTCCTTCCAGGTGGCTTTGAATTTAAATTTCAAATTTAAAATTCATGCCAATAAATGGGATAACAGCCAAATAAATATGGGATTTTTATGGGTCTTGTAACAGCCCATTTATTGGGTGGGTTAATGGCCTTATTAAATCCAGATTTGAATGTTGGAGGTCCTAGGCCCCCTATAAAAGGAGCCCTCCTCCTTCATTCCAAATTACCCCAGCTCTTCATCTCTTCAGAGCTCTCTACTTCTCCCTCCTTAGCATAGCATTTCTCACTTTCATTGTGTCGGAGTTCTAAGGCTACGAAAGGTTCGAAAGGTGTGCTATAGTGCTTCTTATAGTACTCGTGATTGGGCGTTGTACCTTGGGAACTCTCTTACTCAAGGAGGCCTGAAGCATATAGGTGGGTAATAAGAGTTTAAGGGCACACGGCTTGCTGTGGCCTCGTCCAGGATTGCATCCGAAAATTACTAACTTGAAGAAGACGGTATTCACACTTAGCTCAAAGTGTGATCGTGAGTGTTAGGGCAGCGGAAGCGTAAACACGGATGTGTTGAACACCCATAACAAATAGTACGAGAGATAGGAAGAATCGAGGACACATGATATTGCGTGGTTCGGTCGAATGAGACGATCATCACTATATTATGTGGATATACATGGTACATAAGCCATAGGCGAGGCTGTGCCTCGAGCCTAAATCTCTGCCTATACTACCATGGCCAATTAAGCCAAGACCAAAGAACTCCTAACTCCTAGCCCTCTATATATAGAGCCAAGCCAATATGTTTTACAATAGGAAATAGAGTTCTATTCTGTTTAGGAATTTGGGATAAATCCTAACAATTTCCACCTTGGACCAAATTCCAAAATCAATCGTCTTCTCCAACTTCAAGCTCATCGTCCACATCAGACCATCTTCACTGTGTGTATCTTCCTGTAAGCTCAATCATTCGCCTCAATCTTGAAAACTCCACCTCGAATAGAATCTTCCACAAATATCTCAACAACATAAACTCATTGGACTGTTAGCTGGTGTCCTCATCTCTTATTTGGACTGAGATTGGTGTTCGCTCGGCGATGTAACCCTAACAGTCGGTGTCCACATGAAGGTGGAGGTTTCTCGTGGAGGTGGAGTCTGCTATGTTGGTAGAGAAATGTTTGACCCAAATCTTATTGGACTTTGAGCTTGGGTCCAATGGTATCTCTTATACATGTATGTGGTATTATGTGTGTAGTCGAGAGTGGTGTGAGAAAGTTAGAGGAGCTTGAGGCGACTTCTTTCTCCAGAGACTCCCTTGTTCTATGGGATTTGATCAGGTCTATTTTGGGTTCATGGTTGATCGGTCATGGAGTGGTCGTATCATGTTGGACCGAAAGGTGGATCGTATGAAGACTTTGAACATTGTTTGGATCAATTACTCATTGACGATGAAGGCGAAGATTTGGTACAAGTATCAGTTTTGTTTTGACTCACAGGTTATGCAGTGTATCTCCTGGTTGTCCACGAGGATGGAGGAGTGAGGTGTAATAGCAACAGCAAGCTTGGTGTCCAGAAGGTGTTCACGTGAAGGTGAGGAGTAGGTCATTCGACCGAACCACGTAATATCATGTGTCCTCGATTCTTCCTATCTCTCGTACTATTTGTTATGGGTGTTCAACACATCCGTGTTTATGCTTCCGCTGCCTTAACAAATTGGTATCAAAGCTTTGGTGTGTATCCGGGAAAAATTGGTGGAGAGACTCTTTTGAGTTAAGTGAAAAATTCAGAATTGAGTCTATTGTGAAGAGAGGGACTGATTAGTAATTTTAGAAGAAAATTTGGGATAATTTGGTAATTGTGCCAAAATTGGGGGAAATTGGAACTAGGGTTTTCCACCCCTTTTGGAGATGGCCGCCGCTCATGGAGGGAGCCGCCGCCGCCGGCCTGAGTTCTGTTCAGCCCTACCGGAGTCCGCCCGCGTCAATGGGTTGAAGAGCCGACACCATCGTCGTTGTTGCGGTTGGAGAAGCCGTGCACCACCCCGGGAAGAGGAGGAAGGAGAAGACCCGCGAGGAGAGAGAGCTTCGGGGAGAGAGGAAGTCGGGGAGAGAGAAACTCCCCGCTCTCCGTCTGCCGTTCGCCGTTAAAGGGGAGCCCGAGCTCCCGACCGCCATCCCGTCTTGCCGCCGTACATGAGAGAGAGGCTCGCGTCTTCGAGCCACCCGCGAGGAGAGAGCGATTCGGGGGGGAGAGAGAGAGAGTCGGGGAGAGAGAAAGGAACACCCGACCGCCGCCCCTTCGCCACCGCCGCTCGCCGGCGCGAACTGGGGCCGAGCTCCGCCGACCCCAACCCGTGCCGCTCCGCTCGCGTGGTGGTGCTCCGGCGCCGCCGCACTATTTTGGTCTCCTTGGTGAAAACCCTAATTTCTTGGATTGGGAATTTCGAGTCAAAAAGAGTTGATTGACCGGTTTGGGTTTTCTGGTCCGATCAGAAGATGATTTTGGGGCTGGTTAGTAATATTTTGACCAGTTTTGAGGCTGATATATTTGGTTTTGACCATATTGGTAATGGAGGCTTGGTGGATGTGATTAGTCATGGTTTGAGTTGACCAGACTTTTTTTTTTTGGCGGAGATCATATGGTTGATCCTTGGAAGTAGACTGGTTAATGGCTTAAATGTCTGGGTCTTGTTTTGGATCATGAAGTTTGGGTCAGGTTTGATGGGCGTGGTGATTTTGTTTGTCCGAGTTGAAGAATTTGACCAAAGAAGGGTCAGATTAGGGTCCTGTCGAATTGAAGATTGGTTCAAGTCTTGGAGATTCACGGTTGAAGATCGGTCATGTGATTTACGCTTCCGCTGCCCTAACAGTGAGCATTCTCTAAACTCCTCTCTTTTATTTTGCTTACGGATTACATACGATTATATGCTTTATATATTCGTAACTCACTAATATTTGTACAAACACAAGTGAGCTAATAGCGTCAGTTAGAGGATATCCAAAGGCGAACATCGACCTGCGAAAATTCTTCACATAACTTAACAGTGCGGTTAGAAATAAGAGAGCTGCCGAGAAGGAAAGAGATTTTGAAGCCACAAATACTTGCTTCAAAATGTTTGAAACTTAATTCCTTTCGTACAAAATGCCGAAACCACATGTTACTTCGTTAAAAAAATTTCAATATGTTTTGGTTCTTGGAGAATCGTCTGTAAAGATTCTTAGGAGAGGTATACCTTTCTAAGATCTCTCAGAAAGTTGAATTTATATACAAAAATGTACTCTGGCTAGGGACCAGGTAGACATACAAGTAGTACAAAATTTAAATTTATGTATACTTCACGGAGATGTATTGTTTGATTGTAACATTTACTAGTAGATGGGAACTCAATATCGCTATATATTTTGACCATAATCATAAACAGATATCACAAAATGACTACTAGACGTCCCTTGTTGGGCATGATTTTTCCACATATCATAATTAAGAAACCTTAATCCCAGATCAAATTTATCGACGGTGAAGTATTTCGTCCCCGAAAACAGCCGGGATTTTGCTCTCTTCTTCGTCGTCGTCGTCAAGGTAGGTGCGAGAAAGGTGGAGAGGGCCACCGAGACTATGAGAGGAAGGCGCAGCGTCGGCAACTAGGTCGAAGTTCGAGGCGAAATTGCTCATGTTGATGAGGTTGGTGGAGGCCGAGGAGTTGTTGGAGTAAGCCGGTTGAAGCATGTTTGCCATTTGATGGAGCTGTTGATGGTCTTCTTGGAGATTGTTTTGTTGTGTGTTTTGGAGGACGTTTGCCATAGCAAATCTACTGTTCACTAGTTGTGATTGGACCACCGCTAGCTCAGCCTGTAAAGATGCTACCTGTAACCACTCGTATATTCAACGGTTATGATTTTAATAATTATAGCGCAGGTTTTATACAGTAAAAATGTAGTTAATATAAAGATTTTCACGAGACCTGTTGTTGCAAAGAAAGTATGGTGGATACACAGCCATAAACAGGATCAGACAACCTCGCCTGAGCCTCGTACGATATTGTAACAACAGCGTCTTGTCTCCGGCTGACAGGGATGTGCAACAACAGCTTAGAGACGTTGCTGGCCCCGAACACCTTGTGAACTGCCGCGAACTTGGCTGCCCCCTGGTCGGATGCGAAGTGAGGTGCAAAGATGCAACCGCTCACACACTTCCTCCTCAGGAACTTGCATGCACCGCAAGGCGCGGAGGGGGCCGCCTCCGAAGAGGCGGGCTCGACCGACGCATCGGCAGCGTGGCGTCTGCCGGCGCCTTTTCGACGAGGGGTCCCGGAGATTTGTGGCTCGGCCATTGCTTATGGTGTAAGGATTAGTTGTTGAGTGTGAGTTACAAGAAGAAAACGAAAAGGTGGTGGAGTTTGTGTTTTATATGTGAAGCAAAATGGAGGAGGGCACGTTAGTCTCGTGAAGAGGTTGGCAAGGTGAATGTGTAATGTTCTTGCTTTATTTCCTTTTTTCGTATTCCCGTAAAAATTTGTATGTTTATTGAGTATGCCTCCTTCGTGTAAATTGCGTATTTACTTGAATGAATGATCTTGTCTTCTTATTAATAATCTTCTTCTATTTTGAGGATTTCTTCCTCTACTTCTAGTTTCATCAATCATGCATGCAATATTTCTTTGTATAGGAAAAGTAGATGTACACTACTCATTGACATGTATTTTCAGCAATACGATCCTGAGGTAGAAATGCGAGTTTTTAAAAAAACAACAATATTAAATATTTGTTGGCGAATTTTTTCATCTTTCAAAATTGTTATATGATTTAAACACAAATTAGTTGACTCGAATACCATGTAGTTAAAACAAATTGGAGAATGTTCTGGTTGGTGAGGAGGATAAGCATTGGATCCTACAAGAGAGAGAGAGAGAGATTTAATTTGGCTGTCGTGTGAGGAGCACGTGGAATGGGGAATCAAGACTCGAGAGTTAAAATGTGATGTGGTAATTAACTAATTATATACAAGTTTAGTGGGTCCCTAAACCGAATAAAGATCAAAATTCAAGACCAAATTATATATAAGGTTGTACTCCTGGTTGAAAATATGGAAACAAGCGTTTACTTAAAAAAGCACAATTGGTGCCTTGTAATTAATATCAGCTAATTTATCTCACTTTATTTGTCAAAAGAGGACAATTATCACAACCAACAATTTTTTTGTCAAATAATGCATCATCATCTTAATTAGCATCTAGATTGTAAGAATTATGACATGTTAATTATGAAAACGACACCAATTAGTGTAAGAAAAAATTTCTCAAACATCACGAAGGACAAAAAATTGTCTCGAAGGTGATAATTTTTCTATTTTGAGAAGTAAAGTAATTTTTTTGAAATCCCCGGATTAAGAATCGAAAACTACCGGACTCTATTTACGGGGCGGTTTCCTCAATGGTATTTTTTACATTGGTGAAACTTGCACCCAAAATCTTCCTTAAATAAATCCAAGTCGTTTACCACTTGTACCAACTCTCATCGTTAAATAAAGTACTTGATGACCCGAAATTTGTACTTATTACTTTTCTTAAGGGTCAAATTGGTCCTCTATTCTTTCTTAAATTTAATATTTGCTGTGGAAAGGAGGTTGAAGCTTGGAGAAAGTAGTCTAACATATCTACAAGGGGGAAGGCACAAGATTTGTGCTTTACACAGTGGCGTGTGGGATGGTAAGCCTGAGGGACCAAACGTGCATGGGGTGTCATGTGTAGCATGAGACAGAGGAAACACAACTCTTATTGTGTGTTTGTGTGTGTGATCTTTTATCTTTCATTCATTAAAGAACGTGCTTTCTTTAACACACTCGACTATTTCTTGTTTCCGGCTCCATTGTTTTTTTGGCAAATTACCGTAGTATCCCTCGAGTTTGACTAAATTAATGATTTAGTCCCCCGTGTTTTAAAAATTATTCTCACGTCCCTCGTGTTTGATTTTATTATACGTTCGCGTCTCTGTCTGACGTCAACACCTCTTTTTTTATTTTTGTTACTGAAATAACCAAAATACCCTAAAAAACAAAAAAAATCATCCCTTTCTCGTTTTGATCGTTCTTCTCGCCGGCGGCAACTTAACAACTCAAAACCCGACACCGGTACCCTTGAAACAACCACTTCGACGAACCCACCAGCCGACGCAACTCCGCTTCCCAAGCGCCGCCATTCGTGGTCTCACTCCTCCTCGACTACAGGCGAACAGGCGACTGAGGGCGGAGTTGAACTGGAGGTTGGGTTTTGTCCGGGTAGCCCTCTGGGTCCACCTTCATCTTTGATTGCAGCGAAGGAGGCTCGTCGGAGAGGCGATTGAAGATGTTCGGCGAGGTCGATTTTGCCGAAGATGACGAAGACCGTCGTCGTTGTCGTCCTTCTGGTCTTCATCTCCGGAGTCGATTGGAGGAGGCGGTGGATTGAAAAAGCATATCTTATTGGTTACAGTGGTGGTGGATTGAGTGGAGGAGGTGGTAGATTGAAAAAAGCATATCTTCTTAATTGGTGATTAATTTACTGAATTTATTCTGAGTTTGTGCGTATCTTCTGGGTAACGATGGTGGTGGTTGTGGAGTTTGATGCGGCGGAGGAGGATGGTAGTGATTGGAGATGGAGAGCTGGTGGAGATATTTGGTTCGACGAGGATAGGGGAGAGATTTTTTTTTCTAAGGGCATTTTTGTCGTTTGAATGACAAAAATAAAAAAAAAGAACTGTTGATGTCAGCGACGGACCCGAACGTATAATAAAATTAAATATGGGGGACGGGAGAATAATTTTTAAAATATGGGGACTAAATTATTAATTTAGTCAAATCCGAGGGACACCACACTAATTTACCCCATTTTTTTAAAAGGTAAATTTTTATACAATGTGATATCATTGCCGGGATTTGAACTCTCAACATTCTAGTTATTTACAATGTCTTATGCCGTCGGAATACAAATCATTTGGCTTCCCACTCCATTATTATAAACGCTGTAAAAATGTTGGTCAAAGCCGCTGGCTGTTTGTCCAATCGGTGAGTGTGGTGGGTCTAGATTAAACTGATGAAAAAATAATTTTAAAATTTTGTTAATTTAAAATTGATTAAATTATGACTATTTGTAAATGATAAAATTTATAATAAGATTAAAGAATATTGAGAATTATTTAGTATTTTAATATTAAATATAATAAGTAAAAAAATAATTTAATCCAATCGATCTGAATGCGATGGTACATCATCATGTTTATTCTGCTGTTGAGTTAATAATTTAGCTAATACTCTTTGGGTGGTATAATATAGTTATTAAATCTGATATAATGTCACCAGTAGCATTTAAATAAGTTTCATTTTGACCAAAAGATTTAATAAGCTGGGTATGGAATTTAAATATTAGGATTTTTTGTCATGTAACGTACAAAATGGGTCCACGGTTATTTGAGAATATCATATTTTTAAGGATATTTTTGGAAGGAAACAAATTCCAATTTTAAACTCGCGCTTTTATATATGTTATACATAAGTGGCCTTATGATTGATGTTAAAAGCATAGCCAGTATTTCACAAAAAAAACATAGCCAGTAGAACATGTTGAGATCAGACAAAAATATTACTTTAAGAATAAATTTTTGGCTACTAAATATATATAAACTAAAAAATTATTTGGTTTATATTCAATTCAACAAAAAGATATCGACAAATTATTGTTATATCTTTGTTAATATTAAATTACCAAATTTTTTTTGCATATAGGGTTATTAAAATGTTAAAGTCTATTGAATATATTTTGTTACAACAAGACAACAATTCAATAACTATTTGAAAATGATTCAAAAGATAAAAAATGCGTAAAAATTATCAAATAATAAGCCTAGCACAACTATTATCTTACAATATTTTTTTTAATTCGTAAAACATATATATATATATATATATATATATATTTACTAAAAAGATATCACTTTATAGAAAATTAGGACCGATATTTGAAACTAAAATTTTATGAATAAATATTAATTGTTACGATAGAGGAACTATCAAATTTTAACACTTAGGCCAAATTTTTTAGTTAATATTATCAAGAGAATTTCATGTTAGAGGGCTTCTACTTTACTTATTAGTATCTGGTCTACCCAATTCTCCTTTTTTTTTCAAGATGTGCAACATATCAAATATTACAACTTTTATTCAAACAATCAAATTTTATGATTTATAATCAATTATATACATATATAAATAATTTTATTTATTGCAATCAAGAGAATTCATGTTAGAGGGCTTCTACTTTACTTATTAGTATCTAGTCTACCCAATTCTCCTTTTTTCTCTTTTTTTCCAAGATGTGCAACATATCAAATATTACAACTTTTATTCAAACAATCAAATTTTATGATTTGTAATCAATTATATACATATATAAATAATTTTATTTATTGCAATCAAGAGAATTCATGTTAGAGGGCTTCTACTTTACTTATTAGTATCTGGTCTACCCAATTCTCCTTTTTTCTCTTTTTTTCCAAGATGTGCAACATATCAAATATTACAACTTTTATTCAAACAATCAAATTTTATGATTTGTAATCAATTATATACATATATAAATAATTTTATTTATTGCAATCAAGAGAATTTCATGTTAGAGGGCTTCTACTTTACTTATTAGTATCTGGTCTACCCAATTCTCCTTTTTTCTCTTTTTTTTCAAGATGTGCAACATATCAATTATTACAACTTTTATTCAAACAATCAAATTTTATGATTTGTAATCAATTATATACATATATAAATAATTTTATTTATTGCAATCAAGAGAACTTCATGTTAGAGGGCTTCTACTTTACTTATTAGTATCTGGTCTACCCAATTATTCTTTTTTCTCTTTTTTTTCCAAGATGTGCAACATATCAAATATTACAACTTTTATTCAAACAATCAAATTTTATGATTTGTAATCAATTATATACATATATAAATAATTTTATTTATTGCACGACAAGAGGCACTCAGGTATCATTCTGCTTTTTTTTAGGGGAAATAGATATACTTCATTCATACTCAAAACAGCAAGCGAAGTATTACATCCTGTCATTAGCTATTACATTAGTAATAGTGGCAGGTTCAGAAAATAGGATCAACTGAAAGGACGAGAATAGGCATGGGATTTTGGCCATAACATGAGCCGCCTCATTAGCAGAACGGTGGACGAAGCAGAATTGAACTTGTTCCAAGGGTTCCGATACTGCAAGACAGTCACCAATGATAACCGCCAGATCACTTCTATCGTCCCGTCGTTGTTTCAAAGCTTGCACCACTGGTTGACAATCTGATTCTAGTACCACCTTTTTAAGGCCCAAAGAGGCAGCCAATTCCATCCCGACTTTGCATCAGTATGCTTCCAGAAGAGTAGAATGATTGACAAGGGGAAACCGACGTATAGCTCCGGCTACAAACTGACCTGACGAATCTCGTATCACTGCGCCTACTTGGCCTCCCCCTCCCGAGACTAATCCAGCGTCTGTGTTTATCTTGAGCCAATCCATTTCCGGAGGGCACCAACGATGAAAGGTGGAGCTGCATTGTACGGTTGACCTCAGGTTGGCCTGAATGTAATCCACCCACATCTTGATAGCTTGTTCCAATTCTTTCTGGTAATTCAAGTTGGCCGGGTCTTCAAAAACAATGAGATTGCGGATTTTCCATACAGCCCATAGGCTTGCCACTACACGGGCTTGGGATTCCACTTCCTTAATCTCCTCAAATAACTTACTGCAGGCTTCATGAAAGGGGAGGTCCATATAAGGTTGTAGAATGACCTGTACACTAGAAAGCCAAGCCTGGGAACGTGGGCAAGACATGAAAAGATGATGTACTGACTCCGGAGATGCCTGACAGAGAGGGCAAGAGCTATCCGCTAATAAGTTCCGGCGTGGAAGGTTCTCTCGTACCGGTAGATTATCATCGATTGCTCTCCATAGGAAGTTTCGGAATCGTAGTGGGCATGGTAAGTGCCAAAGTTGAGTCCATTGAAATTTGCTGGAATCCATCGTGTTGGGCATATTAGCTGCATGCCACCAGGCCTCGAAGTCAGCATGATAGCCTTTTCGGACACTGTATAAACCATCTTCAGAGTGGCACCAATGGATGGTATCAAGACGGTGTCGTAGGCTGATTTGGATGGCTAGGATCTTGTTTACATCTTCTCCGTGGAAGAGTTTATGCAGCAAAGGCATGTTCCACTCATATCCCGATATCGTAAATAGTTCTGAAACGGTCATAGTAGCATCTGAGCCAGGGAACATGTACTTATGATGGCCTAACTCCAACTCTGGCAGCCACCTGTCATGCGAAATGTTGATGTTGTGGCCATTACCTATTCTCCATTCCAATCCTAGCGCTAAAAGAGAAACTCCTTCCTTAATACTGCGCCAAGCATGGCTTGGACGATATCCCAATGGCACCTCTATCACTGACACCCGGGGAAAATATCTGGCCTGTAGCACACGAGCAGTTAGGGAAGAAGGGTTGCACAATAGGCGCCACGCTTGTTTAGCTAGCATGGCACGGTTAAAGTTGTACAGTCTCCTAAAACCCATTCCACCTTCTCGTTTGGAGCGACAAAGTCTGGCCCAACTCCGCCAGTGAAGCTTTTTTCTCCACTCTTGCTACCCCAGAAAAAGTCACATAGTTTCTTTTCAATCCGATCGCAGATGTCAATAGGAATGAGGAAGCAACTCATGTTGTATGTTGGAATGGCCTGCAAAACAGATTTAATCAGTGTTTCTCACCTTGCACGCGAAAGAGAGCGGACCTTCCATCTCGATATCTTGGCTAGTACACGATCTTCCAGGGAAGCAAATACTGCCTTTTTGGAGCGGCCAATGATTGTCGGTATCCTAGATAGATGTCATCATCCGTGGCAAGGCGCATCCCTAGTCCATTCCTAAGTTGCTCTGTAATCTGAGAGGGCATATTCCAGCTAAAAGTGATGGAGCTCTTATGGATATTGACCTTTTGTCCCGAAGCTGATTCATACAAAGACAACAGACCCATAATATGTTGAATTTCTCTAGCTAATCATCTGCAAAGAAAAGATGAGTGACTGGGGGGGTATTCCCGGGATCTTGATCCCATGTATCTGACCTGTTTGTTCCGCATGTATAAGTAGGGCCGCAAGTCCCTCAGCACAGATAAGGAAGACGTATGGAGATAGCGGATCACCTTGTCTCAAGCCTCTGCTTGGCTGAAAGTAATCCCCCACTTGTCCATTCACCTGGATGGTGTATCGAACAGTGCAGACACATCTCATGATTAGGCCGATGAAACTCTCTCGGAAACCCATTGCACCCATCATCCTTTCCAAGAAAGGCTACTCTATTCGATCGTAAGCCTTCATCATATCAAGCTTCAGTGCACACTATCCTTTATTCCCTGAAGTCTTCGTCTTCAGAAAGTGGAACATCTCAAAAGCATTCAGTGAGTTGTCAGTAATAAGCCTTCCAGGCACAAAGGCGCCTTGATTCTCATGAATAATGTCAGGTAAAAAGAGCTTTAATCTATTAGTGATTACTTTTGTGATAATCTTCATAATGACATTACATAAGCTTATTGGACAAAATTCTAAACAAACAGTGGGATGGGAGACTTTTGGTATCAAAGTAATAATGGTAATATTGATAAAAGCTGGGTCTTTTCCTTCATTTAGGATAGAGAGAGAGGCTCTCACCACCTCATCGCCAACAATCTGCCAGTATTTTTGGTAAAATAGCGGGGGCATGCCGTCTGGACCTAGGGCTTTCGTCGGGTGCATGCCCTGGAGGGATTGGAAAATGTCTTATCTCGTGAAAAGCCTGCATAAGTTGACGTTCATATCTTGGGTGACTCTCGGGGAAACTTTGGTAGCTATGTCCTCCATCCTCGTGCAACATGTAGAAGAAAACAAGGAAACAAAGAATTCCCTAAAGATCTCCTGAATCCCTAATTCCTCCTTCACCACAACTCCCTCTGAATTTTTTATATTACCCACCTTGTTCCTATCAGACCTATTACTCGCTCTCTGGTGAAAAAAATGAGTATTTCTGTCGCCCTCTTTCAGCCACTCTACTCTGGAACGTTGAGCCCAAAGAGTTTCCTCCCTCAATAGCAATTCTTCTCGTCTATTCAATAGGGCTTCCAGTTTTTGTTTAGAGACAGTAGTAATCCCCGTTGCCTGGCACTCTTTAATCTCCTCTTCTGTGATCCGCAAGTTTTGTCTCACATTCCCGGACACTTCCTTGTCCCATGTTTGTAAGGATTCCCCACAAGCTTTGAGGCGAGTAGATATGTCCGCTCAATCAATCGGGAGATTCCAGCAGTTCATAATTTGCATTCCAATATCCTCATGACGAGTCCACATTGCTTCAAATTTGAAACATTTCTTCAGACGTGAGGTCTCAACCGAATTGATGTGACAAATGATGGGTGAGTGGTCAGAATTATATCTTGCAAGTGCCTCGGCATTGGTTGCTGAAAATAAATCAGACCATTCTTTGGTAGCCACGTATCTGTCCAGTTTGCATTCAACATTATCGCCATCTTCTTGACAATTAGTCCATGTAAGCTGTAACCCAGATTGTTCTATCTCCGCTAGTTGACACTCATCAAGTGCTGCTCGAAAAGCATCCATCCGACTATATGGTATAATTCGCCCTCCTCTCTTCTCGGCCATAGAGAGTATCTCGTTGAAATCTCCTCCGCATAACCATGGAAGAGAAGACTGATCTCTTAACTGAGTCATGAATTGCCATGTCCTAAATATTTCTTCCGTTCTAGGCCACCCATATATTCCGGTGAAGCGCTAGCAAGAAGCCTCAATTATTTTGATATCCACATGATATAAAGAGTAAGATAGAAGCTGGACTTGAACATTCCTTCGCCATATAACTAGTAGGCCAGCTCACCTAGCTCTTCCAGTTCCCTCACATAGAACACATATACCATTCTCAAACCCAATACGTCATTTCAGTCTATCCGCTTCATACTGAGATAGGCGAGTTTCAGATAGGAACACCACTTGGGGAGAGCAGGATTTTGCTAACCTGCTAAGCTGACGAACTGTCTCAAGATTCCCCAACCCGCGACAGTTCTAACATATAAGAATCATGGCGCTTGGCGGGGCTGCCTTGCAACCTCCGCTTGAGTAGAAGAATCAACATTAACGCATGAAACAAGGAAAGCTCTCTTGTTAACACGGTCGTTATCCGAGGATTCTGATTCAATATCTTGGGAGCTTGGTTGGGTATGGTTGGTGTGTGTAAGGTTCAGGTTAGATTGGATAGGGATGATCAGGTTAGGTTGGGGCTCATATATGATTGCTGAAGTTTAGTCATTCAGTAGAGGGAATGATGCTAGTTGGGTGGAGCTAGTTAATTGGAGAGTTAATGCGGTGGTCCAGCAGGGTGTTTGTACGGAGGAGATGGCTAGGGGAGGGACTCTCAGGTGGGGTGGGATATAGTGGGTTTTCTGGTGTTGATGGGTATCAGGTAGAGTATGTTGTGGACTAGGGTTCCGTGGTGGGTTTTGCCTATCAGGGTTATGGTCTGGGGTTTGTTTGGCGGAGTCTGCAGGATTAGAGTTTGGGGTTTTCGGTATTGGCGCTATCAATTCTACATTGGCGAGCAGGCCATGCACATCTTCTACCAGCTTTGAATCATCCAGTGGAATGATGTTTGAGATGGATCCCTGGGGGGACTGGAATACGAGGGAGAGCAACCTTTTTGCTGAATTCGATTGGTGTGGGGGCCACCCCATATCTGCAGGGCGTATGGGATTGAAAGGGGAAGCCCTAAGCCAGTTCCCAAAGTTATTCCCCGGGAGTGGGAGAACATCATCTTCATCAGCGAGCTCGCAGTCTTTATTCAAATGGCCGAGGCAACCACAGAGGTAACAAAAGGATTGGAGCTTCTCAATTTTGAAGAAAACCGAGACCACGTCACCTCTTTGGAATTTTAATTTTTTCCTGCGCGGGAGAGGTGATCGTAAATCCAACTTGACCCTAACACGCATGAATCTCCCATAAGCATCTCCGGAGCCATCCCAGTTAACAAAGGTCCCGAGGAGATTTCCAATGGCTTGAGTAGTAGTCTGGTTATATCCCCCTAGTAGGAGATCATATACTCTTATCTAGTACGGGACATGGATCAGGGAAACTCCCGAAGGTTGGGCATCCCGAGGAATAGAAGCCAAGACAATAACTTGGTGATCAAAGTGCCATGGTTGCTCTTGTAAGACCCTCTTCATATCCCTCTTAGACTGAAAGCGGAATATGAACCTGTTATTCCCGATGTCGTTGACGTGTAGGTCCCGGTGTGTTCGCCATGCATTAGTGACCACCATTCGGAAGGCATGCTTATTGATAGACTTCTCTGTCCAAACCTTGCCTACCAAGTTAAAAGTAGGGTTTTCCTCTGGAGGGGCGCCAAGGACACACGGCAGCTCCACAACTTCTTCCTCGTCACCGTCTCCGACCGTACTTTTATCCGCCAAAGAGCCACTCACCGTAAACCCTTTCGCTTTACCCGACCCACTGCCTTCCTCCATACTCCCTCAACCCAATAACTTCCACTCAAAAACCTAAGAAGAGAAACCTACCCTTCCCGACTCGGTGTTTGACGATTCTACCTACCCGATGCCCGACAAGACCCTAGACTCTCAGGAGATCTAAATCGTTTCCTTGGTTTCTTCCTAGATTCGACGAAAAGATGGAGAACCCTAATTGTAGGGGGCTAAACGCTCACGAGAGGGGAAAACCCTAACACTAGGGAGGTTATGACCTATCTCACTAAACTTGAATCTTTGTTGGTTAAGTTATAGCTACCGGTATCATTCCGCTATTTTGATTCCAGTTTAATTATATATCTTGAGTTTGTACTCATATCAATGATAAAACTTGATAAGAAAGACTCGCCACTTAAAAGTCCTGCTCAACATAGATTAATCGTAGTGGTTATTCATATGTACCAGATAGTTTCGAGAGAAACTTACCCAAAAAAAAAAGTTTCGAGAGAAAAAAATTGCTCATTGATTGCCAACTGAGTCTAGTTGTTTTCCAATCCAGTGAGTGTTATAAGCTAAATCTAGCTTAACCAGGTCTAGGGTTCGAGTTCTTGGGTACGTAGCAGTGTTAAATACTTGTTGGGAGAGCTTTGCCACCTTTTAAAGGTCCTACCCGGCTCGAAATCAGATTAGTCGGCCCATTAGTTCGAATACTAATTGGTTAAGGAAAAAATGGACAAGAAGTGCGCAAGCAACGGAAGAAAGAGCCAAAACCAATTTCAGTACCGTATACCCCCCAACTGTGTATTATTATCCTGCAATTGTAACAGATCTTATGTTTCCTAGATATCAAAATTACACAGGATCTTATGCTAATCGTGTCGAAAAACACTCATGTAACTCTGCATTTTCGGGTTCTAACACAGTTTCTAGCTAATAAAAATCTATGGATAAGTGATCCATCTATATCAAAGAAATGGACTGTAACTACAGAGGTAGATACAGACTGGATATGATTTACTCTAAATCTGGTTGTGGTCAAAACTTGCTTCACTCTTATGTACCTGCCGTTGCCGTCAAAATGTGCTTATAAGACCTATACCCAACTCCTCGGCGAGCTCGTCCCAAACTGGGAGGAGCGTCAACACAACCAACACGATTGCTATTGCCACAGCAGCTTTTCTCCACGTGCCAACCTCTGTCACATCGTTTAAGCATGGTTTTTCCGGGGCTCGCTGAAAATTAATAAACAAAACACAAGAATTGAGAAGAAGGTACAAAAGGGTTCGGACGAATACAACCTGTATTCGTTCTACTCATGTTTATAGTCGTCTTGTTTGCGTACTTGAGATATCAAGACATATAGTCCCCATGGAAGTGACAAAGGCCCACCAAGCTGAAAGAATGAAGACACAATTAGTTCAGTTCATAGATTAAAGAATCAAGCAATTACAGAAACAGAGGTGCTGAACTCAAAATTCTTAGTTGTGTAGAGATGGACAAAATGCTGAGACAATTTTAAGCAGTTGCTGGGCATACCACTCCTAAACCGAGCATTGCATAGGTTGTCAAGCCAAAGCCATCCAGAGCCAATTTCCCAAAAGCACCCTGTAGAAACAAGAAAGTAATAATATAGGTAGCGTGCGTTTGCATTTGGCCAAAAATTGTCTGGAACTAAAGGCAGTGCCAGCATGGAAACTTGTAACGTATAGAATGCTAGAGAACGGTAGAAAAGGGCTTCATAAGATTGTCCAAGTTGCCATTCGGAAAGCCTGTTAACTATCATAGTTAATTTAAGCCCCGCATAAGGTTTGCAACCTTCTGAAATCTCGAACTATTCTCAAATACTACAGATATATACGGAATATATGCACATAACATTGTAGAAAGATAGAACTGAGAGAATGTAGAGTAGCATGTCACTAGAGCAGATGAACCCAAAAATAGACAAAACCAGGGACCGGAAGGGCTCAAGTCATGCTGTAATAAGAAGAAAATACCTGAACAGCCCTTCCACCATCAAGGCATCCGACAGGAAGCATGTTGAAAGCCGTCGTTGTTAAGCCACACCTACATGACATCACCTACTTCATCACATTCTCTATGAATGAACAGTGCTCACAATAGAGGTAACAAGAGGAGCAAATTACCAGCCTGCAATTACAAGAGGATGTACGGCAACTTTTGCTGCATGCAGTGCTCTGCAAATGAATTAGCCTTTTGTTTACTGAAGATCCGTGGAAAAATACATTTCACTAATGCAAAAGCCAATAGGTCTCTTTATCATTGTTACGTCAGAATTATTGCAGGGAACTTAGTGTTGTTAAAATACTATCAATGAAACAATAAGAACACTTACTCGTAACCGAGATATCCCCTACTGATTAAACCAAGGAGCAGAGATCCCTGAAATACATTGCTAGGAATCTGCACCAGATCCGGTGCAGAATCTGGATTTGCTGAAAGCAGCAGCCCAACAGCAAACATAGAAAAAGAGAGTGCAGCACCAGCAAAGGGTCCAGCGAGTGAAATGTCAACTTTTGTACTCCGATCAGGAAGAATAGACTTGAACTATGTAGATAATAACAGGAAAATATTAGTTGGCTAATTCTTGCATCAGCAGCAAGCTGAAGCCTGGACTCCAAGCATGAAAAGTTCAGCGGCACTAGTTCCAACATTTTGATACTAACAATTTCTGAGAAGGAAAAAAATGTGTTGTTCATATGGTCACAGCCCAGATATCCAAGCTCTTTATTATAGCCATAATGAGGTGTTCTCCAAAAAAGAATACCCACCTGAGTGATTGCACCAAAGCTGCCAAGAGTAATGTTGGGAATAATGAATGGAATGCTTAGTTTTACTTTCTTCGGGAAAGCAACCAGGATGTGCCCAACTTCCTGCAGACAAATCAGCTTCATGAGATATAATCGGATCGGAAAAGGCTAAAACCAAGATGAAACTAGGGAATCAAAATGTCTCTAATCTGATTATCGTTTCCAAGTGATTCCATAACAATGATAACATATTTAATCAGAAGTTGGTGTAAGCGGTTACTCCCTCCTACTTCAAATTCCATAATACATTTGCCTAGTGCTCAAAATCTATTCTTTAATAGAACTGTTTTCTCCAATCAGTACCTAGAACAACTTCAGGCCGCAAATACTCAAATTGATGATTTGAACCAACTTCACAACACTTTAACAAAGCCATGTATATTCTGTTAGCTACGAAATCAGGCGAAAGTTTCTTCTATGTAATGAGACAGCACCAGCCACATACTTCATAGTTCTTACAAAAATCATCTTACTAATTAAGTTGCTCACATGGAACAGCAGGATCCCTAAAACACCATAAGCTAAGGGCAGAGCAGAGTCCACAAATGGGAACAGTAGCTCCATATCAGGTGGATCAATAGCATTTGGATCCGTGAAGTACTTCACCACCTCTGGAGGAAGACGATTTATCTGTGAGAGCAGAATAAAAAAGGCAAACGAACTTACGTGCTGAAGAATGACCAACACTACGTCGAGCAATACTCATTAGAGCTACAAATAAACTTTGCTATGCCAAAGAAATGTCAGTGGTTGGCTTACCTGGGAGGCAATTCCTAATTCTACCGATGAACCAATTGTTAAGAGGAATAGCAAAAAGCCAATCACGTATTGCCACAGTGTAGTTGGCCCTGGCTCGGAGACCTCTTTCCTTAGCAATCCAAAGCTAACGCGTGGCCCACCACGAGGGTCTTCTTCTTCTGAATTTGGCTCTTCCACCATAAAGAGATTGTACTTATCACCAGTAACCTCGACCAGCTGCCTCTGGAGCTTGGCGAAAACATCTTCTCTCTTCCCCCTCAAGTTTCCAAGAAAAAGAACGCCCTCGCCAAGGTCTCCAAACGGTTCTTCCTTTGTGACCCAGAAAGTTGAATAGCCAAAAAGCTTGTCCTTGATCAGCTTCACATCAGCAGGATCAACCTTCTCCGGCCCAAGAAGCTCCAGCAGTTTAAAAGAATCGACTTGGAAGTTGTTATAAGGCGAACCGAGCGGCTGAAAATCAAATGTCATCGTCAAAATCAAACCTTTGATCCAAACTCAGGTACCAAACAGGCAAATTAAAAATCCCCAACACCCTCATTCACATTCCAAACAAAAGAGAGAAAAGGAGAGATTTCGATCTCGAAAATGGCACGAGCTACACATTTCACACGCATTTAACACATTGCATTCATTAACCACGAGCCACGATAATCCTCAAACTTCAATAAACAAGCAAGTCAACTTCAGGAACGTTCACTCTACCCTAAAGGGGAATCAATCAAAATGAGCTACCCTGGAAGAGAGTGGAGGCTCCGGCTTCTCGGACCCGAGCTTGCTCCCGCCTCGTCCCTCTTCCTCCTCCTCCTCCGCCGCCGCCGTGGAGACGCTAGAATCTCTGCCATTATCGTTCTTACCCTTCTCGCCCTCGTACTTGTTATCCCCGCCAAAGCACCTCACCCTCCCGCCCCGCCATCTTCCGGCGGCTCTTTCCCTCCTGCACAGGAAACAGGACGGCAGGGCGTCCGGGCTCCGGCGCCAGGAGAACCGCGCGCGGGCCCGGAACCCGGTGGCGGCGCCGGGGCCGGAGAGGAGGCCGGAGTT
This sequence comes from Hypericum androsaemum, assembly GCA_963995505.1. NCBI lineage: Eukaryota > Viridiplantae > Streptophyta > Magnoliopsida > Malpighiales > Hypericaceae > Hypericum > Hypericum androsaemum. Next base: position 8,104,482 of record OZ023198.1, read on the forward strand.
GACGGTGATAAAGCTGTAGGTGGCGAGGGTTCCCATCCGGTGGGGAACGGCGGGAGAGAGTGAAGGCTTATGAGAGGGAAGTCAAAGAGAGAGAGGGATGAGCTCTTGGTGTAGGAAGAAAAGCAGCAGCATATCTTCTAGGGAAAAATTCAATTTTGTATCACTTGGTTTGATCAATTGCACTTGTGGTTCAATTGACCAATTACGTAAAGCTATTTGAAGTTCTCTCTATTACAAGAGTCAAAACAAGGCCATTTTGTATCCCGTCTCTCACCAGCTCAAACATGTTTTTTAACTCGTAGGCAAAGAGGTGTCATAGGTGAAAATTTTAAAAAGTCCCTAAAAAAATTTTCTCCAAGAGATCTCATCGCCTACGAGTTAAAATAAATGCTAAGATTGCACGCCATATCGGATGAAAAACGGCATCATTTTTAGGTTCGGAATCGATGGAGCTTCGGATAGCTGCGTGAGTTTCTATGTTATTGGTCAACCAACCCACAAGGTACAATTTTAAGGTCTTTCAACCACATGATCATATATCAAAATTAACCAAATCACAATTGCAAAAGTGAACTTTTCCTTTTTTTGTTTTGGTAGTTATTATTTCTTTTATCATATTTTTATTTAATTAAGATTTTATTTTTATTTAATTAAAAATTCTCGATGAAGATTTATTAAAAATGCATTACAACCAATATTTGTAGAAAATTTGTAATTTTTTAGTAATATTTGTATTAATCTGTATAATTTATATAAAAATTATTATTTTTAGGAATAATAGTCAAATAGCTCCTATTATTTGTTAAAAAGTGCAATAAATGTCTTTTACTTGAAATTAATCCATTTAAAAACTTTTTAGTTGTCTAAGTAGGTCAATTAAGACTCTTGGAATCGATCACCATGACACTTCAGTATTTTATGTGGTGTCTTTGTCAACTTATATCATTCTTATTTTATTTTAAAGAAAAAAAATAAGGTCTACGGAATCCTTTCCACCAATCATTCTATTCCTGGGAGTCTAGATTAGAGCAATCAATCTCAACGAGACGAAACTCACTCTCAATTAGTACCATAAGGATGATGCCTTGTTTTTGTCATTCTTTCCCTGAAAGCTCAGTTGGTTTAACCCCTTCCACCTGGGGGTTGGATTGGGTACAAAATGCCCCCATTCTAAATGGTTTGGAGTGAAGGCACGCATGAATTTTTTTTGTAAAAATATAAAAATATGGGGACCAAAATAAAAAAAACCACACGAGCCAGTATCGTAAACGGAACATGTCACTGTCGCAAACACGAAAAATACACTAGCCAGTATGACATAACGGGGCATGCCAGTATGACATAACGAGGCATGCCGGTATCATATAACGAGGCATGCCTGCGCGGTCCCTTTCACTTCAAACCGTCCAGAATGATTTCCTTCACTCCGTACCTAATCCAAAGCCTCCACCTGGTCCATCTCCATCCCTTTCTTCACGAGTGCAAAACACAAGATAGTGCTTACGTCGAACTCTGTAGCCACTGTCTTGCTATCAACAAATTCCAAGATGCATGATAACTAACTCCAGTTGATACAGGTCAACAAGTGGTTATTACCTTCAGCCTGTTGACGTCGATCTTGACGAACTCGAAAGTGGATCTCCACGACCCCAAATGGCTTTGCATAAGAAAGCGAAAGTCTTGTGTATTGTGCATCAACTCTTTGCAAAAGTCCTACACGAAAGCTAACTTCCTATTGGGATATGTCGAGAAAACCAAGAAGAGAAAAGCAAGAAGGAATATTTGTCAGTGCTCGTTGGAACAAGCCAACTCATTAGAGTCAGCCAATTGGTTGCCAATAGGTGTGGGTTGGCAAACTCTCGGTCGTTGGCGGCCGCTGGGTCCTACGCAGATTATTTTTTCTATTTTGCTCGAACTCTTGTTTTGGATTCCTAGGACGGCATAGATAGGTTTCTTGGTGTACAAGAACTTGTCTATTATATAAAAGTATGTTACACTAGGTTATGTAAGACTTTGTGGCTACTCATCAATAAAAGTTCTCTTTTCTCCCTGTGGACGTAGGCATTAGGCCGAACCACGTTATATCTTGTGTCCATGTTCTTTGCGCGTTGTTGTTCTCTTGTGGGCAAAATTCCTAACAATTGTTATCAGAGCTTGGTGTGAAGATGGAGGAGGGTCACGATGCAAAGTTTGCTTGTGTGAAGTTTGATGTATCATTGAAATTTTGGGTTATGGCAAAGGCGTGTCAAGGATTTCCTGGTACAACTAGGGATGGTTAACATGCTCTCGAAGAAGAAGTTCAAGAAGATGGAGGACCAAGAATGGAATGAGATGGAGGCCAAGGCGGTGGCAATGATTCACTTGTGCTTGGCGGATGACGTGATGTATCATGTCATAGATGAGAAGTCACCAGTTGAGGTATGGAACAAATTGGAGGCTAGGTATATGTTAAGTCTTTGTCAAACAAACTTTATCTTAAGCAAAAAATTGTATGGGCTTAAGATGATTGAGGACTCGGATTTGAGTCAACACATCAATATTTTTAATCAACTGTTGAGTGATATGAGAAAGGTCGATATGGAGTTAGAGGAGGAAGAGAATGCATTGTTGCTCTTGAATTCCTTACCAAGTTCCTACGAGAATTTGGTTATAGCTTTAACTTGGGAGAAAGAATCCTTGGTGTTGGAGGATATCACAAGTGCTCTGCTAGGGTTTCACCAAAGGAGAAAAACCGGCGATGGATAAATAGTAGGACTGGTTGTAAGGAGTAGCCATGGTGGTCGTAGTGAAAGAAAAGATGGAAGAGGATCCAGGTCGAGGTCAATAATGTTTAAGAGAAATTGCTTCGAGAGTGGAGAAAATGGGTACGTGAAGAAGGATTATCCAAGAAGAACTCAAGACAAGGAAAAAAATTGGGTTATATGAATATGACCTCTTATTCGGACAGGTCGGATGGTGACTATCTTTCTGTTTTGTTAGGTCTAAAGCACTCTGATTCCTGAATTTTGGATAGCTCTTGTTTCTTTCATATGACGCCCAAGAGAGGGTGGTTCGACACCTGCAAGCAATATTTTTAAAACCAACCCAGAAGGCGACCTAGAATTCTTAAAATTTTTGGTTCACCTGGTCTGACCGGTCGGACTGCCGGTCAGATCAGTACTTCTATTTTATATTAATATAATTAAATAATGTTTAATAAATTTAATTTAACATAAAAATGATAAAATATTAAATAAATTCAAATATTTAGCAACTTTGCTATACAATTTATCCAAACAAAGTCTTCAAACATGAATAGAACAAGTCTAGAAGAACAAGAAGATGATTATACAAGTTTTCAGGTTCAACATATTAGTCCAATTCGTTTAACTTAATTAAAAGGGAAAAGTCCACTTTAGTACCCTGTGGTATCGCCCAAAATTACTTTAGTACCCTGTGGTAAAAAACTGACCAATCGAGTCATACTTATTCCAATTAACATCAAAAAGGTCCTCGGGCAGCTGCCCGGAGCTGCCCGGATCCGTCCGAACCCTGCCCGGACTACGTGGCCAGCCACGTCACCAAAACTTTATGACATGGCACCACGTGGACATCCATCTTCTTCCCTCTCCTCCTCCTTCTCCTCCTCCTCCTCCGCCTCCTCCTCCTCCTCGTCCTCATCCTCGTCCTCATCATCGTCCTCCTCCTCCTCCTCCGCCTCCTCCTCCACTTCGTCCTCCTCCTCATCGTCGTCCTCCTCCTCCTCCGCCTCCTCCTCCACTTCGTCCTCCTCCTCCTCCTCCTCCTCCTCCTCCTCCTCCTCCTTCTCGTCCTCCTCATCCTCCTCCTCGTCCTCCTCCTCCTCCGCCTCCTCCTCCTCTTCGTCCTCCTCCTCCTCGTCCTCCTCCTCCTCATCCTCCTCCTCCACGCGATGCCATGTCATCAAGTTTTGGTGACGTGGCTGGCCACATAGTCCGGGCAGGGTTCGGGCGGGTCCAGGCAGCTCCGGGCAGCTGCCCGAGGACATTTTTGATGTTAATTGGAATAAGTATGACTCGATTGGTCGGTTTTTTACCACAGGGTACTAAAGTGATTTTGGGCGATACCACAGGGTACTAAACTGGACTTTTCCCTAATTAAAATATTATCAAGAATTGTTAAAAAATAAGTTTTTTGTGATCAAAAAGTGATGTACACTCTCCGAATGTGGAAGTTGAGATTTTGTTTCTAAATTAAATCAGATAAAATGGGAAAAAATAAACACTAATTTTTCTGATCCGGGCGAACCGGGTCACCCGGGAGCACCTGACCGGGTGGTCTGACCGAATTTTAGTCAGTCGAACCATATTCTGGGTTTTACGAAAAAATTGACCCAGATTTGGTTCCTGGTAGCAGTCCCACCAGTCGGGCCGTGGTTTTTAAAACATTGCCTACAAGTTCATTAATTCAGGAATGATGACTATGGATGATGGTTCTACTTGTAGAATCGCTGGCATAAATGATATCCGGATCAAGATGTGGGATGGTGTTGAGAGAAAGTTGTCTGGTGCTAGGCATGTTCTGAAGTTGGAGAGAAATTTGATCTCGTTAGGAGCCTTGGATTATAGTATGTATATCTATAAGGTTGTAGGCGGGCTAATTGAGGTGCAGAAAGATGCTACGGTGGTGATGAAGGGTGAAAGAAATGCAAGGAATACCTACAGGTTAGTGGGGGGCAAGGTTATAGGTGGAGTCACATCTTTGGGTTCTGATGGAGAGGGGAAAAGCTCGTGTATGATGGAGCAAAATTTTGACATGAATGGTTTGACTGCAGTTGGGATTCGCAGAGACATGGTTAGCATGCTATGGCTGTTTCGTGGAGGCATGATTGGCAAGAAGCCATGGTTGTCTCAGAGAAGCATTGTTAGCAAGGCCCTGCTATGGTTGTTTAAGGGAATATCATCATCAAAGCTGTTGGGTAGGTTTGGCATTAGGAATGCGAAGCCGTTGGTAACACCACAGACGAATCATGTATCTCACTCAAGGTCGAATTGTAGAGTTCGTGACATATCAAGGGTTCTACTTGGTGGAACAAAAAGGTTTCCCTTTGTATGCTATGGAACGTAGCATTGGTTTGAGGTAAAAAGGTCCAACGGAGAAGCGATTCGAGGTTGCAGAGCATGGGGGTGACCGAAAAATAGAGGGCGCGCCTATTGGTCACAAGGTTGCTTCGGCCTGTGAACTTGCAGATTAGGGTTCAACGGAGGTTGGAGGGTATAGGTCAAGCAAACTCGGGAATTGCTCAAGTTTGGGAGCTGTCTCAAAGTGATTGAACGAAAAAGATGGTGAGAAAGTTGAGATGGTCTTATTGATGGATGAGTGTATCTATGGTAGAGTTATTGGAAGTCAAAAAAGCAAGCAACAGTCTCCCGCAACTCATTAGAAGCGGAATACAGAGCCCTCGCATCTGTCAGTTGTTAAATTCAGTGGCTTTCCTATCTACTGCAAGACTTGTGCATCCCTCACTCAACACCTGCTTCTGTGTTCTGTGACAACAAATCAGCCATTTACATAGCTGAAATGTGGACTGAGATGTCAACAAGGAATAATACGTGGCGCATTTAAGAGAACTGAGATGCCACGTAAGATGATGAAGTATTACCTGGATTAGAAAATTAGATCTGGGGTAGTAATTGACCTACTTAGACAAATAAAATAAGTTAAATATTTCAAGTACAAGGTTTATTGGGCTTTTTAAATTTATAAGAGGAAATATTTGACATTTATTCCTTATTTTTTTAGTGGACAAAATAATAATAAAAAAATTTTAGTTTTCCTGGCCCTACTATTGAATATCTTCTTGTCTGATTTCTTTTTGGGAAAGTTAAACAAAGTTGTTACGTAACACATTTAAACTATGTAACTAACAATTTGAACGGCGAAGAAATAATCTCGTATTTAGTTTCGAGTGTTATTAAATTTTTGTTAATAATGACTCTCTCAATTCTATTTTTGTGTACGTAAAATTTTGAATACAAACGTGACTTATCACTTAAGCCAAGTAAAGTATTTGGATTTTTTTAATCTAGTGTATTCAAAGTCGAATACATGGTCTAACCTTATTTAGAGTTTCTTTTGCTATTGCAATTTTAAATGATTAGCAGGTAGTTAAAGACATTTGCAAAGGAAAATTAAGTTCAAATTCTACCTATTGATGAAAAAGACTGGCTTTATGTTAATTTGTTTAACTTAACTGTTGACAATTGGTAGACTTTTTTATTAATTGTTATGCTCCAACATGGATCTTAGTATCGTTTTGAATTGTTCAAAAGTACCGAAAAAATATATATATCAACATGCATATTTTAAATTTATGATTAGATATAGATATTGTAACATGTTATTATTATAATGGTTGATATATGACTATTCAAATTGTTCACCACTACCACAATCCAGGTGACATAGCCCTGCGGGAAGTAAAATTCTTGAATAGTCATATATTTTCAAATCCATATTTTTGTCACTCGTTAAAGTATTCATCAAAATACCAAAGCAATCACGTCACATTCTCTTCATTTGTGCGAGGATGTAACATCATGAAGTTTAACAAGCAATGGTGGAATCTTTGCCTTGGGCGTTCAACATGGTTAGTCATGTTTTTAATTTTCAGCCATCCAAGTTATTGCGGACCTTTTCTAGCACAAAATGGAAATTACGTCGAGAATTTATCTCCTATCTTTCAGAACTCCAAAGTACTAGCCTATATTCGTTGTGAGCGCGAATTTTATAATATTATTCAAGTGCTAACTTTTGTGATACGTTACAGCTTGGATTTTACAAGGCTAATCTTCTAGTTAGACATCCCATTTCTACCGAAAAAAGTTAAACGTCTCATAAAAGATATCTGGAACACGTATGCCTAATTTTCATTATGATTTAATAAAACACATTAAAAAATCATGTCTTCAACTTCATATGCAATATTCAATAACTATCAATAGTAGTACACATCTTATAAAATGGAGTAAATTAGTCATGTTATTGCGAAGTGCATAAAATGAGAAGATGTCATCTATAATAGAGGGTAATAAGAGAAATGTGTATTCAAAGAATATGTTCCGTTAAAACTCTTCCATAAGAAATTGAATGGAAAATGACATACATAATTCAAGGAAAAAAAATATTACATCATTCTATTACAAAAGACTTATAAGAATGAGGTTATTCATCCTAGTGTTGCAACATGATTATCCTCATACTTCGAGTTCTTATTGGAGTTGACCACTTGTAATTGTCAACTAGAATAATCGAGTTATAAAAAAAACTAGAATAATCGTGTTAGGATTGCGACGATATGTCATCTTGTTAGTTTAAGAGAATCATTAAAATAAGGCTCAAAACACGTTGTGACCAATGTTGAAAAAATACAGTATGATCGGTTAGACCCAGGGGCGGAGGCACATTACAAATTGTGGGGGCAATTGCCCCCACTTAATTTATTTTTTGTTTGATAACTAGATATATTTTTTAATATATGTTCTCATTAAAATTAAAAATTGACCCCACTAAAAAAAATTAATCAACCTAAAAATTGAAACCAAATCTTAAAAAAACTTAGACATTTCTTAATCTTTTAATATATATTATAAGATCTTAATTAGTCTAACTACACTACCATAAATAATAAAGCAATTAACTAAAAAAATTAAAAAGATAGTACCTACCTACCTAGCCTAGCCTAGTGGCTCACACAGGCAAACACATAATGGAAAAACAAAAAGCAAACGCACGCACCCTACGCAAGAAAATAGAAAAGGAAAAAAAACTCACGCTAAAAAGAAGAAAAAATTAAAAGATTTGACTAAAAAAAGAAAAGATATATTTATAACTAATGTTCAATTCTGTGATAAGGTAATTTTTTTTCTTAAGAGATTTATTTTTATATTAATTAATTTATATATCTTTAAGTACTTTATTGTTATTAATTATTTATACATGCACAAAAGTTAATGATTTTTTTTCAACTTTCTAATAAAGGTATTTGATTTCGTGATCAAGTTGATATTTTCTATATAATTATAGATACGCAGCTCCAGGAATTAAATAGTCGGTTTACTGAGATCAACACTGAATTACTTCTTGGTGTAGCATGTTTGAGTCCGGATAAATCATTTGCTGCTTTTGATAAGAAAAAATTGCTTGGTCTGACTAAGTTTTATCCACGTGACTTTTCGTCATTGGATATCTTGACATTGGATAGTTAGTTAGAAAATTATATTGCTGACATGAGATCTAATGATAAATTTTATGATATAAAGAGGTTCAATATTTTGGCTCAGAAGTTGGTGTAAACACAAAGAGATCCCATTTATCGTACGGTATTTCGGCTCCTGAAATTAGCTTTGATATTGCCGGTTGCGACTGCAAGTGTTGAGAGAGTATTTTCTGCCATGAATATTTTGAAGAATAGTCTTCGCAATAAGATGGGAGATCAATTGCTAGCTGATTGTTTAATTACATATATCGAGAAAGATATTTTTGATTGTATTGACAATGTAGCTATTATGAAGCGATTTCAACGCACGAGTAATCGTAGAGTACAATTATAAATATTGTAATTACATATGTTGAATTTAAAAAAAAATTATATTGCCCCCACTCCCCAAATTTTCTGGCTCCGCCCCTGGTTAGACCACAACCCAAAATTAAACCCAAGTCGATTTTGACTTTAACTCGGATGGTGATTCAAGTGGAGTGAATATCCCCTTCAAAAAAAATGGAGGTCCATAATGTTTTACATTGATTTAATTGATCAGACCGATTATTTCAGACAGAACAACCAAAAGTATTCTAAAAAATATTAATTTTGAGTTTTATTATATTTAAAGTGATTTAATTATGATTTTAATAATTTTTAAATTTTTATTTAAATATTCTGGTCGGATCAGCTTCCAGACTGGTCACCACGACCTTTGTTTCAACTCATAATATATAGAGAAAAGTCTTATTTAGTACCCTGTGATTTCAGACTTTCAGAATTAAGACCATGTGGTTTTAAATTGGAAATTTAGTACCTTGTGGTTTACACATTTTTTTCCGGGCAGGTCCAAGGTACCTGCCCGGCCAACTAGACTCGAAATGATACCCTTTTTGTGCCCACATGGCAAGTGATTGGATTAAGTCGACCAAATTGTCTCAGTGAAAAAATTCAATATAGTCCCCTTATTTTATATATTTTCAAAAACCCCTCCTTCTCCTTCTTATCCATCTTCTTCTTCTTCTTCCCTCTCTCATCTCTCTATTTCCTCAGAAGTATAATCTTCCCACAACCCAAAACACAAAAATCCCTAAACTCTATCCCGAACATCCCCATTTCAACTCCACACCATCTCTATCCTTACTCACACAAAAAAACCCAACCTTTAAACCTTAAAACCATCGGCGACATCGAGGCCCTCGAGTCCTATCAGCTGGGTTCCTCGAAACCCAGATCCCGTGCACCGAGCCAGGCCAATCGAAAATGCAAACACCAAATCGAAGCTACTGGAGCCAGGTCTCGTGCACTGAGCCAGGTGAGGGAGAAGCTCAGAGACGTAGGGCTGTTGTGAGGCAGAACCGACACCCAATTGACTATCCCGCCTTCAACCCAAAATGTTGACGTCCCTTCGTCTCCTCGGGAGGAAGTGAAGCAATCAGATGAGGCAGCCTTTGTCTCCGTCTCAGAGTCAGAACAGAACCCTAAGATCGAGGAGGACATAGACGACATCACCGAGAAGGAGCCCAACGACGACAGAGCGGAAGACGATGGCGAAGACGAAAATCCCTGCCCCAGGAAAAAGCCGAAGCCGCCTCCCGTGAAAGAAGAAGAGGATGAGAGAGATGTCCACTAATGTCGAAGAGGACGTCATCTCGGCTTCGAGATGTTCTATTTTTTCTTTGATTTTTTAATACCCAAGTAAGGTTTGATTTTTGGGGTTGTGGATGAGTTGTGGTTAATTCTGTGCTTTGTTTAATTGATGAAAAAAGTCTCAATAAGTACCTGTGGTTTAGGTTGAAAAAGGAGATGGATTTTTAATAATGGGTTTTTGAAAAAATATAAATAAATTAAGAACTATTTAGGTAATTATCCACGTGAAATGTCATCAGAAATTTAACCCACTCACTTGCCACGTAGGCTCAAAACGGTACCGTTTCACATCTAGTCGGTCGGGCAGGTACCCTGGACCTGCCCGGGAAAAAATGTGTAAACCACAAGGTACTAAATTTCCAATTTGAAACCACATGGTCTTAATTCTGAAAGTCTGAAACTACAGGGTACTAAATAGAACTTTTTCCTATTATATATAAAAATTTACATCGGAGTCATGTCCTATAATATTATCTTCATTTTTAGGCAGTTTTATCTTTCTATTATGATATTATTATTTTCCTTCTAAAAAGATTATGATATTATTTTTATTTTTATCTGTCAGAGTCTATTTAGTGTGGCTCTTAATAATATTTTTTAACCTTTTTGAAATTTGAATCCAAAACCTATTAAAAAAATTCAAGTTGTCACTTCAAGTTACTTTATCACTTAAAATGTGAAAACAACTCCATAACCTATAACCTATAATTTCTCAAAAAAAAGAACTCCATAACCTATAACAAGTTAATGCTGTGTTGTACTGTGAAGTAGATGTTATGAAATTTATTGGACGACAACAATGCGGATGACAAAAACGACAACCAGACAGTTCCCCATTGAAAAGAGCTTGCTTAAGCCTCAAGGAGAAAGCAGACCCTCCACACGGCTAAAAGAAATCCACACGGTTAAATAAAACAAAATAATAAGAAAAAGAAAAACGCGAAAGGGAAAACCGCCAAACGACAGCGTATGACCATTTACGCGTCACCGAGAGCAAGTATAAACGAAGCCCCGGCCCCCCGTCGCTGCCCAAGGCGGGATTTTTCGCTTTCTATTCTTCTCAGCTCTTCCCCGAGAGAGAGAGAGAGAGAGCAATGAAGTGGTTACTCCCCCTCTTCATCTCACTCGCTCTTCTCCGCCCAGTCCTCTCACGCGCCGCCCACCCCAAAGGTACGTAACCCCCAAAGATTGGAACTTTCTTTGCTTCTCTCTTTTCTGAACCTTATTTGTTTCTGGGTTTCCATAATTCTCTTACTTAATTTTTCCGGGTTTTTGTTTCTGTTTCGTGGGTTTGTTAGCAAGTGGTTCTCCTAGTTGTACTAGGGTTTTGGTACTTGTGACGATGTTTGTGAATTTAAATTGTTGAAGTGCTTAATTTCTTTTCTATTTTGCTCTACTTGTGTTCGTATTACGGCGTGCGTGTCAAGCTGAAGCCGAAAATTGCGAATGCAGGTGTGGATGTACAGAATCCGGTAATAGAGGTCACTCCTCACAAGTATGGCCGTTCTGATAGGGACGTCTTGTTTTGTGAACGAGTTACGGTTTCTGGTCGCCCGAGGTTGGAACTGGGGAGTTATGCTGATTCCCTTCGCGTTGTTTTGGCTCCGTCTGATGTGATCCCTGAGAGATACCACAGCAGAATCCAGGTCTGCTTTCACCGGTGAGTTTCTGACTTCGTAAAGTAATTTTCAGGCTGTTACAAATAGAGGCTGTGTGGCTAACTCTCGATCTTTTCAGGAATGCTTCACTGGGATTGTGCCAATGTGCATTGGATCAGTGGAAAGGCCTTGATAAGGGCGGATGGAGCTCTGTCATGTCTCCCTATGAGGAGAAATATATAGATGTGAAGTCCATCGGTGAACTTTCAGGACCTATCGCAATTTCTGTACAAGAAGGTTCAGTTCTATATCCATGTGCTTTTATTTTAGTCTTTTGTATTACATAGTAGACTGTAAACTTTTTAATTCAATTTTTGGGCTTGTATTTTGCAGAGTCGAAGCCGTGGCGCCTCATTTGTTTGTGCGTGGGGTTTCTCTTACTTCTGCTAGCTCCAATCGTTAGCAGTTGGGTTCCTTTTTACTACAGCACCTCCATGGCCATTGGCATTTTTCTAGTCATTCTGATTCTTCTGTTTCAGGTATCTAAACTTGTTTGTTACATCGTGATTATCACGTCAAAGCAGTTGCACTTTTTCTTGTTGGTTTTGGTTGGAAAGAGTGCAGCTCTATGCATATATTTCAGCATGCTGATGAGTTAACACCACACTTTATTCGCTTTTTAATGTTGCAGGGGATGAAATTACTGCCAACAGGAAAGAAAAATTTTCTGCACATTTCCATATATAGTTCAGTGGTGAGTTGAGTTTTACTTGTACTATTTTTCTAATGCTTTCTTTGCTCCATCTAAATTTCTCTTTTCCACTTGTCTTGAAGGTTGGAGTTGGCACTTTTCTTCTACACCACATCTCAACGTTTATAAATTCCGTTCTTGTCAACTTTGGGTTAAGTGACGACATGCACAATCCGGTGAGTTCTAATTAGCATTATATGCAGTAACATAATAGCAAATTTTATAATTTTATTTCCTGGCTTTCTCTTCCAGATTTTCCTTTACTAATCAATAAGTTGCAAGTTTCTTTTTCTGTTATATAATATGTACTTCAATTACTTGATAACCATTCTTGACTTCTTTGTGGCTGGATATGGGCCTACTAATTAGTAATTACTTCTTTTTCGTATGTGCATGCCACATTATGCTCTACTCTAAAAGCCAAGGAAGAAAATTCAAGTTCGAAATACTCCACTACTTTTTCCTTAAACCAAAGAACAATTAGCTAAATATTGCATTTGTGATCCAGATGCACATGCATGTTTGTAACTTATTGGCTTTTGGACTAATATTTGACCTTTCTGCTTGCTGCTTGCAGCTCTGTGTACTTTTAATTGTAGGCATAGTACTTGTTGGTGCTGGCTTAGGCTGCTATATTGTGCGAAAATTCATTATTTCAGAGGACGGAACTGTGGATGTTGGAGTAGCCCAATTCGCAAAATGGGGAATGCGCTTATTGGGAAGCACCTTCATTTGGCAGGTATGCTTTTTAAGCAATTTTTTGTGGCTTCGCCATTCTTCTGGTGGAACACAGTTTGTCGGATTTTGCTGGTAACTACATGTGCAAGCATCCCTTTCACTTATGCCATTCAGCAGCCTCAAGCTGCCTTTATGACATGAAGCTGTACTCTGTCTTGTGTTTGAGAAGTTTAGATTCTCATGTGTGTCACTTTTACAATTATTTTTTTCCAATGCTCTTTTTATGAACAGAATGTTAAAGCTAATGAAATGAGTGAAAAAAACTCCATTTGGTTCAACATCTTCACTTACCTTCTGTTGCTTTATGACTGAAGGATAATTGTCAAACTTCCAAAATCCAAGCTGTCACTTACCTGGCAGTTTTGAGTTTTGATGGCAAAATTAGTTTATGGTACTTGTAGGAATATTGATAAGCTGTTCTCTGCTATCGATTCCATGTATTTTTGGCTCGATCTGTTAGTAAATCATTTATTATCTTAAGATGGTTACCATGCATGTGATTGTGGGTCTTTGCACCATTTGTTCCATGTTTACTCCCGTCCAACTGACACCTACTTTCCTTATTCTCTTTGTCAGAGCACCCTTGATCGCACTTTGATGTTGGCTGCCTGGGTTTCTTCATGTGTCATCTGCCATCTCATTGACAAACTGCTCCACTGGGTGTAAGTTCTCCTTGATTCATTTCCATGAAATCGTGTAGGAAACCTTCCTTATGAGGAATGAAGGTGAACGTGTGATTTGTCAAGCGGGACAAAAATAACGAAATGGCTTCAGTTAACGAATACTCATCAAATTTGGTTGCTCTGATATTCTAAGTACCTACTTCCTGATATTTAATATTAAGCTTATATGTGCAGGCATGAGTCTCATCTTAGGCATCATCCTTCTTCCCGAAGCGGTGGACTGTCAACAACTAAGCAAAAGAATCGTGCTGAATTCCATCGGAAGCCAGGAAATGTGAGCACTGGAGGAAGGATGTGGGGCAGTGCCGGAAGGTCTCCTGCATGGTTAAATTCTCCTGTTCAAGGTAAACTGTTCCCCCAGTCTATTTTGCATCAAAGGAAAAAGAAAGGGATGAAGTGTCGGGGTAAAATTGACTGTTTGTTCCAATTATGACTGTTATCAAAGCGTAATCTTTTTCCGAAGACCCAACAACGTGTCGTGCGTTTGGTAATTTGGTCAAAGTGTCCTTTCTCTTTAGGTATACGTAGTCATTTCTTTCAAATAAGCCCTGCCTTGAGGTCTAGGGTAGATCAATATAGTCGCATTACATATTTGTACTTTGCTGCGAGAGTCAGCAATCTCTTTGAGACGTGTTTCATGAGATAGCTGGCTTTCATTCTTTTATTATGCTTCCTATTGAAAAGGGTACTTACGTTGCTTGCAAAAACATTTTCCGTGCATCGGGCATGTTCCATTGGCTCATTTATCTCATACAATAATTTACACTCGCATTCAGATGCCATTTGCTTTCCTGTGATCTTGACATGTTTGGCGTCCCCATCTTTTTCCTCTCGGACAGCAGATCACCAAGATCATTATTATTCAACCTTCCATAAGATGCCAAAGCGGAAAAAGATGAGCAAGCAAGAGTGGGAGGATTTAACAAGAGAAACAACACAGCAAGCTCTAACCGAATGGGCAGGATCACCAGAATTCTCCAACTGGCTCATGGATAACGCTGACCGAGTCCAGCTCCTTCCAAGTGATTGTAGCTCGCACGATTCCATGGGAAGCGAGTCAGACTCCACCAACGAGGACACTGCTGGGATCGCCAAACGGCTTGGCTTGTTTAGCTGGTAACAAATAGCGACTAGAACCAAAAGAGGCTGTGTATGATGATGATATCTGAATTTTGTAGATGATTACATGACTTGAAACAGGTTCACTAGTTAGCTTTTAGGCCAAGTTTCTGTAGGGTTACTTAACCAACTTTGTACTTTCTGGCTTGAGCTCCTTGTACATACTGAGGTTTACATTTAGTTTACTTTGTATTGTATGTTTTTTTTTTGTTTTGTAGTAATTCATTCTTGCTGCTTGATGTACAACAATGGCGTCTAGTAGGCCTGCCACGCTTACTGATTTGATGTGCTTAGTGGAATGATGAATTGGATTAAATCAAATAATCACGGGTTAATGTTAAAGTTTTTTGACGATCTATGGTATTTATTTTTGATAAGCAGATGTCTCCTGCTAGGCTCCAATTTTTATCAAGAGTTAAAACTATTATTTTTAAAAATACGGTCCGATTGGAGTCTTTACCTTATCTGAAAAGTAGGAAATAATTTTTACCTACAAATCGGTTGAGACACGATCCGGAGAGAAAAACGGGTCGTTTTAAAAAACAATGGTTAAAACCGGACCGTTCAATTTAATTTAGGGTAAAATAGTGATAGTTCTTCGATATTTGGAAATTTTGATTGATCAGGATAGCTAGGTATTATTTAATCCCTGATATTTCATAATTTAACCGAAAATTATTGTTTAGATTACCAAAAATACCCGACTCCATAAAACAGTAGAACCACAAAACCAAGGAAAAACCAAGTAGCAATTGCAACCCAATCCAAAAACATGCAAATTTAGTCAACATTATGGCAATGGAAAATCTAAGAGGATTAAGATGAAGCAAATGCATGATCTCTCTCTCTCACCCACTCATGTATGGTCTAATGGATACGGTGTCAGTCCTTAAACATGAGGTGAGAAGATCGAATTCCATGACCGTCTAAGATTCAAAATTGTGAAAACAATTTAAATCTCACAAAAAAAACTTCTCTTCTTTCCTGCTCCTCTGTCCACCTCCATTACTGCTCTGTTTACCTAGCCTTTACTCCCTCCTTTGACATGCATTCACTTTCCCCATCTCCGTTAACCTGAATCTTTATTACCCTCCTTTTCTCTTGTTCCTTTTTCCTCCGTTCTCCTTCTCTCGTAGTCTACTACAAGTAGAAATACACCCTTCTACTTGGGCGTCGGTAAGCCTCTTTCTCATTGACTTTTTTTAGTACCTCTTCTCAGGCCGTTTGTTCTGTAATTTAGGGTTAGGTTTCTGTAATTTAGGGAGGATGAAGAAAGTCGTGGACTCTTTCTAAAGAGGATTTAGGGAAAACAGGTTGAGATAGCGGGAGGACGGAAAGGAAGGGATAGTTGGTAGTTGCTTAATTTTGTGTCTTGTTGGCTCCCCTGCCTAATTGAAGCATTAAATTACTACTGGTTCCTGTAGTCATTAATTATTATTATTATTATTATTATTATTAATTTTCAGTTTTGTCACTTGTCTTAGTTTTGGATTGGATGGAAGTTTCGTCTCCAAAAAAATATCAGCTTCGTAATCTTGTTCTGACTTATTATTTATGAATTTCAGATAATGGTTGTGAGAGTATTTGATGAGTCTAGCTCTGAAACATTCTTCAACCAGTTGAAGCACATTGTAGTTCGTGTTCACGTCACAACAGCCAACTGTAGGTACGGTTAGTCTACCTTCAATTAGAGACCCTACAGTTAGAACCGGAGACCTCGACCTTAAGATGAATGCCGATACTAAGGTGCTGGAAATTAAAAGCATGTCATCTCATTACCATTCAATAGGTGCACCTATTTTCAACAAGCAAGGTAGTATTGTCGGGGTCCGTGTGATCGACACAGACTTGGCCACTTATGCTATCCCAACCGAAGAGATCGAGAAGTTTTTGAGCCCTTTGTTGAAGTGATTTCCTGTTGAAGTTCATCATGTTAGGGCTGTAGAACCTTCTTTATGATATGTTTCTGGCAAACAAGGAAATGTGTGTGGTTTTTTATTGTAGTTATTGGAGACTACGTTTCTTTATCATGTTAATTGTGGTTTCTTTATCATGTTAATTGTTCAAATGTATTTTGGCTGCTAACTTTGATGGTCGTAGCGGACTAAATGATTTAGTGTTTGATAAAGACTTTACAAAGTGTTAATTGGATGCTAAATCATGTACAAGGAAATGACTTGAAGGTCTTTCAAAATAATACGAATAAGTAGATGAATATATACATGAATTGAAAAAAATGGAAGGAACATCTTAAACTATAGAAGGAAAAAAAAACTTCGAGAAGCTTAATTTAACAACTATTGCTACTTTGAAAATGGATCCAAACTCTTAACAAAGCGGAGTCCGAAATATGAATTCAGAGAAACACACCACATTTAGAGTTCATAAATTTTTGGAAGAATAATATTTACCTAGGCATCAAACTTTAACAAGAATGCCTTGGTTCTCCGGTATGGCGATGCCCTCCGGTAGAGTGGTTCAAAATAAATTCTGATGCGGGCATGTCAGACGTGTGGGGGCAGTGGTTCGGGACGCATCGGGCAACTTTGTAGCAGCGTGCTTTCCCCTTTGTTTCACACCCCACGTTACTTGAAGCTTACGGGGTACAACATGGCATTGGGCTGGCGGTGAGTCTTGGTCTTCCAAAGGTGATTTTCGAGTCGGACTGTCAACCGGTAGTTCTTGCATTGGATCGCAGTGACTTATCCTTGATTTCTGAAGATTGCAGGGTATCAACTTCTTCTAGCTTGGAGGAGTTTCGTTTTGATTTTGTTCGTAGGGAGGCTAATATGGTCGCCCATACTTTTACCGAACTTGTTCCCTTTTCTATTTCGGACTCTTATTTCTTTTCCTCTCCTCCGGCTGAATTCCAATCTTTGCTGGAGCTAGACCTGATGTAATCTTCTATTTCTCACTGATTTAATGAATGAAATGGTGATATTTATTTCCCTAAAAAAAATATGAATGCAGCTAGTGGAGGTCGTTACGCGTGAAAATATCAAAACATGAATTGATTATTATGGATTGCATAGCGCATTTTTTTGGGAAACTGCATATGACTTTGATTAATATAATTAGTTTCTTTTTTGGAAAAAACATTCGTTCTTCCAAATCCCCAAAAATACTCTTCAAAAGGAATCTAATGAATAGATTTAGATACAAAAGCAGCTCCAACGTGGATTTTGTTCTCGGAGGGTGGTCGGATTAGTTGGATCAAGACCAATCTCGTACCCCTATGAACGTTTAGATTAGTGGTCAACGCGGATAGATAGTTGTCAACTTGGTTAAAATGGCTGACCATATTTAACTGATCAGATTTTAAAAACAATCATGAATCAAATAGATTGAAATGATTAAATTAAAATTTTGATATTTATAAATAAATTTCACTGTAAAATTATAGAATATTTATAATTATCTAATAATTGTTTTGTGAACTTATAAATAAAAATAAAATTATTTTAATTTTTTTTGAATCAGACAATTGATCCGACGATCAACCAAACAGACCGGACCGAATGGGTCCTTCTAAAAAAACATTGATTTACATCCCTGCGTTCCTCCCTTCCTGGAAATTATTCTCCTTACAAATAAAATAATGTTCTCCGTAATAAATAATAATAGTATCTTGTTTTTTCAATTAATAATAATAATAATATTTTGTTGGGTTATTTAATTGGTGCCTCGGAAATGCGAAACGCAACTTATCCAGTAATCGCGTTATCCACAATTGTCGCGGAATAATACTAAAAAAATAATTGTCGCAGAATAATTCTAAACAGTATGATCCCGATCTGATATTGACATCGGATCATTTTTAGTGATCAATATTATTGATGGCTTCAATTATTTAGACCAGTCTATTCATCTGATTAGACAAGTTAATCTAGACTAATTATAAATTAATTTTTTTGGACAAAATTTTTTATAACTTTTGTTAAATTAAAAGCGATTAAAATAGAATTTTTACTTACGATAAAATTAGAAAATATTTAACGTTATTTACCCTGAAAAAGACAATTTTTATCCAACCCTCAAAAGTCACCCTTCTTACCAATCATTTTATTTTCGTGAAATTCTGGCAGATGCATCTTACAGAAAAAGCCAGGGAGATTCATTCTATGAGTTACCCATTCATAAAAAGATGGGAAAAGTTCACTTTAGTACCCTGTGGTATCGACCAAAATCACTTTAGTACCCTGTGGTAAAAAACCGATCAATCGAATCATACTTATTCCAATTAACATCAAAAAGGGCCTCGGGCAGCTGCCCGGAGCTGCCCGAACCTACCCGAGCGCTGCCCGGGCCACGTGGCCAGCCACGTCACCAATTTTGATGACGTGGCGCCACGTCACCAATTCTCCTCCTCCTCCGATTTTCCTCCTCCTCCTCCTCCTCCTCCTCCGCGTTCCTCCTCCTCCTCCTCCTCCCCTCCTCCTCCTCCTCCTCCTCCTCCTCCTCCTCCTCTCCTCCTCCTCCCCGCATCCCCCTCCTCCTCCGCGTCCTCCTCCTCCCCGCGTCCTCCTCCTCCGCGTCCCCCTCCTCCTCCCCACGTTGCCCTCCTCCTCCGCGTCCTCCTCCTCCCCACGTTGCCCTCCTCCTCCGCGTCCTCCTCCTCCCCGCGTCCTCCTCCTCCCCGCGCCCCCCTCCTCCTCCGCGTCCCCCTCCTCCTCCCCACGTTGCCCTCCTCCTCCGCGTCCTCCTCCTCCCCACGTTGCCCTCCTCCTCCGCGTCCTCCTCCTCCCCGCGTCCTCCTCCTCCCCGCGCCCCCCTCCTCCTCCGCGTCCTCCTCCTCCCCGCGTCCCCCTCCTCCCCCGCGTCCCCCTCCTCCTCTCCTCCTCCTCCCCGCATCCCCCTCCTCCTCTCCTCCTCCTCCCCGCGTCCTCCTCCCCCTCCTCCTCCCCGCGTCCTCCTCCTCCTCCTCCCCGCGTCCCCCTCCTCCTCCTCCTCCTCCCCGCCTCCTCCTCCTCCTCTTGGTGACGTGGCGCCACGTCATCAAAATTGGTGACGTGGCTGGCCACGTGGCCCGGGCAGCTCCGGGCAGCTCCGGGCAGCTGCCCGAGGCCCTTTTTGATGTTAATTGGAATAAGTATGACTCGATTGATCGATTTTTTACCACAGGATACTAAAGTGATTTTGGTCGATACCATAGGGTACGAAAGTGGACTTTTCCCTGAAAAGATTAATTATTTTTTAGCCATAGGGAAGGAAGAAAACCCAAGCAGGAGTGTGAAGGGAGGAGGAAGAAGAAGAAATATAAAAGGGTAGAAAGAGGAAGAGAAGCCATCACCAATTATTTGTTCAAGCAGAGATTTTTTTGTTGTTGTTGTTGATATGCAGAGGAACAATGGAGGGACGAAGAGCTCGTGGGGAGTTGGGTGTTTGGTTAGGAGGAAGCAAGTTGATTCAGCTGAATTTGGAACAAGAGGAAAGGGACCAACCCAATTGGCCAAGAGACTCTCTGTGATTGACATTATTGCCATTGGTAAAATTAGCCTCTTGTTTAAAGTTCTTGTCTTTGGTGATTCTCAGTTGGGTTTCTGTTTTTGGGTGGATTAAATTTTGGAGCTTTAAGTTTTTTTTTTTGGTTGTTGTTATACCACCTGCTATCCGGCAACAATTGAGCCGACTAATGCAGGATCGAGCCGTATATGACCTTTAAAAGTAACTTGATGCTTTGCGTCGAACTCGAGAACTCTTGGTTAAGCTAGTTAGTAGTTTGGAGCTTTAAGTTCTTAGGCTAAAGAAAGATATGCCCTTCTTTTTCCTTTGGCTGTGAATTTTGATGATTGCTGGTAATTGTGTTCTTTTTTGGGATATTTATGCTCTTAGTTATGAGCATGATGCTGATTCTCAGGCCTTTTATGGAATATTGTGCTCTTTTTCCTATTTGTAAAGTTGATTTTCCTTTTCCTTGCAATCCAGTTGAACTCCATGCTCTAACTTCCATATTAGTTCGTGCAGTTGGGAGCATTTAGTTCATGTTGGAGTTATGGTGTTTTGGTCTCATAATCTCAAATGGTCTCAGTTCGTAATAGTTGAAGTTGCGGTGCTTTATCTTTCAGGGGTAGGAGCAACTATAGGAGCAGGAGTTTATGTTCTAGTTGGAACAGTCGCTAGAGAGCAGGCCGGACCAGCTCTTACCATCTCTTTTCTTATTGCTGGAGTAGCAGCTGCTCTCTCCGCGTTTTGCTATGCTGAGCTTGCATCCCGGTGCCCGTCTGCTGGAAGTGCCTACCACTATGCGTACATTTGCTTGGGCGAAGGGTAATCAGAAAAATCTTTGAGTCCTTTCCTGTATTCATGTTTGTAGGTCAAGAAAATTGTGGTTCGACATAATCCCGACTTTTAAATTTAGATAAAGGATCATGAGCATCTCTGAGCATATAATGTTGGAGTAATCAACTTCGAATTATGAAAGATGGCGTTGTATTGATGGTAAAATCTATCTGTAGTTGACAGTGGAAGATAAAGTGTACAACGGACTTAATCTTGTTGTCAATTGTCTTCCAGTACTGCTTGGTTGATTGGCTGGGCACTGATATTGGAGTATACAATTGGTGGCTCTGCAATTGCTCGCGGCTTAACTCCGAATCTTGTACGGTATTTTATCTTTATCAACTCTCAGCTAAATTCTATTTGCTGCAATAAAGTATATGGGTCCTCTTTCCATAGTGATGTTGCCACCTCATCTTTGACGTAAGGGAAGCGAAAGACAGACAAAACAAACTCTTGAAAGTTCAACTGCTGAGACCGAGTTATCCATGTTTGCTGTTATACATTTAGTGTTAAAAGCATAGGTGTTCCACATCCCACCAGATATTTACTTCTACTTCTAAGTGGCTGTCATTCTTTTTCTCAGGCTTTATTCTTTGGCGGTGAAGATTCACTGCCTTCTTTCTTGGCTCGCCATACCATCCCTGGGCTTAATGTTGTGGTGGACCCATCTGCTGCAGTTTTAGTTCTTATGGTCACTGTGCTTCTATGCCTCGGAATCAAGGAGGTATCCTACTTTTCACATATGAGCAGTTGGCTGATCTGTAACTCTTAACATGTTAGTTTTTAACACTATGTTTCTTTCAATTCTGTGATACTTGACAGAGTTCACTTGTTCAAACTATTGTTACCACGATAAACATATGCGGGATGCTTTTTATCATCACCGCAGGTGGATATCTGGCATTCAAGACCGGATGGGTCGGTTATGAACTCCCCAGTGGGTAAAAGGCTTGTTTTGCTGTTCTCTGTAGCTGCGGAATATGCCACACCACACTGCTGCACTAACTATTGTTGCTTTTTGGTTTGCTAGCTATTTTCCATATGGAGTAAATGGAATGCTTGCAGGATCCGGAATTGTATTCTTTTCATTTATTGGTTTTGATGTTGTGGCTAGCACTGCAGAAGAGGTAATTCTCAAACTTAGCTGATTACTCGAGGAAAGTAGCAGTAAAAATGAGAAGATGAGAGACAGACTTGATTTTTTTACTGTTGTGTGTTCGATTATCCCAATCTGAATCTGAATCAAACAGGTTAAATACAATGACGTTTACTCGATTCGTGTTTCAGGTAACAAATCCTCAACGTGACTTGCCTCTGGGAATAGGAATTGCTTTGTCCATATGCTGCATCTTGTACATGCTTGTATCTGTGGTAATTGTCGGTTTAGTTCCATACTCTGCACTGGATCCAGACACACCTATCTCTTCTGCGTTTGCATCGTATGGGATGCAGTGGGCCGTGTAAGAAGATGCATTGTCTTTACATAAACAGTATCATTCATCCTAAAGTTTCTCATTGATTGTAAACCCTTGGCAAATCTTCACTCACAGATATGTTATAACGACCGGGGCTGTTACTGCTCTCTGTGCAAGTCTAATGGGTTCGCTCCTTCCACAAGTATGTGATCTAAATATGGCTGATCTGATTTTTCTAGAGCACATTAAAGAATATCTATGCTCTAACATGCATCTTAAATTTCTTTAATCATCACGTTCTCTTGACGGTACTCTCCCAATTTGTTGATGCCTTAATAATGCTAACCAAAATTAAGTTCTTGAAACATCACGTGACATTCCTTCCTGCGGAATTATTTGCTCCTATTTGTGGCGATTGCTAATTCCATTTTTAAAATTCTTCAGCCTCGAATGTTCATGGCAATGGCTAGAGATGGTCTACTACCATCATTTTTCTCGGATATTAGTGAGCGGACCCAAGTGCCAGTGAAGAGTACAATAGCTATTGGCACTCTTGCTGCAGTTCTGGCTTGTTTCATGGATGTTTCACAGCTAGCAGGAATGGTTGGTAATTCTCGCACTAAACTGTCTGTTTAGGAGAACTCGCAGACACACTAATTTTATGGTCTTACGTTCTTTTCTGGGCTCAGGTGAGTGTTGGCACACTTCTCGCATTCACTGCAGTTGCCATTTCGGTGTTGATATTGAGGTATATTCCACCCGATGAAGTACCACTTCCGCCGTCATTGAATAGCAGCAATGATGTTCAGGAGGTCACAAATGAACAGAAGAAGGATTCTTCTTGTGATCGCAGTTGGATTTCAACCGATAACGGGGAAACATCTAGTGGACATCCTCTTCTAGATAAGAGCATTGCCAAGGGTACTCCTTAGATACCTGATAGCATTGTAACTTTTGGAAATTTTTTTCCCATTTTTACCATTATTATCACTCTCACCTGCAACCTTCCTGAAGATGTAGTACTGCCTATCGTGCAGATGTTCTAAGTCAAGAAAAAAGGAGGAAGATTGCTTCCTGGAGCATTACAGTCGTATGTATAGGGGTCCTGGTACTCGTCTCTGCAGCTTCAGTTAAAAACCTTCACAGGTTTGTCATGGATTAACCACCGACTTAGTCACCTAGTACGAGAATCCTTTTAGTTTCATCAGGGTGGCCATATCTTTAGGGTGGCCATATCTTTCAACGGTAACAGCAACAAAAACTTGTCCAGTTCGATAGGGTGGCCATATCTTTAGCATGCCATTGTGCTTTGTCATTCCAAAATCCATCTGGCTCTCCAAACTAACAATGGATTTGGTATTCCTTTAGTAAGCTTGCTAGAGGTCGGGGAGATAATTGAAAGAGTAAAAAAAATGGCAGCTTTAGTCTTGTATTATGGATTTTCTTACTATAATCTTATAGAAAGGAAGAACTTTTACAGTAGGATGATCACGCATGGTTGTTTTGCTGACTGTCTAACGTTACGCTCTTCTGGTGGGAGTGAGCTACGCATTTTTCATCTAAAGGTGAATGTTACTACACGTCATAATGTTGTACTTTTTTCGTTCTCCAGCATTCTCCGGTTCGGATTCTGCACGGTGGGCGGAGCTTTCTTGCTGTGTAGTTTAATAATTCTGGCTTGTATACCTCAGGACAACGCAAGGCACAAGTTTGGCCACACTGGAGGTATATTGAAATACATCCTGCAATTTTTCAGATATTCTTTCTTGTCAACATGTCAAATGCTTTTAACTTCTGAGGGCTGTTTAAGTTTCTGAAAAATTTTACATGGAGCTACTTTTCGTGCGAAAGAACTCGGACTGCTCGTTTTGAATCTAAGCAATGAAGTCTCAACAAAGAATTTAGTTATAATGCTATTCTCGAATGATGGAAATCTAACATACTTACTTGAGGCGCTGGAATTAGTTAACCAGCTAGACCACCTCATTCTACACTCGAATTATTTTTCACCTGGATGTTACAAACCTCTGCTTAATTGTTGCTTTAACTTCGACCCAGGATTCACTTGCCCCCTCGTTCCCTTCTTGCCGGTGGCGTGCATTCTCATCAACACCTACTTAATTGTGAATCTCGAGTGAGCATATCGGTGCTTCTGTTCTGCTAACGGCATTTTACGCATGTCCAATGTCTGAACTTTGATTTTAACATATAGAATGGACCTGCAGGGCTGGCACATGGATCCGTGTCTCGATATGGCTGTTAATCGGAGGACTAATCTATTTATGTTATGGTCGGACACATAGCTTACTGAAAAATGCAGTGTATGTTCCTCATGCTATGGCTGAGGATATGTACCGGGCCTCCTCGAGCCGTCTGGTCTGAGGCGTCCTGCGCTAGAAGAACAAGAAGAATACTCTATCCATACAATCTGGGCTTAACAGAAGCACTCCATGTATTCTTGTGCTTTGATTCATGAGGTTCTTCGAGGCGTTTTCTTTACGTGGCCAAAACGAGTCACTGTGTTGATTATCTTGTACAGCATAATGGCTTCTGGGGCCAATGTAAATAGGCAAAATCTGCAGGTGTCCTGCTGCTTAAAAATGTAACGACCACAAGAAAATTAGAAAATAATCCCACAACGAGCTGTACTTTTATTATCTGCAGGTGTCCTGCTCCTTAAATAGTGAACATGTAAGAACACGCCTTTTTTTGTAAGTAAATTTATGTCAAAATTAGACATGTCTGAACCTCGGCCAATTCTTTTTACGCCTTGTATCACTAGACCAAATGTCCGTTAACAACTTACTAGAGTGAATAATGCTTACCTTGACTTAATCTTGGAACTAAACAAGCTAGCTAATGCTTCTAATCCTAACGGCTACTGCAGCCTATAGTTTGTACATATGACTAGTTACATTTTTAAGTGCAAGTCTAACTACATATAAGCATAATGATTTCATCATGATCTTGGTGTGATCATGATGATCATTATGTAGATCATCATCATCCTGCAGTTCCTGCAACTGCAGTAGCACCTGCAATACTCTTATCTCAAGTCGGACTTGTAGACTAGAGATTAAACATGTCCAACTTAGATGTTAAGAACTAGGGTTTAAAGCCTTGCTTAGTTGTTCTTTGCTACTAACGAATGGTGACTCGATATCTTTATTCTTGACTTTTTTCACGAATCTACCTCAATGTGTTTAGTCTCTCTCATGATACAATGGAACAGCAGCAATGTGTGTTGCAGATTGGTTGTTACAAAACATCTCCATGGCTCCTTGTTGCAGAATCTTAAATCTTGAACCAATTGCCTTAGCCAAACCATCTCACATGCAGTGAGAACCATCTCTAGCACCGGAACATGCTAATACATTCTAGCTTTTTATCTTCCAAGCGACTCGATTGTCTCCTACAAACGTACAGTCCAGCAAGCATCAGAGTAGTCAATGATGTTCGTATGTCCAAATTTTTCATAATCGAACCCGGATTGGACTTTAGAGAATGCAATATCCTATCTGCAATGAGTATGTGACTAGCTCATGATTGGAGTGCTCGTATATGCATTCTACGGGCGTTCGCACAGCTCACTTACTGATGCAGTCTATGTCCCAGCCTCTCATGCTGATGAAATTTATCACAAGTCGGGGAACAGTTTAGCTTGAATTCCATTTTCAAGTTACATTCATTTGAGCCACCATTTAGTGCAGCTGTGACAACAGAATCTCCCTGTTGAATGATTCTTCGCAAGGAAGCCATGCCTGTCGGAACTTCGCATATCGCGGAAGTGTGACTTCTTAGTGGCAAGGAATTCCTAAACCATTGACAATGTATGGTACCTTTCTTGCTCGCATTCCACCATGTAACTGTAACATAAGGCCAGCCATACCTCACACTTACCATCTCAATAAACCATGCGGTCATGACAGTGTTCGACTTGTCCCCCATGGGTTAAGCTCAATATGGATAGGTCTTCACAAGGAATTCAGGTCCGATGAGTGTGGCAGGGTCTATTCGGGACGATACAGGGCACTGGTTAGCTGGTTTTGTCGGGAACTTTGGAGATGGTAGCTCGATTTTGGATGAGTTATGGACACAATGGTAAGGCCTGTAGTTAGCTTGAAGATAAGGATGAGTTACGGACACAATGATGTTTAAAACGGACTCCCAATAAAAGGTGCATCAGAACTAGGAATCGAAGTACATTACACCTAGAGAAAGAGGTATATATTGGCTTATAAGCTAGCAAATATTGAGTTTTGACATTTCTTCATTAACCAAAAAATAAAACTTAACAAAATTCTGGGGTTAGACTGCCACCAATTTATGCCGATAATGATAAATTCTGGGGATACAACATTACATCAGTTCGTTCAAAAAGTCTATCAGCTTGGGAAGAGTCTCCAGAGCCAGAGTGAGGATTGCACCAAGAACAAAAATCAGTATAAAGGCAAATATTATCTTGGCTATGTACAAGAAGCTAATCGGCTTCGCCACCGCTTCGGCAGGATGTGATGAATCAACCTTCTGAATAAATGAAAAAGAAAGAGTAAATCACAAAACACCATGCTACCATCATTGGAGTTACAACATCAGCTACTGAATTGTAATGTAAGCTCAACAAACATACGGTTAACACCTATACATAACATATAGATGCATATAATGCTCAGAGAAGTAACTATAACCAAGTTTTGGTTGCAAGTGTCAAAACAAAACAAGAACCAAAGAGCAAATGAGCAATCAGTTTGTTTGCAAGTGAATTTCCAGATCAGTTCACTACCCATTTTGGAATTATATCAGGTCCAGTTGGCCACTAAGACAAATCTGAAAATTTGTTATCATTTCACCACCAAGAAGATATTTGAGCAATCTATCCGAGTTTGAGATATAACTTTATTCTCATAAAGGAGCTTATACCGTGAGAGGAATCCCGGTACCACATCTAATGATGGTTGTTAGAAACTTGTGCTAGCGGAGCTTGCACTCCTGAAGATTAACGTTATTCTAACAACTAACACTATATGTAGTAACCGGACTGCACATTAAGCATATTCCCCCATACAATTGAAGAAGGTCATGAGTACAAAAAGTGCTATCTATATTCGTTACAGGAACTGCAGAAATGAAATGATCAGGGGTCCAAACTCATCCCCCGAGGAATGGAACTACGATAGCTAACCATGACTAGTGTGGAAATCCCTGAGACATGGTTCAGAGAGAATCAATACCTTCGGAACAGGACCAACTCGTCCAGATCTCCCAGGAGCTGCATATCAATTACATTCAGTTATAACAAGTCGGAAATGAAACAAAAGAGAACGAAAAAGGAAAACGCTGCGCTTCCGTTTCAGTCCTACACTCGAAACAAACTACTATACACCGCTGAAGGACTACCACCGTCGCGCCAAGCTATACATTCGGAGCAGAGGATGAGCAATCCACATTGGAGAAAGAACCACAATCGATTGCCTTAATTTTTCGAATCGAATACGGATACTCTAAAACCTAATCCGGACAGGAAGGGGCAATGAGGGTAAATATAAATTAGTTGGAGGGACGGGTACCGGCGAAATCGGAGTCGTTGAAAGTGTGAAGGTTCCAGCCATTGCCATAGTCCAGGAGAGGGGCGTCGGGTCCAAAGCAGACCGGTTCCTCTCCGTCTTTAACCGCTTCTATGTACCAGGCCGGTGGGCCCCCGCCCTTCAGCCTCCGGTTCATTACGGAAACCGCGAATCCGGCCTTGGTCCCCGCCGCGAACCGGCCGGTCCTGCCCGAGCTCTTGCACTTCACCTCCAGGAACTATAACACCAAAACCCAAGGAGGAAGAAGAAGAAGAGAGATCAGGTTTCGAAGCGACGACATTGATAATCGGGGACGAAGTGAGCTTACCGGAGGAGGAGAAGGGGCTGGCTCTGGAGCGTTGACTTTTGGATCTTCGTCTGCCATGGAAGGTCAACGAAGGGGAACTTTCCCTTTTTTTACTGGTTGGATTTTATCGATTTTGACGTTATTGGAACTTCTATCTTCTCCCTCTTTACTTATTTTTTAGGTAAAAGTACACTTTAATACTGAGTGGTATCACAAAAATTGTATTAAGACTCGGTAGTTTAAAACCCGTCAATTGAGTTAAACTTTTTTCAATTGAGCCTCGAACAACTGCTCTGATCCTAAGTGTCGAAACAATGTCATTTTTTTACAACGTGGCAAGCCAAATTAGCTTTTCCAATGACAAGGAGACTCTCTCATCTCTAACCTCTGTCAATCCCTTCTCTCCTCTCTCCTTGAGAGCTTTTTGTTGGATTTTCTAAACACGAACCCTAGGTTCGCAGCAGCGGAAGATAAAATTTTCACCAACACGAATCCACGTAGAGGATCCTTACAGTGCGTTGTAGATCGATCCTCAACTACGGTATCCACGTAGTCCTCGTCTACGAACTCTTAACAGTTGATATCTTTGAGAATTCGCTAGGAGAATTCTTTATCGAAGAAACTAGAGAAAATATGTGTATTGTATCTAGGTTAATGAATTTCTATGTAAAAACCCTTGATACCCACACATATATATATAGTAAAATAATTAACCAACTCCTACCTTTTTAGGAGTAGGTTTCGCAGGAGGCAAGGTTGGAAGCCCTTAGTGGCTTCCAACATTGACTTCTCTTTTGGGCCTCCAAGCCCATTCTATTATTTTCTTGACCCAGTCAATATGTCCAACATCTAATAGATTTTACTATACATATTAGTATTTAATTAAATCTAACTTAATTAAATAATTACAATTATAATTCTATCTAATAGAATTATAATATTTCTCTATAGATTAAATATTCTTGATCAAATCAATATTTAATCTAACCAACTTCAATTCGTAAACCAAGACTACTTGTTGTGTGACCCATAGGCCCTCACATGCCAAGCGATTAGTCGAACCAATGGTCTTAGATTAAATATTCTTGATCAAATTAATATTTAATCTAACCAACTTCAATTCGTAAACCAAGACTACTTGTTGTGTGACCCATAGGCCCTCACATGCCAAGCGATTAGTCGAACCAATGGTCTTAGTCGAACCCTAGACAATAGACCAGACAATCTCAACATATGAGGTACGTTGCGAGGATACTGCAACTACCTGTAATGTGAAGCTCACAGTGATACGGTCCTTTCATTCGCGAATACTCGATTAAGTCTTGAACATAATTAAGTGTCTATTTAAATAACTTAATCATATTATCTCATTCTACTAATTGATCATGTTGTCACTTTTAGACACCATTCCAAAAGTAACGTGCATTGGCCAATGACTAACGATCCAATTAGTTATGAAAAGACAAGTATTCTCTCCAAGTCTATTTGAGGAATGAATCATATTCTTTGCTCAACTACCACGCACATGCACTTCGTGATGTACCTAACACATGCCGTATCTACCCCGTCAAGAGTGCAAGCGTTGGTCATGGTCAAAGTCCATCACTCCATACATGTCGTGCGTATTGACCTCAAGTCGGAGGACTATTACACTACTCCACAAACCGATATTCCCGTAGACACGTAAATAGAATACACCAAACAATTTCTCGGTCAGGTATGCCAATACTCTCCAAAGTATCCGTGCATCCATCATGAAATACCTAGTATCTCGTAGTTGTGAGAACCACTACATCATCTAAGGATATGATGCAGATCGCACACCAATCT
This sequence comes from Hypericum androsaemum, assembly GCA_963995505.1. Taxonomy (NCBI): domain Eukaryota; kingdom Viridiplantae; phylum Streptophyta; class Magnoliopsida; order Malpighiales; family Hypericaceae; genus Hypericum; species Hypericum androsaemum. Next base: position 8,134,634 of record OZ023198.1, read on the forward strand.
CAATCGCATCATCGATATCCCATTCTCGATGATCATTGATTGTGGCTATTTTAGAACTATGTTCATAGTCATCTGAGATCTCACATTCTCAATGACAATATTAGTTCATGGAAACACTAGTATGAATATAAGCAAACAATCAAATATTATATTCAATAAGTATAATACCGAGTATTATAAATAAATAATATGAAATAACTGAATGTGATCAAGTACAATGTCCTTACTAGAATTGTCTCTATGACATTTATACTAACACTTTTCTATACCATCGAGGGTTCAGAGAGAAAGGTGAGAGGGGAAGGGGTAGGAATGAGAGAGAAGGATTTGAGATTTTTTAAGTTAAAAAAGTACTAAGTTAGAATGGGGCTTTTGTGTCATTTCAGGTGGCTGTCATCGGAGAAAATTTTGATTCTGGCTTCAGGTACCTCAGAGTATAATATAACTAAATTATAGGGACAACAGAATTAATAGCAAAATTATAGGGACTCCATCGTCTATCTCACCAAACGCCATGGACTTAGGGATAATTTATCCAACTTTTTTTTCTCTCTTCTCCATGTTTCTTATTTTTAGGTAAAAGTACACTTTAATAATGAGTGGTATCGTAAAAATCTCATTAAGACTTTGTAGTTTAAAATCCATAAATTGAGTCAAACTTTTTTCAATTGAGCTTCGGACAACTGCTCTGATCCTAAGTGTCGAAACAATGTCATTTTTTAAGGACATGGCAAGTCAAATTAGCTTTTCTAATGACATGGAGACTCTCATTTCTAACCTCCATCAATCCCCTTCTCTTTTCTCCCTCAGAACTGTTCTATACCCTCAAGGGGTCATGGAACTATGATATAGATTAAACACCGTAAAACCAAGGAGAATGGTCATTGAAAATTGCAAACAAATAACAACAAAAAATGATTCATAGGATTGTCTCCGGCATCGATAATCAAATATCCACTTTCAATAGAAAACTACTCTAGACTTAGTATGGCGCTAATAACGATGTCGTTCACGTTCCACCCATGTTCTTTAGGATCTTGACGAGATGTCTATTTTAGGATGACAAACCCTCTCCAGGTTATTTTTGTCGTGCGGGACGACAACTACTACTTTTACAACTTGTTGGGGGTTCTTGAAAAATAGATCCAGAAGCCGATGAGGGGTAAAGTTGATGAGAGAGGGAGGGAGGAGAGAAGAAGAGAGATGTGGGGAGGAGAGAGTTTCCATGTTATTGGAAAAGCTGACGTAGTTTGCCACGTCATAAAAAAATAATATTATTTTGACACATAGGATCAGAGAAGTTGTTCGAGGTTCTAAGTAAATTTAATTTAAAAAAATGACTCGATTGATGAGTTCTAAACCAAAGAGTTTTATGCAATTTTACGATATCACAGGGTGCTAATCTATACTTTTCTCTATTTTTAATCTTATTTTATCTTGGTAAAAGTACATAGTGCGATTTCACACTTGACAGTCCACTACCCCATGGTTTCAAAATAATCAACTGAGTGACATGTGTTCCTCTTATTTACGTCCCACTATTGAAATAAATTTTTTGGATTGAAATACCCCTATAATTAGAAATTTTTGTTTTAAATTATCCATCGAAACAAATTAGAAAAATATATGTTAAAAATTGTAATATTTTCCATTTTTATTTTTAAAAGAAATATTTTAATGATACTTATGAGTAATTTTGTCTAAAGAATTATTAAAAAAGGGAAGTGTTATTTAGAAAATTATCTGCCACTCGGTTGAACATTTTAAAATAATGGGATCTCAAAGCTCAAAACCGCGGCTTCTACTTTTTCTCTTTGTTTTGAGAAATTTTAATCTTGTTTTTTGGAGAGAGGTTTATTATATCTTAATAAAAAACCTTAGGAAATCAGAACATTAAAAACGCAATTTGGTTAAAATTTAATCATGTTTTAGTTCACCCTTTACATTCATTCCAATTTAAATATAATTGATCATTCTAGTAAGTAGTAAGTACCCGAAAATTTAAAAAGAAAAGAAAATTTTACATTTTAATACTTAGTAAATTTGGCAGGTTGATGTTGCATGGTGGATTCTCCGGAGAAGGGATTTGGGAATTTCGTAGAGGAAGGGGTCGATTTGCATGCTCCTGGGAAATAAATTCAAATGGTGATCCATGAGTGGCTAAAGTTCTTCTTTGGGCCATGAGTTACTTACTGGTTATGGGCCTAGCTAAGCCTACCAGTCCTATCCTTTATCATTTTGATATTTCGTTGTTTTGTAAGCCAATGGCAGTTTTGTAATTAGTGCGTTAGCGGGTGCCATCCCCTAGCCACTGAACTATATTACCTAAAACAGAAAGAGAAAGGAACACACTTGAAGAAAACAACAAAATCTGTTACGATCTTATCCCCATTTTTTTCTCTCTCTCACTCTCTTCCCATCCCTTTGCTACCCGCCAAATCCAAAGGTCTCGAAGCTCGTTCTTCGCTAACCCGAGCTTCCTGGTCCCTGGATCAAGTGGTATCAGAGCCATCGAGTTCCTTGGCTCGTGAGCTGCTTGGTTATCATGAAGATGGAGGATCTCGCCAACCTGATCAAGGAACAAGGCAACGTGTTAGCTACGTTAGTGGCAAAGCACGACAGCTTAGAGCAGTCCATCACAACCAAATATAATGGACTGGAACAGTCCGTTGCAGCCATTAACATCCAACACCAAAGTCTGCAGGACCAGCTTAGCGAGAAGGAGAAGTCCGCAGAAAAGGGCCACCGAACAGAAGTTGCTGAAGAATCTCACGCGAGAACGACCAGATCTCCAAGATCTGAAGGTAATCAGTCTTTCAACTCAGATCGTAGCTACTCTAGCAAGATCCCAAAGGTGAAGTTCCCTAAGTTTAATGGCGAGGACGTTAGAAGCTGGTTGATTAAGTCTGACCACTATTTTTCTATGATGGATGTGGATCCCATTCATAAGATGAAGGTAGTGATCATGCATTTAGAAGATCAGGCTCTAGGTTGGTACCACGGACTCATCCAGGCTAGGATTGGCCTACCAGAAATTGACTGGGCTGAGTTCCGAGTAGAGGTAGCAAGGAGGTTTGGTGACAATGCTTTCAATGACCCAATGAGTGACATTTTAACCTGCTTACAAACTGGATCTGTTGCTAGTTATCAGGCAGAGTTTGAGGTCAAGTTGAGCAGGATATCAGTCACCCCATCCTATGGAATAGCCCTTTTCCTTAATGGTCTAAAGGAGGAAGTTGCAGCCCCAGTCAAGAGATTTTTCCCTACCACCCTTACCCAAGCCTTCGCCCTTGCCCAGCTCCAAGAAACCACAAACCAAGTCCAATACAGGAAGTTCAAAGACCTCACAAAGCCTTCCCACACAACCAAGCCTACATATATCCCACACTACTCCCACACATCACCCCACAAACCACTCTTACCTTCCCCGGCCAACATCAGTAAACCAACACCCCTTAACCTAAACACAACCCAGTACAAACCCCCAGGAAGATATAGATCCCAAGCTGAGTTTGAAGAGAAAAAGGCCAAGGGTCTTTGCTTCTGGTGTGATGACAAGTACGTACCTGGTCACAAGTGTCTTAGAAAAGGAAAGATCTACTGGGTGGAAGCCACTGATGAAGATACCTCCAGCGATGATGAGGAACCTGCAGAAATGGTCAGCTGTGATGAAATAGAAGTTGCAGATAATCCTATCATCTCTAATCATGCCGTGACTGGCAAGTCAGTTCAGTTCTACACCACTATGAAGGTCTCTGGACATTCTGGTGACCAGACCCTCTGGTTACTTATTGACTCAGGCAGCACCCATAATTTTTTGGATGTTAATATGGCCAAGAAGCTGGGTTGTCAGCTGCAGCAGCAAAAGCCCATGAAAGTCAGGGTTGCAGATGGTGGAGAGGTTGGCTGCAATCAAATCTGCAAAGGTTTTTCTTGGAAAATGCAGGGCCGAGAATTCCAAACTGATGTCCTCCTGCTACCCCTCAGCAGTTTTGACATGGTTTTGGGCATTCAATGGTTGAAGACCCTCGGGGACATCAAATGGAATTTTGATCAGTTAAGGATGGAATTTCAGGTTGGGAAATCTAAGGTTGTACTGAGAGGAGCTCAGAAATCTCATTGGAAAGCTAGTTCAGCTAAACATATTAACAAACTGTTGACCACCCCGGAGGAACAATCCATGGTTGAGTTTTGTAGTTTGGCTCTCATAAAACATAGTCCCATTTGTTCAGATGAGGACACCATTCACACTATGCCTACTTGTCTTCAATTGGAAGAGCATTCATCTAGTCTCCTAAAATTGCTAGACAAGTTTGAAGATGTTTTCAGAGAGCCAAGTGGACTACCTCCACCTCGGAGCCTAGTTCATTATATTCCCTTGAAAGAGGGAAGTCAGCCTGTCAACCTCAGGCCCTACAAACATTCTACTCTACAGAAAGATGCCCTCGAGGCATTGGTGAAGGAGATGTTACAAGCTGGCTTTATCCAGAAGAGCCAGAGTTGTTTTGCATCACCAGTTGTCTTGGTAAAGAAGAAAGATGGAACTTGGAGGTTCTGTGTTGATTACAGGGCACTTAATGACATCACAATCAAAGACAAATACCCTATTCCTGTGGTGGAAGAGCTGCTAGATGAACTGGGAGAGGCCAAATGGTTCTCTAAGGTGGATTTGAGAGCCGGATTCCATCAGATCAGGATGCATGAAGGAGATGTCTATAAGACAGCCTTCAAAACACATGATGGCCATTATGAGTTCAAGGTGATGCCCTTTGGCCTTACTAATGCACTTGCTACCTTCCAGTCAGTCATGAATGATTGTTTTCGACCTTATCTGAGAAAGTTTGTTTTAGTCTTTTTTGATGACATACTTATCTATAGCCCTACCTATGAAGCTCACTTACAACATTTGGAGACTGTTTTTCTAGCTTTGAGGCAGGACACTTTATATGCTAAGAGATCTAAATGCAGCTTTGGCCTAAAATCCGTGGAATACTTGGGGCATGTTATCTCTGGCGAAGGGGTTTCCACTGACCCCAAGAAGATCTCTGATGTCCAGAATTGGGAGCTGCCTAAAACCTTAAAGAAACTTAGGGGTTTCTTGGGACTTTGTGGTTACTACAGGAGATTTGTTAAGGACTACGACCTGATCAGTAGACCATTGACTGCCTTGTTAAAAAGGGATTCATTCCTATGGACCCTAGAGGTTACTCAGGCATTCCATCAGTTAAAACATGCTATGGTAAGTGCCCCTGTACTTGTTTTACCTAACTATAAGTTGCCTTTTGTGTTGGAGACAGATGCTTCTTTATATGGAGTGGGGGCAGTGCTTATGTAAACTGGACACCCTATTGCTTATTTTAGCAAGGCTATGGGAGTCAAGTACCAGGCCCTCTCGGTTTACGAAAAGGAACTCAGGGCTGTTTTGCTCGCAGTGGGTAAATGGCATCACTACCTAGTTGGCAGGAGATTCATTATCAAGACTGATCATAAGAGCCTCAAATACCTCTTGACACAAAGGCTCTCCACAGCAAGCCAGTGTTCTTGGATGACTAAGCTCATGGGGTATGATTTCTCTATCCAGTACAAGAAGGGAGATGAGAATAAGGTGGCTGATGCATTATCTAGGTTGCCTGAACACGATGCTCAGCTATTGGCTATATCCTTAGTAGCCGTAGAAGAACTAATAGAGGACATTTTGGCTAGCTACCAGTCTGATCCTACTCTATCTGCTCTAATTCAGAAATTCCAGAATGGAGAGGCAGTCAAAAGTATTTACAGCTTGGTTCAAGGCAAGCTCCTGAGGAAAAACAAAGTTATGGTGGGCTCTGACTCTCAACTCAGGAACAAGCTCATTAATCTCTATCATTCTACTCCTTTGGGAGGCCACTCGGGAGTCCAGGCCACCTTCAAAAGGCTACAGGGGGTTCTCTATTGGAAGGGCTTGGAACGAGATTGTGTTTCCATGGATTTCGTGGAGGGACTACCTAAGTCCCAGGGGAAGACAACCATCTTCGTCGTGGTGGACAAGCTGAGCAAGTATGCTCATTTCATCTCCCTAAGTCACCCCTATACAGCAGCTACGGTTGCGAAGGCCTATTTGGATAATGTTTTTAAACTCCATGGCATGCCAGAATCGATCATCAGTGACAGAGATACAGTTTTCCTCAGTACCTTCTAGCAGGAGTTTTTCAAATTACAGGGCGTGCAACTTAAGATGTCTACCTCCTATCACCCCCAGACCGATGGTCAAACAGAGGTGGTCAATCGTTGCCTTGAGACCTACTTACGATGCATGATACATAACAAGCCACAAGACTGGAATGCGTGGTTACCTTTGGCCGAGTGGTGGTACAACTCCTCGTTCCACACTGCTGCAGGCTGCTCTCCCTTTGAGGCTCTATATGGGGAACCCCCGCCACTCCACCTTCCTTACTTCGCGGGCGATTCCACGGTGGAAGCTGTAGATATATGTCTCACCGCCCGGGAGGAGAACCTTCGCCTCCTCAAACGCCACCTGCAGCGAGCCCAAGAACGTATGAAGCAGCAAGCGGATAAACACAGAACCGATAGAGTTTTTCAGATTGGGGACTGGGTTTGGCTTAAGCTGCAACCCTATCGCCAAACTTCAGTCCAAGGGCGCGAGTCGCAGAAGCTTAGCCCTCGTTACTACGGCCCTTACCAGGTTACAGACAAGGTAGGCAAGGTCGCCTACACTCTGCGACTGCCCTCAGACTCTAAAGTCCACCCAACCTTCCATGTATCTCAGCTTAAGAGGCTTGTCGGAGACTTGCCGACCCACACAACGAACATACCTGTCGGTTGGCTTCTGGATAAGGAGCCAGAACTCATACTTGACCGTCGTTTGGTTAAACGCCAGAACAGAGCAGCTACGCAAGTTCTGGTCCAATGGTGCGGTTCCGGTCCTCTGGATGCGACGTGGGAGTTTCATGACGAATTGCAGGCTCGATTCCCTTCTAGTTCCTTGTGGGCAAGGAACTCAAGCGGCCGGGATTGTTGCATGGTGGATTCTCCGGAGAAGGGATTTGGGAATTTCGTAGAGGAAGGGGTCGATTTGCATGCTCCTGGGAAATAAATTCAAATGGTGATCCAGGAGTGGCTAAAGTTCTTCTTTGGGCCATGAGTTACTTACTGGTTATGGGCCTAGCTAAGCCTACCAGTCCTATCCTTTATCATTTTGATATTTCGTTGTTTTGTAAGCCAATGGCAGTTTTGTAATTAGTGCGTTAGCGGGTGCCATCCCCTAGCCACTGAACTATATTACCTAAAACAGAAAGAGAAAGGAACACACTTGAAGAAAACAACAAAATCTGTTACGATCTTATCCCCATTTTTTTCTCTCTCTCACTCTCTTCCCATCCCTTTGCTACCCGCCAAATCCAAAGGTCTCGAAGCTCGTTCTTCGCTAACCCGAGCTTCCTGGTCCCTGGATCAGTTGATACATATATATCCTTGGCTTAAAACACATCAAGAAAGTTCATGTAGTTTCTTGGACATGAGTCACATGACACTAAACGACTCTGCAACTGCCTCATCGAAATGACGTCGTGTTGAAAAATATTAGGCTGGGCCGGGCTTTTACAATTCGCCAAGCCCGATCTACCTTTGTGAGCCCATCAAACAAACGGATAAACCCCAAGTTCCCCATTTCGTCTTCTTCCTCTGTCTGCACCCGAAGCTAAAGCTACTGAGCTCCCCTGGAGCGACGTCTCCCACCAAAAAATGCTCGCCGCAAACCCTAACAGCTTCCAAACCCTACCGTCACCTCCAAGCAACAACCGCCTCAAGCTTTCCCTATCCCGAAACTTCCCTCGCCCCCCCTCTTCCCGTACCCCAAGCTCCGGCATTTGGAAAGCGAAGAGCAACCTGCTTCGGAGGTTGCGGGCTCTGGAGGGGCCCGCGGCCGGCAGTTGCCCGCCGTCTCTTCCTCAGCCCGTGTCCGTTAAAATCCCCTACGGTGACCGAGATGTGAGTGTAGCTGATTTTTTTTGTTTCATTTTGCTTTTTTTTTTCTTTTCTGGAAATAGTTCTAATTTTGGACTTGTAAGTTGGGAATTTTCTATCTATCTGCAGATTTTGGTTGAGACGGGTCTTATGGGGAGACAGGCTAGCGGAGCGGTAACGGTTACTGATGGTGAAACAGTGAGTGAGGCTTGAAGTTTGACCCGAAATGGTTGTTTTTTTTAATATACAAACACGAGGATGGTAGTTTTGACCGACCTTTTTTTTTTGTAGATGATATACACCACTGTTTGCTTGGATGAGGTTCCTAGTGAACCGTCGGATTTTTTCCCGCTTTCTGTGCATTACCAAGAGCGTTTTTCAGCGGCCGGTCGAACCAGGTAAGTTGTAGCTTTCTATGTCTTGTTCCTATTGTAAATGAGATATTGGAACGTACTTGAGAATGTTTGCTGAATTCTTGGTGTTTTGTTGCTGGTCTGCTGAAGTGGAGGTTTCTTCAAACGGGAAGGGCGGACAAAAGATCACGAGGTAACGATTTGTCGGCTTTATATTCGTGAGGTTGCTGCAGTGAATTAAATGTTCTTGAAGAACACAAATTTTTCTTCTTGTATATGTAATGTTCCTCTAAAGTTTTGATTGTTTTGTCAACTGTCCAGCCACACAAGTAGACCAGTTATAGTGCTTTTCATAGTATCGAAGCTAGCTTTTACCGTTAGGAAGCTACTTTGGTGTTTGAATTACATTTGAGTTTGGTATAGTTTTGGGAGGAGGTTCCGGTAGACTGGAAGCATAAACTGAGTCAAGCCGAAGTTATTGGAGGCCAACATTTACAATTGGTCCTCATAGCAGCACAAGAAATTGTTTTCAGCTGTCAATGACCCTTCTTCTTCTTCTTCTTTTTCAAAAGCTGCTTTAGATGCAGCCTCAATTTCATTGTGTTCTCTATAAATGCTAGATTGCAAAAGGACTGCAGTTTACTTAGCATTAGTAACTTAACCTTCTAAAGTCTTTCATACAACATGTGTGATGGAGGTTTCAAAGTGGTTTATTTTAATACCAAAATAGGTTGCAGATGACTTAATTGAGGGGAATTCTTTTCTTATGAATCTGTGTCATATTATATAGAGTTTTGTTGTTGTTGCTAATAGTGATGAATTGAGAGATCATGTTTGTATTCTCACTTTCTATATTTTCCAATATATTTTTCGACCGAGGTGTTCTAGATCTCTCTCTTTCCCAATTTCTGCTCAGCCATTTCCTTTCATTTGCTTATGTAGGTTCTTACTTGTAGATTAATTGATAGGCCTCTGCGGTCTACTATGTTGAAGGGATTCTACCATGAAACTCAGATACTATCTTGGGTAAGTTGAAACGGATGTGTAGCAAGTTTGTGGTGAAATATATTTGTTATTTTCTTACCATAAATGTCTTGTTTCTGTGGTTTACTTTATCCTCTCCAAGGCAATAAAGACACTCTTTCTTATTGGTGAAAGCATATATATTTTGTTTCAGTACATTCTGTAGATTTTTATTAACTACAGAAGCTAATTTAAGTTAACTACTCTTGCTTCCCACCTTTCATGTGGGTCATCAAATTAGTTGATGGAAGAAAACTCAAGGTTTATAATTGGAAACTTAAAAAAAATTTCTTGGTTTGAAGAAAACTACTCTTACATTCTGTGATGTTTTGAAATTGTCCATAAAATTTATTTTGGGAACTGTACATAACTTTCCTACGATGTAACTTGCTGCCTTCCTTGGTACTTGGTTTTTGCTTAAAATTGGTCACCTCATCTTAATAGTGATTTTTTGTGGGACATGATAGGTTATAAGCTATGATGGTTTGCATCCCCCGGATGCCTTGGCAATCACAGCAGCTGGAATAGCAGTGTAAGTATGATTAATGGCCTTTCATTTGAGTGTTAAGGATATATTATGATATATGAATTGCTAAATGTTTGTATATAAACGTCACAGAGCCCTGTCGGAAGTGCCAACTACAAAAACTGTTGCAGGAGTTCGAGTTGGCTTGGTTGGTGGCAAGTTCATCATTAATCCCACGGCAAAGGAAATCGAGGAGTCAGAGTTGGATTTAGTGTTGGCAGGCACTGACACTGCTATATTGATGATAGAGGTTGACTTTTATTTGTTCTACAATGACTGTTTGAATGCCAACTATTGCTTGATCATCCATTTATTGGATGCTAACTGGACCAAGTTTCTTAGGTTAAAGTTCACTGGAGCAAGTTTGGCACTAAAGAAGTATTATCACATGCTAGATACGACTCCCTTTTGATTTGGTGTTTAGGCAAGACACTTTCCACACATATATGTATCTTATATTATTGACTCGCCTGTTTTCTGGAAAATGTGTAATCTGGTACTATCATTGGTGCTTTGGTGCCCTTGGCCCCTTTGAATGAACCATTCGTGTTTATTAATAAAACAGAGGAGTAGTTTGAGTAGAGTATAACCTGCATCGTCTCTGTGATGATGAATGGACTTGAAATTTTATCTGCTTTGTTTTCAACCATATATCTGTAGGTCCTTGCCTTCTGCAAACAAACCTGGGGATGAGAAGTGGAAATCCTCTAATGATGATTAAGTGTTTTGATTTTCACATAATCAGCTCCCTTTTATTCTACTGGTGTTGAGAAAGAAATCTGTTTAAAACATCCTTCATTGCTGCTTTGTATTTCCTTTTCCAAAGTAATTAGTACTACAGATGGTTAGCTTTCCACTATAAAAGTTGAGCCTAGCTTTTGTCACTGGTGTTAGCTGATAAGCTCTATTCTTCCGGTTTCAAGTCTAAATCGCTTTATACTAGATGTATCTCCCATGGTAGTTTAATGAGCTGTCCCTAACAGGAATTTGTTTCCATCACCTTGAACCTGCAGGGTTATTGTAATTTTCTTCCAGAAGAAAAGTTGCTTGAAGCGGTACAAGTTGGGCAGGTTGCTTCTTTCTCTATCTATATTTTGTTCCAATTTATGGGTCCAACTCATTTTGTGTGCTCTGTTGAAGCAATTCTTGAGTTCAAAAGCAACAGAGTTTATAGTAGTGTCTTGATTGGCATGTAGAACTCTGTTATGGCTTTCTTCTTCTTGCTGCTTGTTTGTTTCAGCATGTCTTCCATGTAGTACAAACAATTTTAATATAACTATATATGAACTTGATGATTGTCTGTGTTCAAGATGTTTGGTGCGAGTATAAACAATTTTAATATAACTGAATATGAACTTGCTATTTATGTTAGTGTTTCATTTTTCCTTTTTCATTGTGGCAGGAAGGTATTATGTGTTACTTATTAGTTGCTTAGCATCTAATGCGTTGTCTTCCTAGAAAGCTCTTAGCATCTGTTGAAGATTTGGGTGTTCATTATTTCTTCATTCATGCTTCGAAATAGCTCATAAGCACATAGGAAACGGGCCTTTAGATTCTAAAGATCTTCCTTGTTTATCAAAAGCCAGGAGGCTGTTCAGGCAATCTGCAAGGAGGTGGAGACACTGGTCAGAAAGTGTGGAAAGCCTAAAATGGTTGATGCTATAAAGTTACCTCCACCAGACTTATACAAGCATGTGGAGGTATGGACTACTCCTTATAGACTAGTCAATTGTTTTAGCACTAATTTATCCAAATTGTGACCTAATGTTGCATTTGGTTTATGAGGCTAAAAATTAGATCTGACATTAAAAGCTTGTCAAAGCTTACTGCTGAGGATACAATTCATTTTGTAGTTAACTGATTATGCGTGCTATATTACTGATGTATAATAAATTGAACATGCAATAGCGAATGAAAAGCAAATGTTAACTGACATGTTATGTATGATGGCTTTTTAAGAGTTCCTGGCTTTCCTTTGCCTTTAATTCTTGAACATTGACTTTCAGATGAGCCATTCAAAATTTCCATTATATGAGTTGATGCGGCTGTGGAGTTCTCACATCATTGCAACTTGTCTATGATCAGATGTTCTTAAGTGTTTAATGTTTGGACACAATGATGCCTATACAGAGAATTGAACTACAAATAATTTGGAGTTCTAGCTTAGTGATTCCCATGCAAAAGAACATATCATTTAGCTCCATGGTAGCCTAGTTTAGCCATTTGGTCAGGCTTATTTTGTAATGCATGATTCTAAGTAAAATATTGCGCAAGTTGCCCCCCAGACCGTTATGGAGAGTTTTGGGCTATTGCAGGGTATTCAAATCAGTTTGAGTTTTAACGGTTACCGTGTTCCGTGACAGGAAATTGCTGGAGAAGAACTGATTGAGGTGTTACAAATTAAAAACAAAATTCCTAGAAGGAAGGCCCTTTCTTTGCTGGAGGAGAGAGTTATTATTATACTTACGGACCAGGGATATGTTAGTAAGGATGACAGTGTGGCAGCCACAGAAACTATTGCCGATATGCTAGAGGAAGAGGACGAAGATGAGGAAGTCGTTGTGGATGGTGAAGTAGATGAGGGTGACATTCATATGAAGCAGATTCCACAGAAATCCACTCCCTTGGTAAGTGAAAGATATGCTCCTTTACTCATTGTTTCTACTTAGGTACTTTTTGATGTTGTCCATTGATTGACCATCCTTTGAATGATTCCTTGCAGCTGTTTAAAGAGGTAGATGTCAAGCTGGTGTTCAAAGATGTTGCTTCCAAGTTTCTCCGAAGACGCATTGTTGAGGTATAATGTTTAGCTTCAGTAGCAAATGGTTCTTTTCCCTTTGTTATTCTAATATCAACTTCAGAAGAGATATTTGCATCAAGATCATCTTTTCTAATTGTTACAGGGAGGAAAAAGAAGTGATGGCCGAGATCCTGCAGGAATTCGTCCAATCACCTCAAAATGTGGGTTGCTCCCCAGGGCACATGGGAGTGCTCTTTTTACACGTGGAGAAACACAGGTTTGTTATTGTGATTTTTTTGTCGGACACAAACTGTGTGTGAATTTGGGGAGGTTATTTATATAGGATTTCTCAAGGACAATGCACATCTACACTTCCTGTACTTTTATCAAGAAGCAACTTTGTAATTCATCCTGACACTATTTCTTTTTGACCACATAAACATCATTCATGATCTTTTATCCTGCAAATATCCGCATTCTACACCTGAAATTGCATGATGGATGATGGGTTTCCAGCTCAGTGCCATGCTTCCCTTTTTTATTTGTTTTGCTTGTTTTTAGTACTTTATGCAGCTTGGTGTTTTCTTTGCGTCATCTCGAGGTGGAGCCATATTACTACTTGTTCATATGATCCAATAAAAGATCTTTATTTTTTCTTCTATGTTTCCATTTCAATTTTTTCTTCTGCGCTTCATGTAAGGTTATTCTTTCTTTTATAGTCGCTAGCAGTGGTTACTCTTGGTGCTAAACAAATGGCGCAAAGGGTGGACAACTTGGTGGATGAAGAAGAGTTTAAGAGGTTCTATCTTCAGGTCTGGATCAACTTTTCCCTTCAAGCCCTACAGTTATTTAGGAATGATCAGTGCCATTAGTTTGTTGCATAATTCACAGAATACAATGATCCATATAAAGCGAATTATGTTTCTTGTCTGCAAGTAATTTGCGATTCCAGTTTCTTTGAGTCTTCTAATAACCTTCCGGAAACAATTATAGGAAGTGTATTCTGGTCTAGCAGATACGTTTCCATCATTTCAAGATTAGAACCTGCTGACAGTTCTGATTTTCTTCCCCTTGCATTTCAGTACTCATTCCCACCATCATCTGTTGGGGAAGTAGGAAGGATAGGAGCCCCTGGTAGGAGAGAAATTGGCCATGGAATGCTTGCTGAGAGATCTCTTGAATCCATATTACCATCTGGAGAAGAATTTCCATATACTGTACGGGTTGAAAGCACCATCACTGAAAGCAATGGCTCCTCAAGGTCAGAAGCTGGAAATAGTTTCCTTGTTATACAGCTTATAATTTATTATAAGAATTCTTTCAAGTCTAGTTTTATTTTAGAGGAGCTTCTGTTTCCCCTTGAAAGTTGCTTGCCATTTTAGTTTTTCCATGCCTTTGATCTTGATATCTGTTGTGATCTATGTATTGTGAAACAGCATGGCGTCTGTATGTGGAGGTTGCTTGGCACTGCAAGATGCTGGAGTTCCAGTGAAAGGCTCGATTGCTGGGATAGCCATGGGTATGGTTTTTGACACTGAAGAATTTGGTGGTGATGGGACGCCACTTATTCTATCTGACATTACTGGAGCTGAAGATGCATCTGGAGACATGGATTTCAAAGTAGGATTCTGTTCCTTTCTGAAAATTTCTTGAGTTCTATCCTGGTCAGTTGTTTGCCTCATGTCTGTTGAAGATATTGAAGACGCTTAGTCAAGTTCAGAAGCAGAAGCCAGCTGTTTTTCTCATAAAATGCCTGAATTCTCGCCATAAACTAAGTAGAAACATTTTGCAGGTTGCTGGAAACGAAGATGGAGTAACTGCATTCCAGTTGGATATTAAGGTAATTGTCCATTTAATTTATATGATAGTGTCATAATGTCATTTACCTTCATCTTACTGTAACAATTTGCCTCTTACGCTTCGCATAATAAGGGGAGATTGGATGTTCTATGCGATGTTGGTTGCATTTTGGTTTCTTTAATCTTTATTCAGTTTGATTCAATGAGAATCTTTATCTGAGATTTGCTGGTCAAATACAACACGGTAGGACTTTTAGATCAGACAGCTGGTTCCAACTTCTTATTAAAGTAGACTAAAGAATGCTTAGCAGAAAGCTCTCACGTCTTACCAGTGCTGCTTCATGATTACTAATTGTTAGTTTGGCATTTTTCTCTTGGTAGGTGGGAGGCATCACATTACCTGTGATGAGAAAGGCACTTCTACAAGCAAAGGATGGTCGGAGGCATATACTTGGTACAGTGCACCAAGCTTGTTCTTCCAGTAGCAAAATGCATAATGCAGTTGCTTGATTGAACTCTAGAACATCAGCTGGCAGAAATTTTCCGGACTGAGGGAGCTCTTGTGATTAGGAAACTAACTAATTATTTGTTTGCAAGTGAGGGTAAACAACTAATTTCTGGAGACTAACGATTCACAATTTGTTATGGTTGGATCATTTACAGCTGATTTTAGGATCGTATTTGACCATGTTCACCAGCTTTTCCCTTGACCCACTCACGTGTATGATCTGTCCAATGATGCAGCTGAAATGTCGAAGTGCTCTCCTCCTCCTTCTAAGAGGCTCTCTAAGTATGCACCACTGATACATGTCATGAAGGTTGGTTGATATTCTTTATCATTGCCTCCGCCACTTCAACTGTTCTTTTTCTTTTGACATCACCACTGCCTCCATGTTCTAATCCTACTTTTGGGCACAGGTTAAACCAGAAAAGATTAACTTGATCATTGGTCCTGGTGGAAAGAAGGTGAGGAGTATCATTGAAGAAACTGGAGTGGATGCTATCGACACAGATGATGATGGGACTGTAAGACTAAATTAGGGTTTAGATGATGTTGGCTCTTTTTGGTATGAATATCTGACTGACTCTTTTCACATGGGCTCTTCAGATAAAAATAATGGCAAAGGACTTGGCTAGCTTAGAGAAGTCAAAACTGATTATCAACAACATTAGTTTTGTCCCATCTGTTGGTGACACATACAAGTAAGCCTCTTGTCAAAACAAATTCTCCTTTGACTCCATTGTCTAGAAGCATCATTTTCTTCGGTTTCTATTGCGAATATGTTTGTTTTTGGGAAGAAAATATTTAATTAAACGGCACCAAAAGGGTGCAAGCCATGTACATCAAGAACATCTATTACAATCTTCTTTGAAATCTACAATGCCTAGCACATTATCAAAATATCTCCCTCTAGTATACCAAAAAGACAGAGTTTACCATTTATTCATGAAATCAGATACAAATATTTCAATCCCCTCAAACACCCTTTAATTTCTCTTTCCATGTGGACCAAAAGATAGCAAAAGGAACAACTGTCTCTATATTTTGCATAATCCACTTTGAGCCTAATTCCTTCCTCACATCATTGCGCAATACTAAATCTATTTGCTTGTTTACTTCATGTTGATGCCACGAGAGATATACTTGTTCTTTCGTTCACACTCGCGAAAGACTCATAACAGTATGCCCATTGGAAGTAATCTGAAATTTAATGGGTTCATTATTGGAAAATTGCCGTCTCCCTGTCGTTTCTTTAAAATACTAGTTGTTTGAACGATTCTTTATTCAGGAATTCATTCATCCCCTTTTTCCACTTTCTAACCAGGAACTGTGAGATCAAATCGATAGCCCCTTATGGAGTTTTTGTGGAGATATCACCTGGACGTGAGGTATACTTTCACTGAATTTTTTATTTTCCGAGTCTTTTAAAATTTACATGATTGCTCATTTTTTGCTTTTGAAATGGCTTTATTTAGGAGTGAAAAGTATAAAAAACTTGCAGGGGAAAGAAATCGAGATTCTATGATAAAAAATGGAAAGAAATCAAGATCCCAATCTTTTAAAATTCATATCTTTGTGCTTCAGGCATAACTGCCGAGCTATCACTTTTCTCTTATTTAACTGAGAAATCAAGTTCATTCCACGGGCATTGCCGTATAAGGCAATCTCATTTTTTGAGATGTTTTTGTTGCATGCATTTTCAATAGAAATTAAAAATTATGTGTATCTCATTTTTACACTTCTAATGGGATTTTTTTATGACTTGATCTTGTAGAGGATTTTTCTGTTAAATGTATCTAAAAATGGAAACAAATGTGAGATGGTTTGGAGTTGTAATTATTCATACCGTTTAAAATGTTAAAAACTCACTGCATCACGTTCTTTTCAGGGACTCTGCCATGTAAGTGAACTAAGCTCAAGCTGGTTGGCCAAGGCAGAGGATGTAAGCAAATGATTATCTTTATACTTCAGCCAAATACATTTCTATAGCCTTAAGTAAGATTGCTACGAATTTTGTTGCAGGCCTTTAAAGTTGGGGATCGTGTGGATGTTAAACTGATTGAGGTAGAGACTTCTTTCACCATTCATCAATTTTCTTATGATTATTGGAGTCCCTACTGACAATCACTGTGTCGGCTTGCCAAAATAGCCAATCATATGTTGGAACCTAAACTTCTCTGTTAATATATAGCCTTGGAAAAATGCAAAAACGGAAAATTCATTTTAAATATTCTATTAGAGTGTATTTGGTGTCTAGAATATCGGCAGGGTTATATAATGGAATCAGGATAAATGTTGGAATAGAGTTTGGCTGTAGCAAACTGTTATTTTGGAAATTATACCAAGTAGAGAAGTTGCTTATAGTGCATCTGACCCAGGTTAATGAAAAAGGACAGCTTCGCCTCAGTCGGAGGGCACTGCAGGCTGAATCAGCCTCAGAGAATCCCAGTGAAAAGCTGGATGAGAATGATCGGAAGACAACTGTTGTAGCCTTGGAGAAAGAAGATGGCGAGATTGAAGAGCCAAATGATAATTCTGCAGAAAAAGCTGCAAAACCCACAAACGGTTCTGCTGTAGAGAATCAACTGCAACCAAAGAAGGTTTACAAACGACAAGCTACTGTTGCTGCTGATAGGTCCAGCTTGAACAAAGTAAGGTCAAAGAAGAGCAACAAAACTGCTGTTGGTAGCATTGCAAGCAAAGAAGAAAGTTTGGTGGATGAGGAGGCCAAAGTTGGGTAGTCAGCTTTCTGTTTATTGAGTAATTGGCAAGGAACTTGTTAAGAGTCTCTTGTTAAGGCGGAGATGATAGGTGTCGATGACTGCTGGAATCAAAGGTACCGGTGTCTATAGCTTATTTCTGGTTTTCTGCAGTGATCCATAGGCTTATCGACCGGGTGTCTACAATTTCTTCAGTGCGGGAACTAGAAGGATCCCATGAAGACACCCTGCCACCCAGAAGCTTGAGCTTCAATTCATCAGTTCACACGCAGAGCTCAAAGGAACTCACTCATTTGTGATCCAAGAGGCGAGGGGGTGATCCGGAACTTCCATTTTAGGTCACGATGAGGGAGAACTTGCGAGAAAATGCGCCGGGTACTGTTTATTCCGCCTGTGATTGTACCTGGCAAGGAATGGTTTTGTCATGTTCAATTTTGCCTTTCTGTTCTATCACCATGCAAATTTCCTTGATCTAAGGATCCAAAATGAGTTTATTGTATCCAGATAATGATGAGCCGCTCTTGATTCAATGAAGCATTACGAGTGCAAACTTCTTCAGGAGATCGTTTACTCTAGCTGGATTCGAAATCTAAATCGGTTCATTTTACGCGTCGTACTTATCAAAACAGGTGAATTGACATTCTTGGGTCAACTCGATGAAACCTTGTATAAATTGGGCGCAGTTATTGGACTACACAGAACACCTTCACCAGACGCTTTTGCTTGTTTCTTGTGGGCTGATAAAGACTGGCTATGAGCTCGTTGATCTGTTCCCCAATTCCTTGGAAAAATCTTAGTATATTCTTCAACGAGTCCACGATCAACCATTGTCGCTTGCTTGGCTTCTCCACTCGAGCTCGAACGAGAACTGGTAAATTGGGAACTTGCGTCTCTTTTCCAGATGGGTTCTTGCCGATTCTTATGTCTAAACTAAGGCTGAGGTAGATCATAACATACTTACATCGGCATCTCTTTATGAACTATCGAAAAATTATAAATATTATTTGATAAAATAATTAAGTGAAAAGTTCACTTTAGTACCCCGTAGTATCGTGAAAAATCACTTAGGTACCATGTAGTTTCAAAATCCATCAATTTGAGTCAAATTTATTCTAATTAAAATCGCACAAGAAGCTGCACGGACCCTGCCCATCCAAACAACATCGTTTTATGTACGAAGTGGCGAGCCACGTTGGGCAGGGTCTGGGTGCCCATGCCTCTAATTAATTTTTATTGGAATAAGTTTGACTCAATTGATGAATTTTAAACCACATAACACTTAAGTAATTTTTTGTGATACCACAGGTATTAAAGTGAATTTTTCCCAAAAAATTATGAACTAAAAATTATGATTTTATCAATGAAAATTTTATAGTGGACATTATATAATTTATTTCTCTCTTTGGCTTCATGAAATAAATAAATGGTCTAAATATGGTTAATTGTATAAAAGGATCATCATAAAATTACTCTTTTTATCATTTCATTTCAGAATTCACATCATTTTTTATGTGGAAGCTTCGCATCATGTTGCAGCAGAGACATTGAATATATTAGTAAGTCTATTCCATACTAGTATTCCCCGCCCTTGCCTTTTCAGGATTAGAAAGATAGAGAAAATGTCCCGAGTCAATGTTTTGACGGGTCTCGAGAGATGAATAGTTATGTAGACCTGATCACGGTTCGAATTGGGTCAAATTCAAATCGAATTTGAATCAAATTTGAATTATTTCTTTAATTTTAATATTTAATAAAATAATTCATAAACTAGGAAATTTTCAAAATTTTCGTAATATGTTATTGAAAATTAAAATAAAAAATTCGATTTTTATAAATATTTCAAAATCAAGATTTTGTTTTTTTTAAAGTAAATTTTACACCATGACAATGCCAGAGTTTGAACCCTGGACCTCTTAGATATTTACAACGTCTTGTGTCGTTAGGTTACAAGTTCTTTGGCAAAAAAATCAAAAAAAATAAAGTTTAGTGTTTAACATTTTTGGGGAAAAAAAAAATTAAGGTTCAAAATTAAGGTTTAGTTTTTAAATATTTCCCCCTTTCCCCCCTTTCTAATAAGTACTATTTTTTTTTATTTTTTACATAATATAGATGAATTCGGATCGAATTTGACACGAATTGGACTCGAATCAAATTCGAATCAAATTTGCCAGTTTGACAAATTATAGAAATCTTGAATCGTATTCAATTCGTCTCATGATGAATTCGAATCGAATTTTGGAAGAATTAAATCGAATGTTGACAAATCAAATCAAATCGCGAATCGAATTCTAACAATAGTCTCTGTAGCTATTTGGATATCTTTGTTTTGGAACTATGCACTAACAGACCTAATTTTAGTTAATATACTGGTAATTGGAATTTTTGAATTATACTGTATAACACCTGTCGTCGTCAGCTATTTATTCCAAACTTGAAAAGAGACGACAAGGAAAGAAGCGATTAAAACGCACAGCATAATGTCGTCGGACATAAAAGTAAAAACCCTCGAGGGCCGGCCCCTAAAAACCGCACCGAGCCTGTTATTTCCCGCCACTTTCTCTCTCTTCTCTGTCTCTCTCTCTCTAGAAAATAGGGAAAACCCAGACGACGCATAGGGGAATAGCAGTAGACTAAGGAGGGAGGGAGGAAGGAAGGATGCTGTGGGTGGACAAGTACCGGCCCAAAACCCTAGACCAGGTCATCGTCCACGATGACGTTGCCCATACCCTCAAGAAGCTCGTAAATCCCCTTCACCCTCTCTCTCTCTCTCTCTCTCTCTCTACAATTTCAATCTAGTAAGAGATGGTGGGGATTGGTTTTGATTGTGCAGGTGGCTGAACAGGATTGCCCGCATTTGCTCTTCTATGGGCCCTCCGGCTCCGGCAAGAAAACCCTAATCATGGCACTCCTCCGCCAGATTTTCGGCCCCAGCGCCGACAAGGTTGCCAATTTACCCCTCTTTAGTCTCTTCCCGGATGGGGCTTATGTTTTTCGATTTCTATCGGAGAGGAGTTAACTCCAGCTGATGTGGCTAAGTCTTGGTGGTTGTTGTTGGTTTTGTGGTAATGCTACTAATGGCGCCGGGTTTTAACTTCTTGGTTGCAGGTGAAGGTGGAGAACAGAAATTGGAAGGTCGATGTAAGTCTCGACGTTTTCAGTTTCTGATGAATTGTTCTCTTTTCTGTTGGGTTCCGACTAATCTTTATGCTAAGACGGAAAAATGTCTCGCCTTTTCATAATAGTGGATTAATGCCGGAGTTCATCTCTTTGCGAAAAAAGGGGTTCTCTCATGCACATTCTATTAGGCATGGCAGGATCTACTTTTTTGAAGAGCCATGGTAGGAATAATTACTTCTTCATGGTAGAATGTGTTTTGCCTTAGAATGTTAATTATTGTTCAACAAGTAACCTATCGTTGCAGCTAAATTGATCTTGCTGGCTGAGACATAAGATTTGTGTTTCTTGTTTGTTGTGCTAAGCCTTTTCTTTGTTATGCCACGCTTCTCTTACATCTTAGGCTGGAAGCAGAACTATAGAGGTGGAGCTGACAACACTGTCAAGCACAAACCACGTGGAGATGAGTCCTGGTGATGCAGGTTTTCAGGACAGGTACGTAGTGCAAGAGATAATCAAAGAGATGGCTAAGAACAGGCCACTTGACACAAAAGGGAAGAAAGGATATAAAGGTAATCCAGATCATTTTATATTCTTTCGCACTATCAGTTTTTTGTCTTTGAAATTCTTAGTTTTCTTTCTCGGTGCATGTATCTTAAAATTTTATCGTAAATGAAGACCAGAGATGAATGCATTTGAAATCGGCATCAAATTTTCTTCTACGCGTTCTCTTGAATCACGAGGATTCTTGTGTGTGTTCATTCTTCTCCTTTCTTGTTTGCATTGTTTTTTAGTTGTGCCTTTAATCTTTGGTAATTTGTGTTTATGCTCTGTTTTGCTTCTGATCAACATCTTTAATTTCAGTGCTAGTTCTCAATGAGGTGGACAAACTTTCACGAGAAGCGCAACATTCTCTGCGTAGAACAATGGAAAAGTACAGTTCTTCATGCCGGTTAATTTTATGCTGTAACAGTTCTTCAAAGGTCACTGAAGCCATTAGGTCTCGTTGTCTGAATATTCGAGTAAATTCACCTTCAGATGAAAAGGTCGGTAAATCATTTTTTTCCCTGTTTGATTGACAAGAAGAAAATTATCTGTCGACTCAGTGTGCTGCAACTTAATTGTTTATGCATTCAATAACTTGACTTTCATATGTTTAAGTGCACTAGTGAGGAAATCTGGGGTTGGTGTCTAAAGGTGCTGCTAGTTGTCAATTTATTCCACTCATAGCATCACTTACAAAATCTGAGTTAAATGACGTGAAACTGCATCCTAGGGATTTTAACTTGTTTTCCTGGATGAAGTTTTCCTAACTGGAATGGTCAATTGGTTTACTGCCTCTTATGTTGCCTCTGAATATGACATATCCCCTTATTTCAGATTGTCAGGGTGCTAGAGTTAATTGGGAAGAAGGAGGGATTGCAACTTCCACCAGGATTTGCTGCTCGTATAGCAGATAAATCAAACCGAAGTTTAAGGAGGGCCATACTTTTGTTTGAGACATGTCGAGTTCAACAGTTAAGCTCCCAACAGTTCCCTCATTATTTTTGAAGTTTCATTTTAACCTTTTTTCTTTATTCAACCATTTTGGCGTGCAGTACCAGTCGGTTCTTTTCTATTAATATATACTTGGATCGGAAGGCAATAGCAGTGGAATGACATCTGACTATACTACTGTGGTTATAGGTATCCATTCACAAGTAATCAAGCTATACCCCCGATGGACTGGGAGGAATATGTTTCTGAAATAGCGTCTGACATTATGAAAGAGCAGAGCCCGAAAAGGTGTGGCTTGTAACCTTGTGGTTATTGCTTCATTTGGTGTTGAGAGCTGAGTACCCCATGGTCCATTCGCTTTTTTCTTTCTGTGGTTTAATCTGATAATCTCTTCTAAATGCTTTAGGCTGTTTCAAGTTAGGGGGAAGCTTTATGAGCTACTTATAAATTGTATTCCTCCAGAAATTATTCTGAAGGTGAAGACATCCACCTCTACATGGTCTTGATTACTCTCTGTTGCTCTGTTCTTGCTTTTGAAGTTGATTTCTTATCTTGTACCAGAGGTTGCTTTCTGAATTATTGAAGAAATTGGATGAGGAACTGAAGCATGAGGTTTGCCATTGGGCTGCGTATTATGTAAGTTCAATGACATGCTCATCCCTTTCAATGGGGTGTCTTTTACAATCTGAATTTTTATAGCCAGCCTAATTTGCTGTACGATTGGTGGATGCGAGCAAAGTTTTATTCGATAATACAGTTTGTGGATCTTCTGTACAATCATAGTTATGCACCGTTCATCAATCTACCTTCACCGGTAGCTCCATACAATAGACTACTGTCATGTTTTCGGTATGAATTTATGCTTATTGGAATCCGTAGGTATGTAAGTTTAATTTGTAGTTCATTGAAGTATAGAAACATGATTTGATGACCGGGCTTTGGTCCTCCGTTCTCATGCTACAGTAATTAAATTAGGTTACAAATTAAAGAACAAGACGACTGTTGGCATTACCAAAACTAACGATGTTGGACACATTCAATTTTTTTGCTTTGATGATGTTGCAGTTACAGTGAGTTTGACTTCCCCTTGCACGTGTTCTTAGTTTGTTCTCATAAACAGTTTCTTATTAATAGGAACACAGGATGCGTCTGGGACAGAAAGCCATATTTCACCTCGAAGGTATGTCATTGTTCACTGAACTTTTGTATATACCTAATCTGAAGCTCTTTAGCAACTAATTGGGTGTTATTCATTGCTTCAGCTCACTTGCACAATGCCTTTCAAATTAGCACAAGCTTTCGCACCCAAATAAAAAAAAAAGAATTAGCTTAAATTCTCAATGAGTTGGAACTAATGGAGAGTTTTGATTAACAATTGATGCAGCTTTTGTTGCAAAGTTCATGAGCATTTATAAGGCTTTCCTTATAGCAACATTCGGCTGAAGAATGTAGTGTGCTGCTGCAATGTCCGGGGAGGTGCTGCAGACTATGCAACAAATTATTGGCCATCTTTCAGGAGCTGTAGAACAACATATCATCATCGTGTTCAAATTTAGTGTGCGACTTTGATTGCTGTATGGAAAACTAACATTTTGTGTGCCATTGGCGTGCTTCCTTTGTACTTGCGAAATCGTGGTGATCAAGCCCAAGTTGGAGGAGGATTCATATGATAAGGGATGAGGATGAGGCTTATGGGTCACCTGACTCTTAGGTTCTTTCTTTTCTCCATTCTCTCCTTTTCTTTCGGAACGAGATCTTCGTGGCCTAAACAAACCAGAATGATGTTAATCTGGAAATTATAAATCTGGGTTCCTGAGATCCGTAATTCAGCTGAAGCTGGATTCCTGAGATGGACTGGAGTCTGTTGAACAACGATTCGAAAAAAGGCTTACAATACGATACAAATCACAATATAGATCGAATTGAACTTTTCGATTCGGTCTTTGCTATAAAGTGGTCTTTAGTCTGGGAATTGATTCAAAACTGATTAATCAAATTCCTCGGAAAGCAACATGTGATAATAATTAAAAGACTTAAAAATGTGGTGACTAGAATGAACGATAGTAAAACATTTTGCACTAAAATAAAACGTTTCTTAATTAGAGATGCTTAAGGCACGGGAGCCCAAACCCCTTTAAACCGATTCCACGAAACCGAACTGTGTTGGAAAGTTTAATATTGAAAATTTAATCGTGGTAGGTTGGTTTATAAGTATAAAATTTTTATCTTTTTAACGATAGTTTAATATAAGGTCTGGGTTTGATCCGAACTGTGTTGGAAAGTTTAATATTGAAAATTTAATCGTGGTAGGTTGGTTTATAAGTATAAAATTTTTATCTTTTTATCTTAAATTTTTTAATTAAATATAAAAATTCTAACATTATAGTTAATAAGATTTTTAATTGCACTTGGCCAATTTTTTTATAAGTAAAGTATAATAACATTGCAGTTATGATATTTTAAGTGCTCTCTGTTTTGGGTCACACACAAGTGCATGCCTGACAGCTAGGATAGATGTTGTTTTGCAAGAACGAATCTTCTAAACTTGTGTCTGGTCGAGGTTCCGGGATTGCCCACGCTTTTATATTGTCTTCCCTTTTTTCATTTCTCAAATATTCAAAAAAAATTGTGGTAGGTTTCTTTTGGGTTGAAATGGACAAGTTTATAGTTGCTTCCCTTGTTGTCTCTCTTCTTGTAAGCGCTAGCTCACATGAACTTCCATATTTTTTAAATTGGTGGTCTAATGCTGAAATCTAAAAGTGAAGTGACCATGAATTAATCAGATTCAAATTTTATTTGATTTGATTCATCCAAAATTTAGTTTGGATTCGAATTGGTTTGTACGAATTCGAATTTGTATCCGAATTTATCTTTGAATGATTGAAAGATAATTTTGATAATTCGAGTTTACCAAATTATAAACGTGGCAACCCTTAGGCCTATCACATATAAATGTCTATGCATGATTCACATTCAAAATAGATTCAGATTCATATCGGTTCATACGGATCATAATTTTAATTATCAAACTTAACAGATTATAATTTGAATTTGTTAAAATTTGAACCGTGTTCGTTCAAATTATATTTATGATGGGACTCTGATACAGGAAATAGTTAAAGTCGACGGTACCTATTTTATTGGGATTGTTACCCTCTGGCTGAGTTGATTCCTCCTGCACCAGTCAAACCAATTTGTTAACTATGTATGTGTGTATATATATATAAACAATTTGTTAACTTTGTAAGTTTGTGTGTGTATATATATATATATAGAGAATGGTTTAACTAAGAGAAAGGAACATTAAAATGATTTAACTTCGAGGTTACCGTTTGGGCGGCATCAACCAAGTGCAGGAATCGGTTTCGTGGAATCCCATCCGGTTTGCGTCGGTCTCCCAAGTCCTTATATTTTGAAGTTACGAGGTTTCTTTCCCTCAATTGGCTGGCCGCATACGCATTGTGGTTGATTAGCACTAGAGTTTCAGTGTTAATTGTTTAGATTGGATCCGGTTGTAGCTGGCCTCGAGTTATTGTAATTTTGTTGGACTCGATAAATCTTAGGATATTTGTAAGAATTTTTGTTTATATTTATTTTTAGTCACCTGAATATTAACCAAAGTTTGAGTAAGGTGAGAATTTTGAAATGTGACAAATTTATGGCAACAAATGTTATATTATAATGGTTATGATTAGCTTTTTTTTTTTAATCACAAGACATAACAATTTTGATATTATCTTTTCCGCGTTTATTTTTTTTTTCGTATGAACTAGTTAACCTATTTAAAATCCCTCCCTATGTGATTCATCGTAATACACCTTGCAATTGCGGTCATGGAGGATCCACTTACTTGCTATCGGGTATTGGCAATTAAGGCAACTAAATACCTGCTTAAGCTAATAGCACCTGGAAACGACCCCTCTGTTAGAGCCGAAGCTGCAGGTGCCCTCAAGTCCCTCTCTGCATTGAGCAGGAAAGGCAGGCGAAAGATTGCTAATGCTAATGGGATACCGGCTCTAATAAATGAATGCTATAGTAGCTCCCTCAGAGGAATCTATGCAGCGGAATTCCATGTGGGCTCTTGCAAACATCTCTGGCGGCTTGTCATCTGTCATCTCAACCCTTGTTCAAAGCCTTGACGACTCTTGTTCTTCTTCACCCGCCCGAACCGCAGACGCTCTGGGAGCTTTGGCTTTAGCTCTCACGGTGTACGATAGCGAAGCTGAATCAACAAGCTATTTTAATTGAGCAGACTCTGGCAAAGCAATTCAAGCCTCCTCCGCTGTTATTTCCTGTGCTGGAGCCTACCATACAAGCCTTGGCCAGCTTGTATGGGAATTCTTTTCTTTCAGCTAAACTCGCATGTTGGGAGGCGAAAAGGATGCTTGTTGGTCTCATCACCATGGAAACTGACAGATTTCAAGATGAGCTTGTAAGAGCTCTTCTCACACTCTGCAATAATGAGGGGAAGAATCTTTGGCGTGCACTTCAAGGCGGGGAGGGAGTTCAGCTACTAATTTCTCTTCTGAGGCTCTCATCTGGACCACACCAGGAGTATGCAGTTGGTTTGCTTTGCCTTCTGTCGACTGAAAATGATGAGAGCAAGCAGCCCATCGCAGCAGCTGATGGAATTCCAGCTCTTGTTGACCTGCTCAATCCAATTTCGGATTGTCCTGGCGCACCTTTCCTAGCACTGGGGCTTCTAACTGAAGTACTGCCCAGATAATAAGATTGTTATGGCTGAGTGTGGGGCATTGGAAGCACTGATCAAGTATCTTTCCCTTGGCCCACAAGATGATGCAACTGAGAGGAAGCTGCAACCGATTTGCTTTGTCTCCTTTTTAGCAGTCATGTCATCACGGGACATGAATCTGCTGTGAGCCAACTTGTCGCAGTCTTGCAAAGAGGTGGAAGGGGTGCCAGGTGTAGTGCTGCCAATGCACTCAAGTTTCTGTTTCTGCAATCTTACATCAGAACAAAACCTGAAATTAGGCAAGCAGTTGAACCCCTGTTGGAGATTCTTAAATACTGGTTTGGAGGAGGAGCAGCATGCTGCTATTGCTGCGTTGGCTAGCTTGGTGTAACCGCGCACGCACTGGTCCCAGCCCCTTGAGGTAGCAAAGGTGAGAACAGAATCCGTGGATGCTCTGTGCAGGGTTCGTTCTATCATCAAATTGCTCTGTGGAGGTGAAGAGGGACGCGGCTAAGGTATGTTTAGAAATACTACGAGGATGAAGTCGACAGCTTCAGCCGCATGCTGTGTGTATCCTCTGGTCATCTACCTGCCGTCGGTGCATTGGGTCCACTCGTTGAAGACAACGAGAAATTGGCAGGAATCGTTGTCGCACCCGGGGCAGTAGTTTCTCTTCTTACCCTTCTTCTCCAAGGCAGAGATTATGTGTTGCATACAGCAATTTGCGGATTGCTTGAGAAGTTGGGGAAGCACGTGCCTGCTTGTAGAGAGGAGATGGCAAAAGCTGGAGTAATAGAAAGACTAGACGAAATTTACGAACAAGGATCATTTCGCCTTGATGGGTATGAATTGTCTAAATTGATGAGTATGGTGACCAACAATGAGAGAGGTCTAAAAAGGAAGAAGATCCCCGAACGTAGAAGAAAAACCTGCCAACTACCAATGCCAACTATGAAGTCCGACAGTGCTGGTGTGGTGCCCGCCTACTTACGGCGATGGGGGTTCGAAAGCAGAATAAAAAGATGGGAGGAAGAGAAGGGGATGGAATGACTCAGCGACCACCGAAGTAAGTAGTTACAAAATGCGACCAATCAATTACGAAAGTAAGATTTAACACCCTAGTCCCCGTCTCAAGCACAGGAGAGAACGAAATGATTGAGAAGAAACATTTGATTTTTTTTTGGAAGGAGCCATGTATATAGTACGATCAAGTGCCGGAAAAAGTGAAGAGTTGAACTTTTTACAAAGAGGTCAACGGTAATTATCATCCACCTTGAAAAATTAGTAAGTTATGCGCAACTTAGTACACGGGTTTTTTATGGGTTGCGATATTCAGACTTCACCACCGGTCAAACCGTAGTCCGAATTTAGGTTGAAAAAGGATCTGGGATTGGCCCCGAGATGCAATATGACCGATCTCATTATTCATCAGATCACTTTTTTTTTAATCATGAAATCGAAGAGCCGAGAATCAAAGTGGAAACAAAATGGAGAATCCGTCCAAAACCAATATAGGTATTGATTCTCTCAACAACAAGACTAGTTCTTTGTTGAAATCTTTTTTTTTGAGACAGTAGTTCTTTGTAGAAATCTTTGGTTCTACGATACAACTCCAGTTGGGATTAGAGAAAAATAATATTTTTTGAGATGTTATCATATAAAAGTTTTGCGTTTTTTCCTTTAAAATGATTAGATATTAGATTTTTACAAATGACACTTATTACCCAAAAAATTTCTTTGTTTAAATTCAAGTCAACTAAAAATTAATAAATTATAGTTATTTCTTTGTCAATATTCAAATCACCAAAATTTTTGGCATACATCATTAATTACACTCGATGATATATTTGGTTATAACAATAATTAGAATTATCATTAGTAGACAAGTTAGAAGATCAAAAATATTGTAAAGATTATCAAACAAGTAAACCTAACCGAAACTATCATCTTAAAATATTTTTAATTAATAAAGTATGTAAATATATGTATATAAAATATTAATTTATGCGAAAGTTGGGACCGAGATTTATTCTAAAATTTTCTGAAAAATATTAGTTACTACGACAAGGGTTTTCAAGTTCAAAATTTATCTTCACTTGGGACCAAAACTTTTATCAATTTAGAAAAAATATCATTTTATTTTAAAATATTATTTTAGAAAGGTTCTAATTTGTGTCCCAAAATTATTTAGACGGAAAAAATGTGAGTAACGGAGAAACACAATGAACTACAGATAGATCCATGTTTTCTAAAACTATGTACTATCCAATGTTTTAAAAAACTAGGGAAAAGTCCACTTAAGTACCCTGTGGTATCACTGATTCTCACTTGAGTACCCTGTGGTTTAAAATCGATAGAACCGGTCCAACTTATTCCAATTTTTATCACTTAGGTCCACCCAGATCCGGTTCGGGATTTTTTTGCAAAACGCGTCGTTTTGACGCTGACGTGGCGGTAGATAAATTACAAAATAGTACCTAATTTGTTTATATTATTTCGACTCATCCTCTTCTCCATCTTCAACCTCTAGCTTCTCCATCTCAAAACACAATAGCCAAAATCAAAAACCACTGCCACAGATCTAAGAGGCAAGCTTTCGAGCTCTTCTCCAACGAGCCCACTACCACTGAGGACCTTCGAGCTCTTCACCGACAATTCCACCGCCGCCGAGGACATTCCAGCTCTTCTCCGACGAGCCCGCCACCGTCGAGGACCTTACAGCTCTTCTCCGACTAGCCCACAGCCACCGAGGACCTTCGAGCTCTTCACCAATGAGCCCGCCATTGTCGAGGACCTTCGAGCTCTTCTCCGATGAGCCCGCCACCACCGAGGACCTTCGAGCTCTTCACCAACGAGCCCGCCGCCGTCGAGGACCTTCCAGCTCTTCTCCGACGAGCCCGTAGCAGCCGAGGACTTTCGATGCGGGCGGTGAGCGTCTTCGCAAAGAATTTTCTGTTCCTGATGGCTTTAGCGGGGCTGTTCTAGCTTGTCCGGAAGGTCGTCGTTGACTCCACGGGGTACGGTGGGGCGGGGGACGGGGACGAGGCAAGTGGGGTCCATGCAGGGATGTCAAATTTGGAGGGGCGGATAGCAGAGGTGGAGAAGGTGGCGAAGACCGCGGCGAGGTCTGTGGCGGAGTTGAAGGCCGGTGGTGGGAATTGGTTGTCGAGGGAGGAGTTTGAGAGGTTTTATGAGGAGTTGAAGAAAGGGAAGGAGTTGAAGAGAGAGAGAGCGAGAGAGAGAAGAGGAGGAGGAGGGGAGAGAGAGGAAGAACGAGAGGAGGAGATTTGAGGGGACTTTTCCTTATAAATTATAAATCAATCAGGTACTATTTTGTAATTTATCCACCTCCACGTAAGCGTCAAAATGACGCGTTTTGCAAAAAAATCCCGAACCGGACCTGGGTGGACCTAAGTGATAAAAATTAGAATAAGTTGGACTGGTTCTATCGATTTTAAACCACAGGGTACTCAAGTGAGAATCGGTGATACCACAGGGTACTTAAGTGGACTTTTCCCAAAAAACTATCAAGGTGGAGCTGGATTTCTTCCGGAGTTGACCAATTTGACCGATTAGAGTTTTTTTAAGTAAAAAAATAAATATTATTTATTCTATTTAATATTAAAATAGAAAATAATTATAAATATTATCTAATTTTATTACAAAAATTATAATTTACAAGTATTGAAATCATAGTTTAATCACTTTTAATCTAATAAAAAATAATTGAACGATGAGGGACAAAAATTCGACCAATTTACCGATGATCAATGCAAAAACTACTGGTTGAACCACGATATGGATTTAAGTTGGAAAACAACTCGGGATTGGTACAGAGTTTTGATCTGACCATCTTTTGTCAATGGGTATGTAGCTTAATGGCACAAAAAGTATACAAATTCAAAGAGGTCTCGGATTCAAACCTTAACATGTATAATCTTGGTTAACTCTGAAAAAAATAATGATAAGAAGTTAGTATCCAAATGTAACAACAATTCGGAAAAATGTTAGCACATCGGTTTGATCTTTTGTATGAAGTGTTCTCTGCCTGTGTTGATCCATAATCAAGAATCGAAATTCTAAAAATTTTCAAACTACCGATTCAACCCGATTTATGCACAATCCTAAAGTCACATGATAATAATCATAAAAAGACTTGTCAATGTGACTGAAATGAATAGTAGGAAAAATATTATACACTAAAAAGAACCTTTTACTAATTAAAGTACCTTAAAGCCAGGCAGCCTACAATCGCCTATAACAAATCCCTTAACCGAACTCCGCTCAGGGTCAGCCGAAACCCTTTCCCACCCCGCACATACCAAATTTAATGACTTGGTCCTCGAGAAACAAAGGGATTAGGTTTTCTTTATACCACCACTATCCGGATATGTTGTAATTCAGGTTCGAGTTGAATATTAAGACTACTACTTGGAAAAGAATTTATGTTTATGTCGACTCTCCGATCTCCTATCTTTTAAGGTACAAGCTTTCTCCTCCCCTGACCTCCCTTACCGGTAGCGACTCTGGCTTGAGTTTTTCCCTTTGTCCATCAATTGGGTTGCTGCGTTGTGATTGTGAGCACTAGTTCCGGTGTTAGTCATTAGGTGACCTAAGATTTCTAAACTGTCACCTAATGACTAATTCTGTGGTTGTTCTTTAGGTTATTGCTTTCATACTAATTCAAATTAATTTACGGAAATTAGGGTTTGAACTTTCATTAACAAATTAGTTCTTCTTGATCCTAATGTTGTTGTGTTGTCTAATGTTGTTCTGAAAGCTAAAGAAGATTATATGCTGCAATTGGCCATTTGCGGATTGCTTAACAAGTTGGGGAAGCAGAGGCCTGCTTGTAAAGAGGAGATGTTAAATGCTGGAGCAATAAAAAAGATAGACGAAATTTACCTTGAAGAACCGCGTGACGTGGTTGATTATGAGTTGTCTGAGACTGTTGACCAACAATAAGAGAGGCCGAAAAAGGTATGTACCAACTGAGCAGGCCAAGTCGATGGCCAAAGAATATAGCAAGATGATGCGTTTTGACGAAGAAGGTATTCGTATTCCAGTCTTGCTGGAAAAGCGTCCAAGAATGATGGGCGACTGCAGGTGATAGGGTTATTCCCACCACCGTCAAACAACTGTTTCGGATTTTTGGTGGTGTGTCTTTCAGATATTTCTGATTTAGTTTTTTCGTTGTATACCAAGTTCCGCAATTAGATGTGCCTTTTAAGTCGGCTACTGGTTATCAAAATTAGCAACCAACTACTAGCTAAGTTCAATCAACACATTTTTGAACATCTAAAAAATTGTTTACAAAATAACAAGAATACAAAGAAAACTAACTAAATATGATAAAGAAACCACAATTAACATGATAAAAGAAGTCTCCAATAACTACAACAACAAACCACGCACATTTCTTTTTCTGCCAGCACAGATGCACCTATTGAAAAGAAATGTGATGTCGTACCTTTAATTCGTCAAACGGATTACTTTTCTCTATCTACTTTTGTTGAGAATTGTTCCAAAATTATTGCTGCAGTATTGATCAGTTTGGGGTCTCCTCCTCTTATTTGAAGTGCACCAAAAACTCACACCTTTAATTCGTCAAACGGATTACTTTTGGCGACATGTGTAATTAAGTTTTGTATCTTGTTGACTCCTCTTCCTAGTTGCAGACTAGCCATTAGCAGAGATACATGTAAACACAATTCTGTATTGTTATCCCATCGATCTCTATTGTTAACGGCTTTACATTCTATCTACCAATAAGGAGAATCAAGACAACTACATAGCAATTGTTATGAAGTTTCAATAAATTAGGGTGTTCATGTGATTTCTAGTGTAAATAGAAGGAAAAATGTTACTCATATTATTAAAAAAATTTAGTTTGTAATGAGCAAATGTTTACAACTTATTTAAAAGAACCACTTTTTGGTCAAATGACTCATATAATGAGAAGAACATTGTTTTAGGGAGTCCTAATTTTCGAAAATAAAATCTCAACCCTTATAGTTTTGATTTTTTATAAATAAAATTTATTAATATAAATATCTGAAACCTATTTAATATGTATCCTTTATAGGCTTGTAAAATCTCATCCTCAACTTATAATTGATCCAACCCTTCCGCCCCCATCAACAACAACTTCTTCTTCTTCTTCTTCTGTTTTATCGCCTCCGTTTTCAGTTACTAGATTGTATTTATCAAAATTTTTTTTTGTCAAAACAGCAAGTAATTATACATACTATTCTCATATTTATTAGTGCCACATAATCACATATCGCCAAAATAACCGTGTTTTTTTCACAGGAGTTTGTTGCTGATTCAGATAGCTAAGCTAATGGGTGATTAAGATATAAGTGTTTGGTAAAAAAAACATGCTGGTGCCTATTTCTACGTGCTTGTAGGCTTTACAATGAAACACCTTGTGGACCTCATTTTCTGTCGGGTTCTAATAATTTTTGTAACGCCCCGTGATTTAACCGACTGTCTCTACATATCAACACGGGTCTTTTTCACTGAAACTTTCCAGGAGGTCACCCATCCTGATCCTACTCTCGAAAACTTTCTAGGAGGTCACCCATCCTGATCCTACTCTTGGCCAAACGCGTTTAACTTTGGAGTTCTCTCAGGATGTGTACCGGAAAAGAAGGTACACCTTGTTGATATGGATAGCCAAATCAAATCACTTAAGCGTTTCAGACAATACATATCATTTACGGGGTATCACATTCACCCCTCCTTAAATACGCGCGACCTCGTCGCGCCAGAATCAGTCAGTCTCAGAATCCCTCGGTTGCAGGTGCGTTCGATCCCCGAACTACACCGTACAAGCCGAAGTCGCTCTGATACCAAATGTAACGCCCCATGACTCACTCACACGCATCCCAAAAACTTTCCAGGAGGTCACCCATCCTGATCCTATTCTCGGCCAAACGCGTTTAACGTTGGAAATCTCTCAGGATGTGTACCGGAAAAGAAGGTGTAGCTTGTTGATATGGATAGCCAAATCAAATCACTTAAGCATTTCAGACAATACATATCATTTACGGGGTATCACAATGACAAAGAAGACTACTGTCCTAACATGATAAAATTCAACATGGAATCTCTCAAAAATTGGCTCAAAAACTTCTCGATCTTTTCAGTTAGAATATTGCAAGTGACGATTTGACGAAACTCCAGAGTTCAAATCTGACAAAGTATAATTATTAGTGTAAGAGAATCACCTTACAAAAAACTACCCATGATCGCCACCTATAATGTTCACAATGATTATGACCTTCCATAAAACTATATTCGAGACTTTAACTCTAGTCGTAAGAGGTAACAGTGATGATTCATAATTTGAGTGCAAGAGCAGGTCTGAACCTTGAAAAATTAAAGAACTAAACTCATAAAAAATTGAAACCATATTGCGAAACGTCATTGACATCCTAAAGTTGTATAGTTGTAGTTCTTTAATTAAGTAATGATAAGTCCAACTGCCACAAGTGAGATACTTTTTTTTTGGTGGGAAGCTAATAGACTCCAAGGACAATAACAAGTGCACATGATATTTTTCTGTCCAGATTGGAAAGAGGAAGAAATATGGAAAAAGTTGAGTCAATAAGTGAAGCTGACGAGGCTACCGGTGTTCACATATGTAGGGATAACTATAGGTAGGGTCTGGTAGGGTCATAAGGACTCATGGACCCTACCCACATCTTAGACTTTGGAGTTTGATTCATATCCTATTTTTTATACTACAAATTTTTTATTGTCAGATCTAAATCCTACTCTCGAGGATATCCTAAATGTATAGGGTCTGTAGAGTCTGACCTTTTAACGTTTTACTTTCTCATAATATTTAGACAAAAAAATATTTATATAATATTTAAATACATTCAAGATATTTAATACGCTACACGTCAACTTCAATAGAAGATTCAAAAATGACAAATTTTACGATTTAAGTTAAATAGGACAAGGTTATTCCTTTCAAATTTTAAATAAGATCATAGTAATCCATATTTCACGATATCATCCAATTCACTTTTATCTACCATACACAATCGATATTCACTTACTAGATCATAACATAATTGTCGGATATGGTCAATTAGAATCTAATCATGGTATAATTAGGGTCTAACTAATGTCTAACTAGGATCTAATCAGGATATGGTCTAAAGTAGGATAAAAGAGTAAGAGTAGGTATGAATCATATGAATTCATGCCCCACCATAGACCCTACTTCTAAATATGGACCCATATCCATACTCTATCTTAAATTCAGTCAAAATCAATATAGGATCCGACTCACAAATTATGGATATTTCTATCATCTTTACATATATGATAAGTTGTAGTGCTACTTAATTACCTTTAACATTTTAGTTTTTTTTTATAAGTCCTTTATCGTTTTACTACCTTCCTCTTTTATGATTTGACTAACAGAAGCTCTTTTATGATTTTACTACCTTTACCATATATTGCACTAGTATATATGGTAAATGATAATGGTATATGTTGTACTGATAATGATATACGACGAGAATGATCATGGTCTAACAATGATATTCAATATAGATGAGAATTTGTGTGAATTCAATATAACATTGATACTCAATATAAATAATAATTATATACATTACTGCTGATAATGGTGTACAAAGAAAATAATAATGGTCCGATTGTGGTACTCAATATAGATGAGAATTGTATACATTCAATATGACATTAATACTCAATATAAATATTAAGATTTAGTCCAATATTCGGTAATTATTTACTGTTTTTATACTTTGTCTATTACAACAATTACTGTTTTTTAAACGTTAAATTTTATTAAAAATAACAATAATTAGTTATTACACGTGAAGGGAGAGTAGAATTTGCTCTTTTAGTGTTGAAATCGAGGTAACGACAAAAATTGCGACTGAAAAAATCCCGAAGGTTAAACTCCTAAAATGCAATTCAACACTCCAATGCCTATATCTTTTAAGATTTCTATTGCAATTGACAAAAAAAAAACAATTGCAATAATAGACCGGTAGACTTGAGTCTTGTCCCTATATTATATGAGTCGATCAATTCGATCAGAAATCTAAGTAGGCAGTCATACTTTTATACGCTGACCCTTCCTCTGTTCCAGAAATAAAACAGAGCTTTCAATGGGCCCAAAACCTTCACATGAAGCTTCTATTTCGGCCGTGGTCTCGAGTTCCTGTGGGCTAAGTAGCACCTGTGATTTTCTTGTACATCGCAAAATTGGGATTCCTATCCATTTTTCTGATATTTTCTTTTTTCCAAAAAATATTATCTTTTAAAATTTTCTTCACAATTTTCTCTCCTCTCAAACAAAGACTTAATTAACTCTTCTTTTTTTGAGAAGGAAGACTTAATTAACTCAAGGCCACCCATAATAAACAAAGCCCTCAAACAGAGCCAGGCCACAAATCGAACAAAGAGACCAAAACGCAGGCAGTCTGAGTCAACTCCGTGCCCGTGTCAGTCTGAGTCAATAATACAATATATATACATGTCTATGGAGTTGAAAGAACCTATCACCCGTAACTTTATCTTTTTTTTTTGGAATGGGAGGGACAAACCGCCCCTGTATATAAACAAAATGGCCAAATATAACCTACTCAGTGCAGGGCTCACTCTCGGCCTCTTGTGAGGTTGCGACCGCCAGCCACGTCAAAACCTTCTCACGAAAAAATCCAGCGGGAAAAATTCGTGAGAGGGAAAGAGTACCTCGGGAATAAAAATCCCCCCTTGAAGTTTGGTATGTCGCAAAACTTGGCCCTGCACCGTCAATATCTAAAAAGTCCCCGGGGGAAGGATCCCCCTAGTCAAACGCACACATCGAGGGAGGCTAATACCTTGCAAGTCATCAATGTAAACCTCAAGACAGGAATCTAAGGGGACATAAAAAAAATAATCCAAGGAAATTACTAGAGCATACTTGGAGAATCGCGGATAATACCACTAACACCGGCATGACCCAGGTTGTCCATCGAAACTCCATCGGTATTGAGCTTGACGAATCCATCCACAGGTTGCTACCAAGATACTAGGATCTTGTGATGGGGGGAAGTGGAGTAATTCGGTCTGCCAGAACACGAGCGAACTCTCATGCTTGTGAAGTGATAAGGGAGGGGGGGGGGGGGGGTGCGCTGAGTAGAACTAGACCTGAAGGCACACTCGTTACGCCATCGCCAAAGCCACCAGCAAGCAGTAATGAAGGTCGCCACCCACGGAGGACCATCAGGAGGGTCATCATTATCAAAGATGTTGGCCCAAAGCCAACGCAGGGGGTTAATCTCAGTGTAGAAGTCCTGTGGCGATCGTGGTAGGAGAAAATCTCATATTGCCCTGGAAAACCTACAATCCCGGACCATGTGTAGCAGGGACTCAGAGTCTCTCCCATATTTTGGGCAGGTATCGTCCTCCGTGAAGTGTCTCCTCATTAGCTCCGCATTGGTCATCAACCTGCAATGGCAAAATAACCAAGTGAATAGGTGAATCTACTCAGGGACCCTAAAGGCTCAAATCTGGGACCAGATCGGGTCAGCTGGGGGCATCTCCTCCACTTTACTTAAAGCTCTATAGGTGGATTGAGTAGAAAAGAGCCCATTCAGGGTAAGACCCCACAACAGAGAGTCTGTCTAAGCTGGTAAAACCTACAAAAAAGTCAAAGTCAGTGAGTTGATAATATGCGGGGGCAAGTAGACTTCCAATCGAGAGATATCCCAACTGCTCCCGGGGGTCCAGTAATCTGTGACACATCTCCTAGCATCCTCTATCAGGAGGTTGCCAAGGAGGTGGTTAGGGAGAGGGGACGAGGAGAGCTATGAGTCGTCCCAAAAATACGTCTGTAAACTATTGCTCACGTTCCATCAAAGAACGCGGGCAAGAATCGGCCGGGCCTTCACCATGGCCTGCCAGGTGGAGGGTGAACCCTGCTTTAGCTGTAGAAACTCCAGATCATGACCCTCCCTATCATACTTGCCAATCAGAATCCGCGCCCAGAGGGGGTCTTGAGACTGGAGGAATCTCCAAGGAAGCTTGCTAAAGGACACTATATTAATCTTGTGCATAAGCCTAAGACCAAGGGCACCCACCTCCTTAGGGAGGCACATTGTGAGCCAACTAATAAGATGCATCTGTCAGAAGTCCTGCTGGGAGCCCTAAATAAAGTCATGGACACAGTGATCTATATCCGTGCAAAGCTAGCAGGGAGGAGGTTAGTCTGCATCGTGTGAGTTAGAATAGAGGCAAGAACCGAGTAGACGAGAGTCAGACGACTGGACCTACTCAAGGATCTCGCCTTCCATCCAGTCATCTTGCCACAGAGCTTCTCCAGAACATAATGGTACGAATGGCGGCGGTCCCATCTGAGGTCGGTAGGGGCACTAAGGTACATGCCTAAATCTGAAGTCAGGGGGATGCCCATCATGTTACTGAGCTGGCTAGCTAGCTCCAAGCTGATGTTTTGGGAGACCATGAGCTTGGACTTGGACTTGGACATGGACAAACTGATCTGTTGCCCCGAGCTACTGTAGAAGGTATCCAACAAGTCACAAATGGTCAAGGCTTGGGTCAAGGAGGCCTCACCCAAGAGAATCAAGTCATCAGCAAACATTAGCTGATATGGGGGGGGCACGATGCGTCAGCCTGATCCGGATCCATCTACCAACCTGAACTAATTATTCAATGGCATACGAGAGTCTCTCCATGCAAAGAAGAAAGAGGTAGGGGAAATGGGGTCACCCTAACATATCCCACTGGAACGGCGGAAGGTCTCAGTCTTTTCCCCATTCCAGAAAATATACATCGAGGTCGTCAAAATGCACTCCATCACCCAGCTGACAAAAGTAGCAGAGAGGCCAGCAAGGAGGAGCGTCTGCCAAAGGAAATCCCAGTTGAGACAATTATAGGCTGTCTCAAGATCGAGCTTGAGGACCATCCATCCCTTCTGGCCTTCCTTACGAGGCATCAAGTGGACCACCTCACAGAGGATAATAATATTATTTGACATATAGCGGCCCGGTACAGAGCTGGACTGCGTCGGAATAACCATCATATGAAGGAGGAACTTCAACCTTCCCACAAGGATCTTAGTAATGATCTTGTACAGAACACTACAGAGGTTAATGGGATTAAATTGGGACATGGTCTCAGGCGTAAGGACTTTGGGAATTAGGGTGATCAGAGTAGTGTTCAAGTGAGGGGGGAGACGACCGCTCTGAAAGAACTCTTGGACCTGGACACACACAGAGTCACCAACCACCTCCCAGCACCTCTGGAAGAAGACAGCCTGATAGCCATCCTCAAAGGGGCCTTGAAAGGTCCCATCAGAAATAAGCCCTCACGAACATCGGCCTGGGAGGCAGGGCTACAGAGGCCCGTAAGAAGCCTATCAACCAGGGTAGGGAACCCATTCCTAAATGGAAAAGTCAAATGAGTCATCTCCTCCTCAGAGTAGAGGCACCAGAAATGGTCGACAATAAGGGAGCAAAGGAAATCCTGGTCCCAAAGCCACTCACTATCAGGAGAGAGGAGACCGCGGACTCGGTTACCATACCGATGAATAATAGTCGAGGTATGGAAAAAGCGAGTATTGCGATCTACATCGACAATCCACTGTTCCCTAGATTTTTGTATCCAGAAGAGAGCCTCCTGATCAAGAATACCTTCCAGCTCACTGCACAACTTGCCCTTCAAATGGAGAAGTTCGCGCGTGGTACCAGCCTCTAATGTCCGCTGAATCCCTTCTAGCCTAGCAGTGCATCTATCCATATAATGGAGGATATGACCAAATACCTTACGGTTCCACTGGCGCAGAATCGGGGTGAGAGATTCGAGAGCACTACTGATTAGAGAGTACCTTGGCCATTGAGTATCAAGAAAAGTTATGAAGTCATAGTAGAGGAGCCAGGCAGCCTGGAATCAGAACAGTCTCACCTTCCTATGCCCCCACTCACTCGGGCGGAGCTCAAGAAGAAGCAGAGAGTGATCAGAGGCCACTCACGGAAGGTGCCTAACCACCACCTCTGGCCAATCAAACTACCAATCACTATTGCATAGGACCCGATCAAGACGCTTGGAGATCCTGGAGGAGAACTCACGCCCGCGAGCCCAAGTAAACCTTGGTCCCAAAGATCCAACGTCAATGAGGCCTAAGATATCAATGTGCTCAACAAAGTGCATGTCCTGGTCTGAGAGGGTACCTGAACCCCCTGCTGCTCATCGAGGGACCAGATATTATTGAAGTCATCTATAAATCCAAGTTATGATGGTGGCACTTAGGTCAGCGAGCCGCTCCCACATGCCTTGGTATTCTGTAGTTCTGGGACTAGCATAGATAGCAGTGAGCTAAAAAGTATCCTGATGGTGGCTGACACTTGCCTGAATAAACTGGTGATCCCGAACCTAGATGGAGAGCTGCACCGCGGGCTCATCCCAGAGGAGCCAAATGCCCCCACTATGCTCATATGCCTCGATGCGCTCAACGTTCGAGAAGCACAGGCATTGAAAAACCCTATCAGCTTTGCTCCCCGAGATCTGGGGCTCAAGGATAACAAGAATATTCATCTTGTGTTGCTGAATTAAATTTCTAGTGGCTTGCAAAAAATGGGGCTTATCGGCGCCACAACAGTTCCAAAATAATATGGAAGACATAGACATAAATAAATAGAAAATCAGGTAAATAAAAGGGGAGATCAACAAACAGTGGGGGGAAGCCATCAAAAGCTCGTAGACTCCGAGCAGTCCTCGAACACTTGCTGGTCAGTCTTACTTCGATTCATCCCTTCGGTCAAAATGGGAGTTGCTTGGCAAATGTCCGGATGACCAATGGCCATCTTAATTCCCTCTGAGAAATGTGATAGGTCAGAGTTAGGCTCGTCCTGATCCGTGTGGGCTTCTGAGTTCAAATCCTCACCGTCCCGGGACTCCTCCACTTCATTGGGTCGAGTGGCCTGTTGTTGCCCAACTTCTGTGATTGGGGGTGATCAGATATTTATTTAGGCTGCCATCTTCGCCCCTGATGTGGACGGGCCCTCATGAGATTTTGGGCTGAAATTCCTCGCAGCCCAAGTTCTTTTTTTCAACTTTTTTGGTAGTTCTGCATCGTCTGAATGGGCCTCCTTGGGCTGGGCTGGCAATTTACCCTGGCCCTGTTGCATTGAAATTGGGGGCGGGCTGGGCTTAGCTTTTTCTTTTCCTTTTCCTCCTTTTGGTTGTGTCTGAAAGTGAATCAGAATAGGACAGTCAGAAGAGGGAGACGATTCAGAAATAAAAATAGATGGGGTAGAAAAAACAGAGGAAGGCTTCGAGAGTTGAGAGCCAGAAGAGGAAACACGGGGAACATATTTTCCCGTTGCAGCCTGTCCCTGGCCTCGTGAACTGCTGGGTTTTCTTCCTTTTTTGGGACTGTTTGGGACTCGCGAGTCTTCCCATCAGAGTTGTAGTTCCGGATTGGGAAAAAGGAGAGCCCAGGCCACCAGACGCGTTGGGGACACCGCCGAAGATCGTTCCAGAGCCCAATTGACCGTTGGATCCCTTTGGGTCAGCAAGGATCTCAAATCGGTTGCCGTTGTTGGGACTCGGCGTCGCCTGACGCAGAAGTCACCATTGCCGGCGGGCCACTGTCATCCAGGGGCCGAGAGTGGGCTCTGCCAGGTCGCCCATGTTAGGTTGAGCCATTGGCTCAGTAGGTTCCGGCATTGGTGCCGATGAAGATTTGGTCAGAATCCCTGTTCCAGGTGCGCTCTGATTAGCCGGAGGGACAGCAGCTGGACAAGGACAGGGCATCTCTGGGCATGCCTCTTTCGGGTGCCCGTACCGGCCGCACCGAAGATAGATCACGTGCAAGCCCTCGTATTCGATGCGGTAGCTTTGGCCGTCGATGATGATCACTCCCGGCAAGGGTTCATCAAGGTTTAGCTCAAGGCAAACCCTGGCGTATCGACCCCGCTGTGTATTCAAGGTATTCTGGTCCACTCGGTTTGGTTCTCCGATTGCTCTTGTTATGGCTCTCAGGACGGCTTCATTATATAGGTAGAAAAGGAGGCCAGAAATTCTGGTCCAGACCATCGTCGACGAGCAGGCAGCGGTCCACAGGTTGAAGCCAGGCGCCCAGCTCCTAACGGTGAGATAGTGACCGAAGATGATCCATGGACCTTCGGTTGTGACCCTCTTATAATCTTCCTCGCTAGTGAAGTGAGCTAAGTAGAAACCATTCAGGAGATCAAAGAAGGACATGGTTCCCCGAAGCTTCCATAAGTCTCTCACTCTCTTCTCCATGTTGTGTATAGTGAGGAAACGACTGAGCAGCTTGATAACGACGCAATTTTTCCAGCCATCGACGAGCTCATCATGGAAAGAAGGGTGAATGTTCACACTCGGAGGCTGTTGTGAGCCAATCGCCTTCTGAAACCGGATCAAGCCCTCGTGGACCAGGTCTCTGTCAGCGGCAATGTTGGAGGGTGGAGTTTTTGTGGTGATTAGACTGTCTCGGAAAGACACCGGCCTCACATCTGGGGGTTTGTTCGGCGGCAATTTTCCCGAGTCATCAATGTCCATGCCATTCGGTTGAAGCTGTGGTAGCTCAACTTAATTGCTGGGGGGGCGGAAGTTGTGGGTTGTGCAAGTTATGGGGGAGAGGTGCGGTTGGGGAAACGTTGTTCAATGGCGGAGGGTTCGTGGGTTCTGTTTGCAAGTATGTCACCGGAGATCGGTCAAACATGACGCCGGACCGGGAATGAAATTTAGCGTTGGGCACTGATTTCAAGTCAGAGCAAAATCTTTTGAAATTTAGCGTTCTCTTTTTGACACCCGTAACTTTATCGACCAGAAAGGTGAAGCAAGACAAATATATAGCAATTGCTATTAAGTTTCAATAATACATCATTTTTAGAGGTCTAGGGAGTTGAAGAAGCTGAAGTTATCACCAATGAAATGACACAGAACCTGAACCCGTGATTCTTCTTTTTTTTAAGGTAAATAAAGCATTATTTAATCTCTCGCATTCAAAATCGAGCACTATCGAACGCTATTTAGAGATAATTTTATGAAGAGTGAATTTAAGAACTCTTTAAGTAAATCTAAAATTTATTTTTCTAAAAATACGTGAATATACGTTTCATAACACTTAAATCAACTCCATTGGTCATAAAACGTTTTATTGATTGATCCACATCATAGTACAAAGACTAGTAACCTACATTGGTGAAGGCTTTTTTTCGAATTTCATCAGTGACAAGCGATGAAGGCAAGAGACGCACCCGTGATTATTTTTAGGTTAAATAATTTTGTTAATCTCTCGTATTTAACTTTAAGTAGTATCTGATCCTATTTAATGGTCACTTTCTCAAAAGTGAAATCAAAACCTCTTCAAGAAAATTCAAATTTTGTAACAATTGGATCAAGTCATAATTTATTGACTGATCTCCATCATAGTACAAAGAATAGTACCCCATACATCGGTTAAAAGACAAGCGATCATAGATGCAAGAGACGCACCCGTGATTCCTTTTTTTAGGTAAAAGAAAATTCTCAAAAAAAAATTCTTTTTTTAGGTAAAAAATCTCTTGTATTTAGAAGCAAGCACTGTATGACTTTATTTAAGAACGATTTTTTTAATAGTATCTTTTATACTTACAAGATATGAAACTAAGATCTCTTTAAACAATGTCTCATCGATCATAAAGTCTTTTACTGATTTATAAGTCTCATTGTTCATAAAGCCTTTTATTGATTGATCTCCGTGGTACAAAGAATAGTAGGCCTACGTCGATGATTGCTTAAAACAAGCAATCCCAGAGGCAAGAGACGCACCCGTGATTTTTATCTTCAATAAATTTGGATGTTCATGTGATTTCTACTATAAATAGAAGGAAATGGAGACTTCAAATCCATCCATTGAAACCACTATCATGCTCCCTTCCTATCTTTCTTTTTCTGATAGGTAATATTTTATAGCTTCATTATGACAACTACACCCAATTTTTACAACTAAGTACAAATCTCCTCTGAATGTACGCTAGATAGGCAGTGATCAAGATAACATAATGCACTATGATAAGTGTTATATATTATCAAATTACACCATATGGCCCTCCTAGTCAACCTCCTAACCGTCAATTACACCAAAAACAAAGACTATCCACCGAATTCCGAAATTTGCAATTCCCCCATTATAAAACCTCACACCTCTGCACGCCTTTGAACAGGTTATTTTCTCCCTACTAATTTTTTGGGCAAATTAGCCCATTATTTTCTCTCTCTAGGATCCCTAACTTTTGGAAAATGATTGTCCCGTCCCTAAGTTTTGATGATAATAGACTCTCGGGTCCCTGATTGATGTCATCGGCTCTTTTTTTCATTTTTGGTCATAGAAATGACCAAAATATCCTTAAACAAAAATAAAAAAATTCACTCTCTTCAACCTTTGACTAAGAATCATGGTTTTAAAAAATGCGGTCCGATCGGTGGTTTGACCGGTTGGACCGCAAAACAGGCCCTAGACCGGGTCGTTTTTAGGC
Organism: Hypericum androsaemum; assembly: GCA_963995505.1. NCBI lineage: Eukaryota > Viridiplantae > Streptophyta > Magnoliopsida > Malpighiales > Hypericaceae > Hypericum > Hypericum androsaemum. The sequence goes on from OZ023198.1 coordinate 8,179,103, forward strand.
TTTTGACCGGGGTCTGTACTAACCGGACCAAATTTGGTCGGACCGGCCGATTTTGAGGTCCATCCTGATCGGTCGAACCCGGTTAGTACAAAAATGGGTAAAATTAACTTTTTTTTGTGATTTTCGAGGAAAAAAATTGATTTGACAAATTTATAAAATAATAAATAAATAAATAAATAAATAAGTAGATTTATAGAGTGGAGAGATAAAAATTAAGTCTACTTTTTTTGGTATGGAAAATAAGTATATTTTAACCTACATATATATATTATTTAAAATGTTTAAAAATAAAAAAATTTTGGTCCGACCGGTGGTTCGCCCAGTCGGAGCGGGCGACCCGAAGGACGGGAGAAATCCCGGGTCGGCCTCCGGGTCATTTTTTAAAACCATGCTAAGAATAACCAATAACCAAAAACTAATCCAACAATCAAACTAACCAAAATCAAGAACACAACCAAGAATATCAAGAACAAAAAAAAACTCAATTAACTAATGACCAAATTAAATTTAGGATGAATGCCTCTTCCGTCTTATCTCCAAAGGTCAACTTCAAAACTTCTATCGCCTGGCAATTTGTTCATACTATCACGAGACGATGAAGGAGCGGACACCCATTAGGGAAATCTTGATAAAAATGCATACATCTACTATTCGAACAATTAGCACTGTGGATCCAAGTGGACCGCAAATACGCATGCTTTCTATCCCCAATATCGATGGCTTCTCCCCGCTCAATCTCATAACCGAAACAGAAGCAAAACTTCAAGTCGAGCAATTTCACGGTGGAAACTATTATAGCACCAAACCCCACAACCGTTCCCTAACCTATCCGCCATTCTGATTCCCAAATACTATGGTTTCTCGCAATCGTTAAATATTGAATCTTGGAGATTAGGGTTTAGCGGAGGGGCAAAGGGTATCTGAGCGGACACGGGACTCGAGCTCCTTGTACTGAAGGAGCTTCTTGCGTTAATCGGTGGCGGCGGTACGTCACCGTGTGGCCTCGTCCCACTCCCAGTACATATTCTTCTTCGCCACCTACCACGGCGCTGAATGAGGAAGCAGAGAGGAGGGAGGCGGCGTTGGAGATGCCAGGGTTTGGAGAAGAGGCCTTGGCCTCGATTTGCTTAATTGAGGCGGCATCGTCGAGTGCCTCATCTTCCTAGCTCATCATCGAATTTCTGGGTTTCAAGATTTTTTTTTGATTTTGGTTAGTTTGATCTTATTTTTTGATTGATTTTTATTTATTCGTTGTTCTTGGTCAAAGGTTGAAGATGATGAATTTTTTATTTTTGTTTAAGGATATTTTGGTCATTTTTATGACCAAAAATGAAAAAAAGAGCCGATGACGTCAGCCAGGGACCCGAGAGTCTATTATCATCAAAACTTAGGGACGGGACAATCATTTTTCAAAAGTCAGAGACCCTAGAGAGAGGGTGACCAAAGGTCAGGGACGTGAGAGTAATTTGCCAAATCTTTTTTTATCTTTTACTACCAAAAATCTTACTATGTCATTGAAATATTTTTTAGTTTAGGAGTGAATGAGAAATTATTTACAAATGACTTCAAAGAAATTTTATGCTCAAATACTTTGCTGTAGTCAACATTTGTTATAGAATGGACATTATTTTATAAAGCCTTGATCTCCAAAAATAAAATCTTACCCTTTATAAGCATGCAAAAAATTCCACATCCACAAGTGTTCAATCATTTAGTGGAGAAGGTGTACGGTCGTAGTTCAAAAGTCCAATGAGTTTACCTAATCTTTGCTTAGTTCAAGAGTGACTAGATCGAATTCTTTCTTTGACTTTTGAACTATGGCAGTACACCTCTCTCGACTAAATAATTGGACACTAACAAAAGTGGAATCTCTTACATGCCTATAAAGGGTTAATACTTTTTTTTTGAAGATTAGGACTCCCCAAAACAATGCTCATTCCCATTACGGATATGGACTACACTTTGAACCATTTGAGCATAAAATGGTTCTTAAGTCATTTGTAAATGTTTGATCATTATCTTCTAAACCAAAATATTTCAGTGACATGAATAAGGCTTTTGGGAGGCGAAAAGGTTATTAAAAAAAAAGACAAGGAGAATGAAGATGGTTGCAATGGATGGATTTGAAATCTCCATTTCCTTCTAATTAAACTATAAATCACTTGTCCTTTTTACTAATAAAGTTTCACCATTTAGTAAAAAAAATACTAGAAATCACTTGAACATCTGAAACTTTTGATATGTTTTTTTTCTTGTTTCACCTTTTTGGTAGATAAAATGACGGGTGTTAGGTTCTTTAACTCCCTAGACATATATATGTTTTGTATTATCCCTACTTCACGTATCCTTACAAATTAACTTTTAATTTCTGTAAACTTAATTAAATTCCTATGGACGTCATTGAAATTTCAATAATTTTTTTAAATTTTTCAGTAATTACGGAAAATTTAGTGAAGCAATAAATTGTTAAAAATTATAAAATAAGATTATGACTTTCAGTTTTCGTAGTAGGAAAAAATATACAATTTTGGCTTAAATATAATTTCAATTTTCCATACCTTTCACGTTAGATTACGTGATATAGAAAGTGTGCTTCCTTCGCATCAATAAATTTGTCATCTTTACTAATAAAGAACTCGATATATAGCAAGGCGGTCGGACCTCCCAATAGCCGAGTCATTGCGGAAGAACATTGCTCTTTCTGTCAAGATGAGAGATAAAGCATTTTCTTGGGAAGATCCATGGCTTGTCTCCACTTCTCTTAGAGACTTATTCCCTAGAGTCCATCGTATCATTCTTAACAGATTCGATTGTATTACATTGCGGAGTGCATAATCACTGAACGCAACATGATGTATCATTAGACGCGCAATATCGCTATGTCTCGTTTCCAATTGTTCTCTGTAGTGAGTGGCTGCTTCGCAACCGAATCATTTTCGAACCATGAAATGCATTTTGGACGTCTGATTCACTCTATTTCTCGATGCCTCTCCGAATGGACATTTTGGTCTGGACTTTCATCCCGCGTGCAACATCAAGACGTCTTCATTTTGCTGAACTCATGGGATTGTATCTCTTGATTGTGGGGCTATGCAGGTGCAGTAGGAGTAATGTATCGTGGTGTACGGATGTTTAGCCTAGTGGTAGGAGTATAGTATTGGGTTGGTGTATACTGAGTTGTGTGGCTTATGCAACTCCTTGGGCATTTTTGTGTATGAGGAGCGTTGAATTGTGGACACTCTTTCTCTACCGTCGCTTTTTCTTGCTAGTTTTTATCTCGGATTAGTTTTAACATCGTCTATGACTGCAACCTCATTTAAGAGAATATAGAATATTTAATTCATCCTTCAGAAAAAATAAAGTAATGATTAATGCATTAAAATTATTATTTCCCTAAATAAGTTGGGAGGGAGACCTGCGGGCCGGATCCGGAAACTTAATTACTGTTTAGTTATTGGCTAGTTAAAATATGCGTGATATATTGGAAATAGAGTGCTAAAAATAGTTAGGGCAAAAATATTTGTAATCATGGACGAAATGTGGTACTTTGATATTCTATATGCATGTGAAGATGAAGTTTGAAGGTTTTCATTTCTATAAGAAGAATTCTTGAACATATTTGGAGTTATTTAAGATATGAATTAACCATGCTAATAATTTTTAACCAAGTCTGGCATATGAATTAAAGTGCATTGTGTGGTCGTTTCCTTCTAAAGTGTGTCGGAATGGAATTCTATGTGTGTACTGCAACAACATAGATGTTATGAGCCCTTTTTGAAGTATGTTTAGGTATGAGATAGTCTTCTAAGACTTCCACACTAACTTAAATTAGGCCTACTCACTTTATTCTCAATCCTTATAAAGCTAGTTGGACGAGGTGGAACATATCTAGCATCCATTCGATAAAATGAGCATAATTTACTCAATTTTTCTATGTGCGTTATAAGACTCGGATATATTGGTGAATGCAACTACAGTAAAACCTCTCTAAAGTGATATCGGTGGGACCGGTAAAAAATATCACTTTAGAGAGGTTATCAAATAAAAGAACTTTACGTTTTTACTTCAAAACTACTAAAATTAACTTTTTGGTCAAGAAATACGTAAATACCAAAAAAATACTTTGAATATATTCAAGTCACTTAAAATCTCGGCTTATAACGTTATTCAAATTCAATACTTTATTTAAATATTTTTTGCAACAATAAGACGACGATAACAAGAACCATTTGAAGATAATTTAGAATATGAATGATGATGTAAAATTTATCAAAAAAGTAATTCTAACACAAATTGTATCTAAGAATATTTTTCACATTTGTTAAATATGTGAAAAAATATATATTTATTAAAAATATCACTTTATGCAAAAGTTGGGACCAAGATTTACACCTAACATGTTCTAAAAAAATATTAGTTATTACGATAGAGGGGTTATTAAATTTTAACACTGGTCCCGACTCAGGACCGGGATTTTTTTTATCAATTTAGAGAGGTTATCACTTTAGAGAGGATCACTTTATACATATTTTAATGTAATTGAAGCTCTCGGTCATCAATTAATCAAAACTAGGATTAATTATGATTAGAGCCACTAATTATGGCTTCCATCATTTAACTAGGCTCTCAACCCTAACAAATCCATAATTACTAAGTTCATCTCTATGAGTTATTTGCCATGTGTCTCGATCTCTATTCACCACTTGACTAATATGGTAATTAATTAGTTTGTTAACCCTACACTTCCCTATTTTTATGTTTAATTGGGATCCTAATCCATGTGGTCAAACTTATAGACATTAAGTTACACTAATCACCGCTTATTTTATAGTGAGTATCATTCTTAGACTAAGGTTTATTCCAGGATGCGGTAGTTACTGTTTTTTAACCTTCTCTATTGCGACAGTTACTGTTCTTGTACATCGCAAAATGGACAGATTCTTGTAACAAGAGAATCAAAGCAATTATATTTTTCTATCCATTTTTCTGTTATTTCATTTTCACCAAATAATAGTATCTTTTAAATATTTTTCTTCTCTCATAAATGGCTTAAGTAACTCGAGGACACCTATAATGTTTAATAGATTTACACTCAGAAGGATTTTTTATAAGTAAACAACTTATTAAAACCTTGCATGATTTACATATTACATACTAGTTACAAATTAGAGCCAACAGTTGGCTCCTCCTACTCCTGTACTCCTACGTAACCTTGATTACATTGTTCAACATTGCGTTGGCTCAATATAATCATTCCCGGACAGAATGAAGTAGATGTTCTCGGTCACTTCCGACACTCCGAAAAATTATACGATTTCCGTGACTTCAAATCCCCCACAATAATGCCATGTAGAGTGAAAATCAAAATTTCTCGATCATTCTTCTCCGAATTCTTCCCCGAACTAGTCCATTCCAACCCAACAATAAGTAATTAAGGATGAATGCCTGCACAAAAAGATTCCCAACTTCCGAACAAAGAGATTCCAAAATTTCCATACGAATGAGCAATGTAGAAACACATAGTCACATGGTTCATCATCTATTTCACAAAATGGACAAAGAGATTCCAAACACTTGAACAATTATGTTCGTCTACAAGGACATAGCACCCGCGATTCAATAATACAACACATATACAAGTCTAGGGAGTTGAAGAACCTAGCATCCCAAAAAAGAAGAAGCAAGCGAAATACAGAGCAATTGCTAAGAAGTTTCGGATGTTACAGTGATTTATAATACAAATAGAAGAAAATGGGATGGAGAGGACTTACCTCACAGATGTGCGAGTCCCGGGAATACTAATGCTTGTATTTATTTTATGTTACTTTGCCCAAACTATATTCACTACTTCATTCCACCAGAGATAATAAAAAATTCATCTTATGATTTTTCTTAATTTTTCAGTTTCTTCCCCTCGTTGCCTCTTTCTTTGACGCTAAATTTGTTTAAACAATAATATAAAAATATTAAATTGATTCCACTAATCATAATTCCTTTCCCTGTTCTTACTAGTTAATATTTTAGTTCGCACATCAGATATACATATATACATATTTTGGGCAAGTATATTAACATATTCAAAAAACATATGCAGAACCAAGCTTTGTCGAAGCGCGCATCTTTCATTATCGGAGAAAAGATAAACAACGAAAAGTTCATTTTAATAGCTTAATATTTTTTATTAAGTACTATGTAGTTCAAAATATTTATCAACAACAGAGTTCTTCTATTGATACTTTTGGCCAAAAAAATTTAAGGCTTTTAGAGGATTTATTAATTAAGCTCAGACTTCTGTCTACTTAATGCCAAAGACCTGATGACCGTTACTAACACACAAAGACACACAGATAGCAAAGTAAACTACTAAATTGAATTCTCTTATTATCTCCGTTGGATGAAGTAATGAATATAGTTTAGAGTAAAAATGTTGCATAAACTTACAATAGACCTTTTAGAATCAAGAAATTGGTGTCTGGTGATCCATCAGCAAAAGAATCCTCGTCTGGATAGGCGAATCTTTCGAAGTTGAAATTAACTATTGCGAGTAAGGGAAATTACTTATTGGTGATCCATAATATGGATTACCCTATTATTTTCTTATAGATAGGTAAGGAGAAATATGGTAGTTGCAATGGATGGATTTTAAGTCTCCGTTCCCTTCAATTTATACTAGAAATCACATGAACATACCAAATTTATTGAAACTTCCTAGCAATTTCTATGTATTTGTCTTGTTTCTCCTTTTTGGTAGATGGAATCACGGTGAGGTCTCTTGCCTCTGTTTTGAACAAGTCTTGCCTCTGTCAATCACGGGTGCGTATCTTGCCTCTGTCTTGCCACTGTGATTGCTTGTCCGAAGCATTCACGGATGTACGGGTACTATTCCTTGTACAATGGAGATGAAAAAGAGTTGTATTTTATTTATTTAAGGAGATTTTGAGTTTAAAGTCTTGCAAATATAAAGGAAAATAGCTAAGTTCATATTCTAATCAACCAATAATGATAAGCGAAGGGAGTTATGAGCCAACTATTTGAATTCTAGTTAAACTTTTTTAAATTAGATATCAAATTTTATTAATCAAAAGAAAAGAAAAAAACAACAATGTGCAAACTCACATTAGACTCTCATACTCAAATTATCTCACAAACGTATACTCAAGAGCAACCTAAATTTATTTATGCTATTGGTACCTAAAGCGGGTACACAAATTATTCTCTCGCACTAGATCGTATGAAGTTGCAGCCCCAACATCTGGAAAAAATGTTGTCGTTGTAAAATGCAGTAAAAAAAACCAATGACATGAAAAAAGAGCGTGTACGTTCAAACTGCAAAAAGCAGGTGTAACAATGAATTGACTGAAGTCGAGGGTAGGTATAATATTGGTGTATAAAATACTTCTAAAAAATTAATTCTTGTTTCGCCCTACCATCAATACATATTTTGTGTTTTGATATAAGATTTGATGCTTCCCTGTTTCAGCAGTGACATATTGTTTCCTTTTCCAAAAGACGCAAGCAAAAATGGCTGCATGGCAAATAACCATATAGGAGAACTTAGTAAATACGGACTAGTAAGGGTTTAGGTTCTAGTTAAAGGACGAAAGCCATAATTAGTGGCTGGCTCTAAGCATATGTAATTCTAATTTTGGCTATTTGATGAGCTAGAGCTTCAATTGGTTGATGATAACGTCTAGTGCTACGAAAACTGATCTCATAACTATAATAAACAAACAACATTAATCATCTTTGTACATAACTGTTAGGATTTGTCCGTGAATTCTCATTAGAATAGAACTCTAACTTTTATTATAAAATATATTGGATTTGACTCTTATAAATAGGAGGGTAGGGGTTAATTGGCCACGGTAGGATACGAACCCTGCCAACGATGCGATGAGATCAGACCACAAAGTGTGAAATTACAGATCATTGTAGATCAGTTCGTGATGGAAGATCTCGACCCGATGCTTACAACCAAACAAGAACTTTGGTATGAAGACCACGACCTGCTGCTCGAGTTGAAACGAAGAACTTTGATAATGTCATAGACGCCACAAATGGTGATGAAGAGCCGATTGATAAGCTGATGGTGAACTTGACGGAATCGCTTTGCCACGTTCGAACAATTCCGTAGAACCAAGAGAGGGCAATGGTCACATTTTTAAATCAACAGTAGTCTACCTCTTCTCATTGCACAAGCCTTTATAAATAGGCTCAATATTACAAAGAGATTCCTACCAAACAACTCCTAAAAAAGAAATAATATGGCTGAAAAGAGAAATTAAAAATAAATCTAATCTATTTCTTTTAAGAAGGCTATAAACGTAATTATCAAGCATAATCAAACCAAAAATTGCTGGAATATAATTTTCTAATCAAAACTAATGGCTAAAACTAAACTTCCTTCATAGAATCGCCTAATTAAAGAGAACAAATCTTCTAGAACTTTGGTGCTGAATTTTTTTCTTAAACATGAGTGAATGCTCCATTTCAATTTGAATTTCGTGAAGCCACATTGGACTTCAATAAACCCACTTTAGTCCAACTCTTTGATATAAGCTTGAAAATTAGCCCGCTGAATTGTAACTTGAAGCGATTTACATATGCTCTCACAATTGGTCAGATTGGAACTTTATAAAGCTGCTAGGATTCATATCATTTCCCTCCTCTTGAAAGGAATTTGTCCTTAAATCTTTGCATATGCCATGCCTTTGTCAATTAATAATCATGTTGGAACAAGGTTGAATCTTTGAACATCGTGTTTGCACTTGAAAGCTTTCTCTCCAACATAATAGATACTTCGAACATAAATAATATGAATTCTTCTCCCAACCAAAAGTTAAAGACATACTTATTCGAATAAGTCTTTCTACAGCCTTCAAACTATTCCACAAATTGATCAATGGTGAACCTCCAACATAATCAAACTTGCCAACTCCCAAGAAGTCAATATGCCCAACATGGTCAACATGAAAATCTGGAGACGTATAGGTTATGGGATGAACCTCTTCCTTTTCAACAGCATCAACAAGTTCTTCATATTCACCATCAACAGAAATTATGCACTTCTTTATGTGAACAGCATCCACCACTTCTGATTTATTGAACAAATCCTTCACGTAAAGTAGTGACATGGTATGCTCATCAAAATAGTCTCTAAAAAATAAGTCAACAGAATATTCATCACACTCCTCCCAAGTCAAAACCACTTCAAGAACTTCAAGAGAAGAAACATTCATATCAATTTCAAAACCACATACATTATCCTCAATGTTGTACTTAGTGTGAATGATGTTCTCACATTGCACTTTATCAACTTCTTTTGCATGCAAGTCATTTTTTCTTGCTAATAACATAAGTTTTCCCGGTTTCTTCATCATCCCATATTGTAACTCTTTTAGTGTTATCACCAACTAGTTAAGGTCTCCCTCTATGTCTTATATTATAATCTCCTGCATCGAATGATGCGAATCATAAAGAAATGGATCAAATTGGCATGGGGTCTGGCAGATCTGCAAATGATATTATTCAAGTGCCAATTGGACCTGTTACAAGAGCACGTGCAAAGCACTTTAAGTCACAACTTAATGGGCTGATTTCGAAGCTTATGTCGGAGAGTTGGGCTCAAGCAAATTTATTAAAGTCCATGGATCAAGAGCCACGAAATTTAGCTGAGTTTATGACAATAATACATGTTCTAGAAGGCCATTCCAGCAAGAAAGATCCAGAAGTGTGTTGTTTAGGAAATTAGTTCCAGCAACTTTTGGCTTGCTTGTCACGTTTTGGCCTTCCTAAAAGGCTTGGATTTGATTCCTATTTTAGTTTCCGTTTCCAGCCAGATTTTTGTTCCTTTTTAGGAGATGTTTGATTAGGAATCTCTTTGTAATATTGAGCCTATTTATAGAGGCTTATTCAATGAGAATTGGCAGAATATTTTGATAAAAAAGGTGAGCAAGTCTCTCTCTTGGTTCTAAGGAACTTCCCAAACATAGCGGAGCAATTCCGTTGAGTTCTCCTTTGACTTATCAAGTGAATCACCATCACCATTTGTGGCATCATCGATATATCAAGGTTCTTTGTTTCAACTCAAGCAGCAGGCCGCGTCCTTTATACCAAGGTTCTTGTTTGGTTGTGAGCATCGGGTCGAGATCTCCATCACAAACTGATCTAGAATGATCTGGGATTTCTACGCTTCTTGGAAGGGTCTCGCGCATCGTTGGCGGGGTTCGTATCATTTGGTATCAGAGCTCGAGGTTCTGTTTCAGTTTTATCTATCTTATTAATTTGGTATCAGAGCTCGAGGTTCTGTTTCAGTTCTATCTATCTTATTAATTTCATTTTTCATCTTTAATACTCAGTTTGTAATTTTCTATTCTCATTGTTTGTTAGTTCCCGAAAAAAAAAGAACAAAAAAGAGAAAAAAGGACGAAAAAAAGAAAAAAGGGGAAAAAAGGTGGAAAGTTTAAAGAAAAGTTTCTCAGATTTTTAGAAGAAGTTTGAAGCAAGGATTCTAGAAGGAAAGTTGTAAATGTCTCCAAAGTTGAAAGGAAAGTTCTTTGAAGTGTAGAAGAATAAGATTGAAGCAAGGATTCTGGAAGATCACAAGTTGTCGCTTTAGATCAGATTGGTGCACAAGGAACCATTGTTCTACAGTCCAAGAAGAGTTGCTGTGTTTGGTGGTTCCAAATAGATCCAAGGGAGGGATCAACGAGCAGAAAAAGGCAAGAATGGTGAGAATATTAGAGTGAGTAAAAGCCAATTTGTTTAAGTGAAACACGAGGGAATTGAGTGCATCACATCCTTGAGTGTAAACACGTGAGGGAGAGAATTGGTGAGGTCCATTTTTTTTCTAACCTTGTTTTATTTGCAGCAAAATATGTCTAACAATAGTAACGAAGAAGGTGTGCCTGGTTGGTTTGATCCAAAGTTTCACATGGATACTTTGATGAGTGAGATTAGGCGATTGATTAAGAATGGGTTGGAGGAGATGAATGTACGAATTGATAAGCTAGAGAATAAATTGGAGCTATCACAAGAAGTTTCTCATGTGAGACGAGCTCAACCGCAAGAAACTAGGTGTAGAAACGACGGAGACGTGGGAGCTGGGTTTTTTGATGATGATGATGGTGATTCAGTTGTTGGCAGTAAGAGACATGGTGAGATTTCTAGTGAAACTAGAAATAGAGGAGATGGCAATCTGGGCAGTATTAAGATGAAGATTCCTTCATTTCAAGGAAGGTCTGACCCGGAAGCTTATCTTGAGTGGGAGAAGAAGATGGAGTTTGTCTTTGATTGCAACAACTATTTGGAAGTAAGGAAGGTAAAATTAGCTGTAACTGAGTTTTCTAATTATACTCTTACTTTGTGGAACCAGTTTATTACAAGTAGGAGGCGGAATGGAGAGCGCCCATTGGAGACTTGGGAGGAGATGAAAACGGTGATGAGAAAGCGATTTGTACCAAGTCACTACTATCGTGAGTTTTACAAGAAGCTACAAGGTCTCAAACAGGACAGCAAGAGTGTTGAGGATTACTATAAGGAGATGGAGATTGCTATGATCCGAGCTAATGTTGAAGAGGATCGAGAAGCCACAATGGCTAGGTTCTTATGTGGATTGAACCCTAAAATTCAAGACAAAATGGAGATGCAACATTATGTGGAATTAGAAGACATGGTGCACATGGCCAACAAGGTTGAACACCAACTCAAAAGAAGGAGTAGTTCACGTGCAACCAATAACCTCGGTTCTTCTACATGGAAACCGAATTATGCAAAGAAGATGAAAATGCCACAAGTGTCCAAAGCGGAGCATAAAACAAAGAGTACCAACCATGCTTCTCAAAGTAAGATGGAAACTTCTACATTTAGGAATCGTGACATTAAGTGTTTCAGGTGTCAAGGAAGGGGACACGTTGCAAGTCAATGTCCCAATAAACATATCATGGTTATGTGAGATAATGGAGAGATCGAGACCGACAATGAAGATGAAGAAGATGACATGCCACCGTTGGAAGATGTTTCTAAGGAGGAGTATTCAACCCCTGGTTCATTAACATTGGTGGCAAGGAGAGCATTGAACTTGCAAGCTAAAGAAGTTGATGAAGTACAGTGGGAGAACATCTTTCATACTAGGTGCTACATCAAGGACAAGGTATGTAGTATGATTATTTATGGTGGTAGTTGTACTAATGTTGCAAGCACAACAATGGTGGAGAAGTTGGGGCTGTCCATGTTGAAACATCCTAGACCGTACAAGTTGCAATGGCTGAATGATAGTGGTGAGATAAGGGTGAACAAGCAAGTCTTAGTTGCATTTCGGATTGGTAAATATGAAGATGAGGTGTTGTGTGATGTAGTGCCAATGCAAGTGGGACACTTGTTGCTAGGGCGGCCATGGCAATTTGATAGGCGTGTGAAGAATGATGGATTCACAAACAAATATTCTTTTGCACTCAAAAAAAGTCCAGTCACTTTTGTGCCATTGACACCACAACAAGTATATGAGGATCAGATCGGATTTCAAAAGGAGAGTGATGAAAAGAAAAGGAATAAGAGTAAAAAAGAAGCAAAAAAAATGAGGGTGAAACAGAAAAAAGAAAAGAGGGCGAGACAAGAAAAGAGTTTATATGCAAGAGTGAGCGAAATCAAGTTAGTAATGTTTTCAAAAGAGCCAATGATTGTACTTAGGTACAAAGAGGCATTTTCTAACAAATTGGATCTTGCTTTGCCAAGTATTGTTGTCACTCTTTTGCAGGAGTTTGCTGATGTCTTTCCTGAGGACCTACCACCAGGGTTACCACCAATACGGGGAATCGAACATCAAATTGACTTTGTTTCAAGTTCAGCAATTCCAAACCGACCAGCCTATAGGAACAATCCGGAGGAGACAAAAGAGCTTTAACGACAAGTAAGTGAATTGTTGCAGAAAGGGTATGTGAGAGAGAGCATGAGCCCTTGTGTTGTTCCAGTTTTACTTTTGCCAAAAAAGGATGGAACATGGAGAATGTGTGTTGATTGTCACGCCATCAACAACATAACTGTAAAGTATCTTCGTTATATTCCTCATTTAGATGATATGTTGGATGAGCTGCATGAATCTTATGTGTTTTCTAAAATTGATTTGAAAAGTGGTTATCATCAGATTAGAATGAAAGAAGGAGACAAGTGGAAAACTATCTTTAAAACAAAATATGGATAATATGAATGGATGATCATGCCTTTTGGTTTGTATAACGCTCCAAGCACTTTTATGAGAATCATGAATCATGTTTTGCGTCCATTTATTGGCAGATTTGTTGTCGTCTATATACTTATTTATAGCAAAAGCTTAGATGATCATGTAGTACATTTGAAATCTATTTTGGATGCACTTAGGAAGGGTGAGTTATTTGCTAATATGAAGAAATGTACTTTTTGCACAAACAAGCGTGTTTTCTTAGGATATGTTGTTGCTGATCAAGGTATACAGGTTGACGAAAAGAAGGTACGTGAAATCCAAGATTGGCCAAGTCCCACAAGTGTAGCAAATGTAAGGAGTTTTCACGCACTTGCTAGCTTCTATCGGAGATTCGTAAAGAATTTTAGTAGCATTTCTGCACCACTTACTGAAATGATCAAGAAGAATATTGGATTTCAATGGAGAGAAGAACAAGAAAAGGCATTTCAACTAATCAAAGGGAAGTTGACAAATGCACCATTATTATCTTTACCTAACTTTTCCAAAACATTTGAAATTGAATGTGATGCTTCAAGTGTTGGTATAGGCGATGTTCTTATGCAAGAAGGACGACCAATTGCTTACTTTAGCAAAAAATTAAGTGGGGCAACCTTAAACTAACCAACTTATGACAATGAGTTGTATGCATTAGTTCGAGCTTTGAAAATATGGCAACACTATCTATGGCCTAAGGAATTTGTGATACACACTGCCATGAATCATTGAAACATTTGAAGGGTCAACACAAGCTGAACAAAAGGCACGCGCGTTGGGTGAAGTTCATTGAGATGTTCCTGTACGACATTCGATACAAGCAAGGTAAGGAGAATGTTGTTGCTGATGCCTTTTCTCATAGGTGTGCATTACTTTCTACTCTTGATGCAAAATTACCTGACTTTGAACACATTAAAGAGTTATATACTGACGATAAAGACTTTAATGAGGAATATCGAGCTACTGAGAAGATTACATTTGGAAAGTTTTATAGGCATGATGGATTTCTATTCAGAGAAAATAAGTTATGTGTTCCTAATTGTTCTATGCGAGAGTTATTGGTTCATGAATCCCATAGTGGAGGATTAATGGGGCATTTTGGAGTTGCAAAAACTTTGCATATTTTGCAGGAGCATTTTTATTGGCCTAAACGTGGAAGAGATTCAATTTTTTTGGTTGTGGATAGATTCTCTAAGATAGTTCACTTTATTCCATGTCACAAAATTGATGATGCTTCCAATATTGTTGACTTGTTCTTTAAGGAGGTTGTGAAACTACATGGTATGTCTAGAACAATTGTTTCTGATAGGGATGCAAAGTTCTTAAGCTATTTTTGGAAGACTTTGTGGTGCAGGCTTGGTACTAAGCTCTTGTTTTCTACTACTTCTCACCCACAAACTGATGATCAAACAGAAGTGGTTAATAGGACATTGTCTACTTTGTTGAGGGCAATCATTAAGAAGAACATAAAAATATGGGAAGAGTGTTTACCACATGTTGAGTTTGCCCACAATTGATCTGTTCATTCTGTTACTCAGTTTTCTCCTTTTGAAATTGTGTATGGATTTAATCCTTTGACTCCATTTGATTTAACTCCTTTACCACTAACTGAGCGTGTTAATTTAGATGGCATAAAGAAGGCTGAGTTTGTCAAGAAGATTCACGAGAAAGCAAGACTCAACATTGAGTGACGAACGGAGCAATACGCAAAATAAAAAAACCAAGGGCATCATAAGGTGGTTTTTGAACCTGGAGATTGGGTTTGGTTGCATATGCAAAAAGAGTGCTTTCTGGCGCAAAGGCGTTCCAAGTTGCTTTCAAGAGGAGATGGTACTTTCCAAGTGATTCAAATAATTAATGACAACGCTTACAAGTTGGATTTACCTAGTGAGTATAATGTGAGTGCAACTTTCAATATTTCTGACTTAAGTTTGTTTGATGTAGGCGATGAAGATTTGAGGACAAATCCTTTTCAAGAGGAGGAAAATGATGTGAATCACAAAGCAATGGATCAGATTGGCATGGGGTCTAGCGGAGCTACAAATGATGTTGAAAAGTGCCAATTGCTGTTACAAGAGCACGTGCAAAGCGCTTTAAGTCTCAACTTAATGGGCTGATTTCGAAGCTTACGTCGGAGAGTTGGGCTCAAACAAATTTATTAAAGTCCATGGATCAAGAACCATGAAATTTAGCTGAGTTTGTGAGAATAATACATGTTCTAGAAGGCCATTCCAGCAAGAAAGATCCAGAAGAGTGTTGTTTAGGAAATTAGTTCCAGCAACTTTTGGCTTGCTTGTCACGTTTTGGCCTTCCTAAAAGGCTTGGATTTGATTCCTATTTTAGTTTCCCTTTCCAACCAAAATTTTGTTCCTTTTTAGGAGATGTTTGATTAGGAATCTCTTTCTAATATTGAGCCTATTTATAGAGGCTTATGCAATGAGAATTGGCAGAATATTTTGATCAAAAAATGTGAGCAAGTCTCTCTCTTGGTTCTAAGGAACTTCCCGAACACAGCGGAGCAATTCTGTATAGTTCTCCTTCGACTTATCAAGCAGATCATCATCACCGTTTGTGGCATCATCGACATATCAAGGTTCTTTGTTTCAACTCAAGCAGCGGGTCGCGGTCTTTATACCAAGGTTCTTGTTTGGTTGTGAGCATTGGGTCGAGATCTCTATCACTAACTGATCTAGAACGATCTGGGATTTCAACGCTTCTTGGACGGGTCTCGCGCATCGTTGAGAGGGTTCTCTTCAAAACACATTACGCAAAACACAAATGCATTAAATGGAAGAAAATGTCATAAGAGCATAAATAACGAGATAGGGTTAGAAAAGGCTCAATTGTAGAGGTTGTCTTGCTCTCGTACCATCACAGAGCTCCTCGCCTCCCCGGGAGAGCTTCTCCTCAAAGCCTCGTAATACCCTAGCTTTTTGGTGTCTAATGTCAAAAGCATAGCTAGGTTAAGGGTAGATGGGGTATTAATAGTTCAACCCCTCTCTCCATCCCAAAAACATATAAAAAGACTAAGATGTCCATAAAATATCTTCACATTCCAGGTAAAATTCTTCAGGCGCCATTCAGCGGGTTATTCATCATTTGGTGCTCGATTGTATCTTTAGTTGTTTGGTGTGTAAATCTTCTGATCAAAAGTGGACAGGAGATTTCGAGGGGTCCGAGCTGACTATGGGCATCGTTCGGTGCTAGTTTCACCGCTCGATTGCCTGCACAGGGCAATTGCCATTTAGTGAGATATACGTTAAACGGTGTCTTTAGCACATTTTCAAACTTGGCCTCTGAAGAGTGGATTTTTAGGTTCACCTTGCAATAATAGGGAGTATGTGTATAATGTCGAACCACAAGGAGCGGGTTCAAGACATCCCGAGCGAGTTGCAATTAAGATTAGGTTGATTAGTATTTTATGAGAGGTTTGGGTGAAACAAGCAATGAAAAAGATTAAGTTGAAAGGGTTTAAAGACAATTTAAAGGAAATTGGGCTAGGTTCTCTTTGCACATCCCTACTTGCTTGGTCTCTCTTGTGCTTTTATGTCCGTGGTGGGCCTAGGTGAACTATGGCATGGTGCTTCACGGCTAAGTACTTCACGCCACAAAGAAGGTACTAAGGGGGTCCTGGCGAGAACGTCACTCACACCTAATGTTGGTAAGTTGTCAACCTCACCTAAGTGTCGAGACCACCACTCTTGCCCTCCTAAATCTCATTCATTACTGCACCACCCTTAGGCCAACTACACACCTCCATTCTCAGCAAAGTTCATTCTCATGACTAAGTCCATCGTGTAAATGTATAGTCTAGCGGTTAGGCTTTTCCACTCTCCCCTTCACGGCTAAGTACTTCGAGTCACGCTACAACCGATTGGGAAGGACTCTAGGTCGTTAGTAGCGCTACTCGCCACTAGGTTCTAACAGATGTCTATTACCGAACGCATTATGCCCTCTAACCGCTACACGCTCAAAAGGTTAAGCCCATTCAAAACTAAGCATTTCGGGAGCACTAAGGCACCCGACCCAAAAGAAAACTACTCACACATCATCATTTAATCAAAATGACAATGCATGAAAGGGAACAATGTCACAAGAGCGGAATTAAAAGAGAGGGATAGAGAATGCTCAATCGTGGTAACGAGCCGCTCGATCCTCTCCCGGTATCCACTCCTTACTCTTTGAGCTCCTCCTCTTAAAAACCCTAACTTTAAGTCTTTAGTGTCAAAGCTTATAAATTGAGAGTTTGAGGGGGGTATTTATAGAGAAGTCCCCCCTCAAACCTAGAACAAGGAAAAATGTCTAAAATACCCTCAAAACATTTAATTCTCCCGAGCAAAATTTGGCAAAAATGTCGTTTGGTTTAAGGTGAGCCATCCGGCGAGCTGAGCTAGGGGTGAGCAAACAAACCGAAAACCGTCAAACTGGACCAAAAAAACCGGACCAAACCAGACCAAATGCAAAAATGGTCCAGTCCGGTTTGTAAAAATACCCAAAATCTGGTTCCCGGTCCGGTCCGGTCCAAAACCCAGTTTTTGTTCAGTTTTTGGTAATCCAGTCCAGTTTTTGGTCGGACCGGACCGCACCTGGACCGGACCATAGTAGGTACGGTCCAGTCCGGTTTGCAATATCTCTAAAATTCCGGTTCCGGTCCGGTCTGGTTTTTCCAGTTCGGTTGACTTGCTCACCCCTAAGCTGAGCTGGCAGGAGATTCTGGGTTTTCGGCACCGATTGGCGGGTACGGACTTCATTCGGTGTCTTAGGCACCGCCGGTGGCAATTCTACAGTTCGGCAGGTTCTGCATGAAAAGCTCACCCTGTTCCCTTTAAACGCCGCTCGTTGGGCTGGGGGCATTGTT
The DNA here is from genome assembly GCA_963995505.1 of Hypericum androsaemum. Lineage (NCBI taxonomy): Eukaryota > Viridiplantae > Streptophyta > Magnoliopsida > Malpighiales > Hypericaceae > Hypericum > Hypericum androsaemum. Next base: position 8,197,171 of record OZ023198.1, read on the forward strand.
CGGTGGGACATAGAGAGTAGAGGAAAATCCAAATGAAGTCCTCCCATCATCCTTCAGAAGGGCCACTATTCGGTGTATTTCTGCAGGAGAGGCGCCGGCCGGTGAAATTTTTGCCATTCGGTGGGTGTAACTTAGTTCCGGCTGGCTATCTCTCGGCTTAATTCTTCCAACGCTCGCCTCTTCTCACTTGATCCTTGCGTCCTTGCAAAATTCTCTTCTAAAAGATACGAAGACAAAAGGGTGAAACCATCCTAGGCAACAGACCTAAGAATGACGTAAAAATGACTCAAACCGAATCGATACCAGGTTTAAATGATCGTAAAATGAGGGAATAAAATGAGTGTTTCTTACGCTCATCACACCCCCATGCTTGAATCTTTGCTTATCTTCAAGCTAAAGACTCAAAGACATAAAAACTTAGGGCAAGAGTTGGCACACCCTTAGCGAAAAGAACACCCCACAATTTTGATCTCTTGTCGCAAGACTACCTCACTACAAAATAGCTCACTCCCCGAAGTGCAAAACATAGGAATACGCAAGGACTAGACCCTCGAACATTTAAACAAGCTCTAACCCGAAGATGGTGAGGCTAGGGGGTTGACCACTTAGAGGACAGGAAATGATTTAAGCTCACTCTTTTAGTAGTCAACTTTCCTATCACTCGCGAATATGTTCGGGGTCAAGAGATATCTGACTCCCACTTAGAGTCGCCTCACATGAAATGGGTTCTGCGATCAAGGAAACCCTATCCTGGGTTGTAATGGGTTTAAGCTGCCAAATTGGACCGAGTTTTGCAGTCTTGATGATCTTCGCTTGGCAAGCCGCCAAATTGGACCGAGTTTTGCAGTAGTCTGACAATCGCTGCTAGAATCTGGAAAGAGTGGGGACCTATAGGTGGTTGTTGTAGACCATTATGGTTCCCATTCCATATAGGAACAGATGATTCCAACAGCGTCCTTTTTCGTGGAGCATCCCCTACAGCTTTCTTCCTGATTTCGTGCCATTGCTTTGGCTTGGTCTCTCTTCTCACGCCTAATTATCCTTTCGAGTACTCCGATGTCAACCTTAAGCACAGTGTTTGTGTCAAGGTCTAGTCCTTCACTCCGGGTTCTTGGCATGCACTAGAGAATCCTGAAAAAGAAAGCACAAGAAATCAGCAAGTTTGCTATACAAAACCAATTACTTTTGATTTTATGTCCTAAAATCTCAATTCCGTGTCGACGGCGCCAATTTGATATACGAAAAATTGACAAGCAATGAAACACACAACCAAATAGTATAGTGATTAAGTAAGGTTCGTAACTGAGGGTTGTAACACAAAATCGAAACAATTAATTATGTGAAGTGGGAGAATTAAGAGGTTTATAAGGTATGTAATGAATTGCAAGAAAGTAAACAAAATCGAGAACGTAAATAAAAGAGTTGTAAATTCGATGGAGACAAACGAGCACGATACCTTATGGATTAACTACCTATATCAAGATTTTGGTTCTTATGAAGCTCTAACTAGTACCCGGAGTATTCTAATGCACCTTCTTAACACTTTCGCTCATTAGAAAGATAAAACCAAGATAGCAAAGACCTAAGTTACTAATCAACGCTTTCGCTCATCAATTAGACTTAGAACTATACTCATTCCAATTATGAAGATTCCTCCTAGTGGGTTATTCTTACGATATCAAGATATCTCATTAATACCTAAGAATATGTTAATTGGATTTTTCCATTGATTTGAGTGCCTCTCGGTCCACTCTCATCAATTATAATCATAACCTAAGTGATCAAGTTAGGCCAAGCATTAAGCACACAAATTCACAACTAATACTTAGAATATTCGAACCATAATTCACATAGGCAATCAATCACATATTAGAGCATCGCACTATGAGAAAATCTACTCGCTAAGCATCGCAACAACGCAAGAGAAATCAATAGAAAACATCATAACAAAAAGCATAAGTATAGGAAAATAGGAGGCTTAGTCGTTCGAGCAAGCCTCACCAATCTCCTCCACGAAGCTGAACGAAATTCTGACTTTATTGATCCCTAAAAGCTGTCTCAAATTTGCAGTAGAAAGTATGAATAAAACCTAAGAGACTAAGACCTATATATAGTCAAAAACCTAACACGAAAATAGGAAAACCTAGAGGAGGTTTAACCTAAACTAGGAGTCTTTCTAGCCAAGTAATAATATAATTATGATCTTAGTGCCAAAATAGGAGGCCAAGAGTCGAATACTTCCTAAACGAGTCAAATTCTCAACTAAATACGAAGTCCGAAATAAGCTGGCATCGGGCAACTTGCGGCCATTAGTTGAATTGCGGCTGCTAGTTGGGTCTTCAATCAACATTCTGTGTCCCCTCACTAGCAGTCACTAGTTGACTAGCGACGGGGAGTCCTCCAAGCTTTTCACTCCATCTGCCTCATCATATCTTCGTATTCTTTGATTTTAGCCCTCTTCTGCTCCAAATTTGGTCTTAACTATAAAAGAGAAAATGTAGATCTCTCTTCACAAAACACGACAAAGGGTAGAAATCCACTCCATGACACAAATATATGAAAATGACATAAGACTCAATGGAATAAGGTAAAATTGGACGAAAGCATGACTAAACACATACGAAACACACGACAGAACATGACCGTATACACACTCATCAACGATCAAACCCAACAGATTGAGCCTGTTCTTACCATGCTTCCTTTACAAATAACCCCTTAAGATAAGACCTATGCACAACCTCGGACTAGATGTCAAAGGTGGGAGAAATTTGGAAAGTAGTTTAGCATGGCAAGCGTGTGTATTCAAAGAATGGATAGGCTCAAAGGGGTTTAAATTAAGGAAGAACTAATGGGTTGGCTTTATGGCACTAGGCTCAAACAACAAGTGTAAGTAGGATATCCCACTCATCCAGAACATATAGGCACCTCATGAACCAAAATTGGAGATGGAAATTTCCTCCTTCGGCTCAAAACCTTTCATAAGGTCCCACATCAACCCCACACGCTCACCCTACAACAGGAGATAGTGAGCTTAAACTATCAAGGGTGTAGAAAATCCACATTCCTACGCCTTTACACCTGGGATATGATCCCTAAAAGGTATGAGGTTTAGCTTTAGACGAAAAATAAAAAATTGAGGGGGGTCCAATTTGCCAAAAATGTACCAAAACTTAGCCTAAGCAACTTGATCTAGACCTAAGCATGAAAGTTCCCCAACACTTGAATGACACATTGTCATCAATGTGGGAAGAGTTAGGAAAAGAAAATGACAATGAAAACGGGTGACTTTGATGACCTCTCTGGTCAACAAGGTCTTAAAAACAATTCAATCAAAAGCACAAATCAAGACCTCTGTGGTCACAACGAATACCATGATTGAGGACAAAAACAAAATGACAACATGATCATGACTTAGGAGGAGAGATAGGGGACGTCCCTGGTTTGGCGGGTCTTGGTTGGGGAGCACTTTGGAAGTGAGCAGAGTTGCTCCCCTACTTCAGCCATCGGTCGATGCATAGGCCGACACCCATTAGACTTTGAAAATTTATCGCCTTTGCTCAAACTCGTCATCTGGCTATTGATGACTTCGGTCAGTCATCAACACAAAATTACTTGATCACCAAAGGGGTGGTGACCACCGGGGTGAGGGTTTTCTTCTACCTACACAAAAGAAAAACAAAAACATAAAATGCTCATTTATGGTCTTTAGCTTGACCTTGCCTCTCTTCAGCTTCATCAGGGACTATTGTTAGGAGCTAAGTTCCTCTCCCCTTGCTCTTCCTCAGGATTTTCCTGGATAGTCACTTCAACTTCCTCAATCTTGATATTAAGTTTTCCTTGGATGAGTGTGATGCAGAGTTGAGTTATCTCTGGATCAAATGCTTTCATGTCACCATCAGGGGATAAAATGCGCACTCTATCAAAGAGGCTATGAGTATACGATCCAAAGAGTTTGACTGGCGGACTACCTTATTCTTGTACTTCGGTTCCATCGTCAATCTAAAATATCACTCTGCTTTCACCAATTGAGAGTGAGATCGATTTGTCGTGGCCATCAATTGTAGCTTGCCTCCTTTCCAGGGATGGACTTCCTAATATTGGGAGGAATTTTTTTGCACTTAAGGGCTCAACCACTATGAAGCCTTCCTTAACCTCATACCCTTAAAGCATGATTGAAACTTCCTTAGCATAGCCCAATAAGGCGATTGTCCTCCCGTTGGCTAGTTGAATGCTTGTGTGGCACGTGTATAACCTAATGGAATCCATCTTCTTCTAAAGGTGAAATGGCATAATGTTCACTGGAGCTCTTCCTCCGAGCTTAAGATCCGATGCACGATTCCTTACATTGATTGAAGAATGGGCTGTAACAAAAAATGGCCGTCCTAATATTATAACCTTTTCCATCCCTTAAGGATCTATTATGATTTGAAAATCAGGTTGTACTTCGATCCCCTTGACCAAAATTTTCCATCCCTTCAACTTTCCCACGGGGATTGATACCTACCCATTTGCCATTCGTAACTGGCTTTGAGACGGGATTAACGGGTGTGATTCTAACTCCTTCCATAGGGATAATGGCATAACAGTTACTGAAGATCCTGCGTCTGTGATAGCCTTTTGTGCCAACCCTTTTTTACTCCTACAAGAATCTTGATTCCTCCAGGGTCTCTCTAAGTGTGATTTATTTCTTGGGCACTTTCTTGTAGATCTCGCTCCTCACTGACTATCATTGCACATTTCTCTCGTGGTATATCTTCTATGGCATGTACTAGAGTACTTGTGGGTCCTGGCAGAAACCTTTGCTATCCGGTTTCACTTCTTTTCTCTAGACCATGGTGTACCTGAGCTTGCCCTTGAACTATTTTCTCTAGGTTTGCCATCCGAGATCCTTGTTGCTCAAGTCTCACCACAATCTCCTTTTGACTTTTAATCACTCCTCCATTTTTTCGAGCATTGAATCCCACCATTGGGCCCTACCTTCCATATGCTCCACTCAATCATAGAGGCGCCCTCTGGGTGCTAGCGCTTGATGCTCCTGTGAGTAAGACTAGAGAGGTGGCCTTTGATCTGGTACTATCGCCAAGGGATTGGTATCTCTTGAGTAGGAGAAGTTTGGGTTGTTGTGCAATCCCATCGTGTAAGAATTGAATCCTTATGATTTAGTTCTCGCCCAAAAAAGTGTACTTTCTCAACTCAATTCTCACTCTCGTGGCATTTCTTAGCATCGTGCCCTTCTTTACCAAAATCTTCGCATATTACTTGGACAAGTGCTACTTTCCTTGAATTATGTATGTCCTCATTCCAATGTCTTTTTAATGCTTCTACTTGTCTTTGGAATTGAATCACTAAGTATGAATTTTGTGCTCCTCCTTGGAGTCTAGAGGGATGGAGATCACGCTCGCCCGAGTAGGAGGATGTAGAGGAAGCAATTTCTTCCAGTATGGGAACAGCCTCTCTTTGTGACTTCTTTGAAAATGATCCGCCTGCTGCTGCATCTAGAGTTTCTTTTGCTATAGCGGTAAGCCCAAAGAAGAAGGCTTGTATTAAATGATCTTACGTCATATTCTTTACTGAGCATGATCTCTTAAGGTCCTTAAATCGCTCACATGCTTCTCCTAAAGTCCCATCTTAGAATTGCTTGAATGTGTTGAACTCCCGCAGGATTTGGTTCGTCTTAGCGGAGGAGAAGTACTTGCCTAAGAACCCATTTGCCACTCCCTTCCAACTAGTGATTCTCGAATCACTCGAGCTTGTATACCACAACCTTGCTCTACTATGCAGGGTAAAAGGGAAGAGACAGAGTTTGATTGCATCATCTGATACCTCTTGGATCTTGAATGTGTCGCAGATTGCCAAGAACCTAGAAAGGTGATCTCTTGGGTCTTCCTTAGCGTATCTGCCAAATTTTAAGGAGTTGGTAAGAGCATTGAAGACTCCGGATAGAACTGTGTAGTTGATGGAGTTTACGTCCGGGCATGGCACTCCGGATGTCATTCCATTGAGTGTCAAGCGAGCTAAATCCATAAAGGGGACGTCCTCGTCCTCCGCCATGACACGCGGACCGCTCATAGCTTGGACTCCACATGATTAGCTTTGAAATTCATCTCTCTTCTCCTTCTTCGTTCTTTTCTCAAAGTTCTCTCAATTTTTTGGATGTCTTGATTAAGCTCTTCTTGGTCCATACGCGGCCCCGACGAATGAGTTCGTGGCATACAAAGACAAGAGTCCACGGGAGAAACAAGAGTAGCACTTAACTAAAAAGAAATAAAGTCAACCTAACTATTTCGCAAATCGCAAAGATGCCTTGGGGGACGCCCCAATTGAAGAGTGGATTTTTGGGTCCACCTTGTAATAATAGGGAGCACGAGTATAATGTTGAACAACAAGGAGCAGATTTAAGATATCCCGAGCGAGTTGCAATTAAGATTAGGTTGATTAGTGTTTTATGAAAGGTTTGGGTGAAACAAGCAATGTCACTATAACATAGGCCACGTTCACTTGATTGCCTGCAAGTGGACACCTATGTCCATAATTAAAAATAAATAAATTTCAAAAGTTCTAAGGGGTGATAAGTTGTTGGTCATTTGTTTGAATATGTTATTTTTTTCGCATAACTTTTTGATGTTTATGCATAGATCTCAAAAAATTATGCAAAATAATAAAATTAACTACGGTCGCGTATCAACTTATAACACTTTAAAATTTGGGCAAAATAGTGATAGGATTGAAGAAATTAATGAATTAGGATAAACATGTATTGGTTAGTCCCTCATATTTAAAAAATTAACTAAGTAGTCCCCAAATCTATTTCCTAGTTCACTTTTAAGTATTTTTCCCCCCAAATTCCTATTATACCCCTAAGTCCACCTTCTCCATCTGTGTGCAAACCTCCCCCTTTTTTCGTCAAAAGAAAACCTTCGTTCATGCCCTCAATCCAATAACCACCTCCCATCCAAATATCTAAACCATATTACTTAACATCATCCCCTCGCATCACTACCTCTGCAGCCCCGAAGCTCCAGCGTCTAACCTCCGTTGGTTTGGGTAGTATGGTGGTCAAGAGGGAGTTTAGGGTGCCGGCGATGGTAATTGGGGAAAAAGTAGGGTTGAGAAGAAAGCATAATCTTGAGGATGAAGGAAGGGAAATCTGCATTTGGGTACTTGTGGGAAAATTGTTGTTGGATTGAGGGGATCGACGAGAGGTCTCCTTGAAGAAGAAAGGTTTATAGAGAGAAGGGTGGTCTTAGGGGTACAATAGGATTTGAAAAAAATGGCTCAAAAGTTAGTTTGGAAATGGATATAAGGGTTAATGAGTTGATTTTTCAAAGATGAGAGACTAATATGTTTGTCCTGATTCATTAATTTCTTCAAACATCACAGAACTATTACTATTTTATCCTTAAAATTTTCAAAAAAAATTTAAAAATATGATAAGGGAATTGACTTAGGTTATTTTTTTAAAATTTTAAAGTTTTATAAGTTGGTACTTTATTGTCCAAATGAGTTATATTTTTTTGCATAGTTTTTTTAGCTCTACTAGGTCTCCAAAAGTTACGAGAAATAAATAAAAATATATTTGGGCAACCAATTATCAACTTATCACCCGTTAAAATTTTTGAAAAAAATTAAAAACAAATATAGATTTTTGAAATATTTTGGAACAAAGAGGTGCCTCCCATTTTTAAAAAATTTTGGAAATTTTTTTTAAGTGCTATAAATTGGTTCTTGATTGTCGGAATGTGTTACATTTTATGATTTTGAATAACTTTTCGAGACCTATATATAGCACTCAAAAAATTATGCAAAATCACAGGAAAAAAAATTAACACATTCTCATAACATGCAATTTAGCATTCCTCAAAACTTTTGAAAAAACATTAAAAAAAAGGACAATAATCGGTCGCCTCCCATTTTTTGTTCTTATTTTCTTAAAAATGCCCATTTTAAGAAATATTGTAAGTTGTTACTCATTTTGAGAAATTATCTTAGTATTTTACTCAACACAGAGAAGTCCCGAATAATCCCTAGGCTCTGAACCCTAGGAACACCCGGAACTCAATTAATCTTAATTAAACCCTAGGCTCTTGATTAGGAAGGTTATTCCTAGTACTAACTGGTTCAGAATTAGTGTTTAGTTGTTGCAATTTCACCTATTGAGTTGCTTTGTCCTATATTACAAGTAGGCCAAAAACCTATTTTAATTCATCAAATCCTGTTCCTGATATGTGTAGGACATCTGGTGTAGGTGTTGGATTTGTTCATTTCGTCTGTTAGATGGTTGTGGCTTGTGTTTTGGTAGATTCTACAAAGTACAAGCCGTTATATGTTTGTTGGATCTATTTGGGCATCTTTAGCCCAATCCAAATGATGTGGATTGGGTCTGGAGTGAAGGGATATTCCAAACCGTTTGAACTGAAGATATTAATAATGGCAAACAATAGCACCCCCCGGTTATGACGAGCGCATGCCTGGATATTGATAATGGCATGTCCGATTAGCAATAATAGTATGTCGGTGATCTATTTAGATCCCAAGCCGCGCGCACTTTGTCATTTTTGCCCCTATTTTTTAACTTATTTATAAAATAACTCGTATCTTTTAGTCCAAATGATCCAGGAAAAAACTCATTCCATACCCAATCTGGGCCCGCCATCAAGACCACATTTTCGTGCTCTAATCATTTTGTGGTTAAAATGCTTTAATCTCCAAGCGGTGGGCTGTGTTTCACAGATTGATCCAAGAACCCAATTTCAGTGCCCATATTTTTTAACTTAGAATTGAGCATTGTCCGTGCATATTTTAGGAGGTGATTTTATCATAATTTTTTACAATTTGTGAAATTTTAATCTAAGATGTCCTTAAATAAATTCAACCCTTTTATCCCGTAATTTGGATCCAATACCTAGTCGACCAAGTAAGCCTAATAAATTATGGCTTAATCATTCTTTCTCTTGGCGCAGTTATTTTATTTTTCAAATTTGTAGCTATTTTTCTACTTATCAAGAACCTTAAGACATTCCCTCGTACATAAATTAGCATTCAATCACTTCCTCAAAAAAAAAAACAATTAGCATCCAATCACTTTACCAAAAAAATAAGCATCCAATCAACACTTTCTAAAGTCTTTCACCAATCGCTAATCTTTTAGTCAGCTACGAGCTATCAAAATTAGCAACCAACTACTAGCTAAGTTCAATCAGCAAGCTTGAACTCTTAAAATGGTTTACAAAAAACAAGGATACAAAGAAAACTGTATGTGATAAATAAACCGCAATTAACATGATAAAGAAGTCTTCAATAACCACGACAATAACCATCGAACATTTCTGTCTGCGAGAAACATATGATAAAGAAGACTAGATTGGCAATCAAACTTCACCTAAAAAAGGCGTATGACTTGGTAAATTGGAATTTTTTGTCAAGTGTTATGATTAAGTTTGGTTTCCTGTTAAATGTATAAATTGTATTATTTCTTGCATCAACTCTGTGTCGTACTCTGTTATCCTCAATGACAATCCCCTGGAATGGCTTAAACCTACTAGAGGTATTAGGCAACGAGATCCAATGTCTCCGTTCCTCTTTTTGATTGTCTCTGAGGTTCTCTCTAGATTCCTGATTCAGGAATAATCTAGGAGAACTATTTCGGGACTGAGATTGAACAATTTCTGTCCTACTTTAACCCATGTTTGGTTTGCAGATAACACTTTGGTCTTTGGTACGGCAACACAGCTTGAGGCTTCTGCTCTTGGTCAGATCCTCAACCATTTTGCTCATTGTTCTGGACAGCAATTCAACTTCAACAAGTCCAACATCTGCTTCAGTGGATGGACGCCTACACTGGTAAGGTTAGATGTGCTATCTACCCTTGGCATGCCTGAGATGAATACAAATGACAGGTATCTAGGCCTACCCTCTTTCTGGGGAAAATCTAAAAGGCTTGCTCTCAATTTTTTTTTGATCATGTTGTTCAAAAAGCTCAATCATGCAAGCATAAGCTTCTTTCCAACGCAGGTAGAGAGACCATGATTAAATCAGTCTTGACTTCCATCCCTACTTATTCCATGCATTGTGTTAAATTTCCCAAAACCTTTTGTAAAAAGCTTAACAGTATGCTTGCTAGATTTTGGTGGAAGGGGGATGTTGAGCACAAGACCATCCACTGGATTAAATGGACTAAGTTAGCACAATCTAAATATGTTGGAGGCATTGGTTTCAAAGACATAAAAACTTTTAACAATGCCCTACTTGGTAAACAGGCTTGGAGGTTGGTGAATAACCCCAACATACTTTGTTCCAAGCTTCTGAAGGGTTTGTATTTTTCTGGGACTGACTTTTTGCAGGCACGCGAGGGGAGAAGGAGTTCTTGGAAGTGGCAGAGCTTGCATCATGGCAAGGAATTGATCAAAAATGAAATCATGTGGAAAGTTGGTGATGGTAGGAATATTAACATTTGGCAGGACATTTGGGTGCCAAGATTGGAGCATGGAAGGATTCTTTCTGAAAAGCCTCCCATGTCTAACATCAACACTGTCAACCAACTTGTTGATGAGGAAACAGGGTAGTAGTGCCCTGATTTGATAACTTATTTGTTTAGTATGCAAGAGGAGGCGGCAGTCACAAGCCTCAGACATCCACAAACAATATTCCCGACAGAATCATGTGGTGTTTGGCCACGGATGGCCATTATTCTGTCAAAACAGGATACCTACACATGAAGAGTCAAACTCATGATAATCCTGGCGCTTCTTCTCATTTCTCTGGCAGTGTTGATCTTTCATATTGGAATGATTTGGAGATTAAATGTGCCACTAAGATCAAAAGTTTTATTTGGCGTGCATCTTCAAACTATCTTCCTAATGCTTCTAATATGAAAAGAAGGAACTTGGGGTCTGATGATGCCTGTAGCTTGTGCAATTTGGGACCAGACCATTTTGCATATCTTGATTGAATGTCCTTATGCTAGAACTACATGGTTGATTAGTCAATTAGGATTAAGATCTAATTTTCATCAGGTTCTTGATTTTAGGGATTGGTTGTCTAAGCTGAGGACCGAATTGTTACAGCTTCATGCAAATGATCTTTGCTTATTACTTGGTTTTGTTAGCTGGCAGATTTGGTAAACCAGAAATGAGGTTATCTTTGATGGTGTACAACCCCAACCAGAAATTACAGTGCTCAAGGCTACCAGGTATTGGCAAGAATGGATTACAACGAGGAACAAACATACCGAGCGAGCCTTACCAGCTCATCTACTCCAAGGTTGGCAACCACCTCAGGAACACGAGGTGATAGTGAATTGCGATGCTTCCTGGCGCGTGAATGATGAAAGTGCAGGTTTAGCAGTAGTCGCCAGAAATCAAAGAGGCCATATTGTAAATGGTCTAAGCAAAGTCACTCAAGCAACTTCAGCTCTGGAGGCTAAGATCAAAGCTATCAAGCTGGCCATACAACTTATCTCGAATGGTTTTGACACTGTGGACGTGACCCTATTGTCTGATTGCAAGAGTGTTGTGGAGTTTATTAGTGGCAAGACGTTCTCAATTGATTGGCGAGTTAAAAATGATGCTATTATGGCTAGATTAGCCCTTGCCCAATTACCTTTGTGTAATTTTTTATTTACTCCTAGATTGTCGGATGAAGTGGCCAATTGAGTTGCAACTAATTCTAGAGCTAAACGATGTGCACCCAATTGGCGCCTCCATCTGCCTTCAGAGCTTCAAGCTTTGTTGTATCAAGACTTCCTCTCGTGAGAATTATTTTATATATGATGGTCTATTTGTTTCTAAAAAAAAGAAGACTAGATTGGTCCTAACATCACAAACTTCAACAAGAAATTAATTGAAAAATAGGCTCAGAAATTTCTCGATCTCTTCGGTTGAGATAGCATAAGTGACCCAGTCTGTGTCGATCACATGAACACCGACAATCCTTCCTTGCTCGTTAAAAATAGGTGCATCGGGTGCATCTATTGAATAGTAATGGGATGCCATATCTTTTATTTCGAACACCTTAGTATCAGCATTCATCTTAAGGCAGAGGTCTCTAGTTCTTGTTGAAGATAGACTGACTCGACCGTAATGATAGCAGAAACTTAGACCATTGGCCATGGAGATAGAATGCACACTAGACCACTTAAGGAGAGGTCCAGTCTCTATCACTCCATAGTCAAAATTACCATATTCTGAATCCACTTCTAAAAGGGCTAAATCAACCAAATCATCCTTATGAATTAGTGTTGCTTTTGGCTCTGGAATATCATCTGGGCGTGGACAATTTAAAATGTCTTTTGACCATGCCCAAAACTTGATATGCAATTTGACATCCACGCAATCTTTGAAGATATGACTGCATGTCAAGATATATTTATATTCGCGGATGAAGAAACTCGTACCTATAGTTGGCTTATTATCCGCTGTTGTTGCATGAACACGAACCACTATGTGCTTCATTTGATTGAAGAAAACTCCACATTCACGCTCGTCGGGACTAACATCAAGTACTCTAACAACCAGGATGAAGAGTTTAAAAGTCTTCTGTCCGGTAAAGATATATGGAGAACTCGTGTGCCAATGATATGCCACAACATTATAGAATGGCATTATCCAAATTGAGAGAAGCGATAATTTGGATTGTACCAGGAAATTCCGGCTAGCAATTCAGTTGACATAATTGAGCAAAATGAACTTCACACGGTTACAATACGAGGTAAAATTGATGTTGATTTGGAGTGAATGATTTGCTAATCATGTTGATGCATGGAACTGCCAACATTCCTTTGTCATTTTCGGACAACCAATGGTACGACCCTTTGTGTACCATTCCCATTATCTTGAGTGGTATCGAGAAAGGACTATCCGGTTTCTAACAGTACATGGAGCAGCTCGTATTAGAGGGGTAACTTCCATAAGTCCATGATCTATACTTATAGTTATTTACAAGTTCAATGTCAAAAGTTGATTGTTCATATTGCATATGTAGATTGATGCTGTCGAATACATCCGGCTTCTTCATCTATCCAATATATCTCTCATTGGTCGCCAGACATTTTCAACGGCATCAACAATTCTTTAGACATTTGGTGCAAGTAACCGCTATCACGATTTGACGCTTGAGCAGGATGTTGAGTGTGAAGCTGATTACAGAACCGAATATGGAATCAACTTAGCAGAGCTTGGGCTACCTAATCAAGGAGGGCGTAGAACTGTTCGCACGGGGAAGACAACAGTTACATTACCTAGCTCGGTACCGTGCAATACATTACCTGCAGGCCCTTTGTGGGAGAACTACCGACGTTATGCCAAAAGAGATGACACTAGACCACCACATACTACTCACCATGAGGAGTCATGTACTTCACAATATCGTCGAGATGATGCACCTTTACAATATCATTCACCAGATCAGTATTCTTCATCTACTATGAGCTTTGCACAAATGCTGAATAAGCCTCAGACATTCAATTTATCTAATCCGCCATAAAACGCTTATCAATTTGGTGTTCCTCCAATGACAACGCCTCAAATCGAGTACTTGCCTGCTTTTGGAGAACCACATTCGACAAATTGGCCATTGCCCCCGACCAATCGCCCTCCACGTGTCCAACATTTTGATAGACAGCTGATTCCGTACCAGGTTGACGAGTCTCAGCAACATCCTCCACCGAATCGTCAAAATCCTCGTCGACATGTTAACCGAAAAATGTGCCACACAGAAAGCTGTTACGGACCTCCTCCGTATAATTAAGAGTCATGCTTATTATCATGTATTTGAACTATGTTACGTATTTGTCATGTTTATCTTTTCATTATCATGTAATTGAACTATGTTATGTATTTGTAATGTTAATCTATGTGTATTTTTCATGTTAATCTATGTGTTATGTCTAAATGTAACGTGTGTGCATATTTTATCTTCATAATTACTTCTTTTTTTTGAGAAACTTATACCTGCAAGTATAGTGGTCGAAAAATATACCGGACGGGTAACTGACCAAAATGGAACGAAAAAGTCGAGCTACTATTAGGTCATCTCCTATATTATATAATAAAATAATTATGATTTCCATGAGGTAACCTACACTTGGGTGGCCTCCATTATTATATTGTTTAATTAAACTTATGTGGCCTTTAAAGAAAAGGAGTCGGCCCACTCACACGTCGTCTCCTTTATTTTTTTTGTTTTTAATTAAAATTTTGTCTATTTTAGAAATATATTAAATTTTTGCCTATTTAGAGAATATATCTATCTTTTTTCCCTAATTGGAAAAAAATTCCCATATAGTTGGATCTATATGATGTAGTTTATTTTAAAGATTTTTGTTCTTAAAGGAGCAAAGCAAGATCAAACTTCGTGATGTTATTCAAGTATACAGACCCTAAAGTGTACAGATCGGTTTCCAGGTTGAGTACGGGGAGAGATGGGAAAAGACCGATCGATGATGGGGAAATAGAAAAGGACAGAGAGAGCGAGAGGGATATTACGTACTTTCCAATACGATAATTATAGTGTTTTGAGCAACTGAGTTTTTTTCTGAACATTTTTTTATATAAAAGTCTGAACATTTTTTATAACTCAGGGTTATAATTGTCTATTTCCAATAACTGTATTTTTTCTATCCATTTTTATGTTATTTTCTTTTCCCCAAATAAATGAATTATAGTATACTTTAAACTTTTTCTCCTTTAATTTTCTCTCCTCTCAAACAAAGGCTTATTAACTTTTCATTTAAAATCCTTAACAACAATGTACCCGGACAAGAACTGTTAGTCTACCCACATGGATCCGCTCACCCAATAAATAATTAATTTCTCTCTCATCAAATTACTATTCAATCCAACCTAATCCAACCCAATCTTTTACTATCTTTATTAGTGATCTCATCCAATCCGCTCACCAAATAAATAATTAATTTCTCTCTCATTCACGTATTATTTATAACTTAATTTTATAAATTATAATAAATGTATAAAATTATGCGTTATAACAAGTAAAAAATAAAAATAAAATAAAAAAATTAAGATTACAAAAGTTGGAATACAAAATTAGAAAGAAAATACAAATTACATACTTAATTACTAGTATCGAATTTTTTTCATATATGCTCAATCAAATCATTTTTTAGAGTGTTATATGCTTCTCTATTCCAGAGTGTTCTCTATTAGTCATATAATTGGATAGGTCTCCAATACGTTCAGTAGAGAACTGAAAAGCTTCTCCGTCGTCTTCTTCTTGTTCTCCATCTCTTCTTCTTATAGGTCTATCATTAAAAAATTATGTCGGATCGTAATAGCAGAGATATGTGTCTCATTCATCTTCTACTATCATATTGTGCATGATGATACAAGCCATCATAATTCTTCCCATTAAGACATTGTCCCAAATTAGACATGGGCATCGAAGAAATGCAAAACGAGCTTGTAGAAATCCAAATGGTCGCTCGACATCCTTTCTAACAGTCTCTTGATGTTCAGCGAATAACTTGTGCTTTCGGAATTATGGAGATTTAATCGACTTGAAAAATACAGTCCATGAAGGATATATACCATCAGTGAGATAATATGCTCTATCATTTTCACGACCGTTCACAATGTAACTCACCTTTGGTGCTCGGCCTTCCAAAATATCACTAAAAATTAGAGACCGGTGGAGTACATTAATATCATTGCATGTACCTGGTGTTCTAAAGAAAGCATGCCATATACATAAGTCATATGATGTAACAGCTTCCAAAATGATTGTTGGCTTTCCACTTTTTCCTGCATATTGCCTAGCCCATGCAGTAGGACAATTTTTCCATTCCCAGTGCATACAGTCGATACTACCAATCATGTCCAGGAATCCACGTTCTTAACATGGAGTAGCCTTGCCAAATTTTGTTCATTGGGCCTTCTTAGGTATTGGTCACCGAAGCAAGAGATGACACCTTCTACAAATATCATAAGAGATTTTCGTGTCACAGTTTGACTCATTCGCAAGTATTCATCAACGACATCGGTTGATGACCCATAAGCTAACACCCTTATAGCTCCAATACATTTCTGTAATGCTGAAAGACCTTGTCTACCTGTGGCATCTAATTTTGTTGAAAATATTTGCCAGTGGAACTAACGACCTCTACTATACGAAGGAATAATGATCTTTGCATACGGAATCTACGTCGAAAGATCTCAGGTGTATATGTTGGCCTGTTGACAAAATAGTCGGCCATCAAGCGCTCCTGGCCAACTTCACATTCTCTATCAATATATCATCTTCGCCCTCTAGGAGTTTGATCTTCCACGACCTGATTAGGATTGTTTGTGATCACATCCTTGATTATGCGATCAATTTGTTTATTCTGTTGACTGACTCATGCTTCCCATTCATCAAATTTGATAAAATTGGAAGTATCAAAACTTGAATCTGAATCAACTGATGCGTCTTCACTGAGAGACATTTGTGAAGTGAGGTTGGTAAACTATATTGGGTAAGAATAATATTGAGAGAAAAAAAGAGAGTAAAGAGATGTGAAGGATGTGAGGGATATTAGATATGTTAAGTTTGATGCAAATCCAACAATATACAACATGTGAAGGAAACTGAAAAAGCCAAAGTTGAAATGACAACTTTTTGACTACGGGACAAGTAGAATGTGAAGGAAAGTGAAAAAGTCAAAGTTGAAATGACAATTCTTTTGACTACGAGACAAGTAGAATGTGAAGAAAAGTGAAGAAGTCAAAGTTGAAATGACAACTCTTTTGACCACGGGACAAGTAGCATGTGAAGGAAAGTGAAAAAGCCAATGTTAAAATGAAAACTCTTTTGACTACGGGACAAGTAGCATGTGAAGAAAAGTGAAAAGCCAAAGTTGAAATGACAACTCTTTTGACTACGGGACAAGTAGCATGTGAAGGAAAGTGAAAAAGCCAAAGTTGAAATGACAACTCTTTTGACTACTAAACAAGTAGCATGTGAAGGAAAGTGAAAAGCCAAAGTTGAAATGACAACTCTTTTGACTACGGGACAAGTAGCATGTGAAGGAAAGTAAAAAGGCCGTTACGACGGGGGGTCCGGGGGGAGGGGCGCCAGCTCCTTCTGGGCTGTGATCGACCTAATTGAAAGCCAAAATTGAATTAATAATTCGATTACATAATTAAAATTATAAATTGGAAGAGATTACATCAATTAAAAGTCTTACAAGAAATCAACTAAAATGACATAAATTAAAATTACACGAAAATAAACTCATCATTTTTCAAACACAACTGACATTAGATAGCGTTTCATCTCTTCATCTTCTGGTGATAAGTGATTTTTTCCCAACAATGTATTCAACATGAGTTGATTCATCTGCATAGTCTTTCTTTCTGCCCTTTTTTGCTCTAGCTCAAGTTTATTTTGTTCCTTTTTAAGCTCCAGCTCGATTCGATCCCTTCCCAGTTTGCTCATTACTTCAACTTCATTGTCTCTAGTGAGTCTTAATGCACGAATTTCTACAGCAAAATTAAAAGTTGATGAAGATTGTGATGCCTTACCTTTTCTTTTCTTTTTCTTTGCAGCATCTCTACCTGTGGGATGAGACATTGTTAAAGATCTGCTCACCGGAGTTTCTAGGTGGGAGGGGATTGCATAATCCCCATCTTCAGTAGTCCTTGATCTTTTTGAGCTGCCACCACTTTCTTCATTCTCGGATCAAAAATGTGTTGAATCATGACCTACTTTTAACTCCCATTTCGAATGTTTACTCATAACTTCATTAAATACAAACATGATGTAAAACTCGCTGGGAATTCCACACGAACGGACCGCTGCTACTTGATGGATGAGAAAGACTCCAACTCCAACTACGCAGTGCACGAACCTTGGTGATGTCTCACCGCAACCCGAACAATGGAAGTCAAGAACCCAAGTCCTTAAGTCGAATCACGCCACAAACAGAGGTGGATAATCTGTTTGATAAGTGAAATACGTTGCCCTAGCTAAGCGACGCACTAGCCTAACCAAGAACACACAATGAGTATCAAAACTCACAAACTAGCAATAGCTAAGTATATTCTGAATGAATAAAAGATTGTCCCCGTTTTTATTGCTAGGAGTCCCTTTATATAGGCCCCAAAAGTCTCAAACATTCCTAAACAAAAACTAACTCCAAATAAGGAGTTCAAAGCTGGCCAAAACTCACCTTCCTAAATAAAAGGGATTCTGGCCTAATTATTCACTAAGTAGGAAAAACAAACTAAACTAAGATAGATACTAGAATATCTAGTAAATATCACGTCCTAAAACATAGGAAAAGAAGTTCCTAAAATTTAGGGATGCAAGTCCAAGATAAGCTGAAATTCTGTTTGCATGCATCCAAAAGAATCTTGCGCATGCTAGGCTTCTAAAATAGCACCAATAACGTGTATGGGCTTAACATGGCCTTCTAGGTCGTCCTTGGGCTTGCTTGATTCAACTTGAGTCCGAATGCCTTCAATAAATCCATTCAGTTCAGCTTGAAGCTTCTTGGCCCGTGCTCTTGTAATCGGCCCAATTGGAACACGCAATGCTCCATGCTCGTTGTTGGATGGTCTCACATCATTCCCCCTCTCTTGAAAAGGATTTGCCCTCAAATCTTCACCTGCATCAAAAGGGCTTAAGTCAGCAACATTAAATGTAGCACTGACATTATACTCACCAGGTAGATCAAGCTTGTAGGCATTGTCATTAATGCGCTCTAAAACTTGGAATGGACCATCGCCACGAGGTAGTAACTTAGAGCGACGTTGAACGGGAAAACGCTCCTTTCGCATATGCAACCAAACCCATTCACCAGGCTCAAAGACAACTTTGTGCCGTCCTTTGTTGGCTTGCCTTGCATAGTGCTCCGTTCTCTTCTCAATATTCAGCCTTGCCTTTTCATGTAATTGCTTGACAAATTCTGCCTTCTTCTTGCCATCTAAAATAACATGCTCACTCAAAGGTAAAGGTGACAAATCCAATGGAGTCAAAGGATTAAATCCATAAACAAGCTCAAATGGTGAGAATTGAGTAGCAGAATGAACTGATCGATTGTAAGCAAATTCAACATGTGGCAAACATTCCTCCCAATTCTTAATGTTATGCTTAATAAGTGCTCTTAAGAGTGTAGATAGAGTTCTATTCACAACTTCAGTTTGACCATCAGTTTGTGGATGACAAGTAGTAGAGAATAACAACTTAGTACCTAACTTGCACCACAAGGTCTTCCAAAAATAGCTCAAGAATTTAGCATCTCTATCAGAAATAATTGTCCTAGGCATGCCATGCAATCTAACAATTTCTCTAAAGAACAAATCAGCAACATTAGAAGCATCAACAGTTTTATGACATGGAATAAAATGTGCCATCTTAGAAAATCTATCCACTACCACAAAGATAGAATCTCGTCCACGCTTAGTCCTAGGAAGTCCTAACACAAAGTCCATAGAAATATCAATCCAAGGCTCACTAGGTATAGGTAGTGGCGTATACAAACCATGGGGTTTTACCTTTGACTTGGCTTGCTTGCAAGTGATGCAACGGCCACAAACTCTTTCAACATCCCTCTTCATGTGTGGCCAAAAGAAATGATCTTGTAACATTGCCAAGGTCTTTGCGATTCCAAAGTGCCCCATCAATCCTCCTCCATGTGTCTCCTGCATAAGCAATTCTCGCATAGAACAATTAGGCACACAAAGTTTGTTTTCACGAAATAGGTAACCTTCATTCCGAAAGAATTTATTACTCGCACCCTTCTCCGTAGCTCGGAATAGATCACCAAAATCAATATCTTCAGCATACAACTCTTTGATGTGTTCAAAACCAAGTAACTTAGCATCAAGAGTTGAGATCAAGGCATACCTCCGTGATAGTGCATCGGCAACCACATTTTCCTTACCTTGCTTGTAGCGAATGACATAAGGAAATGTCTCAATGAATTCTACCCAGCGTGCATGCCTCTTATTCAGCTTGTGTTGCCCTTTCAAGTGCTTCAACGATTCATGATCAGTGTGTATCACGAATTCCTTGGGCCACAAGTAGTGCTGCCATGTCTCCAATGTCCGAATTAAAGCATACAACTCTTTTTCATAGGTCGGATAGTTTAGAGGTGCTCCGCTTAATTTCTCGCTGAAATAGGCAATTGGCCGTCGATCTTGCATGAGTACAGCGCCAATTCCTACACCTGAAGCATCACACTCAACTTCAAACGGTTTAGAAAAATTAGGTAAAGCTAATAAAGGAGCATTCGTCAACTTCTCTTTGAGTAATTGAAATGCTTTCTCTTGCGCTTCTCCCCAGCTGAATCCAACGCTCTTCTTAATGACTTCGGTGAGTGGTGCGGCTATGGTGCTAAAATCTTTCACAAATCTTCGGTAGAAGCTTGCTAGTCCATGGAAGCTTCGAACATGTGCAATGTTTGTGGGGGTCGGCCAATCCCTAATTGCCTTTATCTTTTCTTCATCAACCTGTATTTCTTCAGCACTAACAACAAAACCCAAGAATACAAGCTTATCTGTGCAAAAGGTGCACTTCTTCAAGTTAGCAAATAATTGATCCTCCCTAAGTGCAATCAAAACAGATTTCAAGTGCTCTACGTGCTCCTCAATGCTCTTGCTATAAATGAGTATATCATCAAAGTAAACAACTACAAATTTGCCAATGAATGGACGTAAAACATGATTCATAAGGCGTATGAATGTACTAGGTGCATTAGATAATCCAAAAGGCATGACCTTCCATTCATACAAACCATACTTCGTTTTAAATGCTGTTTTCCATTCATCACCTTCTTTCATGCGAATCTGATGATAACCACTTTTCAAATCAATCTTTGAAAACATGCAAGAACCATACAACTCATCCAACATGTCATCTAAACGAGGAATAGGGTGACGATATTTTACCGTAATGTTGTTGACAGCGCGACAATCAACACACATCCTCCATGATCCATCTTTCTTTGGCACAAGTAAGACCGGAACAGCGCATGGACTCATGCTCTCTCTCACGTACCCTTTCTCCAAAAGTTCATTGACTTGCTTTTCAAGTTCTTTCGTCTTCTCCGGATTGCTTCTATAAGCTGGTCGGTTTGGAATTGATGCTCCCGGAACGAAGTCAATCTGATGTTCAATTCCCCTTATTGGTGGCAAACCTGGTGGTAGCTCATTGGGGAATACATCCTCAAAATCCTGTAAAAGAGATTTAACCATGCTTGGCAAATGTGGCTCAAGCTCGTTAGCAACCAAAAGTGTCTCCCTATACCGAAGTAAGATCATAGACTGTTTTTCAAAACAAGCTTGCTTAATCTCACCTGCTCTCACATAGTAGTTTCTTTTCCATCCCTCGGATTTTCTCTCAATGGCCGACTTTATTTCTGTTTTTTCGGCTTCTTTTGTTTTCTCAAGTATTTCCTCTCTTTTGGCCATTTTTTCTTTCTGTTTTTCGGCTTCTTCTCTCCTCTCAATCTTTTTCTTTTGATCACTCCTTTTCTTTTCATCACATTCAATTTGCAACTTCCTTTGATCCTCACAGACTTGTGATGGTGCCAAGGGTGCTAAGGTGATCAGCCGCTTCTTGAGTATGAACGAGTACTTGTTGGTGTAGCCATTATGAGTTACTCTTCTATCAAACTGCCATGGCCTTCCCAACAGTAGGTGACCCGCTTGCATTGGTACCACGTCACATAACACCTCATCTTCATAATTGCCAATGCGAAAGGCCACTAACACTTGCTTCATCACTCTCACTTCTCCACTATCATTCAGCCATTGTAGCTTGTATGGTTTAGGGTGTTTTTCAGTGCGCAACCCTAGCTTCTCAACCATAGTGGTACTTGCTACATTAGCACAACTCCCTCCATCAATGATGACACTACACACTTTGTCTTTAACATAACACCTTGTGTGAAAGATGTTTTCTCTTTGGGCTGCATCATCTTCTTCTTTGGCTTGGGAGTTCAAGGCTCGCCTACTGACTAGGGTAAGTCCCCCGGGTGCGTGATACTCCTCCTCGGACAGATCCTCCAATGAGGGTAGGCTTTCATGCTCCGACTCCTCTCCTTCAGTTTCAATCTCCCCATTTTCTCTAATCACCATGATCTGCTTGTTGGGGCATTGACTAGATATATGACCCCTTCCTTGACACTTAAAGCACTTAATGTCACGGTTTCTTGCGGGAGGGGCCTCCACCTTCTTCTGAGAGTTGGTGTTGGAACTCTCGGATTTTTGCCCTTCTTTGGTAGCCTGTGGTTTGTCAAACTTCCTTGGATAACTCGGCTTCCAATTAGAACCTGATGTAGCTCTTGTTCCTCCTCCTCTCTTTAGTTGCTTCTCAATCTTGGTGGCCATGTGCACCATGTCCTCCAACTCCACATAGTGTTGCAACTCTACTTTGTCTTGGATCTCAGAATTGAGTCCATTCAGAAATCTTGCCATGGTAGCTTCTCTATCTTCCTCAACATCAGCTCTTATCATGGCTAGCTCCATTTGCTTGTAAAATTCCTCCACACTCAAGCTCCCTTGCCTCATGCCTTGTAACTTCTTGTATAGCTCCCTATAGTAATGACTTGGAACAAACCTCTTCCGCATCACCACTTTCATTCCCTCCCAAGTAGCTATAGGGCGCTCCCCATTACGCCTCCTGCTTGTCACAAGTTGATCCCACCAAGTTATAGCATAATCAGTAAACTCAGTGATGGCAAGTTTTACCTTCTTTGCTTCGGAATGATTGTGGCAATCAAACACAAATTCAATTTTCTTCTCCCACTCCAAGTAAGCTTCCGGATCAGAACGACCAGCAAAGGTAGGTATTTTTAGTTTAATGCTTCCTATGTTGTCATCCTCTCTTCGCCTTGCCTCCCTAGGATGGCATTCAACTCTCGGCCTCCTATAGTTCCTTGTGGATCTTGCATCTTCGTCATGGTCAGATTCTTCTCCACATGCTTCTATAGGCGCTCTCCCTCTACGTGCATGAATTTCGCCTCGTATGGGTTGTTCAACTCTCGGCCTCCTATAGTTCCTTGTGGATCTTGCATCTTCTTCATGGTCAGAATCTTCTCCACTTGACTCTTTTGGTGCTCTCCTTCTTGGTGCATGACTTGTGCTAGCTCGCTCCATTGCACTCATTTGTTCGCGTATAGGCTCAATTTCAGCTTGCATCATGCGTTGGAAATTCCTTGTTAGAGCCTCCGTGAGCAACTTAATGTCAATTTGGGCCAAGGTTCCCTCCTTTTCTCCCTCGCCTTCGTGAGACATGCTGCAAGAAAACTTGGTTAGTAAAAAAAAATATGGCCTCACAAGCTCACTCCTTTACGTGTTTCTCTCAATGTAAGGTGCACTCAAGTTCCCTCGTGTTTGCGCTCAAATATTTGGCTTTTCTCTCTAATGAGCTCACACACTCTTGCCTTTTTCCACTCGTGATACTTGTATGTTCTTACTAAAGCTAGCACCGCCTTTGCTTGAACTACAAATTTCACCAAACAAACAGAATGTTATCCGCTTGTTTTCTTGCGTTTAGAAGGCTCTACTTGGTCTCCCTCTTGGGTCTTGCACGTTTCTCCTTGCCCTAGGCGCTTCCTCTTTCTTGCGAATGCCTATTTAGTCTTGCAATTCCTGTTTGGTGCGTACTCTCTCTTTTCTTTCTTTCCTTTCTTTTCTTTTCCCTTTTCTTTCTTTTCTTTTCTTTTTTCTTTCTTTTCTTTTCTGATTGTATTCGCTCTCTTTCTTTTCTCTCTTGTCTTAACCGAATGCAACCAAACAAACTCTACTCAAGTTTGGCAACAAAACAAAGACGAATTGTAAGCTGAACTTAGTAAAACGAATTTAAAGGTAGTAGCAAGCCGTAGCTCTGATACCAAATGATGTAAAACTCGCTGGGAATTCCACACGAACGGACTGCTGCTACTTGATGGATGAGAAAGACTCCAACTCCAACTACGCAGTGCACGAACCTTGGTGATGTCTCACCGCAATCCGAACAATGGAAGTCAAGAACCCAAGTCCTTAAGTCGAATCACGCCACAAACAGAGGTGGATAATCTGTTTGATAAGTGAAATACGTTGCCCTAGCTAAGCGACGCACTAGCCTAACCAAGAACACACAATGAGTATCAAAACTCACAAACTAGCAATAGCTAAGTATATTCTGAATGAATAAAAGATTGTCCCCGTTTTTATTGCTAGGAGTCCCTTTATATAGGCCCCAAAAGTCTCAAACATTCCTAAACAAAAACTAACTCCAAATAAGGAGTTCAAAGCTGGCCAAAACTCACCTTCCTAAATAAAAGGGATTCTGGCCTAATTATTCACTAAGTAGGAAAAACAAACTAAACTAAGATAGATACTAGAATATCTAGTAAATATCACGTCCTAAAACATAGGAAAAGAAGTTCCTAAAATTTAGGGATGCAAGTCCAAGATAAGCTGAAATTCTGTTTGCATGCATCCAAAAGAATCTTGCGCATGCTAGGCTTCTAAAATAGCACCAATAACGTGTATGGGCTTAACATGGCCTTCTAGGTCGTCCTTGGGCTTGCTTGATTCAACTTGAGTCCGAATGCCTTCAATAAATCCATTCAGTTCAGCTTGAAGCTTCTTGGCCCGTGCTCTTGTAATCGGCCCAATTGGAACACACAATGCTCCATGCTCGTTGTTGGATGGTCTCACATCAAAACAAGTCATTAAACTTACTGCCACCCGCTTCATAAATTGTGTGAGCTTCTTTTTCAACATCTTTCATGCTCATTCCACTCCTTTTTCGACCATATGCTTCCCGGTAAGCAGCAACTCACTTGCTTGCATTTTCACTAAGTTGTTTATGACGACCTTTGATTACAGGCACATTTCTTTCGCCGATCTCTTCCAGATTCTCTGCTCGAGCTTCATTGTACAAATTTTTCACTCGTTCCCACAACGAGGTAACCTTTTGATTTTTGCCACGTATTTATCTTCACATATCTTCTTTTACAGACCAGCTTTAATTGTTTGCCCCTTTTTCAGAATTTGGGTTTGCTGGCTTAACATCTTCAAACAAATTTCGAGAGATGTTTTGTGAGTGTTGATGTTCATAGATCAGAATTTGAGAGAGATTTGGCGAGAATTGGGAGTTTTGATAATACTCAGAATTAGAAAAAGTTTGAGAACTAAAATAAGATTGAAATGGTGGATAATTTAGAGAGTTAGAATTATTCGGATCCATAATAGAAATAATATAACTAAGCAATACAAAGAGATTATGTAATGAGAAAGTAGAGAAGTTTAGATTGTGTATCAAAATATGTCAATATTTGGCTTTATTTATAGAGAATTGAAAATTATTAATTTTTATTTTTTAAATTTTTATTTTTGTCAAAAGGTAATATTAATTATGATAACCAAACAAATAATATCTACTAGTATTTATTTCAACGAATTATATTGTGCCACGTGTCAATAGGATTATATTAAGATAAAAAGAAAAAAAATGCTCGCGATCCGTGCTCGGCTGGCCGAGCGGATCGCGAGAAAATCACCCATTTTCCTTCTTTTTTTTCTTTCTTCTCTGTCGCCTAGCGGTGAGCGCTCGGCCGCGCTCACCGATGCAAGTGGTCTTACAGTGATAGATCACCAACTTTTCATTTTTATTTTGTGTGCTTATCAACTGTTTTACTCTCAGATAAAATTTAGGAAAAAAATTCACAAGTCTTTTAAGTTTGATATATTGTACTATGAAATCTATTCTTTTGTTAATTAATATATGAGTTTTGAGAACACATTGGTTTATATGATCAATGTTTATCTCAAATAATAGATAGAACTACCAAATTACCCTTCTACCACTTTAAAATGACACATAAAATTTACTACTTCATGTCACTTAATATAATAAAAAATTATCTAAATAAATTAATGTCTCTTGCGTGTTTTTTTATGTTCACCCAATTCTATTGTTTTGTTAGTTGTGTTTTTCCTCTGTTCAATTTACTCCCCTCGTTGTTTCTTTCGTTACGTCTTATGTATAACCGGATACAAATAAGTGAAAATAACGACCATTAGCTTTGTCTTTTCTCTCCTAATTTAATCAAAGTAATATTCAAATTTCACTGCTAATTGGTTAATTAGAGTTGAGATAAAAAAATTAGTTACTAATTTTGGAGTCATTTAAAAGGTGAGAGATATAATTGAAGAGCCTATTTTTGGCATGTATTATATTTTATCAACAGAAAGCTTATGTTTTGGCATGTAAGGTCTATTTTTACAGATTCTTTAATCTATTTTTATGTCTAAAATAGTTTTCCACATGTATGAAAAAGTCAACGATTATTTAGATCAATAATTGATAATTGATGGGGTTGTTCTAACTTAATTAAAAAGTCTTGAATTGTGTGAAATATTTTTGAGATAATATTTGCATTTTTCAAAGATTGTCGCCCCGGTTTCAACATTTATAAATCCAGGATACTGTGATATATAAAAAACTTGTACCGAAGAAACGCATTCCGTGCTTGATATGTACTCGTATTGAAAGTGAAGCTTGGGCAAAGAAATATCCCTCCATCCCACTATCTTTCCACTTGCTCCGGGACGGGATTATACATTGATGCTATACTGGAGAGCCAGGGGATTATTGTTAAAGTTCGATATCTAGGAAATTATTCTTCTTCCAAAAATTTCTATATGCCAAATGTTGGTGTATTTCTCTGAATTCATATTTCGCACTCTGCTTTTCTACTGGGGCCATCTCATGTTTGTGATTCGATTCGTGATTTTCTAAGTTCTAGTTAGTCAGGATTTCCTTCGGTTGTCCTCGAAACTCCATTTTGGAGGTGCTTTTTTACACCACTTGCTACTAATCCTTGTATAATCATAAGATATGGGACTTCTCATGTTGTAACATTACTTGTTCATGAATATATAACTCATCGTTGAAAATAGAGTTTTTTTTGTTGGAATAAATGCAAGAATAAATGTATTTGGCCCAAAGTGGAAGGCCCAAAAGTGGAAAGCCCAAGTGGTAGGAATAGAAAGTGCAATACCACATTGGAAACAACAAGGAAAACGCAGGAGACGAGACAGGGTCTCCAGGATGTTCCAGAAGCCGGCCAAGGGACACGAGCAACGTGCCAAGGCGCCTGAAAGGCTTCCAAGCCCTTCCAGAAGGTGATGAGCAATGGTCGTGCCCCTTGGAAGTGCCCTCGAATTCCACCCCTCCATGGCCTATAAATAGAGCCTCATGCCCTCATTTACATCCATCCCAACTACAAGTGCATAAACATTCATTAGCATTGTAGCTCTCTCTCTCTCACAGGAAAGTCCGAATATTCAAGATTCGCCTGAAGCTTCGAGGGTCGTTGTGCTACGAACGCGAAAGCAGCCTGGTCGTTGTATCTTGGGGCGATTGCGGTAGCCCGTAAGCACTGAATACGGGGCAATCTCGCCTTACGGAGAAAGAGTCAAACTCTTGCCTCGACTATACCAAATCCTAATCAAGTACAAGACCTCGGACAACAATATAGAATTTGGTTCCATTCTCTAAGTAGCAATAGTTGGTCATAGCACCAAAGAATTTAATGAACCAATTTTGATGAACTAGTTATGAGAGTGTTACTTTGTTGTCCTAGGAACACCCGAATCTTAATTAAACCCTAGGCTCTTGATTAGTAAGGTAGTTCACGGGGTACCAAGTCTAGTCCTTACTAGTTGGTTAAAACGACATTTTAGTTTAGAATTACTCAAGTAACTTGGTGTTTAGTTGTTGCAATTTCACTAATCGACATACCAAGACAAGCAAACAAGCAAAAATAGTATAAACTATACTGAACATGCTCTTCTAGGTGTAGGATTTTATCGGTTCTCTTGCTACTGGGGTTTGTTAGATGGTTGTGGATTGTGGTTGGTAGATTTTTCAAGTGCAGACCATCGAAAGTTTGTTGGATCTAATTGTGCGTCTTTAGCAGAATTCGTATGTCATTAGGGCCTCAATTTGGTGCTCTGATCATTTTGTGGTTACATTGCTTTAATATGTGCCTTTTATTTTTCAATTTTGCATTTATTCTTATACTTATTGATATTATTTTAAAGGACCTTTAAGTCATTGCCTTGTACATAATTTAGCATCCAATCAACACTTTTTAAAGTCTTACCAAACACTAAATCTCTTGGTACTAATTCCATATTAGCAGCCAACTAACTATTAGCCAAGTTCAGTCAAGCACATCTGAAAGTCTTAGAGATGGATTACAAAATAACAAGGACAGGAAGAAACCCACAAATGATAAAGAAACTACAAACGAGAAAGAAACCACAATTAACATGATAAAGAAATCTCCAATAACTACAATAACAAACCACACACATTTCTTTGTCTGTCAGAAACATATGATAAAGAAGACTACGATCCTAACATGCTAAACTTCAAAAGACATCACTTGAAAAACAGACTCAAAAACTTCTCGATCTCTTCGGTTGAGATAGCATAAGTGAGACAATCTGAGTCGATGACACGAACCCCGACAATCCTTCCTTGCTCGTTGAAAATTGGTGCACCGGGTGCACCTATTGAATAAGATTGATTTGCCATCTTTTGAATAACAAGCAACTTAGTACCAGCATACAATAGGTGCACCCTAGCCAAAGGTCGACTAACCATACCGGAATGATAGCAAAAACTCAGACCACTAGCCATGGAGATAGAATGCACTGTAGACCACCTAGGGATAGGTCCACTGTCTATCACACCATAGTCAAAATTATTGTGTTCTGAATCCACTTCTAAGAGGGCTAAATCAACCAAATCATCCTTATGAACTAAGGATGCTTTTGGCCCAGGAATATCCTCTGGGTTTGGACAATTTGAAATGTTTTCTGACCATGTCCAAAACTTGATAGGCAATTTTTCATCCACACAATCTTCGAAGATTTGACTACATGTCAAAATATATTTACCCCCGCGGATAAAGAAACCCGTACCTACAGTTGGCTTGTTATCCGTTGTTGTGACATGAACACGAACAACTATGTGTACCATTTGATTGAAGAGAAGAACTTCAGGTTCACACTCGCCGGGACTAGGCCCATCAAATACTCTGGCAACCATTATCTGAAATTCATAAATTATAAGTTAGGACAACATATAAAGTATCAACGCTATGATCTACAGCCACGAAGGAGATATTTTTGTAGATGAAGGTTCCGTCCGAAAATCCATAATAAAACAGACTTAACAAACTGATATCAGAGCATGTAGGACTTGCAGTATCACATTTATAATGCTTGACACAATGCAAATCTGTTAACAATGCAAGATTAGCCCTACTGGCGAGGTCCGCCGAAGACCGGAGAGGGGCCAAAACCCCTTCAGACAAAAAAATATCCCTCTTATTAAAGCGTGAGATAAAAGGAGACGCAAAGATTTGATCTTTGACTAGTTCATCTAATCGCCCACAAACTACAGCTGATGGGTGAAGGAATCATGGGAAATGGAGATTGAAATCTACCCTAAGACTAGGATCAAGTTTCCACATTTATAAGAGGTATTAAAAAGAAGCAACAGACTTTCCAAACATAGAGACAAAAAAGGACGAAACTTTTTAATTAAATAAGGACTAGAATCGTGGAAATAGACGTTACCCAGCTAGAAGGAATTGTACCGTAAGCCCAACCCGGGTTCTTCTTATTTCTTCCTTTTTCTTTCTCTTGGGAGTGAGTTGAGAGGGAGGGAGGGAGGGAGGGAGGCAGGTATTGGGAGAAGGAAGGGAACAAAAAGACAGGTCAAACAAAATTAACCGGACTGTCACGTGTCCGGGTAATTAATTGTCTGAGATTGAAACGTGATAAAAAAATCACAAACCACGTGAAATTTTTTTAGAAGGACAAACCAAACACGTGAATTGAATTTGGAATTTGAAATTTGAAATAGTGGATATTGAACACAAAAACCGAGATACAACCATGGTTTTAAAACCCGGCCCGGAGCTACGACCCAGAATTCTACCATTTTTCAGGTCACCTAGTCCGACTGGTTGGACTACCGGTCGGACCATAATATTTTTAATTAATATATGTGTAAAATATAGGTTGTTTTTTGCATTTAGCATGAATGAAGTGGGATAATATCAACCTGAAAAAGCCACAATCATTCGCTATTAACTTAATTGCTTACAAAAAAAACTTAATTGCTTACAAAATCATTCACCAATCGGATCGCATTTTTTAAAACCATGGGATTTTCGGTCTTTTGGGAGAAAAAGTTGGAAAATTGGTCGGACCTCGTACTAACCGGTCTTAACCGGTTGAGACAGACCTCAAAATTAGCTAGTTCAACCAAATTTTGACCGGTTTATATGGCACTTGGGTCAAAGACAAAAAAAGACCCGCTAGAGCTACCGATTCGTGATCGGACTGATTGAACTATCGGTCGGACCGTATTTTTTAAAACCATGGATACAACAGAGTATTAAAATACATTTCAAAATAAAAAGAACGCAAATTTCTTTTCAACGAGCTCTGGCTTCAACGGTGGTGTTCGTGAGTATGAAGAAGTCAATGACGAGTTTTTATTATAATTATCTATATTACAATAGATACTTTAAATTCATCGTATTTCTGGGTTAATATTAATATGTTAATTGTTAAGATCCAACAATGAAAGAATTTGCTTATCATTATATGACCATCCCACTAATGCATTAATAATAAATAACAGTCTTACATGCGTATCTGCCGAGGGAGGTCAGACTCTTTGATATCCTCTGCTAAAAGCGATAAACAATCTGCTGGAGCTCTATGAAAAACATGAAAACCTTAAGGAAAGGTAAATACATAATTCGACAACCAATCAACTACTCGGTTGCTTTCTTTATAACAGTGACACACCTCCACTTGCCAATCACAGGGGATGAAGTTCAAGCAACTATTCACGAGTGATGATAGTGTATGCCATTGTGCTATGCCCTCGGTTAGACATTTCGCTGCAACTTGCGAATATGTTTCCAATACCAGTCTCATATATCCAGAATTTCATGCTAGACTCAATCCCTGCCAGATCGCCACAACTCCGATGCTAGGGAGTTATATATGGCCATGTGGCTCACAAAACCCTTCCACCAAAAGCCCCTGAAATCTCGGAACACATCACCATCCAGGCCAGCCGGGCCTGGATTCCCTCTTGCTGCACCATCAGTGTTTAACTTTATCCAGCTTTTTAGAGGAGGCTTCCAACTCATCAGTCGCTCCTCCCTCGGATGTACCTTATCCTGTGAGTATGCTAGTTGCCATACTCTCGAGAATTCCTTTGCCTTGCCCAATACAAACGAAGCACTATCAGCCGACAAAGGATTCCCCTAAAATATCCTATCATTTCCACGAATGCCATACCACCAACAACCAGTTGCAAAGACCGTGCTCCATTTCATGTTGTCCCCCATCATCTTAGAGCATTGCAGGTTCCCTGAAAGCCACTCCTCTAGTGCTCTTCCACATAATAAACTATAGCCATGTGGCGGCAACAAACATTGCCACATCCTCTTACTTCCTGACAGTATGGGTTCGGGGCTAGGTGCTTGCAAAACCTCTCCTCATTCATCAAAAGTCTCACCTTCAAACACATCCACATAAATAGCTGTATCTTCTCAAGAACTTCCAGCCTCCATACCTTAGTCCATGGCTTATCCAGGTCTTCTGATCCTGACATCCCAGACATGAGTGACAGGTATGCAGAGCAGGAGGTAAAGGATCCAGACGAAGAATATCCCCAGGCCAGCCTATCCTCAGACTCCCCAGCATCATCCACGAACACCGCAGCCAACTTTAGTCGCCATTCCTCAGGCAGGAACCTTTGTAGAGTTGCCCAATTTCAACCCTGTTCTGGGGTCCTATAGTCCGAAATCATCTTAGTACGTTCTCTCTCCAGAAATTGAGGGACAAAGCCCTCTAATTGAGGCTCCCCATTAAACCATTTGTCAGTCCATGACCTGATATTCTTGCCATCTCCCACCACCCACTTTTAAAAGACCCGCCCAAGTCGCTAACTGACGTTGCCGTGGTGAGAATTCCTATATAGAGGATCACTAGAACAATACTTATACCACAACACATGGGCCCAAAAAGTATGTGGTTCCGTGACTAACCTCCACCCCAACTTCATGAGAAGGGCATCATTTGCCTCTCTCGTGCGTCTTATACCTAGGCCACCTCAGAGTTGTGGGAGACATATTTCCTCCCACCTAACAAGATGGGTTCGTCTTATCCCATCAGAGTCGCCCCACAAAAAGTTCTTGCATAATTTGTCCAGCTTATCACACAAGTTCCTCGGGAGTCAGACTACTTGCATGGCATACGTAGGCAATATAGTCAAACCTGACCATATCAGGATCAGCCGTCCCGCTCGTGTGAGCTACTTTTGCTTTCAGCCTGCCAGTTTTGCATAGATATAGTCAAAAGTATCTACAGTGATCCTCCCATGCAGAGCGGGGATTCCAGATACTTTCTGAGGTTCCCCGTGGCTGGATCTTCAACTCCCCACTTATATGGTCCTCTTTTGCTCTAGGAACATTGGCCGAAAAGTAAACTCTGGATTTAGAGTGGCTTACTTTTTGACCCGATGCAAAAAAAAGATGTCTAGGCCATGGGAGATGAGCCGAGCTTGTGTGTTAGACTCATTTACAAACAAAACAAGAATGTCAGCAAAAAATCAGTGGGACACCTCCAGGCCCCTGCGGGTAACTTTGATAGGATATAACCTTTCTATTGGCTGTTAGTATTAAATTCTAACATGACCTCGTGGCTAGTTCTTGAAATGGAATCAACATCTAAATATGCGTGCATATTAAATTGATTGATAAAGTTTTTTATTTAAAAAATAGAAGTTAACTTTAATACTATTTTTTCACATTTTGACACGTCACCACCCTGTATCTGGGTGAGCAAAAAAATCAATAACCGCAGTACCCTTTCCTTTTCTCTTTGCGGGAAAAAGGGAAGTAGTTGTATGTAGGCTACCGAACTTCATGCTAGACTCTCCCTATTTGGCAAGAAAATGGTTCCCCTCCGAGAGTTGATTGAACCTGTTCTGGTTAGCTTGTAGTTCACCGGAGGCGCCGACTCCGGTCATTATCAATATCGTAGCATGGCGTCTATTTCTCTAACCAACGACCATCCACAATCCTTTCCTCTGTTGTGGTCGACGAAGTTCTCATATCCTCGTTCTGGGACAGACCCGATGCGCTTGAAGGGCTGGGAGCTGGCATGGCTGGTTGGATTTGTGGCAGAGCTGGGACAGCCGGGGACGGAGCTAGGACAGCCAGGTATAGAGCTGGGATAGCCGGTGATGGAGCTTCGACTACTTGCATCAGCACAGAGGGTACACCTCTGACTGGTGGCTATAAATGTCACATTGGAGACATAAGACATGGCGACCTTCATACTCCAGTCTATGTCTTCGACCATTCACTGGGAGAATTCCCGATAGTGGCTTGCTAAGATCAAGCTCCAAGCACACGCGGGTGTAACGGCCATTGATGGCTCGGAGAGTGGACTCATCCACCTTGATTGGTCGCCCAATTACCGTGGCAATTGCTTGCAGAACATGTTTGTTATAAAGGATGAAGTCAAGGCCTAAAATTCTGGTCTAAACGACGGTGGTACCTATCTTTGCCTTCATTGCGTTGAAGTCCGGTGTCCACCCCTAGACGGTGATATAGTGCCCTAATACCGTCCATGGTCCTTCGAGGAGGACCCTCTCTAGGTCCGTCTCAGCAGCAAAACCGACCAGCTAAAACCTGTTTAGGAGGTCCATGACCTCCATGGGTGCAGACGGTCTCCACAGTTGGCGGAGGTGCTTTTCCATGACCGGGAGCGTGGCGAAGCGGCCCAGAAGCTTGGCAACGATACACTTACTCCCCCATCGGAGCAAGTTCTCAGAGTAGGTTGGAGTTGATCTCGACAGCGAGAGAGCCATTAGGGTTACCCGCCGTCACGACCCTAACTAACCCCTTCTGGAGGAGTTGACAAGTTTGTCCTTGAAAGATAAAGGCATTGGAGGTGGGTTTTGCGCTTGTTGTGTTGATTCGTCAGTAACCATGACTTTCGTTGGCTCTGTAATCATATTGGGAGGTGGCTCCAATGGCGTCTTAGCCACATGGAGCATGGTGCTCGCCGGAGGCGAGAGGACCTAACGGCAGAGCAATACGGCGGTCGCATTTTAGTGGCACAAGTTTCAAGTCAGAAGGAAAAGATAATCTTTTTGTCTGAATGTTTACTTGCTTGTAGCAATGCAAGCATTTTGCTGTTAGCATTCTCCGTAGGTCAGGTTTCTGTTTGTGGAGTTCATATACTAGTTGTATAACAACTTATATAATATTTAATAATATCTATAACTAAAAATTAAATAATATACTAGTTTGATTTATTATGGTATACTACTTCTTTTTATGGTCTCATAGTATATTAGTTTGATTCACTATGATATTCCAATTTGATTCACTATGTATAATAACTTAATTAATATTTAATAATACTTATAATGAAAAATAATTAATTAATTAACATACATGTTTGTTTCAGTATGGTATAACAATTTAATTCGCTATGTATAATAAATTCAATAATATTTAACGATATTTATAAAAATATTAAATAATATATCAATTTGATTAATACCAGTTTGATTCACCATATTATACAATTTTGATGTGCGTGTCACTTGGTCCCTCTCTTTGACGCGTGTCACTTAGTTTTTTTTAGGGCAAATTACCCTCACGTCCCGGAGGTTTGGTCACCATCCCCCTGGAGTTCCTGACTTTTGGAAAATGATTGTCCGGTCCCTAAGTTTTGATGATAATAGACTCTCAGATCCCTGGAGTCAGGATATTCCTTTTTCTCCGGTGAATTTCCACTTGAAATGATCAAAATGCTCTCCCACTAAAAAAAGGAAAATGACAAAAAAAACCTTAAAAAAATAAAATTCCATCCACCTCAATCTTCATCTTCCCTAAAAATAAAAGAACTTCATTGAACTTCATCTTCTTATTCGTCCACCTCAATTCCAGAAACCAAAAAATGTGCAAGATTGTTAACTGAAGGGCCTAACCTCCAACATCGTCATCTTCATTCATGCCTCTTCAACAATTAAAAACTTCTAAAGCTTTAATCAACATATTGGTAGAAACAAACCCAAGAAACGACACGACGGCCCAAGTGCACCCGCAGCTGTTCACGATGACGCTATCGAGCTCTCCATCAAAACCCAATGGATGATGGTAATCTCACCGACCCTATGGATGATGCCCGATCCAGCTCTTCAAAGCATCCACAATTGTCCTTCACTAAGTCAGAACTCCAGAACCCGATCCAGCTCTTCAAAATCCACACAAAAAATCAAAAATTAAAAAGAACCCAGGATAAATCTCGAGCCCCTTATCATACAGAGAGAACCCAGGAAATCAGTTCCGCCATTGAGATGGTCAACGGCAGAAGTGAGGCCGTGCTGGGATTTGAAGGGCGGTGTGGGTTTGGGAGTCGAAGTCATCGAGGGTTGATTGCCTCGGTTTCCATTTTCGAGGTTCCAGAAGTTGTCGAGGTTGTTGTGCCTCATCGGTTTCCATTGACCGCCATTTTTTCAGGGGCAAAATAAGAAGAAAACTGCAACAAAAAAAAAGGAAAATCAATTTCCAGTAGGAAAAAAACATAGGGAAATGGAGGGGTAGATTTATTTTTGGTATTATGGTAGTGATTATCTATTTTTGTGAGGATGAGATTGTTTGAGTTGACTGTGTTGGGTGGATCATTATGGTAAGGAAGATGGGTTTTAGATTTTGGAAAAAAAAATTAAAAAGAATTGGGAGTAGGCGAGAGAGGTAAGAGAATGAAACCAATATCATAGTAGAATGAAACCAATATCATAGTAGAATGAAACCAATATCATAGTAGAATGAAACCAATAACATAGAAGATGGAAACCAATATCATAGTAGAATGAAACCAATATCATAGTAGAATGAAACCAATAGCATAGAGGATGGAAACCAATATCCGAGAAAATGAAAACCAATATTCACATACTTGTATTTCCATAAATTGTATTATTTTGCTGATATTTATTTTAATTATTGTATTTCCAATATTGCCCCCTGTCTCTTTCAGTGGGGATTACTCATGTCCCCACTGAATTTGAACCCGAAGATAAGGAGTTACGGAGGGCGGCGATATAACCTAAAATTGAGGTTAGAGTTTTGTTTAAAATAATATGGTTGATATTTGGGTAATTGATGATGTAGTATGTCAGGTCATAAAATTACAGACATAGCACGCTATATGGGTAAAGTAATTATGTGACACGACAAATAAAATGATTTAATTAACTCAGTTAGTGAATTTCACTTAGTTGATAATTAGATAAAATATTTGTCGATTAATCAGAAAAATTAAAAATATAAGATAATAGTGTGTGAAAGCGTAAAATTGAGAACTTTTTTCATTCCGACAAAAAAGTGGTCTTTTTACATTTACAAATATAATTTTTCAAAGGTCTTACTGGATAGTCTTAAAATGTCTTAAATATTTTTTGTTTGAATTATAGTTGCAAGTCAACAAGAATTCACATCGGAAACAAGAATGTCTATCAACCGCTTCAACTTAAAATGATGCACTACTGCAAGTTTCTGATTCAGTAGAGATAAGAATTATTCCCACTGAAATGGATCAAGTCATTATATTTATAGACACGATTTTTAATGATTGTCAGATCTGTAGATATAATTTTTAATAAAATCTGATGGTCCAAACGAAATTTCTTCTGTGGGGACGACTTTTATGTTCCCCCCACTCAATCCAAAACCGACTAGTGCAAGCCGGGACGGATAATCAAGTTAGGGGTGACCTCCAATGCGGAGGAATTAAAATTATGATTGGTATTTGATCCGTCCAATGATAAAATATATTCAAATTTGTATAAGTGAGTTTGATTCAATCAGATTCTTGACTAATAAAATTGAATCGATTTCGAATCAAATTCAATTCATGTTCATCCTAACTTAGTCGAATATGTTTGTACTTTCACTGGTTGAGATAAAGATGGCCACAGTTCGGATTCAGACGAATTCGAATAATATTTTGACAAATTCAAATTATGAAAACTATGACTCGTATTCAATTCATCCAAAAGACGAATCCGAATGCGGATTCATATGAACTGGTTCGAACCCGAATCAATTTTTTGATGAATCGGATGAATCCGAATCAGATTCAATTCATGGTCACCCCTGCCTCGAGTTGAAGTCCTTTATCTTAGATCTTAAATTTGTATATTTAATTATTAGAGAAGGATAATTCTTTAACTTAAATATACTACTATAAATTATACTTCCTCATAAATATAAGTTTTACTTTTTACTACTTATTTTCCTTCCAAATGTTTTCGACTTTCTCCTTCTTCCAAATATACATGTCAAATTTAAAATATAGAAACAACGGTAGTATCTAGCATTCGTGGTTTTAAATTTCGGGCATCATGTAACATCTAAATTTCTCAACATATTTCACGTAAATTTGGAGGACAGAAACTCTTACAATTTTACATTATGACAAAACACATTGACATCCTAGTATTTCT
Source organism: Hypericum androsaemum (assembly GCA_963995505.1). Lineage (NCBI taxonomy): Eukaryota > Viridiplantae > Streptophyta > Magnoliopsida > Malpighiales > Hypericaceae > Hypericum > Hypericum androsaemum. The sequence goes on from OZ023198.1 coordinate 8,234,734, forward strand.
TCCAATCATTTATTTGACTTTGATATAATAATAGTTTCATTTGGTAAATGGTCCAATTTAATATATGATGTGTTGATTATATTTTTCTCGAACAAAGGTGATAGTTGCATTTTGTTAAAAATTATCACTTGTAACCTGGGACGTCCCGTATAATTATGTTGTCGCAGCTCAATCAATGGGTGAATGCTTTATGCTCCACAACAGTGTCACGATTGAGCTATCTACTGTTTGGAATGTGGAAAAAAATGGTAGAGCAGAAAAAAAAAGATATAAATTCAAATTCAAATTTAGCAAACCTAGCAACTAAGTCTTGGTTAGAGAGACAATTGGCATTAGAAATGCACGAAAATATCAAGGCAAAACCGGGTCTAAATGTTAGAATTTTAGCAGTACGAACCTCCAAGGTCGAAGCAGTAGAAGCATAAAATCTAACCAATATGTAACTGATTTGACAGTATAACATAAAATATAAGAGTATAGTTAGAGAGTTCTTACAAATCTCCGTAGATCAAAACTCTTCGTGGATCGAATCCTCTACTATGGTATTCAAGTAGCCTTAGTCTACGAACTCTAGACAGTTAAAATCTTCGGAGAACTTGCTAGGATAATTCTCAACGAAGATTTAACTAGAGAATTATATGTAGTGAGAATTCTCTAAGAATTCTCTTCTCTACAATTCTTTATGTATAGGTATTTTGGTGTGTCAATGACTTAACAAACACACCTATTTATAGTAAAGGAAATGGTAAGGGTAGTAGGTGGGAATTGTTCCTAGCCTCACAATGAGGATAATTAATTAATCCCAAATGAGATTATTGGTGGCAGCCACCAACACCTTCCACTCACCCTTTTAAAATTAATTCAGGGACCAAAATATAATTTTTGGAAAATCCAAAAAGTTACAGAAACATCTGAGGACTAAAATGTAATTTTAACAATAGTCTAAGGATCAAACGGTAATTTTCCAAATAGGTAAAATTACAAACAAGTCCCTCCTATTACGCAGGGACCAAATTGAAATTTCATGATTAATCTAGGTACCATACCGTAATTAATCATGAAACCAAAATTTCAGAAAAACCCCAGGAGCTTATCTACAATTTCAGATTTCTCGAATTTGCAAAGAGGTCCCTACATAATATATTTCCATGACCGAGTCAACATGTCTAACATATTCACTATATATATATACATAAAAATTATTTAATTTAATCTAATTTAATTAAACAATTATAATTATAATTCTATCTAATAAAATTATAATTTTTTTCTCTATAAATTAAATATTCTTGATCAAATCAATATTTAATTTAACCAACTTCAATTCGTAACTAAGACTATTGTTGTGTGACCCATAGGCCTTCATATGTCAAGCAATTAGTCAAACTAATGGTTTTTGTTTAACCCTAGACAATAAACCAGACAATCTCAACATATGAGGAACGTTGCGAAGATACTGCAACTACCTGTAATTTGAAACTCATAGTGGTACAGTCCTTTCATTCACGAATACTCGATTAAGTCTAGAACATAGAACATGATTATATGTCTGTTCAAGTAACTTAATCATATTATCTCATTCAATTAATTGATCATATTGTCACTTTAGACACCATTCTAAAAGTGACGTGCATTGGCCAATGACTAACGATCAAATTAATCATGAGAAGACAAGTATTCTCTCCAAGTCTATTAGAGGAATGAATCATATTCTTGGCTCAACTACCACGCACATATACTTCGGAATGTACTTGACACATGCCATATCTACCCCGTCAGGAGTGCAAGCGTCAGTCATGATCAAAGTCCATTACTCCGTACATGTTTTGCGTATTGACCTCAAGTCTGAGGACTATTTCACTACTCCACAAACCGATTTGACCGTAGACACGTAAATAGAATACACCAAACAGTTTCTCGGTCGGGTATGCCAATACTGTCCAAAGTATCTGTGCATCCATCATGAAATACCTAGTATCTCGTAGTTGTGAGAACTACTACATCCTTTAAGGATATGATCTAGATCGCACACCAATCTCAATCGCATCATCGATATCCCATTCTCGATAATCATTGATTGGGGCTATTTAAGAATTATGTTCACAGTCATTTGAGATCTCTCATTCTCAATGACAACTTTTATTCATGGGAACATAAACATGAATATACGCAAACAATCAAACATTATATCTATTTTATGTAATGCCGAATATTATTAATATGAATCAATAATACAACTGAATATAATCTAGTACAATGTCCTTATTACAATTGTCTCTAGGACATTTATACTAACAATCTCCCACTTGGAAGAAGAACCTCAGTCAACTACACTAGTTGTTCATTCCCTTCCTCACTTTCTTTAAAGGAGTCGGATAAGATTGAAGAGTGTGGATCATGCGGAATAGGATATCGTCAGAGAACGGTAAGGAATAGAAAATTCAGGGAGAGAAAATGCTGATCTTTGATTAACGAGAAGAAGGTTTTGGTCGCTCATTGGCTAAGTCACATAAAGCATCAACTTCGATTCCTACATCGTTTGTATCTCTGATCTGAGATAAGGTTGAGAGTAGAGGGTCGAAACGATTGGATCCGAGGGAGAAGGGTAGAGCCCCGTTCCTGGGAAGGTATCACCATTCAGCCTTGGACGCAAAAATAATCCGCGAGTGAACTAGGTTTTGGTATTCCTTCTCGAGCTTCTATTTCTTCCGTGAAAGGAGATTCGAGAAAGATAGAATAAGAAGACGTGTTTCCAGAACAAACAAGATAGGGGGTGAGAAGGGGGAGTTAGCAAAGTTAGACAAGATTGGAATGGGCATAGGAACATGTATTGATGTACCAGATCGACTAATGCTCCCAGGTTGATGCGACGTATTCCACCAGTTGACTGAAGACTTTATTATTGGTATATCGATCGGTCCAGCATGGATTGAAATGGAAGCCGGTTCGACAGGAAGCTTTTGAAAACACAGTACACCCAGGACATTTATACTAACAATCTCCCACTTGGCCTAGAGCCAATCACCCATGTGTCTAACACCCGGACTCTCAAAGTGTCTGACATGTTGTTGCACACCCAATAGTTTGGTGAAAGGATCAACTAGGTTATCCTCTGTGGGAACACGTTCTAACTCTATTTCCTTTCTTGCTATGATCTCTCGGATCAAGTGATAGCACCTATGTACATGCTTATTTCTGTTATTGGATCTTGGTTCCTTTGCCTGTGCAAGTACACCAGTGTTATCGCAATACACTTTTATTGGAAAACTGGCACTCGAAACTACCCCTAGTTCTTTCAAGAACTCTAAAACCCAGACAGCCTCCTTCGCGGCTTCTGATGCAGTAATGTACTCAGCCTCGGTTGTTGAATATGCGGTCGTATTTTGCTTGGAACTATTCCAGCTCACCTTCCCGCCATTGAGCATGAAGGCATACCCTGACTGTGATTTCAAATCATCACAGTCAGTCATGAAACTGGCATCGGTAAACCCAGTTACCACAAGTTCTGGCTGTCCACCATAGACTAAGAAACATTCTTTAGTTCTCTAAGATACTTCAGAATGTTCTTAACAGCAACCCAATGACGTTCACCTGGGTTCTTCTGGTATCTACCAGTGATACTAATAGCGTAGGCCACATCGGGTCTAGTGCAAGTCATGTCGTACATGATTGATCCAATCACAAATGCGTATGGGATACCTTCCATGTACTTGATTTCTGCTTCTTCAGAAGGACAATCCTTCTTTGATAGCTTAATCCCATGATTCGATGGCAGGTTGCCTCTCTTAGAGTCCTCCATTTTAAAATGCTTAAGTACCTTGTCTATGTACGTGGATTGTGACAGCCCTAACATCCTTTTAGATCTATCTCTATAAATCTTTATTCCAAGGATGTAGTAGGCTTCACCCAAGTCCTTCATCATGAAGGTCTTGGACAGCCAATCTTTCATAGATTGTATTAGCAGGATACTATTTCCCAGAATCAATATGTCATCAACATATATGATAATGAAAATAGTCTTATCCCCTTGACATTTCTGATAAATACATGGATCTTCTGCATTTCTAACGAAGTCAAACGATTTGATAGCTTCGTCAAAACAGATATTCCAACTCCTAGAAGCTTTCTTTAATCCATAAATGGACCTTTGCAGCTTGCATATTAATTATGAATTTGACTTGGATATAAAACCTTCTAGCTGTGTCATAAACACACGCTCCTCGAGGTTTTCATTAAGGAAAGCCGTTTTGACATCCATCTGCCAAATGTCATAATCATAGTATGCAGCTATAGCAAGTAAAATCTGAATGGACTTGATCTTTGCAACTGGTGAAAAGGTTTCATCATAATCAATGCCCTCGCGTTGCTTATAACCCTTTGCCACCAACCTAGCCTTGTAGGTTTGTACTTTACCTTCTGCATCGATCTTCTTCTTGAAGATCCATTTGCAACCGATGGGTCTAACCCCTTCAGGTAATTCCACCAAGTCCCAGACTTGATTTGTATACATCGAGTCCATCTCAGATTTCATGGCCTCTAGCCACTTCTCTGAATTGATGTCTGACATCGCTTCAGTATAAGTCTTGGGTTCGTCCTTGTCCGGGATCTCTACATAATCATGTTCCTCCAAGAGGAAACTAAACTTGATGGGTGGACGACGAATCCTCGTAGACTTACGGAGTTGCATTTGTGCAGGCTGTTCATTCTGATCGTGAAGAGGTTCTTTTGTGATGATCTGATCAACGCCAGGAGAATTCTCAGGAGCTACGTTCTTAAGCATTTCCTGAGCAGGAGATTGAACAATATCCAAATTGTCCTCATTCAGTCTAATTGGGGTAGCTTGCGTATGCGAGTTATCCTTAACTACGTTCCCACTGGCTGGAAGACTATCACCTAGTGAAAGACTCCCACCATAAGAATCACTGAATGCTCCCACTGATTCTTTGTCGTGGTTATTCGACAAGTCCCCAGCCTCAGCATCACCTTGTGGTTCTTGAACTTCTTCAAGCTCTATCTTTCTACGACCTTATCCTTTAAATACATAGTCATTTTTAAGGAACGTCGCCTGCCTAGAAATAATAACCTTTTGTTTCTCAGGAAGATAGAAATAATATCCTTTTGTTTCCTTAGAATATCCCACAAAGTAACCTTTTTCACCTTTGGATTCCAACTTATCAGTGAGCATCTTCTTCACATACGCGAGGCAACCCCCCGTTTTGATATGTAAGAATGATAGCTTCTTGCCACACCATATCTCATATGGTGTTCTCTCAACTGATTTGGATGGAATCCTATTCAGAATGTAGATTGAGCATTGGAGTGCGTAACCCCAAAAAAATATTTGAAGAGAGGAGAAACTCATCATGGACCTTACCATATCTAATAGGGTTCGGTTCCTCCTATCGGACACACCATTCATTTGCGGTGTTCCAGGAGGTGTCCATTGTGATTGGACCCCATGTAACCTTAAATAATCTAGGAATTCTTGGCTAAGGTATTCTCCTCCTCGATCTGATCGAAGAGTCTTAATACTCTTCCCAAGCTATTTCTCTACTTCTGCCTTATACTCCTTAAACTTCTCAAAGGCCTCGGATTTGTGTTTCATAAGATACACATATCCATACCTAGAGAGGTCATCAGTAAAGGTAATGAAGTATCTGAAACTACCCCTTGCTAAAGTGGGTAATGGCCCACACACGTCGCTGTGAACTAACTCTAACACTTCTTTGGCTCTTACCCCTTTCCCAGAAAAGGGTTTATTAGTCATTTTACCTTTGAGACAAGATTCACAATTTCCATAAGACTCAAAGTCAAATGGGGTTAAGTAGTCTAACTTTCTTAACCTTGCAATTCTTTTCTCATTTGCATGACCAAGTCTGCAATGCCATAAGAAGGTGGGATTTTCCTGATTACTTCATTTGTGCTTCGGTGGCACCCCGGCTCCGTGAATCGGCGCGTTGACGACGGTGTCGTTGAGCCGCGGCTCGAGTCCCAAAACCTCCGATACTACACCTCGCTCGCATCGATCCGGTCGACACCTTCGGCACCACGACGACGCCCGCGACCTGGCGAACTCATCGGTGGTTACCGGTCACAGAGAAACGACGCGTGTCACCCGCCGTCGTTGAGGACGCGGAGCCGCCTCCAAGGCGCTCCTCGATATATATATATATTTTTTTTTTTATTTTTTTTTTGTCCGCGTCAGACGCGAATTTTAGGCCCCAAGCCCACATGAAACTTTCCAATCAGATTCTAGAATTTCAGTTATAACCAAAACAAGGCCATTTCTAATCTGAATGAAAATTTCATGCAATCAATTTATGAACCTTTATAAATTTATGTATACAGCCATAAAATCAGCCTAGCTCTGATACCAATTGTTAGAATTTTAGCAGTACGAACCTCCAAGGTCGAAGCAGCGGAAGCATAAAATCTAACCAACATGTAACTGACTTGGTGGTATAACATAAAACATAAGCATATAGTTAGAGAGTTCTTACAAATTTCTGTAGATCAAAGCTCTTCGTGGATCGAATCCTCTTCGTGGATCGAATCCTCTTCGTTGATCGAATCCTCTACTATGGTATCCACGTAGCTTTAGTCTACGAACTCTAGACAGTTAAAATCTTCGGAGAACTTGTTAGGATAATTCTCAACGAAGATTTAACTAGAGAATTATATGTAGTGAGAATTCTTTAAGAATTCTCTTGTCTACAATTCTTTATGTATAGGTATTTTGGTGTGTCAATAACTTAACAAACACACCTATTTATAGTAAAGAAAATGGTAAGGGTAGTAGGTGGGAATTGTTCCTAGCCTCACAATGAGGATAATTAATTAATCCCAAATGGGATTATTGGTGGCAGCCACCAACACCTTCCACTCACCTTTTTAAAATTAATTCAGGGACAAAAATATAATTTTTGGAAAACTCAAAAAGTTACAGAAACATCTGAGGACTAAAATGTAATTTTAACAATAGTCCAAGGATCAAACGGTAATTTTCCAGGAAGGTAAAATTACAAACAAGTCCCTCCAATTAAGCAAGGACCAAATTGAAATTTTATGATTAATCTAGGTACCATACCGTAATTAATCATCAAACCAAAATTTCAGAAAAGCCCCAGGAGCTTATCTACAATTTTAGATTTCTCGAATTTGCAAAGAGGTCCCTACATAATATATTTCCATGACCGAGTCAACATGTCTAACTTATTCACTATATATATATACATAAAAATTATTTAATTTAATCTAATTTAATTAAACAATTGTAATTATAATTCTATTTAATAAAATTATAATTCTTTTCTCTATAAATTAAATATTCTTGATCAAATCAATATTTAATTTAACCAACTTCAATTCGTAACTAAGACTATTGTTGTGTGACCCATAGGCCTTCATATGTCAAGCGATTAGTCAAACTAATAGTTTTTGTTTAACCCTAGACAATAAACCAGACAATCTCAACATATGAGGAACGTTGCGAAGATACTGCAACTACCTGTAATTTGAAACTCATAGTGGTACAGTCCTTTCATTCACGAATACTCGATTAAGTCTAGAACATAGAACATGATTATGTGTCTGTTCAAGTATATTATCTCATTCAATTAATTGATCATATTGTCACTTTAGACACCATTCTAAAAGTGACGTGCATTGGCCAATGACTAACGATCAAATTAATCATGAGAAGACAAGTATTCTCTCCAAGTCTATTAGAGGAATGAATCATATTCTTAGCTCAACTACCACGCACATATACTTCGGAATGTACTTGACACATGCCATATCTACCCCGTCAGGAGTGCAAGCGTCGGTCATGATCAAAGTCCATTACTCCGTACATGTGGTGCGTATTGACCTCAAGTCTGAGGACTATTTCACTACTCCACAACCCGATATTACCGTAGACATGTAAATAGAATACACCAAACGGTTTCTCGGTCGGGTATGCCAATACTGTCCAAAGTATCTGTGCATCCATCATGAAATACCTAGTATCTCATAGTTGTGAGAACCACTACATCCTCTAAGGATATGATCTAGATCGCACACCAATCTCAATCGCATCATCAATATCCCATTCTCGATGATCATTGATTGGGGCTATTTAAGAACTATGTTCACAGTCATTTGAGATCTCTCATTCTCAATGACAACATTTGTTCATGGAAATATAAACATGAATATATGCAAACAATCAAACATTATATCCATTTTATGTAATGCCGAATATTATTAATACGAATCAATGATATAACTGAATATGATCTAAATGCAATGTCCTCTAGGACATTTATAATAACACTAAATTGAAATTTGAGTTAGCTTATAATCTAATCCTTGTCATGGATTATATTTGAATTTGATGTGAACATATAACGTAATCAATTTTAGCAAAATTCAGCAGCTATGAAGTCTAATTGTACAAGTCATTCAGCAGCATGGAAATGGTAAGGTCAATTCAGCTATAAGCTCTTAGAAAGTGAAGAGTACATTCCTTCTTATCCATCATATTTAGCCTTGATTGATTAGTTAATTGATTACTTTTTTTACTGAAAGTAATAAGCAGCTATTGTTGATTAAGTTTTTGCCACCAAATACAAAAAAGAAGCACTTTTAAAGTTAGAAAGGAGGAAATAGTTGGCTGGTGTATTAAGGCTAAAATGTGACATTGAAGGTGTAGAAGATGAGCCTTAACTTGCCTGTAAACAGTGGAGCAAGTTGATCGAGACTTGCCTGTAAACAGTGGAGCAATTGATCGAGGATATTAACCGAGTGATTGAAAATTCAAAGTCAAAATTTAAGATAAGTGAAGAGAAATTTAAGATTCAAAGATCTACTACCTATTACCATCTCAACCATTTACAAATATTACAAGTTCTAATTACAACAATTACGTATCTAACAACTATAAAATTCTTGATGAGTCATGCACAGGTTACTCGACACATATACAACATACCTTTAGAGAGGAAAATCTGGTGGCAGATTCCCTTTCGAAGCATGTTCTTACTATTGCTTACGATTATTTTATCTCCGACACCTCTTTTAGTTTTTGCTATTTTATCTCCGACACCTCTTTTAGTTTTTGCACCGATGTATATGTCGATAATTTGAAGAAGATTAGTCTTCCTAGATGTACTTGAAATAATATTTCAGCACGTGGTTAATAAAAATTAGTGGGCATCCTAACCCCTCGATTTCTACCCAAAAAAAACTATAAAATTCTTGGAACCAAAAGAACAACCAAGTCAGCTAAAAGCGATGGCTAGTTTGCATTTAATGCTAACTAATTACATAGTTGAATACTAATCTCTCTTCTAAGTGTATGGAAATTGTACATGGCTATGTAGATGATGATGATGATCTCAGATGATCATCATCATTAACATCTCCAGAAATCATTGAAGAACAACGGGAGGCATTCATCATTCATTTAGTGATCAAGCTCTCTGCACCTGCAATGAACAAGATTCTGCAGTTAGTACATAATCTAACTCAGATGGTACTAAATGCAGTCGTACCGAAAGGCTTATATCAAACACACTTTGATGACAATTCTACTTGCATTATATTCACACGATTCTTTCAGTTCAGATGTTGTGGTTTATCCTTGAGAAACAAAACTCAGTATCCGCTACGATGTTCTCATGCTGGCTTTTGAAAGGCATGATTCTTTTCGTGTTAACTCGTCAAGCAGATGAGTCTTGCTTCTGCTACTCGTTGTTTATCAATGCATTCTCTTCTCTGATCACCCCTGCATATAATGGACATGTGAACCTTAACTTGTTTGAGTTAGAACAGTCGCTGAACATTTGGCCTGGAGAGAGTTGCTCAAGAAACCAGCTGAACAAGAACGACTACTGCCTGCGGTCACTGCAGAACGTGTTGCATGCAACACCGAGTCAGCAAGCATCTTGTCGTCCGATGTCAAGCTCGATGACATCTGTCCTCGATGGTGATATCAGATCGCGGGAGCTATGTATGTTCGTGTCATCTGTACCCACTTATCCAGTGACTTGGACTTCTTTTAGTGAGTGTGCTCTTTGTTTCCTGATCTGAGCAATACACCGGATGTGTTCCTAGTCGGTGTGCTCTTTGACAAAGAAGCTTCACCTAGGGCCATATGGCCAAATTCTCCATGTGTTATAGGATCCTAACTTCTTATTCTGCCTTGCGAACTTGTTAGGGGAGGATAATATGCGATGCATCGAACCACAAATGAGGGAATAAGTGGTTCACGCTATCTACTACCCCAAGGTTTTGAGTTCTTTAGACCAAGTATCAATTGAACCTCGAAGAAATTCGTTGTACGACACTACTAGCTACGTTTGCATGGTCCTCAATTATTAGTAACGATGTGTTGGCTGATGCTTGGACATGCTGATGAGTTGACCTTTCAATAGTGTTCTAAGTTCGAGGCTTTAAAGTGCTGGTCGCCTTGGATTTGATAACCAAGTGATGAAGCCATAACATCATCAGGTTAAGAACTGCAAGGCTCTCTTCTCTCTTTATCAGCGTGGTGCAGTGTCTTGATCCGCATGATTTCTGCTGATAACTGCTGAAATCAAGATAAAGAAGTAGCAAGTTGGTGGATCACGTCCTGGTGCAGGTCGTGTTGAGTTATGCAGATGTATGTTGCTGTATAAGGAAGTTGCTGCAGAATCTGCAATCTTTTTTCATCCCGACATTTGTGTATTAGCAGCTACCTCTTCCACACTTCTAGACCGTAGCTACTTCTTTAGGCTTCCTACTTACTTCTTTATGCTTGACTTGAAATTGCAAGGGTGTCATCTTCTCTGCAAATACATTTGCTTTCAAGTGGCAGCAGTGATGAAGAACTAAATCCAGAAAAAGTACCATGGACGAAAAAATGTAATCCCTAATATGCAGCAAGTACATGCTCTTGTGGAACTGCTTCACCAACAAAGTGATCAATGAAACATTGCTCAGAACGTAAAAGAGACCATTAAGAACGATTAAAGGGGCAGAGACCATTGCATAAGCATGTTACCTCTCAAAAGAGGATCAGGACAGATTTGAAGAGAGACAGAAGGAAAAAGATGTAGAGAAGAGAGGCAGAGAAGAAGAGGCAGAAGTCTAGTGGAAGATAGGTTCATAATACTTCACATAAGTCCTTACATGACACGGCAACTACATATTACATCACAATTGTTAAACACTAACTGTTGCTTCGGTTACTGCCACCAAGTCCTCTACTACAAAGTTAACAACATAACTACCAACAGGCAACAGCTGAACTCTTAACACACAAACAGTTAACAACATAACTACCAACAGTCGAACTTCTAACACAAAGCTAATAACTACCCAGCAGTTGTGGAACGTGACATGCTCTCTTCTTCTTCTTGCTTCTTCGCATATCTTCTTCTTCTACTCTCCTTCTTGTTTGTTCTTCTGGTTTCTTCTCCATGTCAATTCTTCTTATTATATCATTTTTCAGATCACTTTCTGTTAAGTTCACAAAGTTACTAAATCCTTTGTCATCGAACATATGTATTCCCATTAGCCTACCAGAACTGTCAAAAATTGGGTCTCCTTGCTTAGAATATGAAGGAACCGGGCACTGAATAAATGATAGGTGATCACTGTGCTCTGGCAGCAGGCCACTCTCTCTTGCTGGTTCTCCCAAGATGCAATTCAATTTTCGGTTTGCAAAACTCACGCGACACTTACTATATCCAAAATTGCATCCAATACCATGCAACAACTGACCCGTCATTACACCATTACCAATATTTGTAGATTCCAGCGTTCCATAATGCTCTGGGTCATTTATTTTAAACAAAGCAAGATGAGGCCGTTCAAAATAGTGCAATTTAGATGCTGAAAACATCAATAACTCATCACCATGCTTAAATTGGACAAAAACTTCAGGTGATGTTTCTAAAACCCCATGAGTTAGTACACATCCAGCAGATCCCAGCAAAACTCCTCCCCAACTCTTCCAAGAAGGATCCGTGTTGCTAATGAATACGCGCACAACCTTAGAATGCGTTTCTCTGTAAAATTTTACACCAGGTTGCAAGCTAATACTTCCCATCTGAACAAACAGCAATAAACAACAATAAGAAACTTGAACAGTCTTTCAACATTTTCCAAGTCAGACAATCAATCTTTTCACAAAATTTTATCCCGAAAATTCCAAACGAAAAAACAAAGTACAACGTGTGAATAGAGACATAAGTAGATTTCTCCCCCTACACATCACAGGACTTCCAGATTACCTACAACCGGATACAATCCAAACAATTAACACAGCCAACCAATATTTAAAATACGAAATCCCAACGCGAAAACTAAAGGCAGCGCATTTTTTTCATAAGCTCAGCAGTATGTCTGTCCGCCAGGTAGTTGGAGAAAGTCCTATAGGAACAAGAACGACAAAAACGTTACCTTCAAGACGACGACGTACAAAAAGAAGAAGAAGGAAGGAGCGACCCGCCGCAGCTAAACCCTTTTGACCTTCTCAACGAGGTAAAAGGCCGACCTTCTCTCCCTGTTGTTTGGTTCTCCTTGGTGGGGCGTCGGTTAAGGGATTTTTTTGTGGGCCGAGGACTGGGCTTCCTGGCCTAATTAGGAAACCTTTTCATTATATTATTGTAGTACAATTTAATGCAACTTTCTCAACATCCAACTTTCTCAACATATTTCATGCAACTTTGGAATACAATTTTCTAAATCACAGAGATTTAATCAAGTTAGCATTATTTTATTGTAGGTTAAAACTAATTGCGTTTAATATTCAATTGTTATTAGAATTTTTATATTTAATCCAAAAATTTATGAACCCTAGTTTTATATTGTTAGAACAATCATATTATACTCGAAAGTTTAAGATAATTGTAGTTGAAGTCTAATTAATCATTGATATGGCTTATCATATTTCCATAATCAACATGAAATTTTAACTCCAACATGCATATTGTGCTGGATTAGTTATAGAATTGCTTCAGTCGTAACCCTAAATTAATGTTCCTTCAGCAGTTAAAGCATTCGGCTCCAGAAATACTAAATTCTTTTCATAATTCCTTTGTGCCGATACTTCATTTTTTTTTTTTGCTTAAAATTTCTGAATGGATTTCTGAATCCAAAACCTCGTCATAAAATTGGTTGAGCCAAAAAGCAAAAGTAAGCGGGCCCATAGGTTCAAAAAAGAGAATGGGTCCGGCATATATCATCATATGGTCAATGCAAAGCCAACAAGTGTGGGGCTTAAGCCTGATCGATTTATTGTTACCAACGCTAACTGCGAATCATATAAATTTATCGATCTATTAAATGTTGAGATAACAATTATCAATTGGATGATGATTCAATTATATCAAACTAGTAACGACTAAATGATTCCTTCGACAAGGAGTATAACCACATGAACTCAAACTACCAACGGCCTAGCATAAAGATTACCTTGGTTAGTCTTAAGCTTTTTGCTTATATAGTTAGTAAAATTACTTTTTAGTCATTTGGTTTATTCAAGATTTCGTTATAATACCAATACTTATGAGAAACTCTATGATATTTACAAGATTTTGTTCAACAAGTTGTTATGTATTTGCTAGTTTGACTTTGTCTTTTGTAACTAAGGACTATTTTCATCAATGTTTAAAAAACTGTGATTCTCAACAAATATAAAAATGTTTTTCCCTTGTGACTACTTTTTCTAAATCAGAGAGATTAAATCAAACTAACATGGATTCCCTTGTACATTATTACAAAGAAGCTATGACATCCTATTATTTCTTCAAACCATTAATTTGACTTTGATATAATAATTATTTCATTTTGACAAGTATGATGTGTAAATAGTTCAAGTTATAATACAATGCTTAAATTACATTTTTCTTGAACAAGTGCGAGGTGATGTTGAATTTTGCTACAACATATCACTTACAACTTGGGACGTCCTCTATGATTATGTTATTGTAGCTCAATAAATGGTAAATGTTTTATACTGTCACAACAAGTCCACGATGGAAGCCAGTTTTTTCAGTTATCCAAAACCCTGTTTGGAAGGGTGGAAACAATGGCGAAGAGAAAAAAAAAGTTGCTTACAACATTCATCCCGTTTTCTAACCTCTCCTCTTTTTTAAATTTCTTCCATCCAAACACATCCTAAATTTTTTGTCTCCTCACCCGAGGACTTCTTCCTAACAGTTTTTCTTATGCAACTATGAGGATAACATGATCATAGAAATGTAGTCCTTTTCTATCTTAACATTGGGCCTTAATGATGGTTTCCATTAATTGTAGCCCTTTACGTGTCTGGGTCCGAAAGGGTGCCATCATGATTTTAAAAAGGAATAAACGGTAAACAACTCTTTGTATTTGTCCATAAAATATATATAGTAAACACTCAAATTTAGTTAATTAGCTATACTTAACAAATTGGTGCACATAACACTTTGTATTCAATTTTAGTGACATGTCATCACTTACTTGACATCTATATTATTTTAAATATTATGTTATTAATAATTTGAATATGAACAATTTATATCCAGAATTAATTATTTTCAAATAGTATACCTAAAAATTTTTAAACATAAATATAAATTGCAGAAATACTAACCTTTGAAAAAACATAGACATCAAAAGATTCTAGAAACACTTAAAATCTAATTAGTGACACAAAAGATTGTACAATTAAATAATTCAATATCTAAACATTCGAAAATATCTAAAATTATAAATAACATTAAAATTGAATACTTACAATTAAATAAAAAAAATTAAAAACAAAATTAGTGCCACGAGGGGAAGAGAGGTAAGATTTTTTCTTAATTTTTTTAATTTTTTATTCAAATTTTGTTTTTCGGGAAAAAATCTAATTTGATACCTTGTAGTATCGCTGAAAATTACTTGAATACCATATAGTTTAAAATCTATTAATTGAGTCAAATTTATTTTAATTAAACTAAACTTAGAGGTTCGGGCACGTGTCCATACCATGACCATTAAAACGACGCTGTTTTGGCAATAACATGGCTTGCCACATCTGCGGGTGAAGCAAGACATGGCAGGTTGATAAAATATCAAATAAATCCCTGATGTATTTATAGTTATTCGAAAAAAAAACCCCAAATCTCGGTTCCCATTTCCGTTCCACGTTATTCATCTATTTTCTCAATCCAATGGCTACCTCAATCTCGTTGTCAAATTTCCTCTCGCCCAACTCGGCCCCACCACCCTCGAGGACCAATTCCCTCCGTCTTCAATAGTCCTCAATGAGGGTCCATCATGAGAACTCTTCCACATGCATAGCAACGGAAAATGGCAATTAAACGTACACCACCTGTCTGATGTAGTGCTCCAGAGAGAGTTAGTAACAAAAAGCAAATGGTCAGAAAAAATAGCCAACAGCTTCTACCCTACCCAAAACAAAGAGAGAACATGATCCTAAAGTGTACTTTCCTATTTTTTATTAATTTTGTTATTATTCTTAATTTAGTGTTTCTGAGATTTTTTTATCTCCATTTTTTTCAAATGTTAGTATTTATAGGGTTTATATTTTTACCGTAAAATATTCTTATGTCCCTAATGTTTAAAGAAATTATTGATCAGGATAAGATAGATAGTATTATTTAGTCCATGATATTTCATAAATCAAATTATTTAGTCCTTCCACCAAAATTGTGACCTTTTTCTGGCTAGGATTCCACTAAAAATACAAAAATATTCCTATCTTAAGAAATTATTAAATTACTGCTCATCCCTGACCTTACTATGTGCCCGCAATCCAGCAAGGATCGTGAATACAAAAAATCATGTTTCTTTCTATGATCATTATGAAATTGCATTATGCCAAACGCGTTGATTCTCAGCAACATTTTGATGACGCCCACAACGCCATCTCTGACAAAAATAATGCCAACCGCGAACACCCACCTTGCTTCAAATTCCATTCTGTGAGTCCAATTTCGCTTCCGAGTTGCTTCCTTTCCAAATTTGTTTTTCTTTTTTGGCCGCATTTTTGCTCATTCGGTTAGATTCTTTGCTCATTTGGTTAGCTAAGGGAATTTATTGGGGGAATATTTTTGAGGTGTGGCTAAGTATTAAAGCGCAAAGACTGGAACTTTACTGCTTCTTTCTTGTAATGTCGGATCATTGACGCCAAAAAGAAAATAGAATATTGACGCCATGTGTTTTTTTTACATTGGTATTCTGTGTATTGTCGATGCTGTTACGGTGGTCTGTGCCCCATTTGGAACGGCATTAAGGATGATAAGAAAAATGAAACGACGAGGGAGCTGGAATTTTGTTCTTGGTATTCATGGTCCCTGATGATCGGGACATATGATAGAGGTTAGAGATGGATGATAATTTCGTAATTTCTGGAGTTAGGATATTTTTGTATTTTTAATAGAGCCCTCGTCGAAAATGTGGTCGGAATATTGATATAGGAACTAAATAATTTGATTTATGAAATATCATAAACTATATAGTACTAGCTTTTTTGATAATCAATTTTTTCAAATATAAAAAAAAACCTATGACTATTTGGCTCTAAATTTATGGTGCTCGTTTGTGTTGAGTATGTCTGGTAATGGATTTGTGAGTTAAGTGCTTAGTATTATGAATTATGATCACCTAGATTAGAAATTTAATTAATCATAATTACCAAAAAAGATTAGAGTTAATAGTAAAACAAATTAAGTAACTATTTACCTATTATGAGATCTTAATAGATATTAGTTGCCTAATGAGTAGCAGTTAAAATTGGAAACTAATTATCTATGATTAGTTGCACGAGCACTAATTAGTCATTCTAACCTTAATTATGGACCAATTTAGATATACTATTTGGGGGAGCGATACTTGTTTTCTTAGGAACACATGTAATTAAAATTTGGATAAATTACTCTTAGGTCTCTGGGATATAGTCAAATAGATGATTTGGTCCCTGTATTTCAAAAATGCATGTAGCCATAGCCGTAGTTTGGTTAAATTATACTCCCAGGACACTCTCTGTCATCATCGACCATTTTATTATTATTAATTTTTTATAAAATTACATTTATACCCTTATACCAATTGTCCCATTGTCTCCGGCCGACCAAGACCTCCTTCGTTGTCTTCTCCGGCGAACAACAACCTCTGATCGTCTTCTTCGACGAATACCAAACTCCGCCGAACACCAAAATCAACCTTCCAAATGACGTGAAGAGCTGATTAACCATCCAAATGTCACTGTATTCCAGTTGTACCTGAGATCTTCCCATCAGAGAAAAGCGAGAGGTCGGACAGGGAGGAGAGAGACGGGGAGAGAGGGCGAAGGGAGAGGGACATCGAGCAAACTTAAATTGCTCAAGAGGACTAAGGCCAAGCAACATTAAATAGCTCAAGAGGATCGATTTTCTTGCTTATATAAACTGAACGCATATCAACCCTCCCATTATTACTACGTCTTCAACAATTGCAACCATCCTCAAACCTCCGACGCTCGAAATTAATAAAAACTCAGATCAGAAAATTGGGTCTCGTTGGATTAAGAGAGGGGAAACCAAACGTTGGATTGATTTCTTGGTAGATGAAAGGGCCAAAAAGGGAATTGAGGATGGTGGATAGGCCTAGCTAATGCCTTGTAGCTTTGGCTTTACTCTCTTTGATGATTCAATTGATGGATGGGTCTGGCCATGAGGGTGTCTCCTTGAGCTTAGTTGCATCTCCTTGGCTCCCTTTGTGGCCTTTAACGTGCTCCACTCTCAGACGAGTAAGAATGATGGGGTCTCAAGACTTGACATTCAAGAAGCGGCCCCTTCTGCTTTGGATTTGGAAATAAGTGCCGACCTCTTCCGCTTTACTTTTAGAAGTGGGTTCCTTCCACTTTAGAACCCAAAGTGGGGTGACATCGACCAAGTGGGTCGAGCCAGTCCAATCAGCAACTGAACCCCTCACCCGAACATCAGATGCTTTAAGTGAACTCAGACATGGTCGCCTTTGCCCAAAGATCCAAAGTATTAATTTTGTACCTCAACAATGTCCCCCGCACGTCAATGCTTTGGTACGATCAGACGAGAAGTATTGACGTGGTCCTTCATCTCTGACTTGGGCACCCGTCAACTAACTTGGAATGTAATGAAGATGAGCAGCTCGAAAAGGTCTAGGTTATCATCCAAAAGACAGACCCGGCCGACTTCTAAGATGATCAGGTGTAGACCTCTGATCGTGTTGTTACCTTGCCTATTGTTTCACTCCTCAAAATAAGGGAGAGTAGTTGCTGCCAACCCCCCCCTAGTGTGGCACCAACCAGTCGTTGGGCCGAAGGGATGTTCCGATTAACCGAGCTTGCACACCAGGCAAACCGGCCATCTATGCTACTCAAGGCCACCCTTATTCTTAACATAGCCCGGTTGTAGAAGGTCGTCTCGACGTAGTTTGTGACTGACACGAATGGTCGTGCATCGGCCATCATGATCTCCACCTTCCCATCTGACTTCCACCAGATTAAACATTGGCGGATAGAGGATAGGATTACCTGACTGGAGTGGATCGAGTCTCGTCCTCTCCCAAAAAGGTTGCTCATGACTGTGCCGGTAGGGTTGGCATCCTCTTTCTCCTTATTATATTCTTGGAGGAGCAATGAAAGAAAGGTGTTCGCCACATCCATGCCGTCCAAGAGTACCCTTTCGATCGGCTCCCAAAGAATGTGAGCCATGATGCAGGTAGGTTTCTTGCGTTCGCCCATCCTTTGGGTTGGCCTCATAATAGTGACATCACCATTGAAGGCTTCCACCATAGGAATGACATAGGACATCTTTCCTATTTGAGGCTTAGGTGTATCTTCCTCATTCTCGTTCCCCTCCAGACGGTTAGGTTGGTTGAGTTTCGGCCTAAAGATGGTCGGAAGGGTAAACACCTTGTTGATCAACACCTTGTCTAAGAAGTCTCCAATCTTAACATAACTAAGACCGACCGAGACATCTTTTTTCTTTTGGTTGATCTCCTTCTCATTATCCTAAGGGTCGTCTTCTCTCATACGAACCTCAGTATGTACCTTGGGTACCCACTTACGTACTAGCTTTTTATGCAAGTAGGTATGCACCTTAGCTTGGTCCTTCTTCACCCTCCTAAGATCCTTAACCTTGTCGGCCTTAGAGGTTTTGACCCCTTTGGCCTGATCTTGAGTACGATCCATTCGGCGTCTATCTCGCGGGTAGGCTAGGAGGGCATTTTATTTCACAAACTTAGCCCTTTGCTCCGCAAGTTGCCTTTCAAGGTCTTTGATGACTTGCTTCTGCCTCTGGGCCTTCCTCTCAAGGCTACGCCTCTGGGTCTTAGTGAGGGCATCTTGTGGCTCATGGACGACCCTCATGTCTCCAAGCCGCTTGAAAGCGTATCGATGAGGGTTGGACCCATCTTGAAAGTCCACCTTGATACGAGGATGATTGATCATCCATGTCTCATTGGCTTTCCTAAGACAGTAGGACTTCTGAGTCCTTGCAATGCCGCTATCGGGTGGCCGTCCTTGCCCCCCCAAGTCTTATCCTTTGGGTTTTAGGATCGGCCTTCCCTTGCTTAGGACCATCAGCTCCCCTTGGACGAAAGGAATTATGAGACTTTGGGATGCTATTATTGGGCAGCCTTCCTTGCCTCCCCAGTCTTACCTCTCGAGTTTTACGATGAACCTTTGCTTTTTTAGGGTCTGATCGTCTCTGTCCCCCGAGTCTTACCATCCAAGTTTTAGGATCGACCTTCGCTTTCTTTGGGTTTGGCCATCCTTGCTACCCGAGTCTTGCCCCCTGATTCTTAAGATCGGCCTTCCTTTATTGGCTTCTCTCAGACGAGAGGAGTCCTGAGCCTTTGGGACATTGTTATCGGGCGGCCTTTCGTGCCCCCTGAGTCTTGACCACCGGGTCTTAGGGTCAGCCTTTTTTTTTTCCTATCTCTTGTTTGGCTTTGTTGGATGCCAACCATAGTAATGGAAGCACTTACGTAGGGATCAGTCATCAGGTGCCTCCCGAGACATTGATGTGAAGCCAAGCCCTCAGATTGAGAGAGTCGAGGTTGTCCTCCCGTCCCTTATTATTGAGTAGATCCGAACGCCAGGTGACGAGGGATGTCATCCTCATCGAGCTCTTTTCGAACATTAGGAACTAAGGAATTGGGGCTAGAACATCATCAAGCACTAGGTAGTTCTCAATTGCCACCGTCTCATATTGCCCAAAGAAATCTTCTTGGGTTTCCTCACGCGTAGAGGACTCTCCCACATCCGGGTAATTGAAAGCCTCAACCATTGGGAGTTGGCTAGGTAAGCTTGTGAAGTCTGAAGTCTCGGCATCACGGTAAGATAGAGACCATATCGATTGCCCCGAAGTAGGCTGAGTGAAGGGTGATAACCCTATGTGTGCCATTCCATCATCGAGATTGGGGGATGTTTCCTGAAGTGTTTCATCCATGTCATCCTGAACTTTGTGGGGTTGATTAGAGAGTTTATGATATGACTCATTGCTTCGCATCAGGATTTTGTTGGTATGTCTCATTGTCTCCTTGAGACTTTGTCGATTCGCTTCATTATCACGCTGCATCTTGTCAAGTAGAGCTGTGATAACCTTAACCGTCCCAGCTATAGCGGCGAGTGGATTTGTCGGTGTCTTGAAGGATGCCGTATTGGCAGTGTTTCTCTGAACACTTGTCTGGGAAGTAGGGAGGGCCGGCTTTTTGGTGTGAGCTGAGTTGGATGAATTCCTTCCAATAGGTTGCTGAGAAGAGGGTGGCGTCGCCTCCTTGGAGTTGGATTGAGCAGCATGGTTCTTGGACATCTTGATCAAACAAGGTTAGACCGGAGTGGTACAAAAATGTCAATACTATCTGAGATGGATCCGGAGTGGTCGTCCCAAAGTCAGCCTAACAGAGAGGGAAAAAAAAGAACGAACCTTAGACGTTCAATCTAAGGGAGAGGGAGAAAAAAGATCTACGGGCTAAGATAAGAAAAAGAAAAGATAAGTAACAATTGTTGTTGTTAATGTGTTGGTCATGTCGTTCTCTTCGCCGAGCCCTCTTTATATAGATGCCTTGACCTACCTCCATCCCTCGAAAATAAGAAAATTCCTACTAAGCTGCTTCACGTTTAACCCGGCTTAGAATAGGAAAACCTAAACTGCCTCTCCAAGGCAAGGGAATCTGTCTCCGAATAAGTAGATTATTTCCAACTCAACCCGGCCTAGAATAGAAAAATCTAAGCTGCCTTTCTAAAATGAACAAATCTCGTCTTGAAATAGGAATATCCCAATCATTTTGACTAAGCAACTGCGGCTCAAATAGGAACATACAAGTCCTGCCCAAATCTCGAGAATCCCGGCTCAACTTAGGAAAATATAAGTTGACTCGACCTTCTCGAACCCTCTAATGCAAAATTCTATCTCATGCCCATCATCACCAAATAGTTTATTGCCTTTAGGCACAAAGCGAACCCCAAAATGGGCCACCCGAGCTGGTACCTTCATAACCAAAGCAGATTTGCTTCCTGCATCAAGGCCCATAACAGACACCCTCACTCGTGCCAATCGCTTCCTGCTTCCGAGTGGGCTCTGGCCCAATAACTTCTAACTCTTGCCTTGGTCTATAAAGCAGTACCACCATCCCGCTTTGACATTCAAGCGGGCTCAAGCCCACAACTTCTGCTGTCCACTTTGCTTTTAAAAGCAAGCATTTGTCCTCACATCCGACCTTTCCACCTAGCCCATTAAGCCATACCTACTGCTTTGATAACCAAGGCGGATCTTGCTTCCTGTCTCTAGGCTCAAAGGTACTTGCCGCACATACAAGCCTAAAGTGAACATCCAAGACAACCTTCCCACCTTCGAGCTCAAAATCATCTTTCAGCCTTGAAGCTCAAGACGACCTCCGAGCCTGAAGCCAACTTCCCGCCTAGGTCCTTAAGGCAGAACCTTCTTCTCGCCTTCATAAAGAAGGCGGTACCTATCGCTTCTATCCTCAAAGCAAGCGGAATGGCCCAATGGGTCATCAAAACACACCAAATCGAGCATGGATTGCTCTATGCAAATCCGGAGACGGTTGTCTTAACCAATCACTCAAAGTATTAATTAGGCCGTCCTCCTGCCTATAAGCCCTAAGTGGGCCAAACCATTTTTAGGCCTTAGGTGGCCCGTTACCGCCTTGAGGTCCGAAGGAGACCTTCCTGCTTTCGCTACTAAGGTGGCATACCGCCTTAAAGTCTAAAGCGGACTTGGACGACCACCTGAAATGGGCCGAGTGATCCAATTTATGATAACACACTATACCAAACACGGGTTCCCGTCCAAAGCAGACTTGGATGGCCACCTGAAGCAGGCCAGAGATGAACGCAAAATGTGTCTGAACCTAGACATACTACTTTACGGGCCGAGGCATCCAACCCGGACATTCCATTTCAAGGGTCGCGGCGTTCAACCCGGACATCCAACTTCAAAGGTCAAAGTGCCCAACCTGGACATCCCACTTCAAGGGCCGAGGCGACCACCCGGACATCCCGCTTCAAGGATCAAAGTGCCTCTTCTGGGCTCCTGCCTTGTTGGTCAAAGTATACATCTGAGTTTCTGCCTTGTATGTCAAAGCACCCATCCGTGCTTCCATCTTGTAGTTTAAAGTGTACATCCGGGTTCTCACCTTGAGGACCAAAGCGTCCTCTCAATTTGACCTACATTTTTGACCTACTTCCGCTCCGAATCTAAAGATATCACACTACAAAGTCGTAGATTTATATCTTATCTTTACCTAGCAACTTAAATCATCTCGATTCAAGCTACGGATAGAATGTTATAAGTAATTTACCAAGGTGCATTACCTAAACAAGTTGGAAGCGCACCGACCGCTTTGGACTTAGAAGCGGGTCGTCGCTTTGGGCTTGGAAGCAGCCCCTTCTGCTTTGGATTTGGAAGTAAGTGCCAGCCTCTTCCATTTCACTGTTAGAAGTGAGTTCCTTCCGCTTTGGAATCCAAAGCGGGGTGACATTGACCAAGTGGGTCGAGCTAGTCCAATCGGCAACCGAACCCCTCACCCGAACATCAGATGCTTTATGTGAACTCGGACATGGTCGCATTTGCCCAAAGACCCAAAGCATTAATTTTGTACCTCAACAGACACATAACCTGTTCCACAGAAATACTGCATAATATTGACCGGAGATCGACCGTCACATATTGCCACCAGAATGTTAACACCCTTAATCATCACCAGAATTCCAGAAAACCTAGGAGAGTATATGTAAAACCTAAGAGACTATGGCTACTGCTGGCTACTGCCTAATCATTGGCATCCGCCAACTCGCCGGCTTACTCCATTCATGAGGGATTGGCGTACTCTAGATGCCTGGCATCCGCCAGGCTCAGCTCCACTTTGATCGATCATTCCTCGTCGTCCCATCCTCGCTCCAATTGATCACGAACCACTCTGTTAACCTACCAAAATATGCGACACATGGTAAAAGTCCATTCCACGACTCAACTGGATACAATAAAAATGAATACAAACATGATTAAACACTTATGAAACTCACGAAAAAACACGAGCATTTACACGCTCATCACACCCACACACTTATTTCCTTGCTTGTCCCCAAGTAAGGTGCATCAGACACACCCCAAAATCTTGAACTTTTATTAAATGACCACCCCACGACCTTATAGTTCACTTACCTGAGCACAAGGAGTAAGAACGTATAGATACCGCATCCTTGATGGTTTAACCCAATTTTTGTACTAAGTAGATTACACTAGAAGGTTGATCACTCAGAGGTTCAAAATTTTAAGCTCACATATATAAGTAGTCAACTACCTACCACTCGCGTACACGTCCGGGGTCTCAAAATTTCATACGTCTCACTCAGTGGTGCCTCGATAAATGTGGGGCTTATGATCAATGGGACTTTTCATTGGGTTGTAATGGGGTTAGGGTCAGGTGAGGGTAATATATGTGGGAAGTAGCTAAACCATCTTGCCGAGGAGCTCACAAAAATGTTCTAGCTCTCGTCTATTCTAAATACCTCACACTATATCTAAGATTGTGGATATAAGGCTTACATTGGCTTACATATAATATTTAAAAGAAAATGCTCAAGCTCAACGGGTTTAAACAAAGGATATAATGGGCTCTAAAGCTCTAGGCTCAATATCAAAGATGGCCCCCACCCTCCCACTTACACCCACACCACCAAAATGGTACTAAGTGATGGCATGAAACCCAATAACCGGAATAATGTAGACACCTTATGCTATGCGAAGACGGTTGTCTCCTACAGCTCTAAAATCTCACAAGGTCACTCATCAATGCTGCTAGTATAATCTACCAAGTGCAACTACTAACCTAAGCAACCAAGGGTGTTGTTCCTACACGTTCCTACTCATCGTACTCGGGCTTGATTCCTAACAAGGTATGTGGTTTAATTTCTAACAGAATTTCAAAATTTGAGGGAGGAGGTTCATCATCTGCTTTAGACACCACTTTAATCACAACCACAAACAAACACAAACCTAAATTCAGATCAAGACTCGATCACATACACAGAAAGATACATACATGCATGTTGACCCCCCCACCCCCCCCCCCCCCCCCCCCCCCCCCCCCACACACACACACTTATTGAACACATTATCCTAAATGTAAGGGTAATACATCAAACAAATATAACATAACAGCACAGCAACAAAGACCACACTGACAAAATAGACACGATAATAAAAGACAACAAGAAAGGGAAGAGACTGGTACCGCCCTATCAATCGTCGGTGGGAGGAGGTGGGGATGGTGGGTTGGCAAAACGAGCATGCATCCACTCAAACTGAGCTTGTTGGGCCACTTTCATCCGAGTGTGAAACTCTTACTGAGCAGCAAAGTGAGCGTGTTGGGCAGCGGCTTGATCATGGTAAGCTGCCTCCATTCGAGCATTGTACTCGTATTGCCACTGCCATTGGGCCTCGAAAGTAGTGGCCAGCTCTTGTAGCTGAAGTTGCATGCCGACAAAATGTTATTTCAGCTCATTTAGCGCAACTTGGTGGGCCGGGATCCGGAGAGGGGTGTCTTCCTTGAGATGGTATTTGACCGCTTTGCGATCCTCCCAAGCCGTAAAAGTCACCACCTCCTGGCAATTCTGTGTAGTCTTGGTGATGAGATTACAATGGTGAAGTCTACCGATATCAATGGTGACCAGGATGCTGGTGGGACCCTTATAACCTGCATACTTGTCAGAGAAAAAGTGCTCCGCGAGCTGTGAGATAATATGACCTAAGTACAACCGAGCTGGCTTTTCATTGATAGTGCGACGAAACACGTCAAGAAGTAGTGCAAACATACTGAATGGCTACTGATGATGCATGCAATGAATAGCATATAGTTGAGACTATAACGAATGGGAAACAACGTTTGAAATGCGAGAAGACTTTTTTGAGTGGATGTTGATGATGTTTGGCTTATCTATCGCTCCAAGTACATTTATGCGAGTCATGAACCAAGCATTACGCCCTCTAATTGGTACTTGTGTTGTCATCTATTTTGATAATAATCTGATATATAGTCGTTCCCTGGATGAACACTTACAGCATCTCCGGTCCGTTATGAGCATCCTATGTGAAGAACAGTTATATGTGACCCGAATAAAGTATGGAGGTGGAGACAGCTTTGACTCTCATTAAACATAAGCTCACCAATGCGCCATTCTTGGTCTTTCTAGATTTAGATACACCATTCAAACTACACTATGATACTTCTTAATTGGGTATTGGTGCCATGTTAAGTTAGGCCAGTTTACTATTTCAGTGAGAAACTGACTGGCGCTCATGTTATAACACATTTGATGCCTATTCCAGCATGAGTTCATCCTCTATATGGATCATAAGACTTTGAAACATCTTACCTCTCAAGATTCATTATCGGCATGACATGCCAAATGGTATATTTTGTTACATCAGTTTAAATTTTTCATTAAGCATCAATTGTGTTCCTCTAATAGAGTTGTGGATACCCTTAGTCGACGTCAATGCCTTCTGGTTAATATGTGAATTATTATTGAGGGGTTCGATTATTTTCGGGATCTCTACCCCGCGGCCTTATTTTTGGCCTGATATTTACATCTATTTTTACCGGGATAGTATCGGACCGACATGCAATCCAACTTTTGTCTGATATTTTTGGGATCTCTACCCTACCAACAGGTCGTCAATCATTCACTTGGCCATTTGTTATGTTGTCTACTCTTGGATCACGTTCGTCGAATTCGAATGTTAGTCCAGCAGATTGTAGTATAGGACCTTGTCCTTTCCAGATTGTTTATGCAGTATTTCCTCACAGCCATGTGGACTTACTTATAATTCTAGATGTTGCTCCAGTTCATTAACAGGCAGAAAAGATGATCGTTGACCTCCATGAGATTCATAACACCACTCGTGCTCGCTTGGAAGATGCAAATGCTCGATACAAGCTTGTAACTGATACTCGGCATTGTGATGTGCAATTTGAGGTTGGTGATTTTGTGCAGGTGGTTTGGACTAAAGATCATTTCCCCGTACAGGAGTATAACAAGCTGTCTTCCCAGAAGATTAGACCAGTGGAAATCCTCGAGAAAATTAACCTTAACGCTTACTGACCATATTTTCCTAGCAATGTTTGCACATCCGATGTCTTTAATGTTAAGCATTTGGTGCCTTTTATTGATGATGCCAGCGACAGAGATGAAGGTGTTTTTTATTCGAGGGAAGCTGCCGTATTAGTCTTGGATAAACATGATCGAATGCCTTGTTTGACGTATTTGACTTAATATTTTAGGACTTTGAGAAGTCCCTTATGGATTCTCTAGCTATTTCTGATAAGTATTAATAGTTTCAATTACATTAGCAGTTTAACTTTTTCAGCTCTTTATATTGATGACATGTATGTTGTTTTTGATTTAGCTGAATTTGATAAATAAAATCTAGGGTTTACTTTACACCATTGTTGCCTTTCCAAGTATCCGCGGAGTACACAGATTGGGAATACTATTGCTATGTTCGTTGGTACCTTTCGCTGCATCACATTCCTCATACCCTAGTGATAGCCATTTGGTTGTATTTCTGTTAAGAGGGATATTTATAGAGTTCACTTCTCTTAAAACCCTAAGAACCCTACTTAATAAAAGAAAAAATGAGTTTTAGGTTAAGAACTTTTGGACGACCCGACCTCTTTGTCACATGACTACGAATGCTATCGGTCGCCATCAGCTTAAGTCGCATCATTTGCCATAATTTCTGTTGCCCACCGGTACTTGGATCAGTCGCCACTCTCCCGCATCGTCGACCAAATTAGTGCGACTTAATACCTATTAGTTTGAGCATATGGATTATGGTATTTGTTGGGAAGTGTCGAGAAAAAGAAATGGTGAAAAAGTCATGCAGAGCTAGCGACCGCTAGCCCCCTAGCAAACGCTAGGGAGTGTTCCAGAATATAGCTAATTTTGGGACCTAGCTGTCGCTACGGGCTAATGGCTATTTCCTATTTTGCTCGGACTCTTCTTTTGGACTCTTAGGATGACCTAAATAGTTTTCTTGTACTTCAAGGGTCTGTCCATTGTATAAGGACGTGTTATCCAAGGGTTTTGTATGGCTTTGTAACTCAGATCTATCAATAAATTTTCTCCTTTCTCCACGTTGACGTAGGCATTAGGCTGAACTACGCAATCTCTTGCGTCCGTGTTCTTTGCACATTTTATTCTTGAAGTTGCTGAATTCTTAACAAGTGGTATCAGAGCTAAGGTTGGTGGATGTCGGACAGCACAAAGTTTGCTTTTGTGAAGTTTGATGGATCATCGAATTTTGGGTTATAGGAAAGGTGTGTCAAGGATCTCCTTGTGTAATAAGGGATGGTCATCGCGCTCTCAGAGAAGAAGCCCGAGAAGATGGAGGACCAAGAGTGGAAGGAGAGAGAGGCCAAGGCGGTGGTGACAATTTGCTTGTTGTGGCAGACGATGTGATGTATCACGTCATGGATGAGGAGTCCCCGGATGAGGTATGAAAGAAATTGGAGGTAAGGTATATGTCTAAGTCTTTGTAGAATAAGCTCTATCTTAAGCAAAAGTTATATGGGTTAAGATGATGAGGGGCTCGAATTTGAGCTAACACATCAATGTTTTCAATCAATTGTTGAGTGATTTGAGAAGAGTCGATGTGAAGTTCGAGGAGAAAGATAAGGCATTGTTGCTCCTGAATTCTTTATCCGGTTCCTATGAGAATTTGGTTACAACTCTAACTTGGGAGAATGAGCCCCTGGTGTTGGAGGAGATTTCAAGTACTCTACTAGGGTTTCATCAAATGAGGAAAACTGGTGATAAACGAATGGAAGGGCTGGTTGTAAGGGGTAGCCATGGTGGTCGTAGTGAAGATGGAAGAGGATCTAGGTCGAGGCCAATGAGGTTCAAAGAAAATTGCTTTGAGTGCAGAGTAAAAGGGCATGTGAAGAAGGATTGTCTAAGAAGAACTCGGGATCGCGAGGAAAAAGGACTGGGTTCCGTGAATGTTGTCTCTTATTCAGATGGGTCGGATATTGACTGTCTTTCTGTTTTGTCAGGTCGAAGCACACTGATTCCTAGATTTTGAATAGCGCTTGCTCTTTCCACATGATGTCCAAAAGAGGCTAGTTTGTCACTTAGAAGTTCATTGATTCAGGTATGATAACTGTGCGTGATGGTTCTGCTTGTAGAGTCACTAGCATAGGTGATATCTGGATCAAGATGTGGGATGGTGTTATCGTGAAGTTGTGTGGAGTTATGCATGTTCCGAAGTTGGAGAGGAATTTGATCTCATTAAGAGCCTTGGATTGTAGCAGGTATGGCTATAAGGTTGTAGGCAGACTAATTGAGGTAGAAAAGGATGCTATGGTGGTGATGAAAGGTGAAAGAGATGCAATGAATACCTACAGGTTAGTGAGGGGCGCTGTTGTAGATGGAGTCACATCTTTGGGTTCCGATGGAGAGGGGAAAAGCTCAGGTCATATAAGGTTAGTTCATATGAGGGAGTAAAGGCTTGACATGGATGGTTTGAGTGTAGTTGGGATTCACAGAGACATGGATAGCAAGCTATGGTTGTTTCATGGAGGCATGGTTAGCAAGGAGTCATGGTTGTCTCAGAGAAGTATTCTTAGCTAGGCCCCGCTATGGTTGTCTAAAGGAACGTGCACGCCAAAGATGTTGGGTAGGTTTGGCATTGGGCATGTGAAGCTGTTGGTGACACCATAGGCAAATCAGGTATCTCACTCGAGGCCGAATGGTGGAGTTCGAGGCATGTCCAAGATTCTACTTGGTAAAACAAAAGGTTGCATTTTGTATGTTGTGGCACGTAGCATTAGTTTGAGGCAAGAAGGTCCAGCGAAAAATTAGTTCGAGATTGCGGAGCATAGGGTTGACCGGATAATAGAGGGCACGTCTATTGGTCACAAGGTTGCTTCGGCAGGTGGACGTGATAGTTGGGGTTCGATGGAGATTGGAGAGAATAGGCTAAGCAGGCTCGAAAGCTTGAGCTTAGGGGCTGGCTCCAAGTGATTGAATAAAAGGAGGAGAGAAAGTTGAGATGGTCTTATTGATGGTGGTGTATCTATGGTTGAGGTGGAGTCGGTAGAGTCGGTTTAGTTTCGCAAGATCTCATGATTCTTCATGGGACGGTGTTTCTTCAAGGTGGAGTTTGTTAAAGTTTGGGTTGAGCTTCATGGTTCTTTGCAAGGGATGATTTCTCACCAAGGTAGAGATTATTGGGATGTGTTGAGAAAAAGTAATGGTGGAAAAGTCAGGCGGAGCTAGTGACCGCTAGCCCCCTAGCGAATGCTAGGGGGATGTTCCAGAATGTAGCTGATTTTGGGACCTAGCGGCTGCTAGGATCCTAGCAACTGTTATGTGGTACTGACAGCCATTTTCTGTTTTGCTCGGACTATTGTTTTGGACTCCTAGAATGACCTAGATAGATTTCTTGTACTCCAAAGGTTCATCCATTATATAAGGATGTGTTACGCAGGGGTTTTGTATGAGTTTGTGGCTCGGATCCATCAATAAAAGTTCTCCTTTCTCCCCGTGGAATGCATTAGGCCGAACTACGTAATCTCTTGTGTCCATATTCTTTGTGTATTTTGTTATTGAAGTTGCTGAATTCTTGACAGTATTAGTTACACCTAATGAACTAAGAGGGAAATAGCTAGTTTTATAATCAAAGAGCACTTAATTGTACAAAAGAAGGGTGGATTGGGGTGGAGAGAAATCCTGGTCACGAAAAAAATTTACTTATAAAAAATAATTAGATTTATATTCTACACTAGTACGAAATTGCAGCTACAGTTAAAAACTCTATCATTATAAAAACAGTGAAAAAATTCAACAATAGGAAAAAAGAGCACACACGTTGAAACTTCAAAAACTATTATCTGCGAGCAGAGACAAATCCCTACCAATGTATCGTAGTAAACCATTTAATTATCATAAAGAGGTATCAACTCTTCAAGAATACTTGTTTAGTGCCAAAGTTCACTTAGCCCAATGGCACAAAGTGTAACAATGAATTGACAAAAGTTGAGAATTCAACCTCTAGTATTGGTGTAAGAAATTACTTCTAAAAACATAATTTTTCTTGTTTCTATTGAGGTGCCAAAATGTCTTGTCTTGGAGTTTGGGGTCAAATAACACAATCATCGAAGTACCTAGAGTTTGGACGTTAACTTACCTTGCATCGGTTACACTCAGCCTCATGCCAGATTGGATTTCCCTCAGCCTCGGGTCACTTGGGATACCCTCATCATCATGTCAGCTTGGGTGCCTTGAGCCTTAGGACAGGTTGGGTTACACTCAATCTAAGCTTGGGTTACCTTCAGGTCATACGAATTCCCTCAAGTCAGGTAGGATCAAACACTTGAAGAGGTTGGGAGGACTCTCTTAGGTCGGGCACTGGATGGGGTTGAAGGAGCTACCTCGGTCGGGAACTACTAAGTTCTGAATGAGAGCCTATTTTTGAAAAATTGGTCATAACTTTTGAATCGATCCTCGGAATGAAGTGATTCTAACGGCCATGAGAAGCTTATAGGTAGATCTTCAACTTCATGTATCAAGAGCATGGCCTAAAATTTATTAGAAGAGGGTCAAAACTATGCTTCGAGTCTTGGTTCTAGCTTCCTCATTTGGGACCGTCGAACGATGGTTAATCATCTATATCTTTTGACTCATACATCGGATTGAGGTAATTCGTGCGGCTATTGAAAGATAAGAGTTAAAGTTAGGAGATGGTAGCATTGACAAGCTAAGAGGTAAAGTTTGGGGTCTACTTAAGAGGAGATAGTCGATCCACACGGGACTTCATAGCTTGAGATGGTCAATCTATTTGGGTTCCGCTTGAGTGGAGATGGTCGACTCACTTGGGGTCCACTTAAAGAGAGATGGTCAATCCTCTAGGATCACTTTAGGTTGGAATCGTCGATCCTAAGGGTTGCTAATGGTATCGGGATCGTTGATAACCCTTACAGGTGGCTTTGGTAGAACAACCATAACTTCTTATATATGAGTCAGATTAAGATGATTCAGGTTGTTGTGCAAACTTAAGATGTAGAACTATAATTTTATAATTTATGACATATTCAAATTTGGAGTCAAAAAGTGTCAAAAAATTGTTTGAAGTCACCATTGGTTATCTGGCTGAAGTTGTCGATCCAAGCTGAAATCGTCGTTTCAGCCTAGATTGTCAACCCAAGCCGAGATGGTCGACTCAACCGAGATGGTCGATCCGAGCATAGGTTGTTGATTTAGCCGAGATGGTCGATGTAAGCTGATATTGTCGAATTAGTCGAGATGGTCGATCCAAGGTGAGATTGTCGATGTAGCCGAGAAGGTCGATGAGGCGGAAGTCAATTTGGAGGTTACCAAGAGTGTAAATGAGGCAAGGATTGTCGATCCCCCAGGTCAACAAATATGGGGATCGTCGATCCCGAGGAGTTGGTATGGGTCGAGATTATCGATCCTGAGGGTTAGATATACCCCATGATTATTGATTGTGGCGGCCTAAGGTTGAGTCATCAAGTTGGATTCCTTAGGCTCGGTGTTATCAGCAATAAAGAGACCCAACCGAGGTGAACTCCAAGAGAGGCTAGGACATGGAGAAGTCAGGTGAAGGTGAACTTAAAAGGATCGGATCAACTCGAACTCTAAGAATTATAGGTGGAGACGTATTGTGAATAAATTATGAATTGTTATCGAGCCATGCAAGTAAATTATATATGCACATATCAAGTACTCGATGTATTCATATCTCAAGGTGATATGTCGATGAAGTCCTCCTCGTGTATTTGAAGGAGGTAAGGGTATTTTGATCATTTGTCCATGCGTGAATTAGTTTAATTATTTATTTTTAAAATTATCAAAAAATTACATTTTTTTAAAAGCGATGGTACAATAAGTCATGCTACATATCCAGTGAGTCAAGACATATATTTAACTATTCCTGGTATGATTAAGGGTGGTACATACATTACGTATATGAGACGGTGGTAAACTACATCTACTGGTGGTATACATAATTAAAGTTACAATACAAAAATCTAGTTTAAACTGGATTGAAAAATATAGACCGCTCAATCCGGGTTCCAAAAGTTGCTTATAAGATTCTGATCAAATGGCCATAAGTTTGTCCGGATAGTTCTTATGAATTATTAGAGGTAAGACTCAATCCATCCTCTCAATTTTTTTGGGTAAAGAATAGTCTTAGTATTGGTGAGTACTCTTATTTATTCTAAAAACGAGATTGGAACTGAAAATTATTTTTTCTCTAGCAAGCACTACTTAAAAAATTAAGGGTCATCGCAAAATTTACAACGCATTAATTGAGTCAAATTTTTTTCTAACTAAAATTACATAAAGATTCGGGTAGCTACCCGAATTCTGCCCGACCAATTAGAAAGCCATATCAACTTTTTATTTCTATGTGGCATGCTAACTAGGCTTTTGTAAAATAAACAAAATGATTTCTGTTCTGAAAATAATTTTTCAAAAGACTTCTACCCATCCCTGGCCTCTTTTCATCTTCTCGACGAGGTCCTCAGGAAGGTACCCCACCCTAAGTTTTTGCATTAGTTCCTTCAACTCTCCAAACCTCCAAAATTGAAAATCGACTTTCCTATCTTTTTCCCCTCTTTTTCTAATCACTTCTAATTTTTGTTATTTCATTAAGTGTTTGTAATGTGGAAAGACAGGTATCACTTTTTCTTATGTTGTTTAGTTCTTGGGTTAGAGTGGGGTACTTTCTTTAGGTTCTCGTCGGGAAGATGAAGAGGTTAGGGATGGATAGAGGACTTTTCAAAAAATTATATAAAAAATAGAGGTCATTTTGTTATTTACAAACGTTTAGTTGGCAATCCATATAAAAATAAAAAGCCGATGTGACCTTTTAGTTGGCAGGGTTTGGAGAGCTCGCTCGAGCTTCGAAGTAATTTTAATTAAAAAAAATTAATTCAATTAATACATTTTAAACAAAAAATATTCATGTCATTTTTTACCGATATCACATGATCTTTCTCAAATCACTTAGTAAGTGATTGAAAATATTGATGTGTTGGTTTAAATCTGAGCTCTCCATCTTTTTAAGTTCGTATAATTTTTGCTTCAGATAAAGTTTGATCGACAGAGGCTTTGACATATACGTATGCTCCAATTTCTTCCAAACCCCAGTTGGTAACTCTTCATCCATGACGTGATACATCACATCATTCACCAAGTACAAGTGAATCATCTCCACCGCCTTGGCCTCCATCTCTTTGCACTCTTGCTCCTCCATCTTCTCAGACTTCTTCCTCGAGAGCGCGTTGACCATCTCTTGTTGCACTATGGGATCCTTGACACGCCTTTGCTATTACCAAAATTCGAGGATCCGTCGAACTTCACAAAGACAAACTTCGTGCCATGGTTTGTAATCTTTAACCTTAGTTCTAATACCATTTGTTAGAAAATCACCAAGTAGAGAACAACATTGCTCGAAGAACACAGACACAAGATATAACGGGGTTCAGCCTAATGCCTATGTCCACGGAGAGAAAGGAGAATTTTTATTAATGAGTAGCCACAAAGCCATACATAAATTAGGGTACCATATCTTTATATAATAGACAAACTCTTGCACACCAAGAAACCTATAGGTCGTGCTAGAAGTTCGAAACAGGAGTACGAACAAAATAAAAAACATATCGCAGTGCAACCCGACGAGCGCCGGCCTTTTGGTGAGCGTTGGGCTCGCGAAACAACTCTCGGACTCAGTGGCCGACCTTGCCAGCCCAACTTTTCCTTTTCGCTTTTTCCTCTCTTTCTCGCCATTCCCAACAACTTCATCGACTTTGTTTGAACCAATCAAATTTTAGTTCATGTGACAATATATATTCTTTCAGTGTGATTCAATTTTACTAGGCAAGCCCTTCAAGACCTATTACAATCGAATGCACCATACAAATCGCATGGTAGCAATGCATGCTTCTGATTTTAGTTCTTTTTCAGAGAATTAAAATTTAACGAGATTTTTTTTATAATAATGCTTATTGATGAAACATTTTCACGAAACAATCTTGAATACGCAACAAGTTTTTGCTATGATTGTATGAGTTAGTCAATTCAAGTTATCACTTTCTATAAATGGCATATTCTGTTTTCCAAATTTATAATACTTTGTTTAGAAAAGAGTTTCCTTTTAAGCCACAATAATACATTGATTTTATTTTCATAATTACATATCTTAGTCATTTAGCTAATTAGTTAATCTACAATTCACTTGGCACTTGTTGATTGATGGCTACATGCCAAATCACTATATGATTTGGTATGGAAGAACTACCATAAAATACCCCTAAAAAAAGGACTATCATAAAAAATTTCTTCGTTTACAAAAAAATTTGATAGTCGTAAGTTTTATATTTCTAAATCATTCTCTATTAATTGATGAATAAATCATCTTCTTTACTGAACATTTTATATTGAAACAAGTCTATTACCTAATTTCTTACATTCTTCCATTTTACTCCATAAAATTTGTAACCCGAACAAATTTTACCAAGTATAGAACTGCCCAAAATATAAATTTGGTCATTCACTTGTACAAATTTTTGCAATTGATATCATATGCTTAGCATAGAAAAGTTGTGGATGGGGTATATGATATCTATGGTAGAGTTTACATCACCAAAAATGGAAAATTTTGAAGTAGATGGGTGAAATCTGAGTTGCACCAGTGTTTTAGATTCCTGAAAAAGTCGTCAAGCTAACTATTTTAGTGATTTGAGGTCCAAGGTTGGAACTTCGAGAGCGCGTCGATTCACCAAACACCGTTTGATCTTGAGCATATCGCCCAACAACCTATTTTGCGACTTTCAGTGCAGAAAGATTCCTCTGTACTTTTTCTTCGATCTTCTTTGAGACATTGGTTGATTCCAACGTCCTTAAAGTAATATTTGCTCAAGATAAGGATCAATGTGGCAAAACTTTGACACTTCTTTTTTTAACTTCAACTAAATGCATTATATGGTGATGAGTCTCGCAATACGCGCAAAGAACACGGACACAAGAGATAACGTGGTTCGGCCTAATACCTACGTCTACGGAGAGAAAGGAGAACTTTTATTGATGGATCCAAGCCACAAAGTAATATAAAACCTTAGGGTAACATGCTTTTATTTAGAGACAAACTCTTGTACATCAAGTAAGCTATCTAGGTCAAATTAGAAATCCAAAACCTAGTCCGAATAGAATAGAAAACAAGCCCACAAATCGTTTCTCTTTAATTTCTCGACATCTCTAACAATCTCCACCTTGGCGAGATGCTCCTTAAAAATAAAATAATGTATTATTTTATTTTTTTCATTAATCTTACTATAATAATGTAAACCTCCTTTTTTGTCCGACATGGTGAAAATGTCTAAACTAACCCCAAATCCCAAACCCAAACCCAAACCCAAACCCTAAATCCAATACCCAAAACTCCAACCAAAAACCCAAAACCCAAAATCCCCAACCTCGAACCCCCGTATCCTCGAACCCTTGCCCCCGGACATCGGACCATTGGACCCCCGGACCACCGGACTCCCGGATCGCAGACCACCGGACCCCCGGAACATCAAACCACCGGACCGGGGACAATCGAACCCCGGGCTAATGGACTATCGAACCACCAGATCCCCAGACCACTGAACTACCGAACCAGACCATTAGACCACGGACCTCCTGACCTTTGACCCTAGGACCCCCGGACCATCAAACCACAGACCCCGGACCACCAAACTCCCAGATCCCCCGGACAACAGACAATCGGACCCCGGACTACCGGACCATCGGAACCCAGACCACCGGACCATCGAACTACCGGACCAAACCACCATACTACGGACCTCCGAACATCAAACCCTAGGACCCTTGGACCACTGAACCACGGACCCCGGACCACCAAACTCTCAGACCCTCGGACCACCGAACTTCCAAACCCCCAGACCGCAGACCACCAGACCCTGGACCATTGAACTACCGGACCTGTGGACCCCCAGACTATCGGACCACCGGACCCCGTACCAGACCATCGGACCACCGAACTCCTAAACCCCCACCCCTGGACAGCGGACCGCTGGATCTCCGAAAAACTGGACCACCGAACTCCTGGACCGCGAACCACCAAACCCCAGGACCAGACCACTAAACTACAGACCTCCAAACCCCGGACCCTAGGAAACCCGGACCACAGACCCTGAACCACCAAACTCTCAGACCCCCGGATCACGGATCACCAGACTCTCGGACCCCGAACCATCAGACCACTGGACTATCAGACCTCCGGACCCTCGGACCACTGGACCCCTAGACCACCGACCCACTGAACCATGGACCCTGGACCGCCAAATTCCCAGACCCTCGGACCACAAACTACTGGACCATGGACCACCAAACTATGGACACCCAGACCTCGGACCCTGGACCACCGGTCGTCGGACCCCTGGACCACCAGACCTTCGAGCCCCTAGACCCCGGATAACCGAACCACGGACTCTGGACCACAGGACTATCGGACCCTCAAACCATCGGACCCCCAGACCACCGGACCACGGACCACCGAACTCTTGGACCCCCGGACCGCAGACCATAGGATCTCGGACCCCCGTACCGCGGACCACCAGACACTCGACCATCGTACCATTGAACCACGGACCCCCAGACTGCAGACCCCAGGATCGTGGATCACCTGACTCCTGGACCACCGGCCGTTGGACCATAGGACCTCAAAAACCTGACAGCCGAACCCCTAGACCACGGACCCGCGGACCACTAGACCCTTGGGCCACCAGACCACCGGACTACCCGACCCCCAGAATGCAAACCCCTTGACCCTAGACCCTGGTCCCCCGACCCTGGACTCTGACCACATACCCCAACTCCGGACCCCGGACCTTCCAGGAAGGGAGGAACGCGGGTATAGATTGAGTACATGGAGTCTAATCCTATACCAAACAAAATAGGAGTAAAACAGTCTACAATGGAAAAAGGAGGATGCATCAGGGATGACGCGCGTGATGGTAGGGGCTGATGCGTGTGGGAATGCGTGCC
Source organism: Hypericum androsaemum (assembly GCA_963995505.1). NCBI lineage: Eukaryota > Viridiplantae > Streptophyta > Magnoliopsida > Malpighiales > Hypericaceae > Hypericum > Hypericum androsaemum. The sequence goes on from OZ023198.1 coordinate 8,272,319, forward strand.
TGAAACCTCAACTTTCAATTTATATTATTTAATTATAAATAATTTTATTAATTATAATTTTATTAAATATTAACCCCATACTATTTTATCGTAACCGACATGCCATTTGGTCATTATCGAGTATACCATTTAATTACAATCAGACATGTCATTTTATCATACATGGTCTACTATTTGGTCATTACTGAGTATGTCTTTTTATTGTTACCAGACATGTCATTTTATCGTACCCGGCTTTGCCATTTGATTTGTAACCAGGCATCTCATTTGATTGTAAACGGGCATGCCATTTTATCGTAACATGACATGTCATTTGATTATAACCTAGTATGTCATTTTACCGTAACCAGACCTGCCATTTGAACATAACTGGGCGTGCTATTTGAACGTAATCAGGCATGCAATTTTATCATCATCGGGACTGCCATTTGGTCATTGTCGGGCATATCAATTTGGACATACATCACGGACAAAAAATACGAACAAACGATTTAACTATCCACTAAATCCAACTTTACACACTTGAAAAAACTATTTCAAAGAGGAGAGAGAGAGAGAGAGAGAGAGAGAGAGAGAGAGAGTGTGTGTGTGTGTGTGAGGGAGAAGAAGGGAAACGGGAGGGAAGAAAAAAAGAGAGAGAAGGAAACCTCTTCCTCGTCGGCGTCGCTCTTCGTCAGCGTCAATTTTATTTTAGGTTTGGGAAAAAGAGATAGTGAGGGAGAGGAAGGAAAGTGCTCCAGGATAGGAAAGTAGAGAGGAAAGTTAAAGGGAAAAAAGAAGTGAGCTAGGAAAGAGAATGAAGAGGAGAAAAAGGAGGAGAGAGGGAACCAAAAGACAAAAATATCCGTAGATAATTACAACCGTCAGATCTCTAACGTGTCTAATTATCAAGATCAATGGACCAAAATAAATTATGTAGGGTATAGGAACCCTCTATCTCTCTCCGTACTTAATCCACACCCGAGGAATGCATAAATTTATTTTTATCTATAAGTTCATAAAATTATTAAATAATTCTAAATATTCTGTAAACTTACAGTAAAAATTGTTTATAAATATCAAAATTTTAATTTAATTATTTTAATCTAACAAAATTTTATTCTTAATTGATATTAGATATTGATCAGTTAAATATGGGCACCCATTTCAACCGAGTTGACATGTCTATCCAGCCGCGTTAACCACTAATTTAGAGGTTGGTCCAATCTGCTTTGTGTCCAAGTCTTGATCCAACTGGTCCGACCACCCTCGGAGAACAAAATCCGCGTTGGAGCTGCGTTTGTGTCTAAATCTATTCATTAGATTCCTTTTGAACGGTATTTTTGGGGATTTGGAACAACGAATGTTTTTTCAGAAAAGAAACAAATTATATTAATCAGAGTCATATGCCTTCTCAAAAAAAAGTCATGCAGTTTCCAAAGAAAATGCGCTATGTAATCCTCAGTAATCAATTCATATTTTGATATTTTCACTAAATGCCCATGGAACTTTTTTATGAATGAAATGTCCTAGAGTCGCTTATTCCTGAAAATAACGGTCACAAGATAAATTTCTGTATAAAATGTAGATCATTTTATTGTTAGTGATTTGGGATGGGTACTTGGGTTTCTTTTTCCTCTTTTGTTCCCTTCAGTTCCATTGGAGCAAATGTTTTTCTTTTTCTTTTCTAGGCAAATGTATCAATATAACATATATAAAAATAACATATATAACAACCGATGATGATGAATTATTCTGATTTAATCAAAATTTGATTTCAAATCCTGAAAATACAAATACTTTAAAATTTGGTAATGTAAAATTTTATTGACTTTTGTAACTCGATTCTAACTTAGATTAACTAGCCAAATTAGTTAAGTGTACCATGTAATTACGACAAAAATATAATAATCCATAACCCAAGATGCCAAGTTGATATATTTTTTATTTGAAATTCTGGTAGGTTCAAAGTTGAGTACTATCGAACCCTATTTAGTAAATGTTTCTTCTGGTCGTATTTTTACATTCGTAAAGTTAAATAAGAAGTGAATTCAGAATTCACCACTAACGCTATTACGACCAACTCATGTTACCTAGTTGATACTTTAGGCTGAGACCAAAAGAAAGTTATGCTTTTGGGACCAGTTATGTAGAGACACGGACACCAACTCGGACTCTATACATTCCTAGTTGTGACATATTTCCATCACAAATCCTCCCTTTTTGGATAAATTCGATGGCTGTTGGGACCTCGAGACTCAGGAATTCATATTGCATCCTTGTGTTCTTGGTCCTAACATGTTTACTCCACACAAATAACTTGGTACATTGTGACCATACTCATCAAAATTTGAGGCAAAGACTAATGAAGAAAAGACGACATTAAAAGATACTAATATAGGGAACCTTACTTGGGCAAATAGAAGTTCACTATGGACGAATCACTGTTTGTTATGACAGTATACCTGCTACAACAACATAAGCCCCACCAACACTAATCACCGAATCAAATTCCGAGCAGAAAGAGAACAGGAAAGAAACAACAGAAGAGTTTTGAGGTTGGTGTTCCTTACGGTTGCTCCATTGCTGTTCTTTCTTCTATGTACTTCTCCTCCGACCTGAAGTTATATCCATGAATAAGCCACATTACGCACAGTTTCACTCCTCCTGCATAGGACTACTCCTATTACCATTTCCGTTATCAAGCTGGACCCACACTATTCGCGCTCCATCATCCTGATCTTCCCGGTACTGCTGCCTTGTGCTTCTATTGTTCGTGTCATCACCATCTCAGAATTGTCCCCGTACACTTCGGCTGTTGATCCCTTTGCTGACATCAGCATCACAGCCTGCCACCATCTTTAGAAGCTCTGACTGGATGGAGCAGCGAGCAGTAGTTCTCTTTGAGACACCCAAAACCATCAGAGCGCATAACAGCTGCATTTAATGCAGACATTGAAAGAGAAGGGAAATTATGTCGATGTTAACCATTATTGCAGTTGAAAAGAAGAGAGGAAGGCAGACGTAGACAAACACAAATGCGAAACAAGGAGAAAACTAAGCTATTAAATCAATCAAATTTGAGTTGGAAGTTTGTAAAAGGTAATCTCTTATGTCATCCTCGGCCGAAAGCAAGTTTACGTGTGTAAGAAAATCAGAACAAGTGTTGGCCAAACTACCAAATGAAGACGTAGAAAGTCTATACATCTGCATCGAGCATCTGAAACGGTACCCAGGATGACAATCTCTAGCTCCAAGAAGCAAATGAAGTTGCAAATACTTTTCCAAAGGAGTAGGGTAGGCTGATAGCAAACAGATCCCTTAATTTTGAAAAGGAGATAACCCGAGTTTTGCAAGGTAAGACTCAAAGTTCTTAGCATCTATCAAGTATGTTAAGTGTTAACAGCACTAATCACAACTCTTCTCATCCTTTCCAGCATTAGAAAAGCTTCCTTAGAAAGAGAGAAGAAAAATAAAACGAAAGTTTGCATCTATGAAACTAATTAATAAAGAGACAAAAAGGCCAACAGAAGGGAAGATGTTCCATCTCAGAAAAGTCTTCCAGTCTTACAGAAGGGCATACCGAAAAAAATTTCAGCAGCAAATTTCAAGCAAACAGACTTCCAATCTGTTGCATGGTAGCGATCGGCAAGGGCAAGAATTTTGGCAACGGATTCGACAGATACATCTTTGCATAGGACTGATTCACACAATAGTCTAAGCCGAGGTAAGTCGTATCTATCAGCTGCTGCCAAGAATCTAGCGGTCAAAGTGTTTAACACAGATGGAATGGAAGATGAACTTGATGCTGATACTTCCTCTTCTTCATAAGGGTGTCTTTATAAATGAAGTGCAGCAAAGCCTACGGTAGACATGAAAGAAACAATCAAATAAAGGAAGAACAGATATATCATGCTGTTGAACTTTACCATTTCATATTTCCGGTCCCACATCTAACTTCGAGAATCTACCTAATCCATTGCATAAACATGTAACATGAGAGAAACTTTTAAGATCCAAAAAACTTGAATCTTTTCATTTCCTCGACTACTTTCAATGGTATTGCAAGAGTTATCTTAAATTTTGTATATCAGAATAGCAACAGTCTTTGTCAGCTTGTTACCTCATGAGGGTTCGACAACCGTAACCATCTCACAATAGCTATTTCTTAATAAATTCAGTGTCATAAACATTCAATAGATAAACATCCAAAATAACATCAATGCATCATAAACAGAAACCGTGAGAGCCAGCACCATACCTGAAAGACACTCGGCTCCATATCCGAAACAACAATCTCTCTGTTATCCTCCTCCACTGCATCACCTAACTTGGTCTCAAACACAGGCGAGCATGCAGCCAACACCAACTTATGCGCATGGAACTTCTTCCCGGGCACGTCGAAAGTAACATCCGCGGACTCCTCATTATCCAACAGCGCCCCAAAATGCTCTCTGATATCCGACTCAGGCACATTGATGGAATGCAACCTTGAACAATCAATCTCCGAGACAACAACCCCAACCGTACAATGAATCTTCGAGCAATCGCCCTTGAGGAAGTCAGAGGTCTCCAGCATCGACCGCCTGAAGAACCTCTTGTAATCCCTACACACCAAACACACGAGTTACTTCTCTTCAGAGAAAAAAGCAAAACCACTAACAAAGAAAAGAAAAATGATGGGTGGGGACTCAGCACATGGAGCCGCGGTACTTGAGGGAGTAGGGGCCGGAGTCGGTGGAAGTGGGAGTGGACCTTGTGGTTGTGGTGGCCGGACTGTCAAGCTCGAAGAGGGCGTGAACATCGGAGGCGAGGGCAATGAAGACGGAGACGTAGGAGGAGTTGTCCTCCGGGTTATTGCCATCCCCAGATCGTGAAGTTGTCGCTGGCCATGTGCTTCCCTGTGCCCATCCTCTTCGCCTCGAATCTGCTTCTCAAAAAAATAAATATCATAGTTTATCCAAAACTTTAACCTTTTTCACGTGAATATTTAATTGAATCGCAATCATCATTTCACTAATTGAGTGGGAGATGGAACCAGTCAGCGTTATCCATGAGCCAGTTGGAGAATTCCGGTGATCCTGCCCATTCTGCTAAGAGCTTGCTGGGTCGTTTCTCTTGTTAAATCCTCCCACTCTTGCTTGCTAATTTTTTTCGCTTTGGCATCTTATGGAAGGTTGAAAAATGATCCTGGTGATCTGCTGTCCGAGAGAAAGAAGATGGGGACACCAAACCTGTCAAGATCACAGAAAAGCAAATTGCATCAGAAGGTGAGTGTAAATTATTGTTTGAGATAAATGAGCCAATGGAACATGCCCGATGCACGAAAAATGTTTTTGCAAGCAACGAGGTACCCTTTTCAAGGGAAACATAGTAAGCATAACCAAAGAAGGAAAGGCAGCAATCTCATGAAACACGTCTCAAAGAGAGCTGTAGATCGCTCACTTGCTAACTCTCGCTGCAAAGTAGAATTATGTAATGCGACTATATAGATCTACCCTAGACCTCAAGGCAGGGCTTATTTGAGAGAAATAACTACGTATACCTAAAGAAAAAGGGCACTTTGCCCATATTATTAAACAGAGGAAGCATAACCAAAGATGGAAAGCTGCATTCTTTCAAACCAAAAGCAACAAGAAAAAGTGAACCTGATCTGATCTGATAATCAAGATGTAACGAACAAGTCTACACACCTGAAACAGAAGAATCGGAATGACTAGAAAAATGCCAATGGTCATGGAGGTGCTGTAGTAAAAAGGGAACCCAACTGCTAACAATCGGTGCTAGCAGAAGTAAGAGAAACCCCACGCACAAACAAATGAGGCACCACAGCTTCGCCTCTGCAAAATACAAGCCAATAAATTGAATTAAAAAGGTTACAGTCTACTATGTAAGACAAAAGAGAATGCAGATATAGCACTGAACCTTATTCTACAGAAATAGTGACAGATCCCGGAACTTCACAGACGAATTTCACATCTATGTATTTCTCCTCATAGGGAGACATGACGGAGCTCCATCCGCCCTTAATAAAGGCCTTCCACCCATCAAATTCACATTGGTACAATCCCAGTGAAGCATTCCTGGAAAGATCAAGAGTTAGTCACATGACTTCTATTTGTAACAGCGTAAAAATTACTTTTCGAAGTCTGTAACTCACTGGTAAAAGCAGACCCGGTGCTGGGATATCTCTCAGGGATCACATCACGGAGCCAAAATAGCACAAAGGGAATTAGTATAACTTGCCATTTCCAACCTCGGCCGAGCAGAAACGGTAACTCGTTCTCAAAACAACACGTCCTTATCAGAACGTCTAACCCTGCGAGAAGGAGTGACCTCTATCACCGGATTCTGTATATCAACCCCTGCATTTGCGAAGTCCGGCTTCAGCTTGACACGCATGCCATAACAGGAACACAGGTAGAGCAAATAAAAGAAATAAAGCACTTCAACAATTAAAATTCATAAACAGGGTAATACGACTGTACCAAAGCAACAAACAACGTTAACCAACAAACTAACCCTAAATCCCCCATCAAGATTATTAACCAACTACCAGTTCTCTATACCAACAAACAGCGTCACAAGTAGCAAAAACAAAAACCCATAAAAAAATAAGACAGAATTATCGAAACCCAGTAACAGAAAGGGCCTATTTTAATACGCAAAGCCAAAACAGAGGACGGGTTCAGAGAAGAGAAAAGCGAAGAAAGTTCCAATCTTTGGGGGTAATGTACCTTGGAGAAGACTGGGCGGAGAAGAACAAGTGAGGCGAAAAAGAGGAGTAGGAACGAACAGCGTGGAAACCACTTCATTGCTCTCTCTCTCTCTCTCTCTCTCTCTCTCTCTCTCTCTCTGAAGAACAGAAAGCTGAAAGCGAAAATTCCCGCCTTGGGCGTTGACGGGGCTTCGTTTATGCTTGCTCTCTCGTGCGGAGGTCCAATAAATTTCATAACATCTACTTCACACTTCACATTACAATACAGCATACATAAAATTGTTAAAAGGGCATAGGGTTGGTTTAAGTCATACATTAAAATCTTTCTAAAGTAATATCGGTAGGAGCAGAGGAAAATATCAATATTTTTAAAATCGACTCGGAAGGTGACCCGAAATTTTTAAATTTTTTGGTTTAATTGGTCCGACCGGTCGGACCACCGATTTGACTAGGACTTCTATTTGTTATTACTATTATTAAATTAGGTTTACTAAATTTAATTTAGCATTAAAAAATGATAAAATACCAAATAAGTTCACATATTTAGCAACTTTGTTATACAATTTATCCAAAAAAAATCTTCAAATATGAATTAAACAAGTCTAGAAGTATAAAAAGATGATTATGCAAGTTTTCTTGTTCGACATATTATTCAAATTCGTTTAATTTAGTTGACATATTATCGAGAATTGTTAAAAATATAAGTTTGTTGTGATCCAAAAGTGATGTATACGCTCGAGCGTAGAAATTGAGGTTTTGTTTCTAAATTAAAGCCGATAAAATAGAAAAAATAAACATAAATTTTTCTCATCCGGGTGAACCGGGTCACCCGGAAGCACCTGACCAGACAGTCCGACCAAATTTTGGCCGGTCGGACCAGTTGTTGAGTTTTATACAAAAATCGACCCGAGTTTGATACCGGATAGCAGTCCAACGGGTCCGACCACTGGTCGAACTACGGTTTTTAAACATTGAAAAATATCACTTTAGAAAGTTTATCACATAAAAGAGATTACATTTTTTACTCCAAAATTATTAAAATTGATTTTTTGGTCAATAAATACGTAGATACCAAAAAAATTATTTTGTCTATATTCAAATCATTTAATATTTCTGCTTATAGCGTTATTCAAATGCAATACTTGATTGAGATAATTTTTTAACAATAAGACGAGCATAACAAGGACCATTTGACGATAATTTCAAATATGAATATGATGTAAAATTTATCAAACAAGCAAGTCTAGCAAAAATTGTAACTTAAAATAATTTCACAATCGTAAAATATGTAAAAAATTATGTATTTATTCAGAAATATCGCTTTATGCGAAAGCTGGGACCGAGATTTACCACTAACATCTTCTAAAAAATATTAGTTTTTACAATAGAGGGGTTATTAAATTTTAACACTGGTTCCGACTCAGGACCGAACTTTTTGTCAATTTAGAGAGGTTATCACTTTACAAAAATTTTACTATAATCAAGTTGAAATCATTTAATATGGTTTTAAGTTTAACTGGTAATCAAGTGATCCTCTTTAAAGTGATCCTCTTATCACTTTAAAGAGGATCACTTTACAGAAATTTTACTGTAATCAAGTTGAAATTATTTAAGATGGTTTTAAGTTCAACTGGTAAAAAATATTATTGAGAATCACTCTAAATAGGATCTCACAAATAAATATAATATTCACATAATCGCTTCTATATCTTTTTTGAGCTGAAACAAAGGTCGCGACCAGTCTGTATCGGACCAAAGTTTTTTAAATGAAATATATTATAAAAATTATAATAATTTAATATAATAAAACTGAAAATTAATATTTTCAAAAATATTTTTATAGCTATATTTTTGAACTGACCGGTCCAATCGATTAAGTTACCGGTGAACACTATTGATCGCCGATTGAATCACCATCCAAGTTAAGGCTAAAATATTGATCATAATGTGTTGAGCCTTATCTTAGTTGACAATTCAAAAAAAATTACAAGTGGTCAACTCCAATAAGAACTCGAAGTATGACTGTACGAGGATAGTCATGTTGCAACAGTAGGATTAATAGCATCATGAAAAAGTACACTTTTACACTTTGTAGGTTTGCAATTTTTGAGATATGATCCTGTAATTCAAAAATGACCATTTGAATCCTGTGGCATGCACCCTCATGTCACGTCACCATCGCAACTTCCATCATTGCCTCACAATTAGTATCTTTCGATCTCCCTCATTGCCTCTTCTTTTCTATTCCAAATCGTACCCTCCTTCAATTCACCATCACAACTTCCATCTATTGCAGTGTGAACACTCCAATCTTCATCATAAAAACTAAGCAATTCTTGTTCACCAGGCTCAATTAGAGCGACTTAGTACTGCTCTTCTTGTTGTTGTTGTTCTCCTCCGTATGGTTCTTCTTCTTCTTCTTCTTCTTCTTCTTTGACTTCAAAATTCCACCTTGTATTTGCATATGGATGTACTTCAGTAAAATCATATTCAAACCAATTTGTTTGAACTTCATAATCAGCAACATGCGCCCTTCTGGAAAGGCCAACTTTATGCATCAACTCAAGAACTGAGTTTCTTGAACAGGCAACATGTGGTATTCAAACACCCTTTTCTCCACAATATATCCAAATCAAGATTTCTCTCGTACGATCCTTCAATATTGATCACTAACTGAATTATACTCCCAACATCTTGATCATCGTCAATAAACATTGGACAAAAATTTTCTCTTCTAATAGGCATTCTAAATATCAACCGCCCAACCTCTTCATTCAAACCAATTGTCTTTTCATTCACTTTTCTCAACAACTTAGCATAGGTGAAATTTTCATGAAACTTCAAATTTGCTTCATCTCCATCGTTGTGATCGAAACTGATTTTAATTTTGTAGTTAATTTCTCCATCATATTTCAAAGTTATTCTAACAATCCGCAAATCTATTAAAATACTACAATAAAAGAAACAATAATGCGATTGAATATTCTTTAAATAAGAAGATAACAAATACAAAAGTTAACAAAATTGAGAGGAAAATATAATTTAGAGAAAAAAAATTTACAGTTTTACAATGACTTGCAAAGTTAACAAAACGTAATTGCATAATTAAACATAATTTTAAGAATAAAAAAAATTAAAGTATCTTATTTAATGAACGTGTCTAGCAATATGCATGGATGTGAATTATGACAATACTCTGAACTTTTATGAGAGGATTTTTAAAATGGGTGAAGGAAGAGTGAAAAGTGAAAGTTGAAGGAAGTGTGGGTTGTATATATAGAAAGTTTGGATTTTCTGATAAGATTATCTTAATGAAATCTATTTGTTGTAATACAATCCACAAAAGTAGATTATGGATAATGGATAAGATATTTACGACCAAAATGGTCGTAATAAGGACGAGCCCAAGCCAGAGGATTGTATGGAGGATTGTATGGTCCAGAACACGACATACGTGTTCGTACTAAGTAAGAATATGATTTGCTTGGTCATAGTGAGCCAGAATACAACTTTATTGTTGTATTCGATTTACGACTATGCAAGTCATATTCTGGCTATGTACGACCATGTATGTCGTATTCTGGCTAGGCCTGCCTACTTGGACACCATATTCGTAAAATTTTCCTACTGCGATATCAAATAGGTTAAGAACCCAAAAGATGGCGGAATATGTGTTTCACCCAATCCCAATGAAGAGATGAAATACCCCACATGCTATTAATAGTTAATATTTTATTTTTTCACAGTTTCCAAATTCAAGTGTCAGGTTCTAACTTCGTGAAACTGCTATTGGTCCATACTGACATGTCCCTCGAGGAATAAGTTGTCACACAGGGCTCACACGCTTCGGATATTTCGAGTATCTGCAAAGACTCGAACTAATTTGGACAAGCAATTTAATTTCAAAATGTAAAGTTTCATCTTTATTGCTCTCCCTTTGGCCCCACGAGATATTAGGGTACAAACATTATTTTTACTAGAAACTAAAGGTACCAATGTTGTTAGGAGGACTAAGAAGTAATGTGTGCTCCCCTAAAAAAACAAAAAAGCAATGGGCACGCTTCGAATATTTCGAGTATCTGCAAAGACTCGAACTAATTTGGACAAGCAATTTAATTTCAAAATGCAAAGTTTCATCTTTATTGCTCTCCCTTTGGCCCCACGAGATATCAGGGTACAAACATTATTTTTACTAGAAGCTAAAGGTACCAATGTTGTTAGGAGGACTAAGAAGCAATGTGTGCTCCCCTAAAAAAACAAAAAAGCAATGGGCACTATGATTTGTAGACCTAGATTTTTACACTTTTTTTTAGTTGTAACCAAATTTTTACCCTATCTTTTTCATTTAAAAAAAAAGATATGTGTACCATGTGCTTCCTAAAATAATGGAATAATTAGAGTTGCCTCGCGAGTCTATAATTTTTTTTTAATATTTACTTTCAAAAAGTTTTTTTTATAAAATTGTGAATCTTTATTAATAATAAAATAAAATATACCAGGTAGTGAGAAAAGAGACTAAAGGAAAAAATAAAAACTTAAAAAACTCCATAGCCTAAGCGGGCAACTAAAGGCTAGCTAAACCCGCTGCCATAACAAATAAATCCACCAAAGCTAACCTAAAAAATGGGTAATCAAAGGTGGATGCTGCTAAATGAGCTATCTAGCGTTTCCCTTCACCCACTCGAACCGTCAATTTCTTTCACTTGGACTGTGAGTTCATAGAATGCGGGTTATAAAATTTTGGAGCAGACATATCTGGGTAGCCATCATCAAAGGAGTCCATCTCATCAGCCCAGTTATTCTTTGCCTTCGCCATGAATGTCAAACTAGCACTCTTGGACTTAGTACAGTAAAACCTCTCTAAAGTGATATTGTTGGGACTGGAGAAAATTATCACTTTAGAGAGGTTATCATATAAGAGAGGTTTATATTTTTTTACTACAAAAAAATTATTGTGTAATTCTCACTTGACCAAGACCTGTCTATCTGTTATACTCCGAGCGAACAAGATATTGTTGATGCAATTTTGAATCAATCAAATAAAAGTCACGAGATACCTTAAATCTTGGCTTATAGCGTTATTCAAATGCTACACTCGATCGAAATTTTTTTTATAAACAAGACGGCGATCAAAAGAACCATTTGAAATTAATTCAAAAGATGAATGATGACGTAAAAGTTATCAAACAAGAAAATCTAGTATAAATTAACATCTTAAAATAATTTACAAAGTACGTAAAAATATATGTAATTTACAAGAAAATTACTTTACGCGAAAATTAGAACCGAAATTTTACACTAATTTTTTTTTGAAAAAGTATCAGTTATTACGATATAGGGGTTATCACATTTTAACACTGGTCCCGACTCGGGACCGAGACTTTTTATCAATTTAGAGAGGTTATCACTTTAGAGGGGATCACTTTAGAGGGGATCACTTTAGAGAGGTTTTACTGTAGAACCAGTCTTCGAACCAGTAATCTGTGTATCCTGCGAACTTGTACCATCAGCCTGGGAAACTGGGTTCAATGGTTTTATGTTAATAGGACTAGTTGTCTGCCGACCCGTACTCTGAGTGGCCTTCAAAGTATCCTCAATCTGCACACCACTCCTCACATGCGTGTTCTCGCCATCCAAATCCAAATCCTAAAATAAGCGGGACAAATTATAATCCAATTCTGCCTCCGTATTTAAGATACCATTCTCTTGTTCTTCCACAACATAGCATAGTTGAAATTTTCATGAAACTTCAAATTTGCTTCATCTCCACCGTTGTAATCGAAATCGATTTTACTATTGTAGTTAATTTCTTCATCGTATTTCAAAGTTATTCTAACAACTGGCAAATCCATTAAAATACTACAAGAAAATAAACAATAATGCGATTAAATATTTTTAAAATGAGAAGATAATTGAGAGGAAATTATAATTTAGAGAAATACAATTTACATGTTAAAGTGACTCGCAAAGTTAACAAAATGTAATTGAATAATTAAACATAATTTTAAGAAATAAAAAATTAAAGTACCTTATTTAATGAACATGTCAAGCAATATGCGCAGATGAGAATTACGACAATACTCTGAGCTTTTGTGAGAGGATTTCTAAAATGGCTGAATGAAGAGTGAAGAGTAAAAGGTGAAGGGTTAAGGAAGAATGGGTGGTACATATAAAAATTTTGGATTTTTGGATAGGATTATCTAAATAAAATCTATTTGTTATAATATCATCCACAAAAGTAGATTGTGGATAAGGAAAAATATATTTACAACAAAAATGGTCGTAATAAGGACGAACCCTAGCCAGAGGATTGTATCGTCCAGAACACGATACGTGGTCGTACTGAGCCAGAATATGACTTGCTTGGTCGCAGTGAGCCAGAACACAAAGTGATTGGTCGTATTCAGTTTACGACTATGAAAGTCATATTTTGGCTATATACGGCCATGTATGTCATATTCTGGCCAGGCCTGCCTACGTGGACATCATATTCGTTAACTTAAAATTCTGAAAATGTTACTTATAGTTAACTTTTTATTTTTCTTGAGCTTTCACAATTCTAAGATCAGTTTCTAATTTAGTGAAACTAGACCTCCAAGTTAATGCATACACTCTCAGAATAAGTTAATGCATACACTCTCAGAATCCATTGCTTTATGGTTGCAACTATTTTACCTTTAATAATTGAAAAAAAAAACTTAGAAATACCTAAGATTTTATATAGTATACTAAAAGGTCCAATCGTTAGTCTACTCTAACTACTCCTTTGTTTTATTAATAAACACGCATAGATCATTCAAAAGAGCCAATGGTACCAAAGCACCAATGATCGTACCAGATTAGACATCTTCCAACTAGTCACTTTTTCATTAATAAACAAACTGGTTTTACTGTTGTGGTTAATTTTTCTATCGTATTTCAAAGTTATTCTAACAACCCGCGAATCTATTAAAATATTACAACAAAAGAAACAATAATATGATTGAATATTTTTTAAATGAGAAAATAATAAATGCAAAACGTAACAAAATTGCGAGAAAATTATAATTTAGAAAAATAAAATTTACATGTTTACAGTGACTAGCAAATTTAACAAAATGTAATTGCATTATTAAACATAATTTTAAGAAACAAAAAATTAAAGTACCTTATTTAACGAATATGTCGAGCGATATGCGTGGATGGGAACTACGACAATACTTTGAGCTTTTATCAGATAATTTCTAAAATGGTTGAAGGAAGAGTGAGAAGATAACAAAATGCAAAAGTTAACAAAATTGGGAGGAAATTATAATTTCGAGAAATAAAATGTACGTGTTTACAGTGACTCGCAAAATTAACAAAACGTAATTGCATATTGAACATAATTTTAAGAAACAAAAATTATAGTACACTATTTAACGAACGTGTCAAACGATATTCACAGATGGGTGGTATATATAGAAAATTTGGATTTTCTGATAAGATTATCAGAATGAAATCTATTTGTTGTAATATCATCCACAAAAGTAGATTATGGACAAGGGATAAGATATTTACGACCAAAATGGTCGTAATAAGGACGAGCCCTAGCCAGAGGATTTTGTTGTGCAAAACACGACATACGAGGTCATACAGAGTGAGAATACGACTTGCTTGGTCGTACTGAACCAAAAAATGAATTGCTTTGTCGTATTCGGTTTACGACTATGAAAGTCATATTTTGGCGAAGTACGACCACATATGTCGTATTCTTATCGGGCTCGCCTACGTGGACATCATATCCGTTAACATAAAATTTTGAACATGCTACTTATAGTTAACTTTTTATTTTTCTTGAGCTTTCACAGTTCTACGATCAATTTCTAATTTATTGAAACCAAACCTCCAAGTTAATGCACACACTCGCTGAATCCATTGCTTTTTGGTTGCGACTATTTCACATTTAATAATTGAAGGAAAAAAACTTAGAAATAGCTAAGATTTTATATAGTATACTAGAAGGTCCAATCGTAAGTCTACTCTAACTACTCCTTTATTTTATTAATAAAAATGGATGGCTCATTCAAAAGGGCGAAGGGTACCAAAGAACCAATGGTCGTACCAGATTACAAATCTTCCAACTAATCACTTTTTCATTTATAAACAAACTAATCAATTTTTAATTATAATCTATTACTCAAAAAATATATAACCATATTGAGACCCACACTTTTCACCCAAACCCAAGAAAACATAAAATTTTGAACATGCTACTTATAGTTAACTATTTATTTTTCTTGAGTTTTCACAGTTTTAGGATCAATTTCTAATTTAGTGAAATTAGACCTCCAAATTAATGCATACACTCTGTGGATCCATTACTAATTGAAGAAAAAAAAACTTAGAAATACCTAAGATTTTATATAGTATACTAGAAGGTCTACTCTAACTACTTTGTTTTATTAATAAACACGAATGGCACATTCAAAAGGGCCAAGGGTATGAAAGCACATATGATCGTACCATTACACATCTTCCAAATAATAACTTTTTCATTTATAAACAAACTAATCACTTTTTCAACTATAATCTATTATTCAAAATATATATAACCATATTGAGACCCACACTTTTCACCCAAACCCAAGAAAACATAAATTCCAAACATGCTACTTATAGTTAACTTTTTATTTTTCTTGAGCTTTCACAGTTCTAGGATCAATTTCTAATTTAGTGAAACCAGACCTTCAAGTTAATGCATTCACTCTCTGAATCTATTGCTTTTTGGTTGCGACTATTTCACCTTTAATAATTGAAGAAAAAAAACTTAGAAATACCTAAGATTTTATATAGTATACTAGAAGGTCCAATCTTAAGTCTACTCTAACTACTCCTTTGTTTTATTAATAAACATGGATGGCTCATTCAAAGGGGCGAAGGGTACCAAAGAACGAATGATCGTACCAAATTACACATCTTCCAACTAATCACCTTTTCATTTATAAACAAACTAATCAATTTTTTAACTATAATCTATTACTCAAAATATATATAACCATATTGAGACCTACACTCAAACCCAAGAAAACATAAAATTCCAAATATGCTACTTATCGTTAACTTTTTATTTTTCTTGATCTTTCACAGTTCTAGGATCAATTTCTAATTTAGTGAAATTAGACCTCCAAGTTAATGCATACACTCTCTGTATCTATTACTTTTTGGTTGTGACTATTTTGCCTTTAATAATTGAAGGGAAAAAACTTTGAAATACCTAAGATTTTACATAGTATACTAGAAGGTCTACTCTAACTACTCTTTTATTTTATTAATAAACACGCATGGCTCATTCAAAGGGGCCAACGGTACCAAAGCACATATGATCGTACCATTACACATCTTCCAACTAATAACTTTTTCATTTATAAACAAACTAATCACTTTTTCAACTATAATTTGTTATTCAAAATATATATAACCATATTGAGACCCACACTTTTCACCCAAACCCAAGAAAATATAAAATTTTGAACATGCTACGTATAGTTAACTTTTTATTTTTCTTGAGTTTTCACAGTTATAGGATCAGTTACTAATTTAGTGAAACTAGACCTCCAAGTTAATGCATACACTCTCTGAATCCATTATTTTTGGTTGTGACTATTTCACCTTTAATAATTGAAGAAAAAAAACTTAGAAATACCTAAGATTTTATATAGTATACTAGAAGGTCACATCGTAAATCTACTCTAACTACTCCTTTGTTTTATTAATAAATACGGATGACTCATTCAAAGGGGCGAAGGGTACCAAAGAATCAATGATTGTACCATATTATACATCTTCCAACTAATCACTTTTTTATTTATAAACAAACAAACCATTTTTTTAACTGTAATCTATAACTCAAAATATATATAACTATATTGAGACCCACACTTTTTACCCAAACCCAAGAAAACATAACATTGTTTTATTAATAAACTAAAAAAAATAAAAAATACCTAGAAGGTCTACTTTAACTACTCCTTTGTTTTATTAATAAACATGCATGACTCATTCAAAGGAGCCAAGGGTACCAAAGCACATATGATCGTACCATTACACATCTTCCAACTAATAACTTTTTCATTTATAAACAAACTAAACACTTTTTCAACTATAATCTATTATTCAAAAAATATATAACCATATTGAGACCCACACTTTTCACCCAAACCTAAGAAAACATAACATTCCGAACATGTTACTTGTAGTTAACTTTTTATTTTTCTTGAACTTTTTATATAGTATAATAGAAGGTTTAATCATTAGTCTACTCTAACTACTTATTTGTTTTATTAATAAAGACAGAGACTCATTCAAACGGGCAAAGGGTACCAAAGAACTAATTATCGTACGAGATTACACATCTTCCAACTAATCACTTTTTCAATTATAAACAAGCTAATCACTTTTTCAAGTAGTTAGAGTAGACTAACGATTGGACCTTCCTGTATACTATATAAAATCTAAGGTATTTCTAAGTTTTTTTCTTCAATTATTAAAGGTGAAATAGTCGCAACCAAAAAGTAATGGATCCAGAGAGTGTATGCATTAACTTGGAGGTCTAGTTTCACTAAATTAGAAATTGATCATAGAACTGTGAAAGCTTAAGAAAAATAAAAAATTAACTATAAATAGCATGTTTAGAATTTTATATTTTTTTGGGTTTGGGTGAAAAGTGTGGGTCTCAATAGGGTTAAACTTCGATTTGATTTATCTGCTATACGAGCAGCAAAGCCTGGAGTAAGTTGCAATCCTTCCTTCTTCCGAATGAACTCTAGCACCCTGACAATCTGGAATAAGGGGAAGGGGATATTTTATATTCAGAGATAACATGCAAGACATTAGATCCGTTGACCATTCCAGTTAGGCAAAACTTCATACAGGAAAACAAGTCAGAATTCCTAGGATGCTGTTTCCCAGCATCAAACTCAGACCCCGACCTCTGGACTCCCTAACTAGTGCACTTAAACATATGAAAATCAGGTTATTGAAAGCACAAGCGATTAAGTTACAGAATACTGACACGACAATAATTTACTTCTGTCCGATCAAACAGGGAAAAAAAAGATTTACCGACCTCTTCATCTGATGGTGAATTTACTCGCACATTCAGACAATGTGACCTAACAGCTTCAATGTCCTTTGAAGAACTGTCACGGAATAAAATTAACCGGCATGAAGAACTGTACTTTTTCATTGTTCTATGCAGAGAATGTTGCACTTCTCGTGAAAGTTTGTCCACCTCGTTGAGCACTAGCACTGAAATTAAAGATGTTGATCAGAAGCAAACAAGGCAGTAAACAGAAAGTTTATGCACAACACAACTTACCAAAGACCAAAGTCACAACTAAAAGAGAAGTAAACAAGAAAGGAGAAGCAGGAATGCACACAAGAATCCCTGTGATTCAAGAGAATGCGGAGAGGAAAATTTGCAGCCAATTTCAAACACATTCATCTTTGGTCTTCATTTACGATATAAGTTAACATGCTCTGAGAAAAAAACCTAAGAATTTCAAAGGCATAAGACTGCCCGTTCAAAAGAATATAAAATGATCTGGATTACGGTAATCCGGTTACCTTTATATCCTTTCTTCCCTTTTGTGTCAAGTGGCCTATTGTCAGCCATCTCTTTGATCATCTCTTGCACTACATACCTGTCCTGAAAACCTGCATCACCAGGACTCGTCTCCACGTGATATGTGCTTGACGCTCCACCTCTATGGTTCTGCTTCCAGCCTAAGATGCAAGAGAAGTGTGGGGTAATAAAAAAGGGTTTGCAAAACAAACTCAAATCTTATGTCTTAGCCAAGAAGATCAATTTAGCTGCAACGATAGGTTACTTGTGAACAATACTTGACATTCTAAGGCGAAACACATTTTCCCATGAAGAAGTAATTTCTACCATGGCTCTTCAAAAATGTAGATACTACCATGCCTAATATTCACAAAAGAGATGAACTCCATTATTAATACACCATTATCAAAAAGCGAGACATTTAGCCGTCTTAGCATAAAGATAAGTAGGAACTCAACAGAAAAGAGAACAATTTGAAATAAATGAAAATGTTGAGACTTAAGTCAATCTTCCAATTCTGTTCTGCACCTTTTTTGGTACAAACTTTGTTCTCCACCTTTTTTTGGTATAAATTATGTTCTCCACCTTCACCAGCAACGAAAAAGATAAAACCCAGAGCCATTAGTAGCATTACCACTAAACCAACCAACAACAACCAAGACTTGGAAATCGGAAAAAAAAAGTAGATAAGAATTCCAAGTCCATTCTTCTTCTTCTTCATAGAGAAGATGCAGGTTAAATAAACTCTAGTCAAAACTACTACTCCTTGGGTTTTATTAATAAACATGGATGGTTCATGGGAAGGGGCCAAGGGTCGTACCAGATTACACATCTTCCAGCAGAAAGGTGAGTCGCAAACTTGCTCCAGTGAATTTTAACCTAAGAAACTTGGTCCAATTAGCATCCAGGAAATGGATGATCAAGCAACAGTTGGCATTCAAACTGTCATTGTAGAGCAAATAAAAATTCAACCTCTATGTCACGATCTTAGTCGGTTACTACCGCTAGTTAATCATGTCATGGTTAGTGGGTCATGTCGTGTCTGTTATTTCCCTAAGTGCTAGTGCACATGTGTGTCATGGAGTAAGTGGTGGGATTGTCATCAATATTCCACGTAAGTAGTGGTCTGTAACTACTCTACTATGAGTAGTATATTATGTCCTCTTTTTTATTGTAATTAACATGCAATCATTAATCAATTATCTATTCTCCTTACCTTCTCTCCCTTTCTTTCTCTCGCCCTATTTCTCTTCTTTTCCTCCCTAAAATCCTCTTCTTTTCTACTGGTCATTGACATCTGGTATCAGAGCCGTTTCCATGGCTTCGGCGACACGATCTAAATCACTGGAAGAGCAAGTTAAGACGGTCGAGAGCAATCTCTCCAAGATCTCTCAGGAGATCCATTCTCAGCTTCAAGAAACTTGGATGCGAATGGATCAATATTTTCAAGACAACAATCATAAGTTGGACCAACTACGTGACGACAACAACCAAAACATGGACCAGCCACGAGAGGCCATCACTGCCCGCCCTACAGTCGATACGGCTGGTGACGACAAGGGCATCTTAGGCCCCACGCCTCACGTACCCACCATGTCCACCGCAATGGCATCAACAGCTCCCACTGCAACGGCACCTACGACTCCAACTGCAACGGCATCAACGATTTCAACCGTTATGAAAACCGTGGGGACCTCATCCCAAAAGTTACGCCTTGACTTTCTGGAATTCAGTCCTAGCAATCCACGCTACTGGATTTGGAAGTGTGAGCGTTACTTTGAAGTCAATGGGGTGGAGGAGACGAAGAAAATTGAGCTGGCAGGCCTACACTTAAATGAGATAGCGGATACTTGGCTGCTACAACATCGCTCCGCCACTTGGAACGAGTTTGTGGCTGATTTATGTCAAAGGTTTGGCGATCGAAGTTCACACAATATAGTGGAGGAATTTCACCGTCTTCGACAAACAGACAGCGTTGAAGATTATATTTGTAAATTTGAAGAACTGCAAGGGCTGATATTACGGGACAACCCAACCCTCTCTGACAAGTATTTCGTTCTCAGCTTCATGGGCGGTTTGAATGAAGCTCTCAACTCTTTTGTCAGGGCACACGCCCCAGCAACAATAGGAGATGCGATTGACCAAGCTCGGATCCATGAAACAGCGTTAAAGGCCGTCTACAGGAACCAAGCTAGAAGAGGGAGTTTTGTTGCCTCGACTCCTAAACCAGCTGTAGCCGTTCGTGATTTTGCTGGGTCCTTCAAAAAAGAGCCTAACTGTTATAAATGTGGTGACAGGTGGTACAAAGGCCACACTTGCAAGGGTCGCCAGGTGGGCATCAGCATGCTGGACGAGGTTGAGGTGGAACTCGATGAACAGCCAGCTCAAGAGACAGGTGATGAAGGTGAACACACTGTCGAAATATCAATGCACGCCATCAACGGTAGCAGCGGTAGCGGGACGCTGAAATTGAAGGGCTTCATCTGAAGGAGGCCGGTGTTAATTCTACTGGATACCGGTAGCATGGCAACGTTCATGAACTTCTCTTTAGTTCGTGAGCTTCAATTGGATGAGATGGAGGCAGCCGGAATGACGATTGCTCTCGCCAACGGGTCCAAAGTCACTTGCTCGAGAATTTGCCCGGGTCTCGACTGGGAAATGTGTGGAAGCAATTTTCTTTGCGACTTTCGAATTCTTGATCTGGGTACATACGATGTTGTACTTGGAATAGATTGGATGCAAGAAGTGAACCCATCACTTTTGACTTTGTTAAAGCTCAAGCAACAATCAAAAATAAAGGGAAGGAAATTGTGCTCAAAGGACATCGAAGTGGCGCCCAATCTCAAGCCGAACTCAGTTGTTTACTGGAGGAATTTTCTCGTAAACCAATTGGGATTGAGACCTTGGAGAGAGCTGCCTGGATCTTTTACACCGAATCTCATGATGCAGATTGCACCCATGGAGTTGTCTATACCTTGGAGGTTGGAGCGATCGGCGAAAAAGAATTCCCTTCAGCATTCCATGCTCAACTTCAGAAGCTTATTCAGTCCTATGGAGCGTTATTCCAGGAGCCAAAGACGCTTCCACCGCCGCGTTCACACGATCATAGCATCACCATGGTGCCGGGCTCTAACGCGATTTTGGTACGTCCTTATCGTTACCCGTACTTTCAAAAGGCTGAAATTGAAAGGTAGGTGCACCAGCTACTGGAATCAGGCTTAATTCGACCGAGTAAAAGCCCCTTCGCCTCGCTGGTACTACTAGTCAAGAAGAAAGATGGGAGCTGGCACATGTGCGTTGATTATCGACAACTTAACAGCCGCACTGTGAAGGACAAATACCCAATACCAATTATCGACGACCTCCTCGATGAACTTTTTGGTGCAAAGATCTTCTCCAAGTTGGACCTCCGAGCTGGGTACCATCAAATACGGATGAAAGATGAGGATATTCCGAAGACGGCCTTCCGAACACATCAAGGACATTATGAGTTCCGTGTCTTGCCCTTCGGACTCACAAACGCACTGGCAATATTTCAATCCTTGATGAACCAGGTCTTGTCCCCCTAGCTACACCCATTTATTTTTGTATTTTTTGACGACATCCTTGTCTTCAGCAAAGGAGTCGAATTGCATCTTGAGCACCTCTCCTTGGTGTTCGATCTGTTGAAAAAGGTGCAGTTCTTCATCAAGTTTTCCAAGTGCGACTTTGGGGTTGCGAAAGTCGACTACCTTGGGCATGTTATTTCGGAAGAAGGCGTTAGCACCGACCACAAGAAGGTAGAAGCTATGCTTAACTGGCCCGCTCCCAAAATAGTGCGTGATCTCCGCAGATTCTTGGGTCTCACTGGGTATTATCGAAAATTCATCCGGAACTACGGTGAGGTGGCGCAACCCTTGACCAAACTTCTTCAGAAGAATGGTTTCTTGTGGTCGATAGGGGCCGAAGCAACATTTGCCAAACTCAAGACCCTTTTGTCAAATGCCCCTATATTGGTTTACCCTAACTTTTCATGTCCTTTTGTTTTAGAGATGGATGCGTCAGATCGTGGCATCGGGGCGGTCCTCATTCAAGGCGGAAGACCCATCTCATACCTCGGTGACGCACTGGGCCCCCGCAACGCCGGACTAGTAGTTTACGAAAAAGAACTCCTGGCGGTTCTTTCCGCTGTGACCCGATGGAGACATTACCTTGAAGGCACTCCGTTCGTGATCAAAATGGACCATCAAAGCCTCCGCTTCCTACTAGACCAGAAAGTTCACACAAACTTGCAACGCAAAGGAGTATCCAGGCTCATGGGTTTGGACTTTACGATTGAATATCGATGAGGGTTTGAGAATAAGGCGGCTGATGCCCTTTCCCGTCTACCTACTGACTCCTCATCCGAGCCTATTATTGTTAAATTGTAGGCCATCTCCTCCCATGTACCGGTTGGAAGGCGACTTTGGTGGACAGTTATCAAGGAGATGATACAGCCCACCAGCTTATAACGCAGTTCTGGTGCATTACGTCATGATATCATTAGGCAAATGCATAACTCCTCCATTGGCGGTCATTCCGGACGGCTGGTCACTTATAAGCGGCTCAAGAAGTATTTTTATTGGCCCGCCCTTAAAGCTCATGTCACCACCTTTGTTGCCAGCTGCGATATATGTCAGAGATGCAAGTCTGAACATGTGGCATATCCTGGTCTCCTACAACCATTGGCTATCCCGGATGGAGTTTGGAAGGACATCGCGCTCGATTTTGTGGAGGGACTTCCTAAATCATGCGGCAATGATGTGATCCTTGTTATGGTAGATCGCTTTTCCAAGTACGGACATTTCATTCCTATGTCACATCCTTTTATTGCCATCCAAGTGGCTCATCTCCTCCTGGATAACGTGTTCAAACTACATGGCTTACCGAACACAATTGTCTCGGATACAGATAAGGTGTTTACAAGCAATGTATGGCGCGAACTTTTCTACTCGTTCGGCACCGCTTTGCACATGAGCTCTGCCTACCATCCTCAATCCGACGGGCAGACCGAGCGTTTGAACCAGTGCCTCGAACATTACCTCCGTGTCATGTGTTTTCAGCGGCCCGGAGCTTGGTCCAAATGGCTATCACTTGCTGAGCTTTGGTACAACAGCTCCTATCATTCCTCTATCAAGCGGACACCTTTCGAGGTTGTCTATGGGTACAGTCCACCTCCTATTCCGGGGCTACAGGATGAGCAAACATCGGTAGCGGTTGTTGCTGACTACACTACCCGTCACGCCCAAATGGTTCGTATCCTGACTAAAGCTCTTACTCAAGCTCAAAACCGAATGAAGACACAGGCGGATAAAGGTCGAAGTGAGCGAGCATTCGACGTCGGCAATCCGTTCAAACATCAAGCTGATAGCCAAATACCTTGGTCCATATCGGGTACTGTTAAGAGTGGGACCAGTGGCTTACAAGTTAGATTTGCCTTCATCATGTTCGATCCACCCCGCGTTTCATGTGTCTTTGCTTAAGAAGCGAATGGGAGCTGGCGGAGTTCAAATCAGTACACCTCCTCTTACCACAGAAGACGGGCAGCTGAAATCGTCCCCGGAAGCAGTCCTTGATCGCCGTTTGGTCAAGCGGGGTGATCGTGGAGTGGTTCAGGTGCTTATTAAGTGGGCCAACTTGCACACAGACGATGCCACTTGGGAGGATTACCACGTGGTCAAGTCTCAATTTTCAGAGGTGGAAGAATTAAACCGTTAAATTCTTGGGACAAGAATTTGTTAACGGGGTCGAATGTCACGATCTTAATCGGTTACTACCACTAGTTAATCATGTCATGGTTAGTGGTTCATATCGTGTCTGTTATTTCCCTAAGTGCTAGTGCACGTATGTGTCATGGAGTAAGTGGTGAGATTGTCATCAATATTCCACGTAAGTAGTGGTCTGTAACTACTCTACTATGAGTAGTATATTATGTCCTCTTTTTTATTGTAATTAGCATGCAATCATTAATCAATTATCTATTCTCCTTACCTTCTCTCCCTTTCTTTCTCTCCCCCTATTTCTCTTCTTTTCCTCCCTAAAATCCTCTTCTTTTCTACTGGTCATTGACATCATCAATATAGTAGTATCAGTGCCTGCCAACACTAAATCCAACTCTGACTCCTCGATTTCCTTCGGCCGTGGGATTAAGGATGGACTTGCCACCAACCAAGCCAACTCGAACTCCTGAAAATGCAATTCCAAAGCTATAAATGCATGCACGCCGATAGGGATTACAGACCGCGGACGGACTGCCTTTATCAGTCAAAAACCCGAAATTCTACATTAACAAACCCAGAGAAAATGAAATGCACTCACATCGACGGCCGCGGTCTCCTCTAGAGCAAACCGCTCAAGGAAGAAAATACCACACGCCGGAATTTGGGGGAACAGGAAGAGGCGGGGTGAGGGCAGTTTCGGGATAGTGAAATCCTGAGGTGGTTGCTTGAACGTGAGTGACGGTAGGGTTTGGTGGGAGCTCAGATTCGGGTGCAGATGTTCTTCAAAAAGAAAAGATAAAAAAAAGATTTCGGGTGCAGAGGAGCAAGGAGGGACGAGAGATATATATATATAGGGAGAGAGAGAGGAGCAGTTGGGGAATTATCCGTTTCGTTTGATGGGCTTACAAACGCCTAGCCTGTTTAGAATGATGGAGAAAGTATCTTATTAATAGCCTGGTCTTGTTCTGAAGCATGGACGAACTAGGCACCAGTTCTTATTAATAATAATAGCCTTATAGAGGATTTTTAATTAATTAACTATGTTGCCATGTCAATTTTTGTAGTCTCGTTTTGTTCAAAAGCTCACTCTCTTTGTTTGCAAGTTTTACTTGTTAGTTTTATCGTCAAATAAATAAATGTTTGACATGTTTTATAAATTTTTGGATTTCAAAAATAGTCATAATGACCATATAATAGTAACTTAATATATATGGGTGATCATAAAAAAAATTAGATTAGAGGCCACGAGCTAAAATTTATAAAAGATTAGTGATTTATTGTAGTTTAGTTTCAATTTCACCGACTTTAAAAATGTTATGTTCAATCGAGTTTATTACCTAATATCTTACATTCATCAATTTTATTCCATATAATTTTTAACCCAAACAAAATTTTACCACGTATAGAACTGTCTCAAATACAAATTGACACACGATGACCACAACATTGTTAGGTAGTACAAATTTTACCACGTATAGAAGCGCATGGATTGGGTCCGAACTCGTTCTTCGCATTGATAATGGCGGGTCCGGAGTCATTTGGACTGAAAGCACCGATAATAGCATGCATCAATTCTGACAATGATATGCCTTAGTTACAACAATGGTATGTCCCATTCCAGACCCAATCCAACCCTTGTATAGAACTATCTCAAATACAAATTATCACTTAATGACCGCATATAGAACTATCTCAATATCTCCACCTTTGATGGGAATCCTTACCTATACACCCAACTGTCGGGAACCTCAAGTGTAATTCTATCATCCACACCCACGACAGAAAGAAGACGACATTGTTGGGGGCGTCGAGATTGATCATCACCGTAGTTACATGTGAAACAGTCACGATGTTCGCGATCGTGACAATTTTTTTAAGGTGAGGAGGAGAATGATTCGCGGATCTCTCACGAAGAAAGCTAACTGTGTCATCGAGTGCCTTAAGAGGAGAAGAACATCATCACGAAAGTTGGAGAAGGGATCGTGTATGCCAGGACCAATGGTTTTTGCGACCTCTACTGCTTTCTATTTCTTATATCGATCTCGCTTATTCAACAACAAGGATCTTCGCACAACATCTTGGTCAATGCCAACCAACAACCGGTCAGCAAATCCTCTCCTGGGTATCGTCATTTTGTATCAAGCGAGGGTACATCGTCCTTCGATTTGCAAGATTTGAACGAGCCATGTCTATGTTGAGTGACAAATTTTAATAATATATGTTTGTGATGCCGGAGATGAATGGGTCAGAAGATGGAAACAATTTTTTGTCCTTACATAATTTTTTAATTTTAGGCGAACTAGGGGTTTTTACTATTTTGGCACTTAAAATGGGTTTAGGGACTAGTGAATATATTTACGAAACTTCAGACAGTAAACAATTATTCTAGAGTGTCCTTATTGATGACTTTCTTCAAACATTAGGGATTGATGACTAGTTTGCCCAAGTTCAAATTACCTATTACAAGGGAAATTATCTATTGGTGATCCATTACGGATGTAAACTACAGTTTGAATAATTTGAGCATAAAATAAAATGGTTCTTTTAAGCCATTCATAAATATTTGTGCATTATCTCCCGAGCTATAATATTATAATGACAATAGACGCTTGATGGATAGAATGACAAAATATCTTACCTCGTTTTTCGGGTGTCGGTGGATCAATTCTTAATCCTTGCAAAAACGGAAGAACTTTGCTTGGGAGGGAAAGAAAACTCATTGCCGTCTAAAGGCACGAGGTTTATGCTGGAAAAATGGGCTGGAGGATGAAAGAATAGATTGTGTTGTACTGGCTTCAAAGCTCTTGTCGATTCTTTCAGACGATTAGTTCGACCCTACGGATAGAATCCGCGAGTACAACAAGCCTATGAACTAACGCCGTCAGGATACGAAGAAGCCCTTAACACCGTTGTCGAGTTCAAGGTTTGTACGACCTTGACCCGACCAAGAACACACTTGAACTAGAAATCTGATGATGCTTTGAGTGAGTATGAGGGCTTGTGATGAGATATTATAGTGTTGTGTAAAATGAGACAATAATGCTGCTATTTATAGAGGTTGGCACTACCTTTTGATGTTATTTTATCACCCAAGAAGTTCCTGAAACACTTTTCAAAGGTGGCTAATGAGAGGATCACTTCCCTTGAGTTAAACTCAAGAGGCACGAATTTTGAATCTGTCCAAGTCAACTTGCGACCGCCAGTTGCCTTGTCTAGAAAGTTTTTGTATCACCTGACTGGCGGTCGCAAGTTGGCCCGCCAGCTGCTTTGTTTGGAAGGTTGGGTATTATTTTGTGCGGGAATTCATCCTTAATTATCTCATTTTTCAGGTTGCAATTGGCAAGTTCAGGAAAGAATGACAAGTTCGGTAACCGAGCACTTTTTTTTCATTATATTTTGTTCCATGTCCGAGAATCGTTATATTGGTCCAATGTAATATCATAACAATGTAATCAAGACCCATCATTTTACTTGGAATCTCTCAAGGTTACGTAGGAGCACATCAGTAGGTGGAAAGAACTGTTGGCTCTAATTTGTAACTAGTATTTTTTTGAAAGGTAATTTGTATCTAGTATGTAACATGTAAATCGTGTAACGGTTTGATAAGATGTTTATTATTAAAAAAATCATACGAGTGCAAACCCAATATGAACACTTTTTTTAAAAGTAAATTACCATGTCAGAATTTGAATCATAGATCTCCTAAATATTTACAGCACCTTGTGTTAGGATTTGGACCTCCAGTTTGGACCCTGGAGCTCCTAATATGAACATTATAAGTAGCATTGAGTTAATTAAGTCATTGTTTAAGAGGAGAGAAAATTAGTGGAAAAAATAAATAAAGGATACTATTATTTAGGAAAAAGAAAATAACGGGAAAATGGATAGAAAAAATACCAGCTTTGATTCTCTAGTTACAAGAATCTAACCATTTTGCGATGTACAAGAACAGTAACTGTGGCAATTGAGGAGGTAAAATGCAGAAAAGAAAAGGAAAAAAAACAGTGACAGTCGACCAAACCTTAGTTTAAGAACATCGTAGAAGCTTTAGAGCAACAAAGTGTCCATGTCCATGTTAATGGTATGAAATGAAGAACAATAATGCATGGAAGTTAATAAATTCAGAGACAGAGGTCTTGCAATTGATGAGGTAGGAATGTAAAAGATATCGTTTGGCGACATGCCCTTTAAATAGTGCCCAAACCATCATTCTGGGAGGCTTTCCCGCAAGATTGGAATACGAATACCTGCTTCGTTACGCATCATCTTCTCATATTCTTTGGCAATCGACTTGGCCTCCTCAGTTGGTAGGTTAAAGTACTTAGGTTTTTCGACATACCTTTTTCGACCTCTCTTATTGTTGGTCAACAGTCTCAGTAGTTTAGGCAATTCAAAACCAAGAACGTCAAGCGGTCCTTCACTGTAAATTTCGTCTATCTTTTTTATTGCTCCAGCTTCTAACATCACCTCTTTACAAGAAGGCCTCTGCTTCCCCAACTTCTCAAGCAATCTGCAAACGGCCACTTGCAGCCTATAATCTTCTTTAGCTTTCAGAAGATGGACAAGAGGAACAACTGCCCCGCGTGCAACAACTTCTTCTGCCAATTTCTCATCGTCAACGAGTTGATCCAATGCGTTGATGGCAGGCAGATGACAAGGTCCCAACTCTGCAACAACGAGCGAGACCAGTGGCTCCACACAGCATGCGGCTTCCATGGTTGACGATATCTTATATTTCATAAATATCAAACTGCATAGCTCAGCTGCGTCCCTCTTCAGCTCCATAGAACAATTTGATGATAGAATCCCGCACAGAACATCCACGGATATCGTTTCCACCTCTGCTTCACCATGAGCAAAGAATGGGAAATCAGTCAGTAAGCGAACCAATGCGGCAATAGCAGCATGCTGCTGCTCCTCCTCCGAACCAGTATTAAGAATCTCCGCCAAGGGTGGAACTGCTTGTATGGCAATTGTATCATTTCTGATGTGACATTCCAAAAACAGATGATTCAGGGCTTTGGCAGCACTACACCTGGCACCCCTTCCACCTTCCCGTAAGACTGCAATAAGTTGGCTCGTAGCTCCAAGAGCAGATTCATAGTCATAGCGCCGGATCTGTCGACTGCTAAAGAGGAGACCAAGCAAGTCGGTTGCAGCTTCCTCGGTTGCATCTCGTGGACAAAGGGAAAGGTACTTGGTCAGTTCTACCAAAGCCCCCGAGTCAACCATAATAATCATATTCTGTGGGCAGTTATTAGCAAGTTGAGTTAGAAGCCGCAATGTTAAGGAAGGTGCACCAGGACGATCGGGAATTGGCTTGAGCAGGTCAACTAGAGCTGTTGCGATGGTCCGCTTGCTCTCATCGTTCTCATTCGATAGAAGGCGAAGCAAACCGAGTGCATACTCCTCCTGGTGTGGACCAGCAGGTGAGAGTCCCAGTAAAGAAATCAGTAGCTGAACTCCCTCCTTGCCTTGAAGGGCATGCCACAGATTCTTCCCCTCATTATTGCTGCAGAGTGTGTCAAGAGCTCTTTGAAGCTCATCCCGAACTTTGTTAGTAGTTGCCATGGTGATGAGACCAACAAGCATCTGTATAGGATCATCTTCAACTTGTTCCATGATGCTGCTACTCTGCGGAAAGTCAACCAACACAAGTTCAAAAAAAAAAAATTCTATTTGAAGGGAATAACGTAATAAAGAAATAAATCAAGAGTTCAGAAATCCTAATACTTGTCGATCTACCTCCTAATACAACAAAATCGCATGCTACTACTCCTGGACTATCTGACTTGAACCTTTTCTCTCTCGCTTCTTTCTGGATTCCTTCAAAGGAATTCCCAACGAGCTACGACCAGATCGAATCTAAACAATTAACACCGGAATGAGAGAAAGGCGTAACGTAAGGGATGTGAGACGAAGCGAATCCAATCCTAGCATCCAATTCCAACCTAGATTACTAATAAGGGATTTCTGGTTAAGGAATTTCCGCAAGAGTCTTCCCCTTCTCCTCCCCTCCCCTCCCCTCTTCTCTCCTCCCATCTTCATCTTCAACCTTCCTTATCCCAAAAAAGACTAATTAAATATTCAAAATCATCCAATTAAACAATCAAAAGTATCTAATTAAATAAACACCTATGAACACGGTCACCATCATCAATGGCGTTCTCTGATTGACAAGCGTCGCACACCGCCAAAGTTGGTATCCACCATTGCGTCGGGAAACCTAGATTCTTGAAAAGCCTGGAACTCATCCAATTAAGAATCGAAGTTTTTTCTTTGGTTTATTGGACATGGTTCTCCTTCATCAGTGTAGTGTTGCGAACCAGATAGGTGATAGAAAAGAATTATAATGAGGAAGGAATTAGATAGATGAGGAAGAAGAAATATATAGGAAGAAGAAGAAGAATATGGGACGAGAGAGACAGAAGGGAAGATAGAAATGGTAAGGATAATTATCAGCTAATTATAGTATTCATAAGATGAGGCATAACTGCCACGTCCATGTCCTAAATACTAGGACTCCACTAACAACATGTGCTTCATGCACTTGGAGGAAATAACAACGTGACTAGGCATCTCTCCTACTAAGGTCGTGACATTCAGCTCCCGTTGAAAAATTCTTGTCCTCAAGAATTTAGTTCAGCCAATACCGGAGACTAAGCTCGTATCATAGAGCTCTTTAGAAAATGTAGGCCCAACTTGCTCATCTTGCTCCTCCATTAGATGAATCCCCCTAATTTTTCTTCCTTGACAAGAATGTCCCTTGAACCACTTAGCACCACATTTATAACATGAAGGATCTTTTCGTGTTGGAGCTACGTCACTTATCCCTTGCGACGGAACCTCAAAAGAATTGGGAGGTGCATCCACCACATTAGAGACCTCTGGGACACCAATCATCTTCAAGGCGGTCTCATGGAGACGTGCCTTATCGATCGCATCCTCGATGGTGTTCGAAGAGTGAGTCCTGACCAAGGATTCGAGAGTGTCATTTAGTTCTCCAATAAAGCTGAACATGAAATACATGTTCGAGAGTGCGAGATTCTCTCGCAACATCATGCCCTTCAATTCCTCAAACTTCTCGATGTAGTTCTCCACGCTTCCGGTCTGCTTGTGTTGATTGAATTCCTTGACCACACTGTCGGAATCCCGATTCCCGAACCGCCGATATAGCTTGTCGACGAAGAAAGTCTAGCATGGGTCCGGATTGCTCAATCGCTATGAGTCAAGCCAAGTTTTAGCCAGTGCATTCAGATGTAGACTAGCTAACTCGACCTTCCTGTGCTCCTCCACTTGATTAACGGTGAAGTAACATTTGCATTGCCGGATCCAGAAGCGGGGATTGCTCGGGCTGAATTCTGGGAAGTCAAGCCGAAGCTTCTGATTTGAATTTGGTGCCCTGACATGGTTGGAGTCATTGTTGCCGTTGCGGTTGGAGTCGATGAAGCCGTTGCAGTGGAAGTCGTGGATGCCGTTATGGTGGAGTCATTAGGCGGAGTGCCTAATATCCCTCTGTCATCGGGAACCTTGTCGGTAATATAACGAGAGGTTATCGCCTCCTTTATCTCGTTGAACCTTCGGTCGAAATGTTGGAAATACTGATCCATGCGCTGCCATGTTTCTTGAAGGCGAGCGCTGAACTCTTGACGGAACTCGGACATGTCAGACTCGAGCTTGGTCATGTTGGACTCCAGCTTGTCGATGCGTTCTTCTATGGACTTGGAACGAGTAGCCATTGGAAGAGCTCTGATACCACTGTTACGAACCGGATAGGTGATAGAAAAGAATTATAATGAGGAAGGAATTATATAGATGATGAAGACAAAATATATAGGAAGAAGAATAAGAATATGGGACGAGAGAGAGACAGATGGGAAGATAGAAATGGTAAGGATAATTATCATAATCATAAGGTAACGATTATAATCCACTTCCAGCTAATTATAGTATTCCTAAGATGAGGCACAACTGCCACGTCCATGTCCTAAATACTAGGACTCCACTAACAACATGTGCTTCATGCACTTGGAGGAATAACAACCCACTATTACACTACTACAACTGTGCACGTGGCACTTAGAGGAAATAATAACGTGACTAGGGCATCTATCCTACTAAAGTCGTGACATATAGCGACACTTTGTATCCATTGTATTGAACCCTATATTCTTGAAAAGCCTAGAGCTCATAGTTAATCGTAATTCTCTTGAACCAGGTAACCCATTTTTTCTTAACTGGGTTTTTCGATAATGACAATAACAATTAAAAGTTGATGTTTTTGTTATTGAGTTGATGTGGGAATTTGGTTTATTGACCAAATTTTCTCTGGATTTGGCTTTGTTCTAATTAAAAGTCGATGGCTTTATTGTTTGGTTGATGGAGGAATTTTGTGTATCTTGTGATGGGGGTTAGAACAATCAACAATCCACTCTACATTCAAAGCTTCACGGGTTTACCAATTATCTTTTATCATGAACGTGTATTGATGGCCATTTGCCAAGCCCTAGGGAAACCTTCAAGGTCGATGACTTGACGCGTCGGGCACAGTGAGGACGCTATTCCTGCATCAAGCTCGATCTCCGCAAGCCGCTCTCGGGTATTCTACTAGTCAACGAGAAGTGGATAAGAATTGAGTACGAAAATCTACATGTGATCTGCATGCGATGTAGAAAGTATGGACATACGACTGTAGCTTGCCCAGATAGTCCATGCTCGGCCCCACCTCTACCGACCAGAGATGCCTCTCATGTACAGCAACCCTCGGCGGTGACCCCAGCTGCACCAACACCTCCCCCACCTCAACCCTGCCCTGCGGAGAAACAGGTCCCAGAATCGACCATCGGTGAATGGATGATGGTCAAACGTCATCTACGATGCACTGCTAAAATGGAAGCCACATGGGGTACCGCTGAGAATAGGTTTGAAGCCCTCAGCGCCCAAGACCTGCCAACTGTGGAGGAGAGCCACGTCGACGAGGAACCTACCAGAGTTGTGGTCCAAAACACCCAGACGTCGGGACCGGGCAGAAGAGGAAAGGCCACAACGGGAAAGACTATCGCCGTTGCCCAATCCCAGCCGAGATTTTTGCAGGATCCCCCTCCAGGCCCAACGGCTATTTCCAAATCTAGTCACCAGCCTGGAATGAGCCAGTCATGAAATGCCAGCCTATCAAACTCATAATCATCAGCCAAATGCCCTGATTCCGTTGCTTCTATTTCTGACCCCAAATCTGATTTGTTATTTGTAGGGACAGGAGCCCGCCAGGCCCACGTACAGGAGACAGCCCATGGTGACAATACGGGCCTCTGCCAGGCAGCTAACAAACAGATCCAGTTTGATGCAAGCCCAAATATGAAGCCCAAGACGATGCCAAATTCCTTCGACCCAACCCCAATTTTTTCAAAGTTTTCTAAATCCATCAACCTCACAAATGTTACCTCTATTGCAGGATTTCAAGCCAAACCCAAGACGGCCCAGAAGAGGAAGGGGAACGCCAAGACCCATCAAACCCAGCCCATCCCTATGTCCAAACGGGATGGGCCTGGCGGTAACCAGAAAGAGCTCCCGCGGAAAGCCCAAAAAGACTAGTACATTGATGACCCAAGCCCGAGATATGATGGCCCAAGCTAATGACCAAGGGGTCCAAATTTTGGGCCTCTGGTAGCGACCCAACCAAAGCCCATCATGGTGATTTAGAGGCCGACCAACTCCAGCTGGAGGCCGGTCAAGCCCTGACCTACCAAATGCAAATGGATTCAACAAAGGCCTGCGGAGTACATGACATGAAAGATAAAACAGATGTGGACACCGGCCCAACAGCCATGTTAGCATGATGTGTTGCCCTGTTTGCACCTTCCTATACCCTCGCCTTATTTATTTATTCAGTCGTTCCATTTATTTAACTGCCTATCTCACGATGTCGGATATCTCGATCCTTTTTTTGAACAGCTGCTGGGCTGGAAGCCCCCACTTTTTGCAAGCAAACTGCACGGTATGTCAACGCCTGGGTTTCTCGAAGGCCGAGCGCATCGAGGCGACGGGACGCAGCGGGGGGATTTGGCTCCTCTGGAACACCCTTGTACTTGAGCTCTCTGTCCTGGTGCGGGATGCCCAATTTATCTAAGCGAAAGTCCACTCCTCTCAAGTGACTTTCCAGCTGAGTACGGTCTACGCTAGTCCTAGGGCTGTAGAGCGGTGTGGTTTATGAAGCTGACTCACAATGGTGAGCTCTACCATAACAGAGCCCTAGGTCTTGGATGGAGACTTCAATGACATCACGTCACTGAAGGAACGTCATGGTGGCTCCAGAACTCTCATGGACCATGATTTGCGATTCGTGGAGGATATCGACATACTCGGCCTTATTGATGTCGGATACCTAGGCCCGAGGTTCACCTGGTCTCATGGCCGGGAACCATCCATCCGAATATCCAAACGCCTAGACCGAGTTCTGTGTAATGGGGAATAGAGACTGGGCTGGCTGGAGGCGGTGGTGAGGCATCTCCCACCTTTAGCGTTGGATCACTCTCCTATTCTCTTTGACCTCTAACCGAGAGAAGAGGGGAGCAGAAGAGAGAGGTCATTCAGGTTCTAGGCTGCATAGCTCCTCTATGACGCCTTTATGCCCTTATTTGATTCCCAGTGGCCCAGGAATTCTATCGCCAACAGTGCCTTGGAGGCCCTCACACTGGCTCTACGATAGTAGAACCGTGATATGTTTGGCCATATCCTACAGCGTAAGGACAGATGCATCGCCAGGCTCAGCGGAGTCCAAAGTTCTTTGGAGATTGAGACTACGAGGGGGCTCTTTAGTCTAGAGGGCAATTTGCTTGGAGCTTGAGAGCATCCTAGATCAAGAGGCCCTACTTTGGATACAAAAATCTATGGAGGACTAGATTACGGATGGGGATAGTAATACTCACTTTTTCCATGCCTCGACCATTGTTCGACGGGAGGGGAATTGAGTAAATAGTCTCATATCCTCCTCTGAAGACTGGATCTGGGACCAGGACTCGCTTTGCACCATGGCCATGGACCATTTCTAGAGGCTGTATTCATAGGAGGTCCCGCACCGGCCGACCTTCCCGTATTGGAATGGTTTTCTGATATTGGACACTGGCCGGTTTACGGATCTAGGTAAGCCAGCTACTTGGGCTGAGATCTAGGAGGGGTTATTCCAGATGGGACCATATAAGGTCCCATGAGAGGATGGCTATCAAGCTGTCTTCTTTCAGAGATGTTGGAATGTCGTTGGCGATTCAGTCTGTGCGCAGGTCTAGGAGTTCTTCCGTAGTGGCCGACTCCCTCCCTACCTAAACACAACACTGATCACGATAATTCCCAAAATCCCTACGCCTAAGACATTGACCCAATTCTGGCCTATCAGTCCGTGTAGTGCTCTCTATAAGATCATTACTAAGATCCTAGTAAGTCAGCTGTAGTCTCTCTTGGATACGATTATTAGCCCGACGCAGTCCAGTTTTGTCCCTGAATGATATATGTCAAAAACTCTTGTTATTCTTCGTGAGACGATTCACTCGATGAATCACAAGGGAGGACGAGCTGGCTGGATGGTTATTAAGATTAATCTGGAGAAAGCTTATGACCGACTTAGTTGGAACTTCCTCTATAACACGCTTATACTGACGGGCCTCCCGATCACTTTTGTTAGCTAGATCATGAAGTGTGTCAGGACTCCCTCGATGCGGGTCCTCTGGAATGGTGGAAAGACTGCAACCTTCACCCCATCCTGCAGGATCCGTCAGGGAGACCCTATCTCCCCCTGCCTTTTTGTTCTTTGCAGGATCAGTCAGACTGACACGTCGAGCCCCCCCCCCCCCCCCCCCCCATCCCAGCTGATATTTGCTGATGATGTGATCCTTATGTGCGAGGCTACGGTCAGCCAAACAGTCATAGTTCGTGACCTCCTGGCGACCTTCTACGACTGCTTTGGGTAGTGTGTCAACCTACCCAAGTCCAAGTTCGTGGTCTCCCAGAATGTCCGCCAGGAGCTGGCTAGCCACCTCGGTGGCATTATAGGCATTCCTCTGACTACGAATTTGGGACAGTATCTTGCCGCCCCGTCAGCCCTGAAAAGAGGGTACCGTCAGTCCTACCACTATATCCTTGAGAGACTTCGGGGTAAGATGACTGGCTGAAAGGCGAGGACATTGAGCAAAGCGGGTCGTGTGATGCTCACTCGCTTGGTGCTGTCCTCCATCCCGACACATGTGATACAGTCGAAACTCCTACCTCCACCAGTTTGCTCGGATATGGATAGTTGTATTAGTAACTTTATCTGGGGCACCCACCAGCATTCAGATTGGCAGTGTATGCACCTGGTCAGCTGGGCCACCCTTTGCCTCCCCAAAGAGGTAGGTGGGCTCGGCCTCTGACCGATGCAGAAGGCCAATATGGCATCCTTCGCCAAACTGCCTGGAGATTTCTCTAGTCCTAGGACACCCTCTGGGCGCGCATCCTGGTGGGCAAGTATGGTGGAGATGGTACCGGCCTTGACCTGCTCCAGCCAAAGTCTACTTCATCCGCCACCTGGCAGGCCATGGTGGCGGCCCGCCCAGCTCTGGCTCATGGCCTCTGTCAT
The DNA here is from genome assembly GCA_963995505.1 of Hypericum androsaemum. Taxonomy (NCBI): domain Eukaryota; kingdom Viridiplantae; phylum Streptophyta; class Magnoliopsida; order Malpighiales; family Hypericaceae; genus Hypericum; species Hypericum androsaemum. The sequence continues at coordinate 8,308,942 of OZ023198.1, forward strand.
AATTTGGGCAATGGGCTTCAAACTTCCTTCTGGGACGACCCGTGGCTCGCCTCATCCCCTCACCGGAACAACCTCCTCAGAGACCTTCCTGTTGAAGAGGTCGGATGACGGGTGGCATAGTATTGGTCGTCTGGGAGCGGATGGGACCTGTCCCAACTTAAGACTTTCCTTCCGCCATATATTATTAGTTCATTGACATCGGTTTTTTTGCAGGTCTCACAGGATTGGCCGGACATGTTATCATGGGGCCTCACCCAGGACAGACACTTTTTCACGCGCTCCTTCTATAGAGTGCTATGCAGAGAGGGAGAGATGCCACCAGCGGACCCGATCTAGAGTCGAATATGGGCCCTATGGGTACCAAAATGCATTCGTCTATTCACCTAGCTTTTCTGCCATGAAAGACTGATGATGAATGCAAAACGAGCGCGGATGATGGTACGTGTCCTAGATGTAGTGTTTTTCCTGAGTCCCTGATGCATATGTCTCGTGATTGTAGGTTCTCTAGAGCGGTGTGGACGGTCCTCCTCCCACGGCCCCCCAAAGACTTTTACAAGGAGGCCGACCCGAGCAAATGGCTCTAGGCCAACATCTCGGCCATCGGTATCCCCCCGACTGGACCACCCTGGGCGATGAATTTTGTGACAGCATACTGGTGGCTTTGGCGGTAGAGGTGAGACTCTGTCTTCTGCCCTGGCATTACCTCGGGGCACCCCCTCCCTCATCATCGTGCAAGCACATGAGTATGCTCGTGTCCTGACGGACCGAATTATCCCACTTCCCCCACGCCGCGAGACCCTAGTATCTTGGCAGTGCCCTGTGGAGGGCTTCGTTAAGCTCAATACATATGGAGCTTCGACGGGCAACCCGGGACCTACCGGTGCTGTGGTGCCATATATGACTCGGGTGGTTATTGGGTTTGCGGGTTCGCCAAAGGCATTGGGAGCTGCACCTCCTTGGTTGCGGAGCTCTGGGCTTTGGTCCTAGGGCTAGAATTGGCCTAGGAGCGGGGGTTCTAGAAGGTTCAGGTCGAGGTGGACTCGGTATTGGCCATTCTCTGTGTTGGGAGGGAGACTGACCGGCTCCATCGACTAGCTACACTGATCTCGAGGGCGCGAGAGCTACTAGTGCGAGGATGGGAGATCGACATCAGGCACACTTGGCGAGAGGGCAACTGACTGGCAGACGCGCTTTTTAAGCATGCCCTGGAGATTTCATATGATTATGTAGTATCTGATGTACCTTTCAATTTCTGTATCGATGTGTATTTAGATGACTTGCGAGGGTTAGCCTCCCCCGCAGCTCTCGATTGGCCAGTGATGATTTACAGGGATCAGAGCAGTATTAACGTCAAGACGGGCCACCATGGCCTTGCCGATGTGCTCTTTCCCTACCAATATGACTTTTTCCATAAGGTTTTTACCGATGGAAGATTTTACTGAAGCCGACGGCCGTAACCTCAAGAGAGGGGATCCCACTACTGAGGCCAGTAGGAGTAGTAGCAGTAGACAACTGGACTATGGCTAGGCTGCCTATGCCTGCTGTATTTATTGCTTTTTTTATATTTATATAGGGGCGTGATCCCACCTTTTCTATTAAAAAAAAAGTTAGCCATGTGAAATATGGTGTAGCGGTGATGTACATAACCTTAAAAATGCTATTTGAAAAAGAATTAAAACTTATTTGAAATTTGTAACCAAAAATTAGTTGAAACCTCTCGCGCCAACAAAAAGTTAAATTACATAGTTTTAGTTAAAACACGTGAATATCGGATGATCACACTTGATATTACGACGGTGACTCATGATTTCCTGTAAGCATTTCTTACTATTTCATATTACTAACATTGTATTGCATGTGGACATCCACAATTTTACTTAGTGTTGATTGATTACTTTGTTTATTGAAAGTTTAACCTGCACCAACTTGTGCATCATCAAATGGAGAGAAAAAAAAGGGTGTTTCTTACTAAATTCGATATGTGCATTCCTTAAAATGGAACGGATGCGCGAGCTTTCTCAAATTCTTGAACCATGTCCATATGAATGGTATAGCTTACGTAGTTGACTACTAATCTCTCTTCCAAGTGTATGGAAATCGTACATAGTTATGTAGACGATGATGATGGTCTCATATGATCATCATCATTAACATCTTCTGAAATCATTGAAGAACAACAGGAGGCGTTCATCATTCATTTTACAGCCTGTTTGGAAAGGCTTAAAAATGGGAAATGGAATTCTTTTCCGGAGTTTTAAAAAATTTAGTCTGTTTGGAACCAAATATTTTCGGAAAGGAATTCCCGTTTTGTTTAAAAAATCGGATTTACAATTCCATTGAAATTAGGTCGGATTTGTAGGAGACTAAACTGGATTTGATAGTAAAATGTCTATTATACCCTTAGTTATATATTAATTCTTATTGCAGGGACTTTAGGAACCCTAGAACCCCTCTCGGCCTCCTCTTTCTTCCTTCTTCGAGCTAGAGCTTGAGTTCATCTCGTCTTCCTTCTTCGAGCTGGCGTTGATCTCCCATCCTCGAGCTCATCTCGGCATGGAGCCCTAGAGCCCTTCTCTCCCGTCCTTGGCCTCCTCTTTCGTCTGGTAATCTCTCTAGCTCGAGTTCATCTCCTCTTACCTTCTTCGATCTGAGTTTTTTTATGGGTTTTGAATCTGGGTTTTTTCCGGTTCAACGATATGGGTTTCTTAGCTCGAGTTCATCTCCTCTTCCTTCATCGATCTGAGGATTTTATGGGTTTTGAATCTGTGTTTTTTCCGGACAACACAGATTTGAGAGATTATTTGTCATTATTGGTTGCTCTAGTTCCTGTGCTTCGGGTTCATATTTCGTCCAGTTCCCACAATCCCTTTAGCTAGATTCATTGCTGTCTCGAGTCATCTCCAGCAGATGAGTTAGTTTGAGGGAGGATTCTCTTAAGTTGTCAGTTCGTCCAACAATTTACTCGAGTCAGCTGTTGGATATTATGATATGTAACTGGGTTTGGTTGGCAAGTGATGTCGGCCTATGATAATGTGGTTGGTGGGATTTGGGAAGTTGAAACTCAAGGGAAAATCTTTGGATGTGAAGGCTGGTGGAGTTAAGAAAAAGAAGAACCTTAAGAAACATCATGACGATCAAGTTGTTCAGGTTGTAGAAGATGTTTCTACACTTCTTACCTTGTTAGTTTCATGATTGCTTGAAAGCAGCACTTTTATCCTCAAAGATCGAGTCTTTAGCTTACTGGTAACTTTCTACCTACTTTCTGTTACCTGAAGTTGGCAACTTTGAGTGTTGGAGCTTGTTTACTGGGGTTGATTTGAAGTACCCACATCGGTTTTTTTTCTTTTAAGAAGCTTAGCATAGGCATTCCATTGCCAATAGGAAAGTTGGCAATTTTGCTTTGTCTTTGTTTATTTTGGAATTGCTTTTGCTGTGGTTTCTTGTGCTCTATTTTCGGTTTGCTTTTCAAAATTTCCCGTGGTAAAGAATTCCATTTCCAATTCCTAATGGAAATAGAAAAGAATCACTTTCCTATTTTCTTGTTTGGAACCAAAATTTTAATTTAAGAATTAATTTATGTTTTTTACATTAATACCCTTGCAACTTCAAATATTTTAACAAAGAAGAACCTTTTGAAAATTGAATACCACATGACAATATGCTTCATGACTACAAATTAGAAATAGCTAGAGCAAGTGCATGACAAGTTGCACAAGCCGAAATTTTGGATCATCAAATAAGATAAAAGACGATCATGTCCTCTAAAACCGCCGCTAGAGCACAATTCAATTCAACCAAAGGCTTAAAACAGAGCACAAGAAACCACAGCAAAAGCAATTCCAAAATAAACAAAGACAAAGCAAAATTGCCAACTTTCCTATTGGCAATGGAATGCCTATGCTAAGCTTCTTAAAAGAAAAAAAACCGATGTGGGTACTTCAAATCAACCCCAGTAAACAAGCTCCAACACTCAAAGTTGCCAACTTCAGGTAACAGAAAGTAGGTAGAAAGTTACCAGTAAGCTAAAGACTCGATCTTTGAGGATAAAAGTGCTGCTTTCAAGCAATCATGAAACTAACAAGGTAAGAAGTGTAGAAACATCTTCTACAACCTGAACAACTTGATCGTCATGATGTTTCTTAAGGTTCTTCTTTTTCTTAACTCCACCAGCCTTCACATCCAAAGATTTTCCCTTGAGTTTCAACTTCCCAAATCCCACCAACCACATTATCATAGGCCGACATCACTTGCCAACCAAACCCAGTTACATATCATAATATCCAACAGCTGACTCGAGTAAATTGTTGGACGAACTGACAACTTAAGAGAATCCTCCCTCAAACTAACTCATCTGCTGGAGATGACTCGAGACAGCAATGAATCTAGCTAAAGGGATTGTGGGAACTGGACGAAATATGAATCCGAAGCACAGGAACTAGAGCAACCAATAATGACAAATAATCTCTCAAATCTGTGTTGTCCGGAAAAAACACAGATTCAAAACCCATAAAAAACTCAGATCGATGAAGGAAGAGGAGATGAACTTGAGCTAAGAAACCCATATCGTTGAACCGGAAAAAACCCAGATTCAAAACCCATAAAAAAACTCAGATTGAAGAAGGTAAGAGGAGATGAACTCGAGCTAGAGAGATTACCAGACGAAAGAGGAGGCCAAGGACGGGAGAGAAGGGCTCTAGGGCTCCATGCCGAGATGAGCTCGAGGATGGGAGATCAACGCCAGCTCGAAGAAGGAAGACGAGATGAACTCGAGCTCTAGCTCGAAGAAGGAAGAAAGAGGAGGCCGAGAGGGGTTCTAGGGTTCCTAAAGTCCCTACAATAAGAATTAATATATAACTAAGGGTATAATAGACATTTTACTATCAAATCCAGTTTAGTCTCCTACAAATCCGACCTAATTTCAATGGAATTGTAAATCCGATTTTTTAAACAAAACGGGAATTCCTTTCCGAAAATATTTGGTTCCAAACAGACTAAATTTTTTAAAACTCCGGAAAAGAATTCCATTTCCCATTTTTAAGCCTTTCCAAACAGGCTGTAAAATGAATGATGAATGCCTCCTGTTGTTCTTCAATGATTTCAGAAGATGTTAATGATGATGATCATATGAGACCATCATCATCGTCTACATAACTATGTACGATTTCCATACACTTGGAAGAGAGATTAGTAGTCAACTACGTAAGCTATACCATTCATATGGACATGGTTCAAGAATTTGAGAAAGCTCGCGCATCCGTTCCATTTTAAGGAATGCACATATCGAATTTAGTAAGAAACACCCTTTTTTTTTCTCTCCATTTGATGATGCACAAGTTGGTGCAGGTTAAACTTTCAATAAACAAAGTAATCAATCAACACTAAGTAAAATTGTGGATGTCCACATGCAATACAATGTTAGTAATATGAAATAGTAAGTAATATGAAATAGTAAGAAATGATTTCAGAAGATGATGATGGTCTCATATGATCATCATCATTAACATCTTCTGAAATCATTGAAGAACAACAGGAGGCATTCATCATTCATTTAGTGATCAAGCTCTCTGCACCTGCAATGAACAAAGATTCTGCAGTTAGCGCATAATCAATCCTTAGATAATTCAACAGATAACCTTTACAAGGCTCATTATCCGTGCCACACTTGAAGGCAGTATTGGAAGATAAATACTGGTCAACAGAATTAGGAGGGAGAAGAAATCCCCTAATCTCCAGGATGCCACAAAGTTCAGAGCCCTCTACTGGAGCTACTGGAGCGAATCTGTTTGACTTTATGCCATATAATGTTCCACCTTGTACAGTTGCGAGATTTCCCTAAAATAAAGAAACTCCGATGGTACTACTTGCGGCAGCATTCCATTCACACGATTTTTTCAGTTCAGATGTTGTGGTTTATCCGTGAGAAACAAAACTTGGCATCAACTATGATGTTCTCATGCTCGGTTTTGAAGGCACGACTCTAACTCGTCAAGCAGACGAGTCTTGCTTCTGCTACTTGTTGTTTATCAATGCATTCTCTTCTCTGAACATTTGGCGCGGAGAGAGTTGCTCAAGAAACCAGCTGATCGGTGGATCACGTCCTAATTTAAAAGTAGCAAGTTGGTGCAGTGTCTTGATCCGCATGCTTTCTGCTGCTACCTTCTGAAATCAAGAAAAAAAAAGTAGCAAGTTGGTGGATCACATCCTGGTGCAGCTTGTGTTGAGTTCTGCATGAATGTTGCTGCAACATCTGCGATCTCTTTTCATCCCGACATTCTGTCTCCAATCATTTGTGTATTTCATGTTCTAACCGTTTGAATGTTTAGTGTATCAGTAACTAACCTATTTTCCCTGTAATTAACTTGCCCAATGACAATCAGATATAGCCGTTAGAATCATTAATTAGGTAGTTAAGAGTTGCTACTAGCCGTTAGCAACAATTGAATATATACTCTCATCCTCCTCTGTTGTTATTAAGGTGGCTTAATCACCTATTCCAGTAAAAAAACATCTTCCATATTCATCTTCTGACATACTTCCGAAGCAAACTTTCTATTCATCTGTACATACAAGAGCCATGTTCTTGTGAATCATATTACTGCCAGCCTCTTAGTTGAATGCATATGAAAAAATGGATATTACCTATCAGAAACAATATGCAAAAGTAAAAAATTAGTTTGCAATAGATTAATATGTATGAGCTATCAATGTAAGCAGGGACAGAATAGTTTTGGTCCAGTTACTTGTCTGTGTTGGTGGAAAAAGGTAAGGAGCCAGTGCAAAGTCGTCTCCATCCCGGCATTAGAAAATTGAACTTGGGAATGTCCTATAAAACTGGCTTCGCGTGTTTGCTTTAAATTGGAGCCACTTCCCTCGATTGTGCGATACCTCATCTTTAACACGGAGAGAGTGTAATTTTGAAACGCAAAGCTGTAGGTGGCAAGCTCAGGTACAGTCTCCCTTGCATCTTGAGGTATAGAACTTGAGCATGCTACCTGAAAAAATCGAATCATCGACATACATGTAGCACTTTCTGTGGCTTGGCTTCAAGCCTGTCTATTAAGATCTTGGACAGACTCAAAACATGAAATATGCACTAGTAGCTGCACAACTAGGAAGCATCAAATGAACTGAGCTCAATCTGGAAGCCATAGCATGAACAACTGGCAGCAGCACTAAGATTCCATGTTGCATTTCTCAGCATAAGAAGTTTTGCATGCTCGTTTAATTGGTCATCAAGACTCGGTGCAAATTCATGACATTCTAGAGAACCACAGGCAACCTTTCTCAAAGCCCACACACCCTTCTTGTTTAACTATTTCTTCCAGTCCTGTTGCAATTAATCCTTGATCAGCTTCATAACCAAATTGGCCATGTCGAAAATACATGGTGTTAAGTTTTCTGCAAGGCAAGAGAGAATGCTTTGTTTCAATTTTCTATTGTTCTTGCTTGACTTTTGTGAACTCATGCGCCAGAAACTTGGAGCAACCACATGAATTTCTTTCTCGAGGCAAAAGCTCCAATTCCTTGTTGGGGTCCTGGCATCTTCACATGGATTTGGCAGTAATGATGTCGTCACAACACCATTTACTCCTCATGTGCCAAAGAAAAGCCTCCCATTCTTTAAGCTCTTGTTCTGCGGTTAACTCCAACAGGTAGTGTTCACCAGTACACTCCCTGTTTCTCAGTGCATCTTTTTCTACGGCTAACTCCAACAGGTAGTGTTCACCAGTACACTCCCTGTTTCTCAGTGCATCTTTTTCTGCGGTCTTAAGGTTTCCAATGAGTTGTAGATACCCTTGACCGTTGCGAGTAAGAACAGCAAGCAAAGGCCCATCTTTCAGTCTTCCAAACATACTCGTGAATATGTCGATCAATACATTGCAAGCTCTTGGAAAGTTCTGTATCGACCCTCTCAAAGAAAGCCACAAAGATTTCCCAAATGTGATTGTCCCATCATAATCTGCTCCCTTCGAGACTCCCTTTCATCAAGTTTCTTGGCCTCGGAAACCAGCCTCACAATCTGATCTAAATGGCCCATATTGGTTGATTTCGGCGACCTCGACATGTAACCAGACAACCTAATGAGCACATCCCAGTTAGTCTGCTGCCGTATACCCTTAGGGACATCAATCAACAATGTACAGGAGTCCACATTACTCTCAACCATTCCATCGAACACCTTGGGTGCGTTCTTTCCTAGCAGCCCCTTCTTTAACAAATTGCCTAAAATCATACTCAAGACATTTTGTCAAACACCTTCAGTGCGCGTCCCATTTTCCCATCCTTACTCAACGTACCATACAAAACACTGCCACCAAAATTGGGAGTTGGAGATAAACCCAAGATGGTATTTTTAAGCTAAGAATCGAAAAGGGAAGGAAATCAAACAATAGAAATTAGACAATCCTATCGAAATTGCCCAACCCTTTCTCCTTGATCCCTTTCAGAATTCCCCTCACCGCCGACGCCATCTCTCTCTCTCTCTCTCTCTCTCTCTCTCTCTCTCTCTCTCTCTCTCTCATGTTTTGTTTAAACTCTGTTGTTTCCTTGGAGAAATTTTCTCTTGGATTTGACTCAGTACAAATGTCGCCGTTGGATTGTGAGTGTTATCATCACAGCGGGTTGATTTGTGTGATTCCATTTGTTACCGGCTGTACGATGTAAGCAATTGCGGGCGGACTCTTTGTTCGGGTCAAGCGGCTGTCGCCTGGTTGTAGACGACAAGAACAACGAAAGATGAAAAACGTCGTCGTTACATGAGAGACTTGATCTAAAAAAAATCAGTGTGTGTTTACCAGGAGCTATGCTGTGCCTTTGCACATAATACGGGAGCTTTATGAGACATTTAGCAACTTCAAAATTCGTATCGCTGACCATATCCGCTACCAGAAGATCACATCCAATATGAATGAATGGTGGATTTCCGGATCCACATCTTGGATCGGTGCTCAGGCTTCAATTCATCTGCTTACTACATCCCTTATCTTAATTTCACGTGCTATCTAAACTTTAGCAGCTTCTACTTGTTAGCAAATTGTAATTTCCTTTTATTTTGTAGGTTATGCATTTCTTCCTCAGCCCAGAGGCCTTTAGCTGACTCTGCTAACATGGAATCTAGTGGAGACGGCACTTTGTTGTACAACCAGGAACAGAGTTTGCACTTCATGACGGGCCTTCAATCTTAACTTCAGATTCTGAGTTGGAAGCTCGAGAAGGTTTATTCAACAACAAATCAAGGTAATCCCAAGTTGGTGTATATGGTCATCAGTGTTGGGTAAATTTGACCTAGTTGCTTATCTCGCCAACACTTGGCTTGTGGATATTTTGATAGACATAATTTCTTCTTCGGTGCACCAGGAAATGCATCACGGCCATCTAGTCGGATGAGAAGATTAGAGAAACTTGATACACATAAGATAGACATGAACATCAGATACTGCTCGCTGAAAGGTGCAGGTCTAATACGAATGTCATGAAATCATCATCTTCCCGGTTTTTTACGATTTCTCTCCTTTTCTTCTACCTGTTGTAAAATGTACAACAGTGCCTAAATCAGTAGCTTTTTGTTTATGAAGAAATTGTCTCGGCCCGAATGTTCAACTTCGACAGAAATATAACGAGTGATATGTGACCTCTAAGAGCACTTGATCTAGAGAAGAAGAAAGAAATTACACAGTGCTGAATTGTTTTCTATTTTGGACCGGTGATGAAATCAAAAGTTGGCAACAAATTAACAACCAAATTGCACCAACTACCGATGACTAAGAGACTTGAATTCTCTTAAAAAGGTCTTCGTTCAATCCTTATAAATAGAAAAGGGACACTGGGAGAGTCACCCTGAATAAAGCCGACTCTGAATTCCACAATACAAACAGCCATAAAATGGGAATTTAACAAAATGAACGATAATTAAAACCTCCATTCTGCATACCAAATCACATACTTCAAATGCTACATCCAAACACAAGTTTGTTGATCCAATGAAGTGTTTTTTGCAGACCTAGGGCCTACTACATATTTCTTCAAACAGAAATCTAGTGATCTGCTATTGTAACTTCGACCTCAACACCTGGTTCAATTGTGATCGAGGTGAGCTGCTTCACAACATCAGGGGAGCTGTAGAGGTCAATAACGCTCTTGTGAACCCGAAGCTCGAACCTATCCCAGGAGTTGGTGCCTAAGATAATCATAACATAAACATATTAGAACAACTCCAAGAACCAACCTGCTGCACCCCCAACAGCGAAGACCATATAGAAGAATCAAAACAGAGAAGGCATAAATTTTCAATAACAGCACAGTGTGCCTTTTGTTCTATCATCATCACATAACAAAAATATAAGTAACACTAATGAGGCAACAACCATCAAAGTTCAACTGCACCATAGCCCGATAACAAGGAATCAAACAATACAACAGAAACTCAATGGGATTAAATAAAACATTGAAACTCAGTCAACTCAACTACGGCCTGATGCAAAACTTGTCCCGAAACACCCCAAAGCCAGCACACCAAAAGCCAACTGCACCAATAACCATCAAAGCCAACGAACAACAACAAAACCGCACAGCTGGTAATCAATCATCTCAACTACGTCCTATTGCAAAACATATCTCAACAACCAGGCTACACTCTTACCACATCTTGAACTCTTTATGTTCTTCTTCCTCTTCTTTCCTTATCTTCTTCTTTTTCTACTACTCTCTACTCCTTGTTGTTCTTCCGGATTACTAGCTATTGTAAAGCTTCTCCTTAAGATAATTCAAGAACTTTTCTGTCAAGTTAACATAGTAGCTTGCTCCTTCCTGTCGAAGATGGGATCTCCTGGAAAAGAATGTGAAGAGCCGGCTGTACACTGAATAAACGGGAGATTATGACTATACACCAGAGAAAGGCCCAACTTTCTTCTTTCTTCTCCCATGATGTAATGCAGTTCTCGGTTGGTACAGCTGACCCGACATTTACTGTATCTAAAATTGCACCCAATAGCATGCACCAACTGGTCCGTCGCTACCTCATCACCAATAATTGCAGATTCAACCTTCCCATGGTGCCCTGTGCCATCTAGTTTAAATAAAGCCGGTTTGAAATAGTAAAATCTCGACGCCGGAAACATTAACAACCCATGGTTATGTTTAATTTGGACATAAACTTTAGTCAAATCTTCCAAAAATCCATGAGTCAGCACGTAATTGGACTCCATGAAAACCCCACCCCAACTTTGCCAACAAGGATCATGCTCCCTAATGAATACACGAACAACCTGTGTGATTGGTGTTTCTTGTAAAATTCACCCGGAAGCAATTTCATCTGAATAAACAACAATAAGAGTCTTTAAACATTTTTCCGGACCAGAGTAAACATAACAGGTGGTGGGGGCGGGCAGCAGAGACCAAAAGTACCAGTGACAAAAACGTACAGAATTTGAACGTAGCAGCCTCGCAAGATTGACAACACGTAGATCCGAACTAAATACTCAGTTTCTCAGATACAAATATTAAAAACAAAAAGAAGTGCAGGGGAGTATAAAGGAATAACCTAAGAAATAAATCATAGTGTAACATTTCAGAAATCATAATAGCTCTCGATCTAGTTATTAAGATAACTAAATTGCATACTAAATCCTGGTCTATTTGACCTTGAACTTCTTTTATCCACGACTAAGGAATGTCAGAAAACTCAAGAGTCAGAGACGTTAAGGAAGGTCAGGGGAGGAGAAACCTCGTACCTTCAAGGACGCAAACCTAGATTCTTGCCGCCGCTCGAACCAATATCCCGAATACAAATTTGTTACTTGAGAGCCAAGTTTTTAAATTGCTGTGGAGTGGGAAAGGGTTTCTGCCGTCGAACAAGGGTTTTATTTTGTTCCAGGCCACTTCGGGGCCGAGAACTGGGCTCCGGGCCTTTTTCCTACTATTCATTTCTCACCCACATAAATCGTTTGATAAAAATTTCAGAATTTTGTTTATCGTCGGCTTATTGCATAATTTCATATAAATACAACTATTTTGTGGTTGTCATTTAAGTGAAGACATTACATTTATCCTAATTTTGCATTGACATACTAAGTATGAACTATATATTCTTATCTTTAGAATTGGATTTATTTTCCGTTACTTCTTTTTTTTTTGAAGGTAGATGTTACACCTAGTTACAATGTCAAGGATTGAACCTTTGACTTCCTTGAAGTTAAGCAATCTTTATGCCGCTAGACCAAATACCCATTATCTTTTTTTATTTTCCATTACTTTTATAATCAGTTTACCGGATTTTATATCTTTTTTCTTACTTAACACAAAGTTTCGCGTTGTACCTTAGGAACTTCAATACCTTTGAGACTTGAAATTTATAGGCGGGTATTCCGATTTTAAGGACACACGGATTGTTGTGAACTTGTACAAGATTGAATTCGAGCACTACGAAAATGACTCATCTTGTGATTCACTCAAATCGTTATTGTAAGTATTTATTTTGATTATCACGTGCCTCTAGGGTTGGGCCAAAATTGGGTCCAATCAATTGTTTGGAAAAAAATTAAAAATTCAGAGAGCACTTCATAACAAAGACCAACCATAACCCTTAGTACAACTTTCGACGATGTATAATGTTGTTTGTTTCGTGTAGTCAAACTTTCAACCCATCTCGTTACGGATTTTCGTCGTTATGGGAACATTATTTCTTTCGGGAATTCTACGTTAACAAAACAAACCCAGAAAGAAGGGGAGAAAAGAAAAAAAAGCTGCTACCCTACACTCACATCTCTGTCACCACGGCAAATATTGTGTCGCAAATATTGTGGGCAATTAGGCTTTGACTCATAAATCGTACCATTTTTTTAGGGTGCCAGGAGAACTCTTCTTCATTAGATCTTGTTTCATGTCCGAGACTAATGACCCCGATGGCTATTATGCCCAAGGTCAAATTACCTATTACAAGGGAAATCACCTACTAGCGATCCATTGCGGATGTGGACTATATTTTGAGTCATTTGAGCATAAAATGGGGTTCTTTTAAGCCATTGATAAATATTTGTTCATCATCTTCTGCGAAGATACAATAACAGTAACTGACAACTGAGGAGGTAGAATGCACAAAAAAGAAAACAGACCAAACCTTAGTTTAAGAACATAGCACAAGCTTTAGAGTAACAAAGTATCCATGTCCATGTTCACGGTATGAAATTAAGAATAGTAATGCATGCATGGAAGTTAAAAAGTTAACAGACAGAGCTTTGTAGGAAGGCACACCACCAAAAATCCGAAACAGTTGTTTGACAGTGGTGGGAATAACCCTATCAGCTGCAGTCACCCACCATTCTTGGACGCTTTTCCCGCAAGACTGGAATACGAATACCATCTTCCTCAAAACGCATCATCTTGCTATATTCTTTGGCCATCGACTTGGCCTGCTCAGTTGGTACATACCTTTTTCGCCTTCTCTTATTGTTGGTCAACAGTCTCAGTAGCTTAGACAACTCATAATCAACGACATCACGCGGTTCTTCAAGGTAAATTTTGTCTATCTTTTTTATAGCTCCAGCATTTAACATCTCCTCTTTACAAGCAGGCCTCTGCTTCCCCAACTTGTTAAGCAATCCGCAAACGGTCAACTGCAGCATACAATCTTCTTTAGCTTTCAGTAGATGGACAAGAGGAACAACTGCCCCGAGTGCAACAACAGCTTCTACCCGTTTCTCACCGTAAACGAGTTGATCCAATGCGATGACGGCAGGTAGATGACAAGGTCCCAACTCTGTAACAAGGAGCGAGACCAGTGGCTCCACACAGCAAGCGGCCGCCGCGGTTGACGATATCTTATATCTCGTAAATATCAAACTGCATAACTCAGCCGCGTCCCTCTTCAGCTCCATAGAACAATTAGATGATAGAATCCTGCACAGAACATCCACTGATATCGTTTCCACCTCTGCGTCACCATGAGCAAAGAATGGGAAATCAGCCAGCAAGCGAGCCAATGCAGCAATAGCAGCATGCTGCTCCTGCTCGTCGGAACCAGTATTAAGAATCTCCACCAAGGGTGGAACTGCTTGCTTGGCAATTTTATCATTTCTGATGAAACGATCCAAAAACAGATGATACAAGGCTTTGGCAGCACAACACCTGGCACCCCTTCCACCTTCCAGCAAGACTGCAATAAGTTGGCTCGTAGCTCCAAGAGCAGATTCAGAGCGCCGGAGCTGTTGACTGCTAAAAAGGAGACAAAGCAAATCGGTTGCAGCTCCCTCAATTGCATCATCTGGTGGACAAAGGGAAAGACAGTTGGTCAGTGCTCCCAAAACCCCCGACTCAACCATAACAATCTGATTGCGTGGGCAGTCATTAGCAAGTTGAGTTAGAAGCCCCAATGCTAGGAAAGGTGCACCAGGACGATCCGGAATTGGATTGACCAGGAGGTCAACAAGAGCTGCTGTGATGGCCCGCTTGCTCTCATCGTTCTCACTAGAGAGAAGGCGAAGCAAACCGAGTGCATACTCCTGGTGTGGAGCAGGAGGTGAGAGCCCCCCAACTCCAAGAAGAAGAAAAGAAATCAGTAGCTGAACTCCCTCCTTGCCTTGAAGGGCATGCCACAGATTCTTCCCCTCGTTATTGCTGCAGAGTAATGTGACAAGAGCTCTTTGAAGCTCATCCCGAACTTTGTTAGTAGTTGCCATGGTGATGAGACCAACAAGCATCCGTATAGGATCATCTTGAACTTGTTCCATGAAGCTGCTATTCTGCGGTAAGTCAAACAACAACACAAGTTCACAAAAATCAATTCGAAGGGAATAACCCCTAATAAAGAAATAAATAAATCATTAGGTCAGAAATCCTAATACTTGTCGATCTAATTCCTCTCCGGATCTCTCTATTTCTGGATTCCTTCCCCTACACCAAAACTCCCGACCAGCCACAACCGAGATCGAATCTAAACAATTAACACAGAAATTCCAACCTAGATTGCTGCTCTCAAGGGATTTCCGCTGACCTCGCTAAATTACAAAATCCCTAAATCAAACACATAAGCCTGCCCTAAATTACAAAACCCTAAATCAAACAAAATCTTCTAAGAGTTAAAAAATTAAAGGCTAAAGAGGCTTACCTCTGACGATAGAGGGTAGCGGTCTCGGAGAGAGAGGAGGAGTATCTCGGAGTAAAGCCGAAGCCGATGGGAGTATTTCCAACGTCTTTTCGGTTTTTAATAATTCGATTTACCCGCGTGCGGCGTGCCATCTAAATATTCAGTGCCTGTCGTTTTAACTCAAAGCCCGTCCGGTCATCCATCTCAAGATTAGCCTGTCGTCTTTCCCTCAAGTTTGTCGTCCGAGTTCAGCCGTCTCAACGTCCTAAATAATTAGGGATAATAACGTGTTTTACTATATCCTTGTGAATTGTTATTTTGCTTTTTTCTTGATATAGATTTTCTAAAATTAGTGAACAATTTTAACCAGTTTGATTTTTTAACGTGACTAACTTAAAATTCCTAATTTTTAACCCTTCAAAAAATTCCAAAATCTCCAATTTAGAACCCTAAAACGTCCAATTAAAATCAAACCAAAATCTCCAACCTTAAGAGGCATTCAATCATTTCACGACGAAGCGATAAACAATAACTAGGAAGTCTTGATCTCATTGGCCAGAAAATGACATCTGAAAATAAATTAAAACTTGTTAGAAATTTCAAATTTGTAAACAAAAATTATATGAAACCTCTCACGCCAACAAAAACTTAAACTATATAGTTAAAAACACTTAGTACTAGAATAAATTTGTCGAGTTCTTTCCTGACCGGCTCTATGGATAGTATTTTTTTCTTAATTTCCTTCATGCCAACACTCAATTTTTTTTTCTTAAAATGCTGAAGAACACATTGGGTTTTTTAATCCCAATCCCCGTTATCAAATCGGCCCAGTGAGACGAAAAGCAAAAGTAAACGGGCCCATAGATTCAAAAAAGAAAATGGGTCCAGCTGGTTGTCATAGTGCCAACAATTTTCCCCCGCGTTTGAAATAAAACAGTGCAGGGCTTCAGCTGTTGGAAAAATCAGAATTTTTTTTGTAGAAAATGGGAAATAAATTGTAATCTCATGTCAAACAATACTGTATTTAGAACTATTTCATTCGTATGTGTAGACTCCTAATATTAAACAGATCTTTTCGAGTATAATAATTCGGGATCCAAAAACTAATAAGAATTTAGTGATTATAGAAGATAACTAGAGAATCTAGAGTATTTTTTTTTGGTGAGATTTAAATTGTTTCCATAATTTCGAATCTTAGGCGGTCATGGGATTCGATCCTCCCACCTCATGCAATCAAAGAATCTAGAGTATAAATCAAAGAATTTGTGCTTAATCTCATGCAAATCATGACTTTTATAGTGAGGGAGTTAATAAACACTTAAAATTAAGCAAATAAATTAGCATTTCCACGCATCAACTCCCAAGAAAGATTGTTGCACATCTTAGAAAAAATTTTGCGACCCACATTTTTCTCTAACAGAAAATTCACAATTTTAGTCAACAAGTAAAAATGGTCCCGCCATTTTTTAATAATTTAAAACCACATTTATCTTAAAATAAATAAAACTTTTGAAATAACACAATTTTTCAATATGAGCCCGATTTATTATTAGCAACATCAACGCCGTGTCCTACCTGATCTGTAGCTAGATTATTCGTTTATTCGTTTCAGCAAGTATATTAAATATAAGTGGTATAAGAAAGAACTTAAATTAGCAACGACCACTCCAGGTTAGGTTAACTAGGTCACAAATTTGATATTGATAAAAAAAATTATGAATTCAAGTTCTTACAAAATTGTTGGAGCACGAAATTAATGTCTCGGATTGATGACGATCTATCTCCAGATGTGCGGGAATTAGCTCGGGCTCGTCGGTACGTGGAGCCCGGGCGAGAGGCCCCTCTCGCTCACACAGGCGAGCCCGGGCGAGAGGAGCCTCTCGCCCACATAGGCGAGTCCAAGCGAGAGACTCTTCTCGCTCACGTTAGTGAGCCCGAGCGAGAGGCTCCTCTCGCCCACGTGGGCGAGTTTGATCGAGAAACTCTTCTCACTCACATAGGCGAGAGGCCGGTGGGAAGCACGAGCGAGGAGCCGAGTGAGAGGTCTACGGCGAGAGGCTGAGCGAGGAGCTGAGTGAGAGGCCTACGACGAGAGGACGAGTGAGAGGTCGAGTGGCGAGAGGCCTACAGCGAGAGGCCGAGTGGCAAGAGGCCGAATGGCGAGAGGCCAAGTGAAAGGCCGAGTGGTGAGAGGCCGAGCGAGAGGCCGAATGGCGAGAAGCCGAGTGAGAGGCCTACGGTGAGAGGCCTACGACGAGAAGCCGAGCGAGAAGCCTAAGGCGGGAAGCCGAGCGAGAAATCTAAGGCGGGAAGCCTAAGGCGAGAAGATGAGCGAGGAGCCTAAGGCGAGAAGCCGAGCAATGGGGCCTAAGGCGAGAAGCTGAGCGAGGGGCCTAAGGCGAGAAGCCGAGCGAGAAGCCGAAGGTGAGAAGCCAACTTGGACCCGAGCGGAAAGCTCATTTGACCCTCATAGGCGGGAAGGCAATTTCGGGAATAGGTCCACTTTGGTTGAGGAGGCCGTTAGCTTGAGCCTATTTCGGGATTCACTTTGGGCCTGACGAGATGTCCGTCTTGGGCGATGACGTACTTGAGTCAAGATTTTGCGTGGGAGATTCGAGAAGGTCAAGACGATCTATATTTTCCTAACTTGAGCCGAGATTCTCAATATTTGCCAAGACTTGGTAAGTTCCTCTTTAAGCCGCGATTGCTTGGTCGTCACATTTTGAAAGCTTTCTATTCGAGGACAGGATATGCTCATTTAAGGAAGACGGCTTGTACTGAGCCGAGAGGATCCCGTCATATTAGGAACAAATAACTTGAAGCGGATCTCTCGGGATTGAGACTTGGAGCGCAAGGTTTTGGAGGCAGTTTAGGTTTCCTATTCTGCAGGCGCGGAGGTTAGGTCAAGGCACTCTATATAAAGAGGGCTCGGGTGAGAGAACGGACATCACCAACACAATACAACAATTACTCTACTTATCTTGTATCTCTTTTCCTTTCCGTAGCCTAGCGTAGCCCGTAGCCTAGCATAGCATTAGACCGACCTTGGGACGACCACTCCGGATCTGTCTCGGATTACTTGTTCACTTATTCCTGCAATAGTTTTTTGGCACGCTCGGTGGGACTAAGGAGGGCGTCTGAGAAGGCAATCTAACCTTTGCCGGCCAAGATGACCAATTACTTTGTTGCTCCAGTTCCTTACAAGGAGTTAATACCTTCCATTTCCCAGTCGTATGCATGGAGGCAAGATTCATCTACCTCGGCTTTCTCGAAAGAGCCGGCTGAGACAAACGTCGCCCCGATGGAGTTCTATACGCCTGTCATCCTGATGGAGACATATGCCACTTTTCGTGCTCGAAAGCTCTATGAGGAGTCTTGTAGGCACTTTGAGGCGTCCTTATGTATGATCATCAATCAACACCAAGGGATGAGTGTATCCACCAGACCAGCTATACCCGTCCAACCGGCCTTTGCATATATACCTTTCACCGCGGCTTCGCCATCGCTGAGTGTGTTCGGCTATGGTCCAATGCCCAGAACTACTATGTATCTCCCATACCAAACAACTCCTTATATGGCGATGAGGAAACATGGAGTAAACTACTCGGGACGGTACGAGACTACAAGGGCGGGGCCTAACAATATCCAAGCGGGATCGAGCTGGTACCAATCGGCCCTGACCCAAGGCTGGTCATACCCATCTAGGGTCTCGGTCGACCAAAGCTCTTTTCAAAGGAGGGATGTCTGCACGAATTCTTTATTCGACTCAAGAATTTCCAATCCTACCCCGACCCCCCAAGTCATGCATTAAGCGCGGATGGACCTAGATGAGGAGGACAACCGCCATCCCATCAACAAAAAAAAGAGCTTGATGAGGATGACGAGCTCGATGAGGACGACGTCAACCGACAAGAAGAGCTAGATGAGGATGACGAGCTCGATGAGGATGACGTCAACCGACAAGAAGAGCTCGATGAGAATGATGAGCTCGATAAGGATGACGTCAACTGACAAGAAGAGCTCGATGAGGATGATGTCAACCGGCAAGGAGAGCTCGATGAGGACGACGTCAACTTGCAAGGAGAGCTCAATGAAGATGATGTCAACTGACAAAGAGAGCTCGATGAGGTCGACGTTTATCATCAACTGGCGTTCAGATCTACCCAACAACAAGGGACGGAAGGACAACCTTAACCTTCTTAATCTGAGGGTTCGGCTTCACATCAATATCACGGAGGGCAACCAGCAATTGAACCCCACGTAAGTGCTTCCGTTGCTATGATTGGCATCCAACGAAGCCAAAAAGGAGAGAGGCCAAAGCAAACAAAGGCTGACCCAAGACCCGGTGGGAGAGACTCGAGGGGCAAGGACGGCCAGACCCTAAGAAAGCAATGGCCGACCCTAAGACCCGGCGTGCAAAACTCGGAGGACAAGGACGACCGCCCGATAACGATATCCTAAAAGTTCAGAAGTCCTTTCGTCCAAGGGGAGCCGATGGTCCCAAGTAAGAGAAGACCAATCCTAGGACCCGAAGGGCAAGACTTGGGGGGCAAGAAAGGCCACCCGATAATGGCATCCCAAAAGCTTGGAAGTCATTTCGTCCAAGGGGAGCCGATGGTTCTAAGCGAGGGAAGGCCGACCATAAGACCCGGAAGGTAAAACTCGGGAGGCAAGGATGACCACCCAATAGCGGTATACCAAAAACTCAGAAGCTCTACACTTCGAGGGAAGTCAACAAGATGTGGAGGCTCTGTCATCCCCGTACCAAGGTAGACCTTCAAGACGGGTCCAACCCATGCCGATACTCTTTCAACAGACTTGGAAATAAGAGGATCACTCTTGATCTACCAACGCGAGATGTCCTGACTAAGACTCAGAGACGTCGCCTTGAGAGGAAGGTCCAGAAACAAAAGCAAGCCATCAAGGACCTCGAAAGGCAACTCGCGGAGCAAAAGGTCCAGCTGGAAAAACAAAAGATGCTCCTAGCTCACCCACAAGTTGAACACCGATCGGCCCAGACCCGAGGCCGGGCCAAGAAGGTTAAAGCCTCTAAGATAATCAAGGGAAAGGATCTCCAGTACATCAAGGAGGTTTCGGCCAAAGGCACCCAAAGACTGACACAAGAAGTTGATCCGGGAAT
Organism: Hypericum androsaemum; assembly: GCA_963995505.1. Lineage (NCBI taxonomy): Eukaryota > Viridiplantae > Streptophyta > Magnoliopsida > Malpighiales > Hypericaceae > Hypericum > Hypericum androsaemum. Next base: position 8,329,161 of record OZ023198.1, read on the forward strand.
GGGTACCTAAAGTGAGAAGCGAGATCCACTCTAGGGAAAGTAACCTTCATGAGGGCAAGGATGATTGGAAGGAAAAAGATGTCTCGGTCGGTCTTGACATTGGTTATGTTAAGTTTGGAGACTTCTCAGACAAGGTGTCGATCCACAAGTTGTTCACCCTCCCGGCTATCTTTAGGCCGAAACTCAACCAACCCAGTCATCTGAAAGTGGACATGAGTGATGAAGATACACCTGAGCTATAGATAGGAGAGATGCCCTATATCGTTCCCATTGTGGAAGCCTTCAATGGCGACATCACCATTGTGAGGCCAACCCGAAGAATGGATGATGGCAAGAAATCTCTCTGCATCATGGCTCACATCCTTGAGGAGCTGATCGAGAGAGTACCCGTAGATGGCATGGGTGTGGTAAACACCTTTCTTCAGTTGCTCCTCTGGGAACGTAATAAGGAGAAAGAGGATGCCAGCCCGACCGGCATGGTCATAACCAATTTTGTCGGGAAAGGGCGGGACTCGGTCTGCTCCAATCAAATATTCCATCTTCCATCCGCCAATGTCTAATTCAATGGAAATCAGATGGGAAGGTATTGATGATGATGGCCGATGCACGCCCATTTGTATCGGCCACCCTCTATATTGAAGTGGTCCTATACGAGGGGTCCCTAGTATCAACAAGTGTGTTTTGGAGAGGTGCATTCGTCTTCCCGATGTACAAGCTTAATCAAATGGAAGGTGCATTCTGTCTGAAGATCGATCAATGCTATACCCGGAGGGCAAGTACTCTGTCTTGCCCATGAAGAGTAAGGTAACGGGCGACAGGGTGACTGCAGGTTTATGCCTTGTCACCATATGAGTCGGCCAAATATATCCTCAGGACGATGGCCTAGACTTCTTTGAGCTGCACATTTTCATTCTGTTACAAGCTAGTGGAAGGAAGCTAAGCCGAAGATGAAGAACCACGTCAATGCTTCTCGCCTGACCGTACCAAAGCGTTAATGTGCGGGAGGCATTGTTGGAGCACGAAATTAATGTGTCAGATTAATGACGATCTATCTCTGGATGTGCGGGAATTAGCTCAGGCTCGTCGATATGTGAAGCCCGGGCGAGAGGCCCCTCTCACTCATACAGGCGAGCCCGGACGAGAGGCTCCTCTCGCCCACATAGGCGAGTCCAAGCGAGAGACTCTTCTCGGCCACGTGGGCGAGTCCGATAGAGAAACTCTTCTCACTCACATAGGCGAGAGGCCGATAGGAAGCACGAGCGAGGAGCCGAGTGAGAGGCCTACGGTGAGAGGCTGAGCGAGAGGCTGAGTGGCGAGAGGCCTATGACGAGAGGCCGAGCGAGAGGCCGAGTGGCGAGAGGCCGAGTGGCGAGAGGTCGAGTGGCGAGTGGCCTACGGTAAGAGGCCGAGTGGCGAGAGGCTGAGTGGCGAGAGGCCGAGCGAGAGGCTGAGTGGCGAGAGGCCGAGTGAGAGGCCTACGGCGAGAGGCCGGGCGAGAAGCCTAAGGCGAGAAGCCGAGCGAGAAATCTAGGGCGGGAAGCCTAAGGTGAGAAGATGAGCGAGGAGCCTAAGGCGAGAAGCTGAGCGAGGAGCCTAAGGCGAGAAGCCGAGCGAGAAGCCGAAGGTGAGAAGCCAACTTGGACCCGAACGGGAAGCTCATTTGACCTTCGTAGGCGGGAAGGCAATTTTGAAAATAGGTCCACTTTGGTTGATGAGGCCGTTAGCTTGAGCTCATTTTAGGATTCACTTTGGGCCTGACGAGATGTCCATTTTGGGCGATGACGGACTTGAATCAAGATTTTGCGTGGGAGATTCGAGAAGGTCAAGACAATCTATATTTTCCTAACTTGAGCCGAGATTCTCAATATTTGCCAAGACTTGGTAAGTTCCTCTTTAGGTCGCGATTGCTTGGTCGTCACATTTTAAAACCTTCCTATTCGAGGACAGGATCTGCTCATTTAAGGAAGACGGCTTGTACTGAGCCGAGAGGATCCCGTCATATTAGGAACAAATAACTTGAAGCGGATCTCTCGGGATTGAGACTTAGAGCCGAAGGTCTTGGAGACGGTTTAGGATTTTCTATTCTGAAGGCGCGAAGGTTAGTTAGGTCAAGGCATTCTATATAAGGAGGGCTCGAGCGAGAGAACGGACATCACCAAAATAATACAACAATTACTCTACTTATCTTGTATCGCTTTTCCTTTCCATAGCCTAGCGTAGCCCGTAGCCTAGCATAGCTTTAGACCGACCTTGGGACGACCACTCCGGATCCGTCTCGGGTTACTTCTTCACTTATTCCCGCAACAGTAATATATAAGTGTTATATTTATTGAGAAAATTTTGTCATTTTCGAATCTCCTATTTGATTTGAACTAAATAATAGGACCGGAAACTGAGCATAAACCAAAAAAAAAATTCAACGAGGAATATAGCCACAACTATCAACGGCCTAGCAAAAAAATCCGCCGTCAAGGGTTGCTTCGTACCCAGGAAACTTCTCTAAGCAGCTGTTGCATATCGTAAAACGTTAGAAAGTCCCATTCCGTCTTCTAAAAAAAAAATCCCATTCCAATGTCCCTTTTTTTCCACTTTCAGTTTTCTAAGTTAAAAAAACACAAGTTAAAACAATTCTTTGAGGTTCACATTAAGAAATAAAGAACGAGTATTTAGGAAAAGCACCCACAATTCACACTTTCTAGAACCCTAAGCCCTCTAATTCATTGCTTCGAGCCAACAAAGAAAAACGTCTCTCCCAAGTAGGCGCGGAAGCCCCTCCGACACTTTTTGGGAGTTTGTATTTTAGTAGGTGACCTGGCTCCTACAACGGTCACCTTGCCTTAAATATACACCTCATAATTAACAGTTCCGGTCCGGCACCTACTGTTGGAATCCAACAAAAAAGGACACCTAATTAACTACAAACCCAATCACCCGGGAACCTAACTAGTCCCTCTCCTCCTGCATGGTCCACCGCCCCATTAAGACAACAACAACGGTAACTTTGGTACAACATAACTCCAAAAACTAACTTTTGGAATTTAACGAATATATTTCGAATTTAAGTCTTTAAAAAAACAGAAAGACAATTCCGAAACCAAACTCTCGATTTTCACCATGTTTCCCTTTTATAATTCATTATTCAAAATAATATTACAATCAACGTAATGAAATAAAATTAATTAATTAATAATGTAAGTAACCACACTGCAACAAAAATACCAGGAACGAAGCAAAGGAGAAAACCCTAATTAAATCAATTCGGCTAATTAACTTAAAGGACTTGCTCGGACAGCGACGGTAGTCGCCGGAAGAAGCTGATCGGGATAGAGGGCATGTCGCCCCTGAACCTGGGATGCCGGAGATAATAGAACCCATAACCCAGAACAATAGCCTTAAACGGCACCGCATAGAACACAAGCGAGGCAACCAAACACACCCCCACGAAGATCGCCGTCGCTCTAGGATCCTTCCAGTTGAACAGAGCGTCCAGCCGCTCCCCCTGGGCCGCCACGTCACCCAACAGCGTCTGGGCCCTACCCGCCAGCGCCCTCAACCGGTCGTACCTGATCCGGACCACGTTCGGAGACCGCGCGGTGGGGAACCCGTCGAACTCCTCGTCCAGCTCGTCCGGGCCCACCACGTCCACGTAGGACAGCCTGGGGTCTACGCTCGCCGGGCCACGACCGCGGTACCGGAACCTCAGTATCAGGATCAGGAACGCGTACATGAAGACAGTGGGGAGCACGAGGTGCGGGCAGAGGACGACCGCGAGGAGGAGCACGTGCATGAGGACGGTGGTGGGCGGGTGTGCCCACGTGCGGACCTCGTCCGCCCAGCGGGCCAACGAGGCAGCGCGCGTGAGGCACCCAACCACCCTAAACCAATTGGCCTTGCTCCGCCTCATACTCCACACGTGGGAGTCGGAGTCCAGCAAGAACTGGACCACCTCCTGACCCAACGGCGGCTCGGACCGAGCCAGCCGGGCCGTAACGATCCGCATCGCCGTGTGCCGGAGTATGTCCTGCTGGGCGGGGCCCATGGGTCTGACGTAGTGCATCCTCGGTAGCACCGGCGTGGAGTACGCCTGGATCAGGCTCAGCCACGAGGTGCACGAGAATCTAACGGCTATTTCGATGTCCCCCATCCTCTTGGCCCCACTGGGAAGGATCACGGTCAGCGGGTACGAGTTCAGGTAGACCCGGTTCGTGTCCAGGGTCGACAAACGGATCCGGATCTTTCCGACCCGGACGTCCCTCCCGGGCTTCCCGGCCTCGTCCTTCTTGTACCTTCCGTTATCGAATACTCCAATTGTGAGGACCGTACAGGGGTCGTACACGTCCCACGAGTACTGCTCGTTCCACCGCGGGTTGAACCGGTCGAGTATGGTCCGGGTGCGGACCCACTTCGGCCCATACTTGGCAACCACGTAGCCGTCGGTGGTGCCACGTGTCCCGTCCTCCTGCTTCGTCTTGACAGGCAGCAAGTTGTTGGCTCCCCGGATCCCGACCTCGAGCAGCCCGATGGGCGGCTGGCAGAGCTGCTTCGCGGAGGGACGGACGTCGCTGGTCACGTGCGCCGCCTCGTCCAGCACGTGGTACCCGCCCTCCAGGCAGACCCTCACGTGTATCCTCCCCGCGTAGGGATTCCCGTCCTCCGGTCCCACCAGGTTGAACCACCGGGACTTGGGATCCTCTTTGTCGTCGTTCCTCCGCTCGATGCTCGCCACGTGAACCTTCGCGCTCCCGACCGGCTTCCCAACCGTCGAGTCCTCGACCGTCACAACCATGACCGGCTCGAACGGCTCGGCCGCCACGAAGACCAGGTCCTCGTTCCAAGTCGGGTTGCTGGCCGAGCTGACCCGCCCGGTCTTGAACACCTGTGGGCCCAGCTGGCCCTTAACATAAAGCTCGGGCCCACCGGCCAACTGCAAGTCTTGGGTTTGGATGACCGTTAACCGCAAGTACCAAAGCTTGGGCGAGAGATAGACCTTGGCCCGGGTCTCAGGTATGAACCCGCCGGAGTCCGACTGCCAGGCCTCCTGAAACGCCTCGTCGGCCTGGGTCCCGATCCAAACAGCGAGCATTATGTCGTTTCCTTGGGAGTCCGCCTCCCCTTCGGTCTCCAGTCCGTACCACTGCGGAGCTAAGGGGCTATCAGGAGGGACCCGCTTCGGAACCTCAGCCAAGTCAAACGACACCGTCCCGACGCAGTTCTCCGTTTTAACAACTTCCTCCTCCTTCCCGTCCTCTTTCTTGACCGTTTCTTCCTTCTCGCACCATAGGGAGACTTCGAGAGAGGCGGAGTTGAGGCCTTCTTTGTCGAAGGCGAAGGCCTGGTCCCACTCCCCCTTGCTATTGCTTCTCGTTTTGACGCTGTGGGTCCCGATCGCAAGCTTCGCGTACGACGTAGTGGCTGTGCTCGACTTCGCCTTCACCACGCGGACGTACAGAAACGGCATCCTGTCCACGAGGTCGTGGCCGCCTCGGCCTCGGTCTCCGGCGACTGACCGAAGCTCCATCTCGCTTATCGACAGGCCCGGCTTCTTCACGCTGCTGGTATTCCCGGCGGGGATCTTGTCCTTCTTTGTTAGGGCGGCTTCCGACTGTGCCAGCGGCGGGTTCCCAGCTTCCACCGGCGGCGGAGTTTTTGTAGCGTCATCAACAGCCGGAGGAGGAGGATCCGGCTTCTCCTCTCCCTCCTTCTTCGCCTCCTCGGCTGCCGGAGTGGCTGCCGAATCCTCCTTCTTCTCTTCTACTTCCGGTGGCTTCTTCTCCTCCTCAACCTTCTTCTCCTCCGTCGCTGGCTCCGTCTTCTCCGGCGGCGGATCCTCATCAACATAATAAACCTTTACCCCAATCTCGCCCTTCACCTGGGAGAAGACGCTCCTCTTTTCGAGCGGGTAGTACACCATAGCCTCCTCCCCGGCCTTAACAAACCCGGACCCGGCGATCTTCACCCTCCCAAGAAAAGCAGGACGCTTCCCAGCGGCGGCGCTCTTCTTGTTGTCGTTGTAGAGGCTGATCTCGAGGGTCTCCCCGGCGAGGGAGGAGGATCCATCGTCGGGGGCCGGGTCGGGATCGTGGATGAGGAACTCGAGCTTCTCGTCCCACTCGGGGTTGAGGTCGCGGAACCTGGTCTTGGTCCTCCGGCGTTGACCGTCGAAGTCAACGATGGCGTAGGCGCTGGCCGTCCCCTGCCCGTCCTTGGGCATCAGGTTCTTTGCGTTGCATATTTCCACCATCAGCTTCCTCGCCATTCTAATGAATTGATAAAAAATGAAAGTTTTTTAGAGAGAGAAAAAGAGAGAAGAGTGTTTGTTTTGGCGGAGAGAGAGAAAGTGACTGTTGGAGTTTGAAGAGTGGGGAGCAGTTTAAAAAGTGGGAGGAGGGAGCGGGGGTAGGTTTGGATCTGAACACGTGGAAAGAATACATTGGCGAATTTAGTTTTTGGTAGTTGAGAACGGGAGCAGGGGAGTGTGGGGTTTACAAGGAGCTGAGTCAGCTAGTGAGTGACGGTAATTGCCAACGTGGACGGTGCTGTTGGGGTCTGCAGATCTGACTTCATCCTGTGGCTCAGTTAAATTCTTATTCACCAGAAGCTATTGAATTCTCTTTTTTTTTTATAACGGGTTATTATTTTAGACCAATAAATCGGGGTTCGAGTCAGATCAAATTACAAAAGACGATAACTGTGCAGTTCCCTGAGGTGCTTTTCTTTCTTTCGGTGAGAAAATAGGGGATGAATGTTGATGTGTGTGTGGAAGTTGTAAGCTTTAGGTGCTGCTGTTGAAATCATAAGGTTCCAGAATGGGAGATGAACATCATGTTGTCCGCAGTGAACTTGATGATGTTGGATCTTTTGCATTAGTGGTAACACTCATTTATTGAATCATCTGTTGGACACAAATCCTAGTACATGAAATTTTATGGAAATATGAGCAAAGTTCGAGAGTCGATCATAATACACAAAAATCTATGGAAATACGAGAAAAGATTGAGAAATGATTCTTCGCGGTAGAAATGTTGAATGTCGATCCGGAAACAGTGAATTTCCATCCAGTTGACGTAATTGAGGAACAACCTGGGTTAACAAAAACTATCAAACCCGAGTTGCAGATCCGTGAGTTTTATATTTAATCGGACAAATCAAATCCGGTACGATTCATTCCTGGCATATTTAAGGATCTTGGGTCAGGCATCCAAGTTTCAGTGTAGTGTTGTCTTGGTTCGGGCAAAAAGAATCTTTACACTAGTAATCTAATACTAATTAATACGTTTCCGAAAAAATACTGAATAATACCAGCAACAATCGCCCTCAGCACCGTGTAATGGGCAACTTGTGCTGCCAAATTGAACGTTGCCTTGTTCTTGTGCCTGTGCTCTGTGTCAGGAAAGATTAAAAGACGGTATCATGGAGGGAAATACTGCCCATCCATGAAATTGTACGGTTTCTGACACAGGTGTTTTCCAATTTAATATGATGGTTAACGTTACTTTTTATTTAACAATATTTTACCTAGGATATATCAATTGTAGTTCACCATCTGTTTCAATAGAAATTGTAGTAGAGTCATTTAATTGATACCGATGAGATCCGAATAGTAATAATATTTTGATTTTTAAAATAAAATGGATAAGCAATGTTAAGGATAAGTAATTACTACAAAATGTCCGAGTTTTGGATACTCGCGAAATGTTGAGTGTTGTTTCGTGTGATATTCTGATCTAAATTATCACAATTACAAAGAAAATTAATTTGCACGAGTGTAACTCATTTGTTGATCATCGACTTGGTTCGTTTTGACGCATTTTAACCCTCCTCTGTCATGGAATACACGGGTGAGCAAATTACTTAGTATCGGATTTTGTTTTAGTTTTTTTCGATGTGAATACTTTTATTTTTGATTTTGAATATCCGAAATCCGTAAAACACATAAAAGTACAAAATGAGCAAATGGGCGTCCACGCCTAAGTCCGGCCAGACATCTTGGAACCTAATTGGAAGTCTGATCCTAAATTTTCTAACAGGCTATCCGCCCTTCCTCACACGTCGCCCGACCTTCGGCCTCCTCTGTGTTAGGCCACTTCCATGCCTACCTCTATGTCCGGATAAGAGACAATACTTTACTTTCTGCTTAATTTTTCCCGTTATGTCCGGATAAGAGACTGCTTAAGTTTCCTGCTTTTAGTTAGGACTTCTATAATAGAAGAGCTATGCAATTTAGGCGTTGTTTCTTGCACAAATCGCCCGTTACCTAAATTGTGGAGTGATAGATTGTTTGTTTGGCTGGAATAATGTTTCACCTCTAAAACTTCGCCAATTCATCACTGTCATAATACCAAAATTGCATTATGAATATTGATGTTCCTAGGGTCTCTAGTGTTTATGTTCCACTTATATAGGGGGAGTCTGGTGTATATATTACTATATATTAATAATATTTATGAAAATTTATCTATAAAAAGTTTCGCAATATAACGTGAACCTCTCCGTATTCCACACGATTTATAGTTCTTGATTTCTTACGCATTTTTCTAATAATCCTTAAATTCTCTTATCTAATACTCTTTTCTATCCTTAAAAATTTTCTTCTATTTCTTCTCTCTTCCTAAATTTATTTCTGAACCATCTCTTCCTAGAATGACGGCCCATTCTCAATTATTTACATATAAATTACTATCAACGTGCATATGCTATGGCAATTATGGTTAGGGATGGCAAAAGATCCAGCCCAGTAGATCTGATTCTTATCCTACTCCATGGATCTTAGGGTCTATGGATCTTGGGTAGGGTATGAATTTGGGTCTATTTATTTAGATAGGGTCCGGGTCTAGATATGATCTATATAAACCCAGATCCAGACTCAGACCTTACCCATAGATCAATTAATTAGATCATACCTTAGTTAGACCGTAATTATACCTTACTTAGATCTATATTTATTATATTGCTAAAATAATTATAATACAGCCGTAAAAAGAATAAGCGCATCCCAACCATAGAAAGAAATTATTTTGAAGTTAGAACTTTATATTATGGAAGAATACTTATAAGTTTTAGTTTTTGATTGACGAGGTAGTCGTATGTGTTTCATTTTATGTTGTGGTAAATAATTATCCATTTGAACCAATTGGTTTATAGTTTACTCTCAACTTTAACTTGTGATTATCATTTTATTACATAGACTTTGATTTTTTTCTTTATTTTTTAATTGGAATATATTGAAGTAATAAAAGTATGTAGTAAAGTAATTATAAAAAAGATAAAATGTTAAAGGGTCGGACCCTGCAGACCATGTAGACCTTGGGTCTCCTGGAGGGTAGGGTATGGGTCTAATAATAATAAATTTGTAGGGTCAAGGGTAGGGTATGGATCTAACTCCAAAAATTAGGGTATGGGTTGTGTCCACCAATACCCTACCCTACCCATTGCCATCCCTAATTGTGGTTATACATTGTGAGGGGTGACCCTCGTCAAGATTAATTGAATGCAACCATAGTTTTAAAAAATGCGGGCCAATTAGTCGAACCACGAATCGGCCTGCCCAACACACCAGAATTGAGGGTTCGGTCGATGACCTTGCAAATCGCTCATAAATTGGTTAGACCAGGTGGTTTGGCCAGATTTTTCAGTCAGACAGGGTGGCCCACTCGGAATTGAAAAAAAAATTACAAACCCTCGCCAACTCCCAGATTTTGCCCAATTATATCCAATTCTGAATTTCTCTATTGATTTGATTCAGAAATCTAGGATGAAGAAGGTCATTTTCAAACCTATATTTTGTTATTTACCTTTTTTACCTATTTACAAAGTTAAAATATTTATTATTAAATACAAAATTTTGGTCCGATAGGTGGTCCGACCGATTGATCGAAAGATTGGAAAAAATTTTGGGTCAGTCTCCAAATTATTTTTTTAAAACATTGAATGCAACCATATATTTACACAACTTTTTTTTAATAGAATTGTAGCTTAGTAGTCTTTCATTAAGTAACATGATTAGATGGTATAAGACAGCAGTACATATATGTAGAAACATAAAGTGTAAAGATAGAATGTGCTGCAACCTACTAATGCAATCGAATAAATTTGGTTATTTTGATCATAATTTTAGCTACATTAGTTAACAAGGATCTAACCGAGAATTCACTAACAAAAATGTTAGCTATTAATCATAGAGCTATATGCAAGATGTAACTCTCTGCTAACGAGTATTGTGATGCATATAAAATGTACAAAAATGAGGGGCAAGCTCGAAGGAAAAAAGCCGAATAATGCAGCTTGCATCAAAGGATTACGACCAGTAATGAGTACAACAGCTAGATTAGACCAACAGGTGGCAACAAACATGATAATTATAAGGATACATATGTAACAAGTGTTTCTGGCCTCCTCGACTTCTCCCCACTGTCTTGCCTCCTCGTATATTGTTAGAGAATAATTGTAGCATTAGCTATCTTTAGCAACTATTCCACTTCATGAGTGTATATATGGTGTACATCAAATCAACAAACATCAAGCAAGTATCAAATTCTACAGATAAAACAATAGAAATTAAATAGGTAGGAACAAAAACTAAAATTAAAGTAGATAGTACACAACACATTAAACCGGAGGGATGGTCTACTGTGACCAATCCCTTCAGTTGCAAGTTGTGGCTGGCCCTGGCTTGTCCGTATTCGGGCCAAGTCCTGGGCAATGTCGACTAGGTCGGGGCGAGCGCTCGGAGAAAAGCATTGGCAGCTTGAGGTAGAGGCGAGAAGGAGGAGAGACGAAAATGATTATTGGCCTGAAGACAAAGGAGGAGGCTTCTGCACTTAGGAGGCGGAGAGTTGCGGTCGGACCTAAACTGCGGGATGAATCCGGTCTAGCGATGGCTCTTCTTCTTTCCTTTGGACACATCTCTTTTTCCACTAATTGAGGAAAGATAAAATACACGTATATATTATCTTTATAGCTCGTATTTCTCATCCAACTCTTTTTATTCGATATATATAAGGCCAAAAGATCATTGGCTGCTTATAATATGCAATCCCATGCATGATTATTAAAAGTATTCATGTTGAAGATTTTTCTATAATGGGCGATTTTTATTGATCTCCCATTTGGGCTTGTTGGCCATACAGTTTGTAGTGGGCCTTTATTAGGCTCGAGAACGAAACTCTTAAGACAGAAACTGTATGCCCAAATTGTAAAATATGCCGCTTATGTTTCACATTAGATAATCAAGAATATATACAACTCGATACTAGGGTTAGGTCGAACCCTATGGGAAGAGATTTCTATTGTGATACAGTAAAATCTCTGTAAAGTGGTTCCCTCTAAAGTGATAATTCTTTTAAATTGATAAAAAATTTGGTACCGAGTCGAGACCAGTGTTAAAATTTAATAATCTCTCCATCGTAATAACTAATACTTTTTCAGAAAATTTTAGTGATAAATTTGAGTCTCAATTTTAGCATAAAGTGATATTTTTGAATAAATACATATATTTTAGATATGTTACAACTTCGAATTATATTGTAAGACATTATCTTGTGCTAAACTTGCTTTTTAAATAAATTTTACATCATCATTCATCTTCTCAATCGTTTTAAAATGGTCCTTGTGATCATCATCTTGTTGTAAGAAAATATCTCAATCGAGTGTATCATTTTTAATATTTACGTATTTATTATTTAAAAATTCAATTTTAATATTTTTGGAAAAAAAATAAAAACCTCTCTTATCTTATAACCTCTTTAAAGTGATATTTTTCTCCGGTGCCGACAATATCACTTTAGAGAGGTTTTACATACAAGGAAACTTCATATTACAATTCGATTACATGAATCTCTATTCCTATATAAATTCAATGCAATTCATATTTAAAACTCTCAAGACTTCACGTCGGCTTCATTGGGCTATACACAATTTACTTGGCGGTCTTCATGAATTTGCTACACATCCCTATATCTAGTGTATTTTAAAACAAATGAGATCTCATAATCCAATCATCATGAAAACTTAAAAATAGAGAAGAGTTTTTGCCATATTTCAATGCAATTCACTTTTCAGTTTCTCTCTTCTTCTCAAATTGTTCATCACCATAAAAGTATTTTGCTTGTAGTTTTAGAGGTAGATTTATGAGAGTTGATATTTAAAATTCTTAGAAATCTTGAGCAATTTTAGAAATGTATTTGGGAGAACTTATTGACAACATATAGTAGGAGTAAATAATACTGAAGAATAGTGATTATCAATTACGTCTCAAAAACACAAATTTGAAGACTCTATTAGAGTGGTTCAAGTATCGATATATCAAACAATCATTTGACGATCATTTTGATGACTCTAAATTAAATTTGAAGTTATAAATTTTCTCGAAGATTGTTCATACCTCGTCGAATTTGTCGACATTCCATAAGTCATGTATCATCCCCACGTCATACAAAGAATTGAAATCGCAAAAAAGTAAATTGATAGTGTCGGTGGGTTCAGATATGGTTTCAGACCATCAGCGATCGAGCGGTATCGTGATTGGTGTCATTTTTTATTAAAAAAAATTAAATTGTCGAAGCCCACACATTAGTTAAAACAACATCATTTTTTATTGCCAATAGTATTGTTTCAAAACTTTTAATCCGACTACTACCACTTGTAAGTTTTCCTGGCTCCTGAATTCTTAATCACCTATGAATCACGATCTTTAAATATTTGAAATTTTGAATGTGTTTCAAAACCGACAAACAACACAACAAAGAAGGATAACTCAAAAGAACACTCTAAAGCAAAGCCATTCGAATCCGATTGGGAAACGCTTTGCTCTCTATGCGATACATTATACGAATCCGATCATCAATTGTTCTTCCATCTTTTTCATGGTCCATTTGGATTTTTTTTAACAAGTAAAATTTTATTTACAAAAATAAATTGCCAAAATAGTAAGTAATTAACCTTATTATTTATTACACCATATAGTGTTTATGAGCATATTTTGCCTAAACAAACATAAAATAAAAATCTATCTAATAAGTAGCACTTAAATAAAAAGAAATTATCTTACGATTAATCCATGAACAACATCTAAGATAATTTTCCTTTTTAACCTATCCTACAATAAATTCGCGAACATCTTCTAATATAAATCTGCCAATTCTACAAAGATAACTTTCGAGTACCACCTCCTAAAATTGTTCTCCCATTTGGAATTATTGGTGAAATATTAGTAAATTACGAGTATATAAAGCATATAATCGTATGTAAGCCGTAAGCAATATAAAAGAGGAGGTTAAGAGAATGCTCACGACTACACTTGTAGGTAAGTGTGTAAAACTGTCATCTTCAAACTAGGAATTTCAAATTCAATCATTGACAAGGCCACAGTTTAACCGTGTGCTCTTAAACTCTTATTACCCGTCTATATGCTTCAGGCATCTATGGGTAAAAGAGCTTCCAAAGTACAACACCCATCCTCGCGTACGAAGGAAGTACTTCCGTACACCTTTCGCAGCCTTAGAACTCCGACTCTTTTATGCAAGAATGATATGACGATGTTGGGGGAGAAGTAGAGAGCTCTGAAGAGATGAAGAGCTGGGGTGATTTAGAATGAAGGAGGAGCGCTCCTTTTATAGGCAGCCAAGGACCTCCAACCTCCAAATCTGAAATAAATGGCAGCCATGATCCCTCATAATTTTGCTGTTACAAGAGCTATGATTACCCCTCATTTACATTGGCTGTTACCTTTGAATTCAAAGATTCAAGGTCCCACATTTTTGAAGATGGGCTTGTCCAAGCTCAAGCCCAACAGACTTAGAGCCCATAATCAATTCAATAGGTCCGGCCCAGCTCTAAAAAGATAATACCTCGGAACAATTCCCGCACCCACACGCAAGCCCGGGACGGGGTGCGCGTGTCAAGTTGGCCGGACGGACGGCGCGAGAAGCTTCTCCCTTCTCCACCAGTTTACCCATGCTATACTTCTAGTTCTTTATAAACTTGTCTCAGCATGGTGCACTAACCAATGTGAGATTGCGCTTATTTTAATTACAGCAAGACCACTTTAAAACTAATTTTTATTCACCCCGAGAATTAGATTTTCGCAAGTGTTATATATCATTACGAAGCTTTATCAACGAGTTTCGTATTGATCTCACAAATATCTAAATATAATTGGTGTGACCTCCAGTTAAATTAGCTCAAAGTTGTTCACTAATAACTTAGTTATTGTATTTAATTAGGATTTTTCCTCTAATTAAATACTTGGGCCCAAAGTTCAATACACTCAATTGTATTAGACTATCTTTTTCTTAGTTATTATATCAATTCTCCAACAGAAATTTTTTTGCGAACAAATTTGGTATGAGTTGGTGTGTTGGACAATTTATTGTTCCTTCTCGGAAGGAATGATTTAGTGATGGAAGGAATGTTGGGGAAAATATTTTATACTTTCTACTGTGCAATCATGTCAAGATGATCCTACAAAAGAGAGGTTAATTTGGTCTCACTTCATTTCGGAAGTTGGTGGGCAAGACCTTTATTTGGATTCGCTCAATTGAACCTCCCTCTTTATGGTGTGATCTTTGTAATATGTAGATGAGGAAGCAGTGCCTACTGGCACTTGCTTTTGCGTACTTATATATTTTGTGAATATAAAGTTATTTACTTATAAAAAAGCAAAGTCACTAGAACGATATCGAGGCAGTGACTTGCGATGATTAGAGTGTCCACCGAGCCAAAAGTAGAGAAACTTATTAATCTGGAAAGTACACGTTTCTTGGAGATGGAAAAGTACACGGCTTTTTTTAATGATTATTTTCTTACTACATTGTAATGGACGATGGAAAAGTTAAGTGCATTGATGAATATTATCTTATTTTTTATCCTAGAATATTCAAGTCGAATTATTATCTTACTCAGAGTCTTCTTTTGATATTCAGTTGAAAAGTTGACTTGTTAGGCGATTTATTTTAATTACTTACTATTTAGCAGATTTATTTTTGAAAAAAGTTGAAGAGATGAAGGGGAAAATAGTCATTTTTTGTGCATGTAATCATTAGAGTGATCTAAAATTTAGTCGATGCGGCATATTTCACGATCACTGTAGTTAGTGCTCTTACTTCATTATCCCGAAAACAACCAAACATTTGTGAGTGGTGGGCTCCCGAATTTTGGAGATAATTCACAGTACCCCCATAAATCACTATTTATTATTTGGCACCATTCCCTTGACGCATTGCCCGATGGTTGCCCCGGTAATTGGTATATTCAATTAGAATTGATATATTGTACAGTGAGGTACAATCCCTAATAAAATAATGGGAAAAGTACATTTAAGTACTATATAGTTTTACCAATTATCACTTGGGTACCTTGTAGTTTCAAAACCGTAAAACGGGTCCAACATATTTTAATTTTTATCACAGACCGGTCCCGACGTCCGGTTCATGATTTTTTGGACAAACGACGTCGTTTTGATACCTACGTAGAATGCTACGTAGCGGTGATCCGGATTAATCATTGCTGACGTGACTATGGGTAAATTACCAAAATAGTCCCTTTCAATTTATATTTATTACGAAAAATCTTATCCTCCCCTCTCTAATTCTCTCTCTCTTACCTCTTCTCTGTTCTGGTCTCCTCCTTCTACGACCTCCATCTCCCTCCTTCACAGGAAAGTAATTTTATCACAACCCATCTCCAATAACACAAAAAAGTAGCATTTGCAACAACATCAATTTATTTCTCAAGCAAGGAGTTCGATTAGGTTAGGGACGAGTTCGTCGGGGGATTTGCAACAATTTCCATCGATTTGATTTGCGTTGATTAGGTTAGCGACGGGTTCGTCAGGAGAGCTTCCAGCGAGACCAAGAACCCAAACAGCCACTGCTGCTTCGTTGACGGCGATGCGAGACCAAGGACTCATCGGGGACGAAGACGGGTAGACAAAGATGTTTTCTCTAACCAGACAACGAGGCTAAAAAATGCAGGCTAACAAAATGGAGATCGGGAGGACACGAAGGGAGAATCGAGGACAAGATCTTAGGAGGGTGGGGAGGCGACGAGGAGATCCACTGGGTCTGAGCAATTTTGGTGAGGGCGAGGTCGTTAAACCCTGTACGCCTTCCTCTCCCGCGCCCCTCAGCGCCGCCTCCGCCCCTACCAGCTCGTCCTCGTTCATCTCCAGATCCTGGGCGAACCCGGGCTTGTTGTTGATTTGTGTTTTTGGGATGGATTTTGGGCTTGTTGTTGATTTGCATTTTTGGGAGATGGGGGGCGAAAGAGAGAGAGAGAGTGGAAGAAGAAAATGGGTATGAGCTAAATATGGAGATTTTGGTTTTTTGAAAAAAAATTAAAAAAAATCAGGTACTAACTTGGTAATTAAACCACTGCTACGTCAGCATTAAGTAATCCTAGTCTACGCCACGCTGGCAGTCCATATAGGCTATCAAACGATGTCGTTTGTCCAAAAAATCATGAACCGGACGTCGGGACCGGTCCGTGAAAAAAATTGAAATAAGTTGGACCCATTTTATAGTTTTGAAACCACAGGGTACCCAAGTGATAATCGATAAAACTACAGGGTACTTAAATGTACTTTTTCCTAAAATAATCTTTGGATTCTAGGTAATCAAATTCGTTAATCTCTTTAATTAATTTATTTTTAGGTTTAGTAAAATTACAATATAAGATAGCCAAAATATATTATCGTATATTGTTAATCTCTCAATTAACAATATAAGCCAGGTGATGTTTATGCTTGGTCAATGAATATGCGACCTTCAGAGCCACATTTCTCTTCTCTCTCTCAAAAAGGTTCCAACTTCTATCCAATAAATTTTTTTCTATTAAGAATATAAGCTGATTGATTCGCCTTTCGTTATCACAAAATTCCAAAATTTCATCTTTTTTTACATAAATATTTCATCTTGAGCTCCATTTAGTGTTAATTAATTATACGACCCGTTGTTGCGGGATTTTTTCTGAAATAGGTAAAAAACATACCTATTTTTCCTAAATAGGCAAAAAGTTATACATATTCCCTAAATAGGTTAAACGATTATTTAATATTAAAAAAATTTGAAGAAGGCGCCCATGTGTCAGGGCGCCTCCTCTTATTTTTTTTTGAATATTTCAATACTAATATAATTCGAGATATATCTTAGTACTAATATAATCTAATATACTAATATCATTATATTTTTTTTCAATTTTTCCTCTCTCCTGACATGGGCAGAGGAGGCGCCCTGACACGTGGGCGCCTTCTTCAAAATTTTTTAATATTAAATAATCGTTTAACCTATTTAGAGAATATGTATAACTTTTTACCTATTTAGGGAAAATAAATATATTTTTTACCTATTTCAAAAAAAATCCCCGTTGTTGCCTATGCACCTAACATCACACATTTTCCATCACGACTGGTGGTAGTGTGATAGGTCTCGTGCCACTGCAGCCCACTAAAAGTCAGCGAGTGACGCGTTGAGGTCTTCGTGAAAGCGAAAATGGCTTACGGCTGATGCTTGCATTGTTTAAAAAAAATGCGGTGACCGCTTATATTATTGTAGTCAGTTAATTTTTATTGGGTAAATCAACTAATCGAATCGATTAATTTAATAAATTTTTTTATAAGTAACTAATTTAATAGATTTTTTTTTGAAAAATAGAATTCTATTATTCCTAAAAAAAACCATGATAGTTACGCCAAGGTAATTACAACCCGTAGAGAAGACAGGCACAAATCAAAGTAGCTAACTACAAGATAAAAACTTATCTAACACCCTAATCCAATAGTTTAACAGATGAAGATCTAAATAACTCAAATTTTCTTAGAGTTTTGTTTGATTTAATAATGTTTAAGTAAATGATAAATTTGACAACAAGTTAAGAGAATATTCATAATTGTTTGACATTTTGATACTAAATATAATTAATATTAAAATTATTTATAAATATCTGGTCAAATTAAAGATGAAACTAAAGGTTCAACTAATGGTAAGTTGGCTTTTTGCACAAGTACACCACCTCTCTGTCCTTGTTAAATTGCAATATTAAAAATAGGGTGAGAGTCTCCTTGTGACCCGTGCTTGCCTCCTTTATAAAAGCACCATAGCCACATGATTTCTCCATCCTTCAAAATCAATTTTGTGTGTCTCCTCTTCTCTTCTCTTCTCTTCTCAAAGGAAATTTTCAGTGGTAGCTCCATGGCTGGCTTCTATAGACATGTGGTGCTCTTCCTTGGCTTCTCCTTTCTGCTCTTTTCTCTTGCAGCTCCAACAACTAGTGAGTTCTAAACTTTCTTCAATGGCCGCTTCTTCTAGAGGAGGTTTACTTTTTTTTTACTAATTAATTTTTACTGTACAGGAAGCCTCAAATCCACTTACAAAAAAACATACTCCTTGGTTGAACAAGATTTCGAGGCTCAGGTTTCTCACTGTCCCTCTGAAGACAATCAATCTTTGATGAGAAAAAAAGGAAATTAAATAGGAATCTCTTTTTTTCTTCATTTTGACCTTCAAAAAATTATGTGTTCCCATTGTTAAAGTTTTCTTTTTAAATATTATATTCCATAACTATTACTAAAACAGATATGTTATATTCCGAATTGTAATATGGTGGGTGCGGAATGAACCAACTCTTATCGGTTCTCTCTGTTGTGTTTATTTACATTATCATATTACATGTTGTCATTTAGTCTATTTTGTCATCTAGCTACTTAGCTTGTTAAAGAAACCATCGTTTTTCGGTGTGTCTAGCATTTACTTTCTTTATACTCTATTACACACATATACAACACTCTCTTGGTTAATCAAGTTAGTTAGATAATAGTTGATTCAAGTACCGTCGGTTTAATAGAGTTATTGGATTCATGAAAAATAGTATCAATCTAAATATCATATATTAAAAAAATTGTATCTTATTTTGCAGGACGCAACTGAGTTTAATGATAGTGCTGAGTCGAGTGATACAAAAGAAGGGCATGTAAGAGGGAGAATGGCTGCTGATACCGTAGATGATTATGCAGGAACTGGTGCAAA
Source organism: Hypericum androsaemum (assembly GCA_963995505.1). Lineage (NCBI taxonomy): Eukaryota > Viridiplantae > Streptophyta > Magnoliopsida > Malpighiales > Hypericaceae > Hypericum > Hypericum androsaemum. The sequence continues at coordinate 8,348,177 of OZ023198.1, forward strand.
TAACAATCATGACCCACAAACTCCAGGATCTTAGTATAAATTAAGAACAGTTGTATTTCTCTTTTATGTTGGTCCTTGCTCTTATGTATAGCTAGAATATAAAGAATCTGTATCAAAAGGAGGAGATTAATAAGGTCTCACTTTGTCTTATCCGTTATATGCCACTCATATTTCTTAATTAACAACCCACTTCCGTGCTACCAATTAGATGGACTAGTGAGAGAGTTTTTGTTGGAATAATTTTTGTTACCTTTCAAATGTTCTGTCTTGTTCAGACTTGAATTAGTCGACATATTGAATATATGATTACCGTGTATTATTATAAAATAAAATAAAATTATTTATGAGCTTATGTGACTAATTAAACTGAGAAGTTAACTTTCAGCTAAAAAATATAGATTCAGAGAGAGGTGTTCCACTTACTCTGTTCGAGGTACCTTCTCGGTGTGTTATGGTGGTTTGATCAAGTTTTTTCTATGGGCTGAAAAATTTAGAGATTTTTGGTTTTCTATTTATGTTTATTTGACATGCACCATGATGATGTATGCGGTAGCTATTAATCCAATGTAAATTATGCAATGCCAATCACAAGTTCTAGAGAGTTCTATTAATGGCATTTGTTTTATGAAAAATATTGTTTTTAAAATTTTAAAAAATACGCATTTTTTTAACACCTAAGTCCCCTAAGTTTAATGATACGTCGTAGGTCAACAATCTTAAAAATTGTAATTTGACACTCGAATCCATAAGTTTTGAAATGCGGTAAAAAGTTGAGTACTTTCGTTAGATTTCGGGGTTTTTGCCCAATATGGTGTTACTGTAGACGTATAATACCCAAAATGGTGTTACTGTTCGAAAAATTTCCAAAATGGTGTTCCTTTTCCAGGTCGAAAAAAAATTCGACCTGGGGACCTTAGATCGAATTTTATTTTCGACCTGGGATCAAATCGAAAAAAGATTTCGACTTCTGTGGTCGAACGCTTGTTTTCGGCCTGGTACCCAGGTCGAAAAAAAATTCGACCTGGGTCCCAGATCGAATAAAAAATTCGACAGAGTCCCTAGGTCGAAAAACGGTTTCGACCTAGGTACATATGTTTACAAGATCCGGAAAAATAGGAAAAAAGTCGGGGAAGTCGAAAATCAAAATTATTTTTCAACCTGGGTACACTATGGTCGAAAAATAATTTCGATTTGGGGTCTATATAAGCCATCCGGGCATTTCTTCCTCCTCTCAGAAGAACGGCTTGAGATTAAATTTTTTACCTCTGAAGGTAAGTTTTAATTTGCAATTTTATTTTGTGAACTTATATGATGGTAGATTAAGCCACTTGTAATTATGTGTCAATTTATACTTTGTCATAAATTTTGTTATAGTTGATGAAGTTCTGCAATTTTATTTTTTGATTAAATTTTGTCATCAGTTAAGTACAATAATCATGTCATAAATATGAAATTAGTGCATAAAAAAATATGAAAAAAATTTGTAATTAGTATTAAATTCATTAGATACTAAATTTTTTTTATTTCATTCGAAAAGAATATATGTCTCTTGTTTGGTTGTTTATTGAATTTATTCGCAGATTTTAATTACATTTGATAGATTATGCTACCTCTAATTATGTGTAAATTTTTACTTTGTCATAAATTTTGTTTTAGTAGATAAATTAATGAAAATTTATTTTGTGAACTTATGAATTAAGCTACTCTAATATAGTCTCAATTTCTTTTGTTATAGTTAAAAAAATGGCTTTACGGAATGTGCGAATAACTTTGAAATATGATGGAGAAATGTTCTACAACAGTGAAATCAGATTTTATTACATCGGTGGATTTGAAAAAAAGTTCAAGTGTTATGAAGATTTCTCCTATGATGTGTTATTAACAAAAGTATATGAAAAGACTATTGGTCATGGTGAAGAAGTTCACAGTCTGCTATTTAGATATCCCATTGATAGAGAGAAATTTCATCAAATGCCTATTGACAATGATGGAGATGTTAGGAATATGGTTTACACAATAATCAGGTTTGTAGGACCGTACAAGAGTGTGATTTATTTGGAAATTATTGTGGAGAAGAGGGTGTCAAATAATTACCAGATGTTGGATGTTCATGAAAACCAGTTAATGAGTTGTGATGGAGCTGGTCCGTCAAGAGTGTCGCCTTTTTTACTTCCTTCCATAAGGGATAGTCATGGAGCTGGTCCGTCAAGAGTGACGTCTGTTGATGTTCCTTCCATGAGGGATGCTGATGTTGATGATTATGAAGTCCAAACAGATTGGTTTGAATATGATCCTACAGAAGTACATCCATATGCAACTACAAATTTCTACACCGAAGAAGAAGAAGAAGAACAACAACACAGAGAAGAAGAAGAAGAACTATACGGAGAAGAAGAAGAAGAAGAATATGGAGAACCACAATTTGAAGGTCACTATCAAGTTGCTGCAATTGAGCATGGTGAACAAGAATCGATGAGTATTTATGATGAAGATTGGGGACGTCACACCGAAATGGATGGAAGTTGTGATGGTGAATTGAAGGAGGGTACGATTTGGAATACCAAAGAAGATGCAAAGAGGGAGATCGAAAGATTCTCAATGAAAGTGCGACTCGAGTTGAAGCTTAAGGAAACAAGACCCTGCACTTACGCTGTTATATTAATTAACACACTTAAATTGAACGGTCCAATTATATCCTAAAATCGAATGGTATAATTATATCATAAAATTAATTAACACTATTAACTAAAAATATTTAATCAAAAAGTTATTTTAATTAACACATTTAAATCTAACGGTCGAATTATATCCTAAAATCCAAAGGTCCAAAATTCAAAGGTCCAATTCGACTTGGGACTAAAATCAAAATTTTTTTAAATAAAATCCAATGGTCTAATTATATTAATTAACAAACTTAAATCCAACGGTCCAATTATATCCTAAAATAAAACGGTCCAATTATATACAAAATCCAACGGTCCAATTATATCATAAAATACGACGGTCCAATTATATACTAAATCCAACGATACAATTAAATCAATACAATTAATTAAAATTATTAACTCATAATATATAATCAACAAATTATTGTAATTAACAAATTTAAATCTCATAATTTATACCTACTTATATCTAATAAATTCATACCATACTTATATCTCATAATCCATACTTATAATAATTCATACCATACTTATATCTCATAATCCATACTTATAAAAATTCATACCATACTTATATCTCATAATCCATACTTATAATAATTCATACCATACTTATATCTCATAATCCATACTTATAATAATTCATACCATACTTATATCTAATAAATCTCATAATTACTTTTATTAACATATTTCAATCATAAAGTATCCAAATGTACCCCACATAATTAATTATACCGCTCGGAGACGATGACTGCCGGCAACGGATGATGGAGACAAGACCACGGCAGCCAGCCGGACGACGGAGATGAGAACGGCCGGCCGAGGGACGACGGACACGAGAACGGCTGGCGAGGGACGACGGACACGAGGCGGAGAGCAACCAGCGATAGGGAGGCAGCCGACGGACGAACGGCGGGAAGCGGCGAGCTGCGGTGGTCGTAAATTTTTTGGTTGTATTTTCTAACGAGTGGTGGTCTTATAAATGTCTGGGGGACCCCAGGTCAAAAAAATTTTCGACCTGGGTCTTTATAGAAAATTTTTCTCGATCTGGGTATACCCCAGGTCAAAAAAAAATTTCGACCTGCTCCCTATCCGGACACAAAAATCCAACCGAAATCCACTTTCCAGATTTTTTTTGTGTATAAGGCCCATCCACCTAAGTCGAAGGAAAATTTTGACCTGGGTCCTCAGGTCGAAATATTTTTTCGATTTGGTCACAGGCCGAAAACACGCGTTTGACCACGGAAGTTGAATCCTTTTTTCGATTTGATCCCAGGTCGAAAATAAAATTCGATCTAAGGTCCCCAGGTCAAAAATTTTTTTCGACCTGGAAAAGGAACACCATTTTGAGAATTTTTCGAACAGTAACACCATTTTTGATATTATACGTCTACAGTAACACCATATTGGGCAAAAACTCTAGATTTTGCCAATTGGTCATCCAAAAAGTCAACAGATTCAGAGATAAAGTCATATTTTTTTCTGAAATTACCCCTACCTCATATTTCATGGTTTCGCTGATTAATTTGGAATAAAGGTCAAATATTTTCTCGTACTTGTTAATAAAGTATAATTAGCACCTTTTACTAAAAAATGGTCCACATATATTTTCAAAATTGGATCAAATAACATCCACTTATAAATTTTAGTGACACATCATTTTGTATGTGGCATCCATGTCAACAAAAATATACCATGTCACCCCATTAACAATTATTATTAATTTATTTAAAAAATATTTTTTATACCTTTAGTCCCCCGGCCTAAACTTCCTGTAATCTTCTCCGACGGACACTAACTTTCGATTATTATCTCTAGTGAACACCAACCTCCCACGAACAATAACAAAAACCCTAGTTTTTTGTCCCAATCGCACAACAATAAAAACTCTAATTTAATGTCCCAATTTCAAAATAATAAGAACCCTAATATCTTATCCAATTGCATAACAACAAGAACGCTGGGCACGACTTCCTAAACTCGTCTTCACGAAGCTCCATAGTCCTTCTCACCAGAATAAGGATTAAACGATCCTAGAGCCAAAGGATTTGTAGGTTTCTGGATTTATTTCTACAATCGTGGGGTTTCGACTTGGTTAGCTCGTGGAGGTGGGGTCGCTTCTATCGAAGTGGGGTTTATAAAATTTTTATTTTTGCAAATCTTGCTCAAAATATGTGGTTATTATTTGTAGTCAGTTTGAATTATTATTTTTTTGGGACAAAAATACTTCATTCATTGATAATAAATGTAGCTAATACATCCAAAAGAAACCAACATAATTATCGATCAAGATCAACCTAAGCTCTAGCCGCACAATAGCACGAAAAGAGCACAACTCGCGTAGGCCCACCACCCTCCGCCTGGCCATCCTAACGTTCATCTACAACAGCACGAGAACACTACCCTTTTAATTCTATCCCTCAAACACATGGCACTCCCCTCGCACAGAGTATAAAGTTGCAGCCGCCGACCCAAACTTGCATTCGATATGATCTGCGTCTTTCTAACCATTTGTCCACGTGAACCACATCCCTGTTTGACGAACCTCTAAAAAATCACAGTATTGGATGACTTCCTGAAAAGCGTCCATTCGTCTCTAGGAATAATATTGCCACCCCTCTTCTCTGCCAAGGATATAATCTCGTTGAAATCTCTTTCACAAACCCATGGTAATGATGCTGCTCCTTCAGTTGTCTTAGTAATAACCAAGATTGATGACTATCCTCCATATTCGGCCATCCGTAAAAACCTGTAAATCTCCAACAATAAAAATCCATGACTTCCACATCTATATGGTGGAGTGAGAAAGAAAGCAAGTTAATATCCATACCTCGGCACCACAGAAGGGTGAGTCCGCCACTACGCACTCTTCCCGTCCCTCGACATGCTACATAAATATCACATTCGAAACCAAGCCTCCATTTATGGTCCTCCACTTCTGTCTCTTTGAGCCTTATCTCAGATAAGAAGAGGAGGTGGGGATTGCAGGATTGTACCAACCTGCGCAGCTGAAGAATTGCCCGTGGACTCCCCAATCCATGGTAGTTCCACCATATCAGATTCATGGCGCCTGGTGGGGCTGCTTGACAGCCATCGCCTAAAACAAAGACTGATCCAAAGTATCTAAATTAGCAATAACTCGCTTTCTAATATGATACTCATCGTCATCCTTAAAAACATCTTTCCTCTTCTCGCCACATATAGCTACACTCCCCTGGGCTCTTTGTATGTCTTCATTATTACCACCTTGTGCCCTCCGCTTCTGGTCATAAAGTGTGCTACCCTCTCGAATCCTAGTCAGAACCTGCAGAGTTTCCACATTCATCCTGTCAAAACTATTACCTCTTCCTCGTTCAGCCCATAAACCTGTAATGTCGTCCCTACGGTCTCGACTTCCTTTTGCCCAGCCGAGGTGTCCATCTCCATATCTTGTCTAAATGTAAGACTTGTACCGCTCTTGCCACTGTAGGATGATCCATGAAACTCTATAAGCTGTTGCTGCCTCGCCATGGTAGGAGTCTGTCCCTGGCGTTCCTCCACATCCTTGTATCCAGGACATATATCCATCTCTTACCTCGCTACTGTGAAAGTCTGCTCCTGCAAAACAAAAAGCCTTCGATGAGGAGGAATATAACGGGTAGGCCCCAATTCAGAGAAGAGAGAACTATAGAAAAGAGTAGCCTGGGGGAGAGTGGCTGGTGCCCTCTTCAAGGCAGCAGGGCATGCGGGCATCGAGGTCCTTCCCTCGGACTGCCCAGCCCCTGAGCTTCCAAAAATTCTAGCATCCCGCTAAAGAATTCCTGACGCTAGGTCTGTGGTCCTGAGTGAGGCTTGAAGTGCCTCAATTGCCATTTGGTCATCTGACATCCTTGGAGCAAGAATGGTTCCAGTTTCCTTGGGCGAGTTTCTATTTCTGTGAACTAGTTGAGCCCTCATGTTGGCGAAAGAGTAGCGGTCCATATTTGGATCAGTCTGATGACATGGGACATAGGTTGGAGCCCTCATCCATTCACTAAAAACCTCATTCGAAAGAAGTCCTAGAACGTCCTCCTCCTCCAAATCACATATTTTCTCAATATGACCTAAGCAGCCACACCTGTAGCAAAAGGAGTTAAGCTCCTCATACTTGAAAGTCACAGTAGCTACCACGTTCCCACCAAACTGGATCTTTTTTTATTTCAGAAGGGTGACCCTAACATCCAATATGACTTGAATCTGCATGAAGTTTCCCACCAGTTCCTTCGTCTTGTCCATAGTCAGGTAAGATCCCAAGACATTGCCAATAGCTTGTGCCGTAGCCTCATTATACCCTTCCATGGGTAAGTCATGTACCCGAACCCAGAACGGCACATGGAAAAGATCGACCACAGACAGTTGCACATTGTCCGTGATCTCCATGAGAAGAAGCACGTTATTGTCGAAAGGCCAAGGTTGATTCTCCATAACCCTATCTTGATCATGTCGATCTTGAAAGATAAATCGAAAGCATTTCTGCCCTATCACCGAGATCGTTAATTTATGGTGAGGGCGCCAGATCTCCTTAATCACCATCTCAAAAGCCTTATTGTTGATAGCCCGTTCCGACCACACCACACCCACCAAGGCTGATGGTACTTTCGCGAGAAGGTCTATAGCTTGTGCAGTCAACGACAAATTTAAGATGTACTCCTTCTCACGTGGCCCCAATGACGAAGCTCTCGTGACCGTAGTCATAGTCCATAACCCACGTAGCAAACTGGGGCATTTTCCACAGAGCCGGACTATATTGTCCCTGCAAAGAAAAACCAAGAAGAAAAAGAACGGATGAGAGCCAAATCCAGAAGAAGACGATGCGAAAGCGATGCGAATGCAAAAATAAAAGTGGAGCAAGAAAACTGTGGTCGTGGTAAGATCGAGAAGCATCGAGGATGATGATTGCAAAGGAGAAGCGGTTGCGAACCCTACAAAAGGTGTATTCTCTATCGTAGAGAGGAAACCCTAGCAGAGGGAATTATTACTATATTCATTTTTTTCTTTTTTTCCTATTTTTTTCCTTTTAGGTTATCTACATTATTTTATTTTATGGATTTTATTCTTTTTATTAGATTTTATTCTTTTTATAGAAATAATTAATATTAAGTCAATTTATTAAATTAAGTCAACTAGATGATGTGTCATGTTCTTGTTGTTGAGATGGATGCCATGTGTCACAAACATTGATGGGAGGGTGTTATTTATTCTATTTTTAAAAGTATAAGAAGATATATGAGTCATTATAGTAAAGGTTGCTAATTGTACTTGTTATGTGAGGAGTTATTTGATCTTTATTCTGATTATATTTTTTCTATCTAAATATTTTGGGTTCTTTCATTTTTGCCTATTGAATATGAAGATTCTTAAAATAAATATTGCACTTAGTTACATGTGGAAATGATTGAATTTTATACCTCCGTCAAGTCATATTATGCCTATATCGTTACGCCAAATGCATGTTGATATGCAAGTTTTATTTTTATTTATGTAATTAATATTACATCCAATATCTTAAAAGTTTCAAGTACTCTATTGAAATATCAAAAGGTATTTAGCTTAGCAGTAGAAGGTGTAAGAAGATTTGACAAATTCAAATCTTAACAAGATATAATTCTTGGCGTAAAAATTTACATTTAAATGGGGGAAAGTACTCTCAAGTCCCTCGTGTTTGGTTAAATATACTTAATACTTTCCCGTGTTTGAAAAAAAAATATGTTGTCGCTCTTGTTTGATTGTATTATACTTTCGGATCTCTGGCTGATGTCATTTTTGATTTTTTTCATTTTTTCATGAAAATGACGAAAATACCCTTAAAAAATAAAAAAGCTCACCTTCGTCCTCGACTTCGCCTTCTCTGACCATCACATGGCGCTTCGTCTTCATCTTTCTTGCCGGAGGACCAAATCTCCACCTCTTACCCTCTCGCTTCTCCTTCTTCTCCTAATTTAAATTAGATTAACTTCTCGACACTGGGACCGCCTCTTTCAGTCGTGCGATTCAGAGGGATTGGAGAAGGAAATATTAGGGTTCTTCCCCAATTCCAGAATTTAGCCGATGCTGGGAAGGTTTTTGGAGATTTAGGGGAGGATTCCTCATCATTGCTTGGGCTGCACTTGGGCCTCGTCATCCCCGTCTCCCCACTGTCGTTGCTCGCCCCATCTCCCTCTTCCTCCTCCACGCTTCTCCGCCCCGTCCTTGATGCCTCGCTCCTTCTCCTCGCCTTCAATTTTGACTCCCTTCCCACTCCTGGTACCTTCTGCTCCAGTCTTGGGTTACTCAAGTAATTCCAACAAAAGGGCTTCGATTATACCCAGAAAAATGTCATTGTCGCAATGGTTAAAAACCTCGTCGTCCCTGTTTCCACTTGCACGATAATAGGGCTTCGATTTCCCCTTCCTGAAACGGATCCGGCGATGGAGAGAGAGGGTGGTGGCCCAGCAGATCTCAAGGGGCAGCGGTGAGTGGGGGCCCAGGAGTGGAGGGATCCACTGTCATCACTAGACTTTAGGGTTTTTTCGCCGGAGATGTGCTTGGAGGGTCAGCGAGAGGAAGAAGATGATCTTTTTGTGTTAGAAGGGCATTTTTGTCATTTTGATGACAAAATAAAAAAAATGACATCAGCCAGGGACCCGAAAATATAATAAAAACAAACCAGAGGAACAACAGGATCATTTTTCAGACACGATAGACTTTTGAAACCATACTCTCTTGAAATCGTTACCAGTTGCAGATCTACCTCCAACCCCGTGAGGCAATTGGACACTTCCCTATCTCGGGTTTTTTTTCTTTATGGTGTTACTATTCACCCTTTTTTGTGAAAAAAGCGTCCGAAATGAAAGTATTGCGGGGACGGTGTCCACGTGGCACGGACGCCGGAAAAAGTCGGATCTTGGACCAAGATCCGACTTTTTTTGTCGGATGACCAAGATCCGACTTTTTTTGTCGGATATCATCCGACTAAAAAAGTCGGATCTTGGTCCAAGATCCGACCGTTTTTCTCGGATGATATATCCGACTAAAAAAGTCGGATCTTGGTCGATAGGCCATATATCCGAAATCTGAATAGGAGATTTCGGATATGACCAAGATCCGACATTTTTTGTCGAATTTACATATTGGTCCAAGATCCGACTTTTTTTGTCGGATCTTGGTCCGGTATAACAAGATCCAACAAAAAAAGTCGGATTTCGGTCCATATAAACACCAAAATCCGACTTTTTCCGTCGCTCAGACTCCCGTCCCCGATATCGCCGCTCCCCGCTCCCGCTCCCGCTCTCCCCGCCCCCGCCCCCGCTCCCGCTCTCCCCGCCCCCCGCCCCCGCCCCCCGCCCCCGCCCCCCGCTCCCCGCCCCCGCCCCCGCTCCCGCCCCGCTCCCGCTCTCCCCGCCCCAGCTCTCCCCGCCCCCGCTCTCCCCGCCCCCGCTCCCCGCCCCCCGCCCCCGCCCCCCGCCCCCGCCCCCGCTCCCGCCCCCCGCCCCCGCTCCCCGCCCCCCGCTCCCCGCCCCCGCCCCCGCCCCCGCCCCCGCTCCCCGCTCCCCGCTCCCCGCCCCCGCTCCCCGCCCCCGCTCCCGCCCCCGCTCCCCGCTCCACGCTCCCCGCTCCCCGCTCCCCGCCCCCGCCCCCGCCCCCCGCCCCCGCTCGCCGGCTCGCCCTCCTCTCGGTCCGGCCCCCGACGTCGTATTAGGTAAATTTTTTTAATTAGTTAATTTTTTAATTAGTTAATTGTGAATGTTAGTTAATTGGTTAATTGTGAATGTTAGTTAATTGGTTAATTGTTGATATTTTTTATTTTTGAGGGATGTTAATTGTTGATGTTGGTTAATTGTAATTTGTAGATAATTGGTTAAAAAAAATTTGGTCCGAATGGTGCGACCAAAATTTTGGTCTGACCGGTCTGGCCAAAAAATTGATCAGACCAAATTGACCGAAAAATGGTCCGACCGGTTTGACCGAAAGATGGTCCGACCGATTTGACCGAAAGCTGGTCCGACCGATTTGACCGAAAGATGGTCCGGCCGGCCAGTTTGACCAAAATAAGGTCCGAGTGGTTTGACCGTTAAACAATGTGACCGTAATATGGTCTGTAATAACGCTATTTTAATTAATTTTTTGATTAATGTTCTAATTGTTCAATGTTTAACATTGTTGGATTTGCTAAGTTTGTTAATATATTGGTATATAATGTTCTAATATGTCTATTGTGTTGTTTAGATATGGATGCACAGCCATACGGGCATCTTCTAGGGAATGGAGGACCCTTAGATACGTCGGTATTAGTGCACCAGGATGTGCACCGTTCTCAGGACGTGTGGAACCGTGAGGTTCGTGAAGGGATTAACGATAATCAGGACACATTGTTGAAGATACACCGACGGAAATGGACGGTGTGTCATGTGCAGAACGAGGCCTTTATAGCCTATATGAAGGAGGCAGGTTTCTGGGATGTTTGGTGTATTGGCTGGGTCGTTCTCGAAACAGCATTTGTTACAGCCTTGGTGGAGCGGTGGCGGCCCGAGACCCATACGTTCCATATGCCTGTGGGTGAGATGACAGTTACTCTTCAGGACATTGCTGTGTTGTTCGGGCTTCCTATCGATGGTCACCCAGTAACAGGGTTGCAGACACCTCCTGATTGGCACGAGTTCTGCGTACGCCTATTTGGCAGTAACCCGGCAGATACCCCTGGAATGGTTTGGAAAAACCAAATTGCCCTTAAATGGTTCGAGGACCATTTTGACTCTGCTACTATCCCAATTGATGCTGGTGATGAGGTCGTAAAACGATATGTTCGAGCGAACATATTGCGACTTATCGGATGCATTCTTTTTCCCGAGTCTAGTGATGCCAGGGTGAACACATACTGGTTGCCACTTCTAGAGAATGTAGAGGCAATTGGTTCTTACAGCTGGGGTAGTGCGTGTTTGTCACACACGTACAGCCATTTATGTAGAGCCACAAGCTCGACACGTTCACTTATTGCTGGGGCGATGACGCTAGTATGTATGTGGGCTTGGGAACGGATCATCCCAAATCGTCCGGTTTTGTTAAATCCGGCAGTGCAACAACCTGGGCAAGCACTGGGCATCAGGTACAAATTATTACTTAATGCGCTGTAGCCGCTGATTAATCTTATAGAATTGACGTGATATTTTTATGTCACTGTGCAGGTGGAGTGGAAAATTTAACAGAGCGGCCAGCAAAAAAATAACAACCGTATCTGTTTACAGACGCAGGTTGGATGAGCTTAGAGAATCAGATGTAAGTAATTTGTTTATTAAATTTTAATGAATAGTTTTGACTTAAATCATACTGTGTTGCATACATATAACCATGACCATTTGGACGAGCTACGACTGTGTGCATTTGTTACAGGTTGTATGGATGCCGTATAACGACGAGATTCTTAGCAATCTCCCGACAATATGCCATCGTGATTGTGGCTTATGGTTGGCACGAGTCCCGTTGATATGCTTTTTGCATGTGGAGTGGCATTATCCTGATCGGGTGTTACGACAGTTCGGATTACTCCAGGGTATTCCGGCTAGCCCTGAGATCGATGAGGCGACACATAGTGCGGTGGATGGTCGGGGTCAGGCTGGCCAAAATTGGAATGCTATTTACGAAGGCCATGTGAAGATCTGGGTGGAATTTCGGACAAGATATGTGTATCACGGAGTACCTACATCGCCGTATATCCATTATCATGATGGATATATGGATTGGTACAGGAAGATTACTCGGCGATTCATCAGCCCTGCTAGCGCAATGTTACACATGAGTGTAAGTAAATTTAGCTATGTTAAATAAAGATGTTGTCTATTTTAATTTTAATAGCGATGTTCCACAATGCTAATGATAATAAAATTTTATTTGTAGGCGGATGTTGTTGAGCATATACGGCACAGGTCTTCAGACATTTCAGAAATTCAGAATTTGTCGCAGGTTGCACTTGGGTTCGCCGGCGAGCAAAGATGGTACCTAGGTCTCCGCGACAGCCAGGCACCTGTGGGACTGGCGGAGCACATGACATACGATCTTCCTCAATCAGAGAGGGTATCTGTCGTGAGACGCAAAACCACCCTTTTCAACAAGCGGCAACCAATACCCCGGCCTGAGCTCGTACCTGGTTATCAAGTGGAGCCCATGGTCTGGGAAGATTATCGGTCGAGATCGCAGATTCCAGCAAACACAGTGACGTCTCTCAGCATGGATACCTCCGCCTCTCATCCATTCTCCCAGCACACAGATTTTGGCACCCCCGGCTCCGCTTCCCAGCCGTCCCACCAGCACTCGAGTTACGGCCTAGCCCACACTGGGGTGCCGCATTCCCAGCTGTTTACTCCCCCTGGGCAGAGGTATTTGTTTATCTTAATGTGTGGTATTAATTATGAATTTTATTACAATATGTTCAATTGTTTTGATTTCATTATTATATAAATTTTTGGGTTTGTTATTAGGAGTGTTCTCATTGGAGACGGTACAACGGCAGCTAGGTCTGTGCAGCCGTTTTCTTACGGACTGGGCCCTTCCGGATCGGGTTTTGGCGTCGCCCCCTCCGCTGCTCATCCATTATTCAGGGAAAATATATTTGGTTGGCCCCAAACTGGGACTCATACGTCCGACACGCAGTCCAGTTTTGGTTTGACCAGGTCTGGTGTACAGACATCCCAACTATTTGAGACACCTACACAGAGGTTGGTTCTCTACAATCCAACTGTGTGTAAATTATGAATTTTATTTAAAAATTTTGAATTGATTGTATGGCTTTATTGTGTTGATAACATAATTTGTTGATTTTGATAAATTTGTATGATATTTTATAATAGGACTTCGCCACGTGATACTACAACTCATGGTAGTGGTGACTCTTCATTTGACGATCCAACCGATTTTGAGGATGAAGAAATACCTCTGGTCCGGCGTCAGCCTAATCGGGGAGCTAGAGAGGCTGGTGTGCGATGTTTTACAGGAGGACACCTGAATGTTCCTGGAAAGGGAAAGGGGAAGGCGAATGCTCACGCAGATAAGCATCAAAAGGAGAAGCCTCAGAAGAAGAAGAAGTAGTTTATGCTTCTGTACTAGACATTCGTTGGATGCTTTTATGACTGTATTAACTTCACTTTTTTTATGATTTGTGTTTTAGTTCTCGAAACTTTTCAAACGTTATACCTTTCTAGATAAGTATGCCGTCAAGATATTAAACTAAGTACGGTATAAGGAAATACGACATGACAAAACTAAGAAGTGCAATACTAAAATAGGATGACAACAATCTGAAATAACAGATAAAAAAAATGTCTTTATGTTTCTCAACACGTTGTCACAATTCTCATCAGAATTCCCGGTAGGGACATATTTGCCACTATTCCTTGAAAACTCGTTTAACATTCTCGTGATCAACACTGAAATGTATTCGATTTTCTTCATACGAGACATAAATCTGTTCAAAAAATACGTAATTAGGTCAATGATTATATTAAAATAATTTACTGACGACGATGTAATGATAATATAAGCTTACATCTTTCACTAGCAACACACATCCATCACAGTAGGTACTCTCAATGTCTTGTAAACTCCCCGTGATTTCGCCAGTAGGATCCTTCATAAATTTATAGATATGAAGTCTTTGATAATTAAAAAATATGATTAAGAAATAAATAATATATTATATTATAATACCTGAAAAACTGCTCGGAAACTATTGCCGTATACATGTTTCTTCTTTTTCACGTACAGAACCATCTGCAAGTCTCTTAGTTAACAATAACATTACTTGCAAATTGTAAAATTTTCATATATGTACAAATGTTACCTGTGGAATTGTGATGCTTTCAGAGATTGTTTTTACATCCTCAATAGATACTCCATCAACGTTAGCTCCATACATCAAACCTAAAAAATTTAAAAATTAGATACTCCATAAATGTAAGTAACAAGTATGTATAAGTATTTTCGTAATACCGTGAGATATAACAAATTCAATAGCTGTTGTCCATGGTTCGTTGTTGAAAATGTCATTGGCTTTGCGGTCTGCTTCAGCTCGTATGGCTTTCCTTCGAAGGGCTGATTTAGCTTCAGCTTCCTTTTTATGCAGCTCTAACCTCTTTTGTTCTTGGAGCCACTCAAAGGCCTCTGAGCCATATAGTGCCTTCAAATCGGCACCACGTCCCTCAGGATATGGTCCTGGAGGATAAGGACGACGACCATCATAGGATGGTGCTGGACGAGTTTGTTCTTGGGAATCTTCATCAGATTCTCCATTTTTCTTGAACACTTTGACCACGTTCTCATCAGTAATGCTAAATAACTTGTTGTTCGGGTATGGGGACGAGTCAACTTTTACCTGTTGAAGAACCAGAAAATCAGTAAACAACTATCTGGGACTATTGAGAAAAAAAGAGGATATGCTCACATTTTTAAGATACAACACACATCCAGCTTCAACAAGACCGGTAGAGTCAATTATGGTACCAGTAATACTGCCTGTAGAATCCTGTAATATATTAAAAGTTTAAAAATTTTCTCACATAACATAAATATGTAAGAATAAATAAAATTCTTTTAATTGTACCTTTAATGTCGCAAGTGCGCCAATTCCGACACGCTGAAAACGGGTCACCTCTACAACCATCTACAAGCAAATACAAAATACTTGTTATAAAATTGACTATGATGCTAACTCAAATTAAAGGATAATGTAAAATTTCTTACCGACATAACTGTAGTACCACTATAGGTATTTTTGAAGCTCTGAATACTTGTCCCTTTAAAACAGGTTCCTATCATCATCCCTGTAAAATAAATTAAAATTTAATAAAAATATTATGTGATCCAATATAGAAATACGGAATACCTTCAACTGTCAGAAAGTCCATGGCTCTATTCCACGGTTATGGATCTCGCTTGACAAGCTTGTAATAACAGTTGCTTTTGGTAGGTTTCTGAGGAGGGACTTCTGATCTATCGTTGGATGGCCTCTGTAATCGTTTGAAAATATACCCAAACTTAGAACCACATAGAGCATTCCAATCAATTTGAGGATGCTCCGGCTCTTCGTCATCATGTGCGATTGGCTCTTTGCCACTTCTCCTCATTGGCACACCTGAACAATTATGACAATAAATATATACATAAAATGTGTAATGCGTCATTATTCTGCTAAGATAGAGTAACTTAAACTTCAGACTGTTACAAAGAAACTCAACACAACCCACATAGAGTTTCACAAAATATTACAAAGTACAATCCTTTCAGTTCAAAATTAATTACAATTCAACGTCCACGACGGCGTCTACTCGTACTTGCCCCTACGGATACAGCTGCCGCTTTAGCTGCTTTTGCCGCTCTTGCCGCCGCAACTGCTCTTATATTAGTACAATTGGCTTTTGTGTGACCCCTTGTTTTACAGAGCGTAAAGCGGACGAAAGGCACTGTATCCATTTCATTATGTATGCGCTTCCGTGGCTGTCCTCTACCCCTCGCTAATCTTTCATCTGGATGGAGCCTTACAACCGTAGGATCTTCAGGATACGGCCAATATTTAGGATTGCCCAGAGGAACAAACTTCAGTTGGTAGCAAGCTTGTGTGGTTTCCAGGCGATAATACTTATCCACAAATATCTTGTAATCGATGCCAAGTTCAGTACAACACGCCATCACATGTGAGCACGGATAGTGGTAAGCCTGGAATTTGCCGCAGCCACAAAATCCTGTGGAAAGATTAACTGAATGCTTTCTGTCCCCCTTTTGTCTTCTCATATCGTACCCAGTGCGAACTTCGTACGATCCATCTGTACTGTCAGAAACTCGCACTCTATGTCCATTGGCCTTTCCCTCCCACCGCTCCAACCTGTTTAGGAGCCTCTGTGACATCAATATTTTGCCAGTACAGCTCTCTTTCATACACTTAGTTGATGTCTCTTCAAAATATTCGGTTAGCTTGTTAAATGTCTCTGCCACCAAGGCCGTCACCGGTAAACGACGAACTTTTTTGAAGATCATATTTACGCACTCGGCAAAATTCGTCGTCATGTTACCATATCGGCGTCCGCCATCCCACGCTAAGCTCCACTTGGGCAATTCCTGTTCATACATCCAGTTGAAGACCTCCTGGTCGACATTCCATATTTCTCGCATGTTAGCTTCCAACTTCCACAGTTGAGCTTGCATTCCTACAACCAACATAGTAAAAATATTAAATGTGGAGTAACAACTTGTAAAATAGTTTTAGACTACAAAACATTTGTGCATGTCACCTGCAATCTTCATGACATTCCTCATGGCGTCGTTTTTGAAGTGTTTGTTAAGATTGCTTGCTACGTGTCGAAGACAATATCGATGGGCGGTATCACTGTCTTCTCCCCAACCATACTCCGTATTCATTGCCTTTAATATGCCAGCATGTCGATCAGAAATAACACATATTCCATGTCGGCCAGGCGTGACGTGCTTCCGGACTTGTTTCATGAACCACGGCCAACTATCCGTGTTCTCACCCTCTACCAGAGCAAATGCTATTGGAATTATAGCATTATTACCATCAATTGCAGTGGCGATCAGGAGGACATGCTTGTATTTTCCATACAAGAACGTTCCATCAATCTCCAAGACAGGCATGCAATGTTTGAAAGCTTCAATGCAAGGCTTGAAGCTCCAAAAAACTCGCTTAAAGATCTTTGTTCCAGGAATTAGTGCTTCCACGTAACCAGGGAGGGTGTCATAATATTCCCATTCAACAATAGTTCCAGGATTATTTGCCTTGCATGCTGCAAACCATTGCGGAAGGCGATTGTAAGATTCTTGCCAATCCCCCCATAAATCTTGAAACGCCTTCTCTTTTGCCCACCAAGTCTTCGTATACGAGGGTCTAAACTTCATATGGTCGTGGATCTCTGACCTTAAAGTGGCCACACGAATTTCTGGTTGCTCCTCTACTCGTTTCTTAATAATTTGTGCAATGAAAGCAGAAGTGAGTTGTTTATGATCCTGCGACTTTCGTAGGCGACCACAGGTATGTGGGTAGGTGTGTTTCACGATTTTCCATGGACTGAAAAGTGTGCCCCTTCTTTCCTGTGAGACACGGATCTCCCATTTGCAATCATCAGTCTCCCATTTTTTACACTTCACAGAAAAAGTTTCTGGCCTTGTTTCTTTTCGGACAAACTCACGCCCATCGTTCATTACGAACGCCTCGATCTCCCTCTTTGCATCAAATTTGCTCTTCCAAATCGTACCCTCTTTCAACAAACCAGAACAACTTCCATCTATTGCTCGGTCGCAATCCCATTCTTCACCATAAACAGTCATCGATGATTGTTCACCGGGATCAGTTAGAGCGAGTTCACCGTATTGTTGTTCTCGGTATTGTTGTTCCTCTTCTTCTACTACTTCTTCTTCATCTTCGTCTTCTTCTGCTTCATTTTCGTCTTCTTCTGCTTCGTCTTCGTCTTCTACTTCTTCTGCTTCGTCTTCATGATCAAAATTGTATGTGGCATATGGACCCGTCTCTCTAGGATCATTTTCAAAACAATCAAATATTGGTTCATGAGCAACATCCATCCCCGTTGACGTACCAGCTTCAACGACAAACGGGTTGTAATTATTAACCCTCTTTTCCACAATGATTGTAAGCTTAATCTCCTTTACCATTGGTCCAAAGAAGTTAATCATGGTCTCCAGCATTATCCTAACATCTTCATCGTCGTTAATAAACATTGGACCAAATTGTCCTCTTCCAAATGGACATCTAAATATCAATGGCCCAAATTCTTCATTTGGACCTATTGGGATCTTTTCGTTAACGTTTTTCCGCAAGATATTGTATCTAACAAATGCTGCATGAAACTTCAACTTCTCTTTCCTACCACCTTGGTAATCAAAACCGGTTTCATTGTTGTTGAAAATTACTCCATCGTATTTCAACTTTATTCTTATAACCCGGTTAGCCATTATGAATACTACAACAAAAGAAAACAGTATGCAATTCTATATTAGCAACACAAAACATAATTTATATTAACGAAAATATCATATAAACATACATTCTTCTCCATCAATTTTTTGGTCCGAGACCACCTTAAGAACCAGATGAAATTTAATCGGACTGGCAGGGTGGTCACTTTTTGTACTCGACCATCCGGAATTTACCAAGAAAAAATTCACAATCTGACCGGTCTGACCGACCCGACCGGTCCGACCGGTCCGACCGACCCGACCGACCCGACCGGTCCGACTCATTAAACCGGTCTGGCCATTGGGGTTGGTCAGTTTATAAAATTCGCACACCCACAAAATTTTAAACAATCAGATATCACACTCAAAAAATATAAGGAATTAATAATTTCAAAAGCTAACATATACTAATTATTTTTAATTAATGAACAAACTCTACATATATACACCCACAAAATTTTAAACAATCAGATATCACACTCAAAAAATAGAAACAATTAATAATTTCACAGCTAAAATATACTAATTATTTTTAATTAATGAACAAACTCTACATATATACCAAAATATTAAAGTAAATTAATGTACCTGGTTTTGGGCAGGGTCTTCTATGGTGGTACGCAGGACGTCTTCGTATGGATGACAAAAGGCTTCTGCGAGGTATCCATTATATAGGCGATATGACGACCAAGATCCGACCAAAAAAGTCGGATCTTGGACCAATATGATAAATTCGACAAAAAATGTCGGATCTTGGTCATATCCGAAATCTCCTTTTCAGATTTCGGATATGGCCTATCGACCAAGATCCGACTAAAAAAGTCGGATCTTGGACCAAGATCCGACTTTTTCCGGCGTCCGTGCCACGTGGACACCGTCCCCGCAATACTTTCATTTCGGACGCTTTTTTCACAAAAAAGGGTGAATAGTAACACCATAAAGAAAAAAAACCCCTATCTCCTTACCAGCAATAACTTTTTTATAATCTAAGATATTTAAAGTTTAATAATGCAAGATATTATTTAGAGATGACTCTCTATTCTAGTAGTAAGTAGAATAAAATTAGAAATCACTAAAGAAAATCAAATAAATTTTTTTTCGAGAAAAGCTTAAAATTGGAAAATAATGGAATAAATTTCTAGCTTGGGTCAGGATTCACAGGTTGAAGTTTTTTTTTCCTCGAGAAACTAACAATTTCATTCATAAATGAGATTCAACATCTACAACAATTAATCTATAGTTTAAACTCCATTCAAATACTTTATACAAACGATATACACACATTTTTAATCGGCTAGAAGTTCGAGAGAGTAGTGTCACGGACTAGCCTTTGGGTCTACTGAAAATTTTGCTCGTGAAAGTAGGAAAAGGGGATGTATGTGAGCCCAGGCGAAATCAGAAGTGGACCTTGTTTTACTGATCCAGTGGGCCTGTAACTGAAAGCCTGTGAATTGTGTATTTCTAATTAGAATTTAGATTTTTAAAAATAATTTGGTGTCTGCATATCAACCAGATCGTCTTAGGTAGATTTGAATCAAGTAAAATTTTGAATAATGTCAAAGTCTGCAAAATATTTAACCTTACTTGTTTAAGAAATTTTGTGCCAATCAATATTAGCTTTTTTATACCTCCACGTGGATGCACATCATCACGACCGACTTATTTATACTGAGTTGGTAGGACTTTTGAGAGGTGATAAACCTCTTCCAACCAGTGAAATAAGATTAACGGGATGCATCTCGTCATAGTATTTAAAGGACAATATAAATTTATGCAAAAATATTTTATAGGACCAAAACCAAAAGCTGTTTTCTCCCTTTCCTACTATCCATCGCGTTTCCTTTAAGTTTTTGCCATGCCTTTATATTTGGATGGACTACTTTTTAGGGCATAAAATGGTTGATAAAATGTTAAAGTTGCTTATTGCTTTCTGTTAGAGAAATTTTTTTTTTGCTTTTACATCAACTTCAATGGGCAAATGTTTTTTTTTTCTATGACCCTATTTATGTGTACCAAAAGCTAAATGATAAGTGATTTTAAGTGATAAATAATTTAAATATTTTAAAAGATATTTTAGGTTCGAATTTCTCAAGTAAAAAAATAATTTTGAAAAAATTCACTCCTTAAATATGGTAAGTCCCCTTTGATATACCAGAAATGTAGGGGGAAAAACTATCATCACCATTTATTTGGCTATGTTAGTTGGAATCCCACGTTATGTTGTTGTTGCTAGACTTGCAAAAATTAATTAATTTGATTTCGTTTAAAGATCTACAACTCTGTTTAAAATTTCACCCATCCTTTCATTAAACCATCTAGTTGGATACAAAAATAGAGAGGTGTACAAATTAGCAACAAAAAAAAATACCGGGAGTAACCAATCCCAAGTGGCTGATATTTGAAATAAAGTTGCAAAATTGGCGCAAAAAGAAGTAAAGTTTCAAAGAAGTCAAAAGCTAGGACTTAGTATTGTCCTCTCGGAGAAATAAATAAATAAACCTCAGGAAGGTGGTTAAGTTGTGTGTAAAAATAAATAATTTTCTTTCGAACATAAAAATGCAACTCAAAAGTTTATTCATGTAATTAAGGATAATTAACTCTCGGATTGAAGTCTTGCAAATATAAAAAAAATTATTAAAAAAGTGAATCTTAAAATAGGACCGAATAGTAGTTAGCAGCAAATTAAAGAAAAGCTAATGCATGTTGATTTTTTTGTTGCAGTAGTGGTACCCCATTCTTACAAAAGAATGGCCAAAAGGGAAAAGTTGCTTATTAGATATCGTGGGGATCCAGTTAAAGAAACACAGAGCTATCGTGGTGATCCAACAAGAGGATGAGATTTGCCTTGGCAATGCGTATCTTTTTCTTGGCTCTGAATCTCTTTACCACCTTAACAGATGTGGTGAACCATCTGTTTGTTTCTTCTTTGCATAAAGAGATGATAATGGCAGGACCCGAGCAAAATTTATCCTCTTTAAAAATAATGATTCGGATAGAATTTATGTCCTAAAATATTAGACAAGATGAATATTGGTTGGCGGTTCCCTACTAAATTAAGCTTTCTATGATAAGTATTTACAAATCGATCTTTGAAGCTGATTATAACATCACCATTTAATTGCTCATGAAGATGGATATCGTCTTTGATTGAGTCATAAATAAAGGGAGCCTCTAAGGCATATGCTGAAGCGATATTGATTAAGATTTAAAAAAAAATTTCAAAAGTTTCATGGGACAACATGAAATTAGACTTTTCAAATTGCTATAGAAGCAGTTTCTTAAGAAAATGAATTCAAAAATATTTCAGTTGCTAAAACCGAGAAGCAGTTTTAGTACGAATGCAATATTTTGCGAAGCATTTTACGAAATTACATCATGCAAATATCATGAATTTATCCACTTCTCTGTCCAAAATGGACAGAGTGACAACCTTCAATGATCATCATGAAAAAATAGTGATGATCATGAAATTCGGGTTTGGATTCGGTCCGGATGGGCTATTCCAGACCATCCGGACCAAAGGAAAAGGCACCGACGCAATTTGGTGGATCGAAGTCCATGTAGATCGAGACATCATCGGCGGTGCAGCTTGAGGTCTAAGAACTTGGTTAAACGCTATCGTTGCAGACCAAGGCATCAACGTCGGTGCCGCTTGGTGATTCGTTAATCTCTTTAATCACTTTATATTTCAGGTTTAGTAAGATTACAACATGAGAATATGAGATTACCAAAAAACTTTGTCCTATATTATGACAAGCAAGCAGAAATCCTACTCAATTAATAATATAAGCCAGGTGGAATTTATGCATTGCTTGGTCGATGAATACGCGACCTTCAAAGCCACGTTTCCTCTTCTCTCTCTCAAAATTCCAATATTTCATCTTTTTTTTACAATAATATTTCATCTTGAGCTCCTTTTAGTGTTGATTAATGATACGAACCCGTTGTTGCCAATGCACCTAATATCACACCTTTTCCATCACGACGACTGGTATTGTGATAGGTCTCGTGCCACTGCAACCCACTAAAAGTCAGCGAGTGACACGTTCAGGTCCACTCGTGAAAGCGAAAATGGCTTGCGGCTGATACTTGCATTGTTTTAAAAAAACGCGGTGTGTGGTCGGACCAGTTGTACACCACTTGATATTATTGTGGCCATTTAATTTTTTTGGTAGTTCAACTAATCGAATCGACTAATTTAGTGAGTTAACAGGTCAAGATCTAAATAACTCAAATAATTTTTAGAGTTTTGTGTGATTTAATAATGCTTAGATAAATGATAAATTTGACAAAAAGTTAATATAATATTTATAATTATTTGACATTTTGATACTAAATATAATTAATAATGATTTTTTAAAAATATCTGGTTCAATTAAAGATAAAACTAAAGGTTCAATTGATTCAACCATTTGTATTTTGATGGGCAGAATGAACGGTGAGTTGACTTTTTTGCACAAGTATTACCGCCTTTCTCCATCCTTGTTAAATTGCAATATTAAAAAAAGGGTGAGAGTCTCCTTGTGGCCCGTGCTTGCCTCCTTTATAAAAGCACCATAGCCACATGATTTCTCCATCCTTCAAAATCAATTTTGTGTGTCTCCTCTTCTCTTCTCTTCTCTTCTCAAAGGAAATTTTCAGTGGTAGCTCCATGACTGGCTTCTATAGACATGTGGTGCTCTTCCTTGGCTTTTCCTTTGTGCTCTTTTCTCTTGCAGCTCCAACAACTAGTGAGTTCTAAACTTTCTTCAATGGCCGCTTCTTCTAGAGGAGGTTTACTCTCTCTCTTTTTTTACTAATTAATTTTTACTGCACAGGAAGCCTCAAATCCACTTATGAAAAAACATACTTCTTGGTTGGACAAGATTTCCAGCCTCAGGTTTCTCACTCTCCCTCTGAAGACAATCAATTTTTGATGAGAAAAAAAGGAAATTAACTAGGAACAGATATCTCTCTTTTTTTCTTCATCTTGACCTTCAAAAAATTATGTGTTCCCTTTGTTAAAGTTTTCTTTTTAAATATTATATTCCATAACTATTACTAAAACAGATACGTTATATTCGAAATTGTAATATGTTGGGTGCGGAATGAACCAACTCTTATCGGTTCTCTCTGTTGTGTTTATTTACATTATTAAATTACATGTTGTCATATAGTCTATTTCGTCAATTAATTACTTAGTTTGTTATCACATTGGAAAGAGTAGGTCTTGAAGGTTGATTGAACTAGTATAAATAAGTGAATCTTGTTGGATACCAATAAAGCTCATTTGAATTTCCATCTATTATGGAGGAAAACTAATAGAAGTTTATTAGTTCAAATTTAATAAATATAAATAGTGAAGAGAGGGAAGAGTCGGGGT
The DNA here is from genome assembly GCA_963995505.1 of Hypericum androsaemum. NCBI lineage: Eukaryota > Viridiplantae > Streptophyta > Magnoliopsida > Malpighiales > Hypericaceae > Hypericum > Hypericum androsaemum. Next base: position 8,372,174 of record OZ023198.1, read on the forward strand.
CGGATAAGAACCTAACCCGTCTCTCAAAAAATAGTCAAAAATTTGAAATTAGAAGGCTCTCTTCGTGAGTTACCGCCTTCGGGAACAACAGCACTGAGAAGTGTTGGTATTACAACCTTTCGGAGCAACGACTCTCTTCAAATGGATCACTGCAACTTTCGTTGCACCTCCTGAGTATCTATAAATATTCAGGGGATGGGAGAGTTCGAGACACATATTTTCTACCGATAGATTTCTTTCTAAAATTTTTTTCTTCTTTTTCCGAGTTCATAACTTGCGAGTTCTAACTTCAAGAAATTTGTGAGAGAGTAATTCTGAATTTCTGAGTACATAGGCTTTGTATCATGAAAAATTAATTTCTTAAGAACCATTTACACCATAGTGAGAGGAATCAATGCTTCTAAAGAAAAACATCATTGTTCGGTGTGTCTAGTCTGTACTTTCTTTATACTCTATTACCCACATATTATATACAACACTCTCTTGGTTAATCTGGTTAGTTAGATAATAGTTGATTCAAATACCGCCAGATTAATAGAGTTACTAGATTCAAATTTTACGAATAAAAAATAGTATTAGTCTAAATATCATATATTAAAAAAATTGTATCTTATTTTGCAGGACGCAATTCAGTTTAATGATGGTGCTGAGGTGAGTGATACAAAAGAAGGGCATATAAGAGGGAGAATGGCTACTGATACCGTAGATGATTATCCAGGAACTGGTGCAAATAACAATCATGACCCACAAACTCCAGGATATTAGTATAAATTAAGAACAGTCGTATTTCTCTTTTATGTTGGTCCTTTCCCTTATGTATAGCTAGAATATAAAGAATATGTATCAAAAGGAGGAGATTAATAAGGTCTCACTTTGTCTTATCATTTATATGCGAGTCATATTTCTTAATTAACAATCCTCTTTCGAGCTACCAATCAGATAGACTAGTGAGAGGTTTTATTTGTTGGAATGATTTTGTTACTTTTCAAATGTTCTCTTTGTTCAAGCTTTAATTATTCGATATATTAAATATCTAATTACCATATATTTTTTTTAAAGATAAAATTTTACACCATGCGATGACTTGAACTTTGGACCTCTTTAAAATTTACAACGCTTTGTGCTGCTAGGCTACATGCCGTTTGACATCTGATTACCATATATTATTATTATGCAATCTAAAAAAAATATTTTGAGCTGATGTGACTAATTAAATTGAGAAGTTAACTTTCAGAGAAAAAATGTAGATTCAGAGAGAAAGGTGTTCCACTTACTCTGTTTGAGGTTACCTTCTCGGTGTGATATGGTGGTTTGATCAATTTTTTCTATGGGCTGAAAATTTTAGAGATTTTTGGTTTTTAATTTATGTTTATTTGACATGCACCATGATGATGTATGCGGTAGCTATTAATCCAAAGTAAATTATGCAATGCCAATCACAAGTTCTTGAGAGTTCTATAAATGGCATCTGTTTTATGAAAAATATTTTTTTTTAATTAAAAAAATACGCATAGGCTCCCGAAGTTTGAGGTTAATGATACGTCGTAGGTCAACAGTTTTGAAAATTGTAAATTGACACTCGAATCCATAAGTTTTGAAATGCGCTAAAAAGTTGAGAACTTCTGTTAGGTTTCGCTGGACCTGACCACGGTTCGAATTTGGACGAATTCGAATCGAATTTATTCGAATTCGAATTTATCAAAACATTAAACCATATTCAATTCTTCAAAAGACGAATCGAATACGAATTATGAATTTTCGAATTAGAATCGAATTATAATCGAATTCAAATTATAATCAAATTCGAATTATAATCGAATTCGAATTAATTCTATAATTTTAATACTTAATTAAAAAATTCTAAAACCTCTAATTTTTTTGGATATTTTGAATATTTTTGTAATATTTTCGAAAATGTTTAAAAACTTTTGATATTTTTTGAAAAATTCAAAAAATTTGATTTTTGCTTCAAATATTAAAAAAAATTAGGAATCAGTGTTTAACATTTTTTGAGAAAAAGAAATAAAGTAAAGATTGGGCTTGCACTTAATGTATCAAATTAAGTTGTCTACGTATCCTTAGCTCCGAAGGAATCAAAGCCCACGTAGTTCTCTTACCTTTATGGAGCTAACTCACCTAGTCGAATGTGTTTGTGCTTTCACCGGTTGTGGCATCATCGAGGTCGTATAGTTGGTCGGGATTTTCCCGGACCAATTCTTGTTGTCGTCTTTCCGCCTTGGTCCAATCGGCGACCAATGCTTGTGCCTCCAAAGATTGCGGTGTCATTGAGTACCGGTGTTCATCCAAAATATTACCTCCTGCACTAAATGCTTGTTCCATGGCAACCGTCAAAATCGGACAAGCAAGCAATTCTTTTGCAATAATTGACATAACCGAAAATTGTTCTACATGGTTGTTCCACCATTCTAATAAAGCAAAACTAGAAGATTTGACAAATGGAATATCAAATTGTGTGTTAAGATATAAATCAAATTATGAATTGGTTAAACTTATTCCTCGGGGTCTTTTTTATTTTTTCATTAACAATCTTTCCGTAAAACTTAATTTTTCACCTTGTGAGGGAGAAGGAGTTGGTTCATTAGATGTAGAAACATTATTCCTAATACTATCACTCATTAAATCCAAAATATCTTTTTTTACATTGTTTGTAACTATTACAACATGATCTTCTAGATTTGTAACTTGCAAAAAAATTTCCAAATTTGTGTAATACGCATATAATAAATTTTGTAAACTATCAATTTTAATGTTCGGCATAAAAACGGTTGCAATTAAATTAAGTTGGAGAATCTCCTTGAAATACTTTAACCATTTGTTAGCCATTTCCGAAACGCATGATGACAATGCAAAATCTTCATAAGCGCTACATATTGCCTTCGATATATTACAACATTCCAAAAATAGTAAATGAGATGTAGGATAATAAACACCCGATAAAAGATGTGTAGCATAATTAAAATATTCTAAAAGCTCATTTAGTTTTTCTACAAGGTCCCAATGGTGAGGTTGTAACATAATATTATTAGTTTGATCATTAGATGCAAAAAAATTACATAGAAGTTCTTTGTATGGAAGAGCTTCTTTTAACAATTCATAAGTCGAATTCCAACGATGTTGAACATCTTGTGGAAAACGTTTTGGTTTCATGTTGTTTAATTGCAAAATTTTTTCCAATCTTTTAGCAATTTTGGGCGAGCCCATAATAAATTAAGTACTTGTTTAATTGGTCCTAATGTAGAGTCTAAAGCTTTAATTCCATCTTGGGTACAAATATTAAATATATGACATGCACATCTAATATGAAAAAAAATTTCTCCGAATCGTGTACAAAGAATTTCTAAATCTTTAACCATAACATTATTAGAACTTGCATTATCTAGAGAAATTGAAAATATTTTTTGAACTAGATTATATTCTTGTAAAATAGTATGCAATATTTTATAACAATTATTCCCACTATGACTATCATCAAAAACTCTATATGCAATTTTTTTTTTGTATATTCTATTTATTATCAATCCAATGACATGTAACACTAAAATATGAATGTGTTTGCCAATGATCACTCCATATATCACAACATATAGAAACTCGACCATCAAAATCAAAGAAAAAAGTTTGTAATTTTTCTTTATTTTTCTTGTATAAATCTTTTACATATCGTGTTAATGTACTTCGTGGAACTTTTTTTGCATTAGGATTTAAAGCATTTTGACAATAAGTTGTAAAATTAAGTTTTTCACCAAAACTAAAAGATAAATGTTCGGTAGCAACTAATTTAGCTAATTTCTCTCTATTATTTTGATCGGTGTAATGAAATAAAATATTAGGTGTAGTAGATAATTGAGTTTGTGATTTTTCAAAACCAACTTCGTGTGGATGTTTAGTATTCAAATGAATAGTATAAGTACCATATCCATTCCCGGTTTTGAATTCATATTATTTACCAAAATAATTACATGTAATTTTGAAGATACATTTTTCTCCGGTAGAAATTTTTGTAAAATGCTTAGTAAAAAGTAATGAAGGTGGTCTTTTTACCTTTTGTGGATTGTTGAATATTGAATCAACACTTTCCCGTTGAGCTTCATCATGGACGTTCATCATTTCTTCCGGAATAGGATAAGTAGAAATCGGTAGAAAATCCGATTCAATAGAATCGTGATGTTCCACACTTTTTTCCTTACCCTTATTTTCTCTACTTGATGACATAATTATATAGTAATATGAGTAATTATATGAGAAATATGACTAATATAAAGGAAAAAGTAAAAGAAAAACCTACGTCCCCTCTGGGGTTTCTTCCTCTGTTGAGGCGGCGTCCCTTCTCTAGGGTTTCTCTCCCCAACCGACTCCCCCGCTCCCAGACTTCCTAAACCGGTTTGGGTCCCCCTTGCTCTCCAGGCGCCCTCCACCAGGTTGTGTCTCTCCTTGTTTCACTCGGCTTTCCTTTTTTCTTTTTCGTTTTTCCCTCTCCTTTCCTCGATGCGCCTTGTAAGGTGGGGATCTGTCTCTTGAGTTTGTTTTGTGTTTCTTGTGTATTCATCTTCAGGAGACTTCATGGCGTCTTCTTCTTCTGTTAAACCTACTTACGAAAGGAGGTCCCTGGCGGAAGATGAAGAGGAAGTGGTGGATCTGATGGGGGATCTGCTAATTGGAGTACCGGGTGAAGAAGAGCCTACGCTTGTGGGATCGGTGTGGACTGAGAAAGTGATTAACCCGACGGCCTTCATGACTATGATGCGAAATCTCTGGAAACCGAGAAGAGGAGTTGAGATAACATAGATAGCTATCAATCGTTTTGTCTTCAAGTTTGGTGACAAGAAAGATTTGGAGAGGGTTATGGTCGATCAGCCATGGCACTTTGACAAACAGGTCCTGATTCTGGCTAAACTAGATGCAGAAATACAACCGATGGCGGTGGAACTCTATAAGGTACCTTTCTGGGTACAGATTCATGATGTTCCAATGGGAGGCTACAATGAGGCCTTCGCCCGCACGGTGGGTAACATGCTTGGGTCTTTTATGGAGATGGACAGATCTATGGAGGCTAGGGGCAAGTATTTACGGGTGAGAGTCAACATTAATGCCCGAAACTCCCTACCCCGAAGGAAAAAATTCAGAGTGGATGGAAACCAGGTTGTAACTGTGTACTTCAGATATGAAAGGCTGCCATCCTTCTGCACCCGATGCGGCTGCCTTGGACATATGGAGCGTGAATGCGATTCGGAAGAGGATGACGCTGTGGCACCGACAGTTACACAAACCTATGGAGAATGGATGCGGGCTTCTCCTCGTAAGCCTAAGAGATTGGTGGACGCGGGGTGGGCTCGCACTTCATCACTTAATCGCTGGGGGGGCAATACCGATAGCCCCCGCCGGGGAATTAATTATGAGACCACCCCCAAAACAACAGCTGCAGAGGACTTGATTGAAGATGTGCAACGATCCCTGTCCTCCATCTCCTTGCCGGTCAGCACTAATAAAGGGGGCGAAGGAAACAGTCAGAAAACTGATCAAGACAGACATGCTACAAAGCCTACTAGTGCAAAGGTTGTTAGAGAAGACGTGCTTGAGACTAAGAACAATGCTCAGAGACCCAAAACAGAAAGTACGTCGATATATATCCCTCCCTCTAAGAGGGGACAAAAGCCAGAAGCTGCAACCAAAATGAACGAGGGGATTCAAGGCAAACCTGCAGATTTGGGAAGTGAGGAGATAGGTAGAATCTCTAAGGTTGATCTAACAGGTAGCCAAGGGGCTGCCAACATAGTTAAAGAGACTAATGTGGAGACAACTTGGAAGAGACTGGTTAGGCAGAAGGAAAACAATAATGTGAAGGAGGTGGGCCCTCACAGTGGAGAGAAGAGGAAAGACAGTGAAATGGATATCGAGAAGGAGAAAGTCTTGAAAAGGAGAGTTACAGAAAGTGAAGAAACGAGAATGATCATTGATGAGGCGGAGGTCGCGGAGCGGCCCCGCCAGGATCAATGAATCACTTAAGCTGGAACTGCCGTGGGTTGGGGAATCCGCGTGCAGTTCATCAACTTCGCAGGACTATCAAGTCCTGTAATCCCCAGTTTGTGTTTCTGTCTGAGACTAAATTAAAGGATGTGGAGGCTGAGAATCTTAAGTGGAAGTTGGGTTTTGAGTGCGGTTTAGTGGTTTCCTGTACTGGCATGGGTAGAGCGCGTAGTGGCGGACTCATGCTAATTTGGAGGAGGCCGCTTATTGTGGAGTTACTGTCTTTTTCTTTACATCATATTGACGTGGTGATCAAAGGTGACCATCCATGGAGATTTACAGGTTTCTATGGGTGGCCGGAAGGAAATGCTAAGTATTTGTCATGGATCCTTCTTAGGGAGTTGAAGGAAAAGTCACAGCTGCCGTGGTTGTGTTCGGGTGACTTCAACGAGATTCTCTCTATGGAGGAAAAAAGAGGAGGAAGGGTTATTTCTGCAAATAGGATGAACGACTTTAGGGCAGCTATTGACTGGTGTGGCTTTAGAGAGATTTGCCAAACGGGTCTCAAATTTACGTGGATTAATGGTCAAGAAGGTGACAGCTTTGTGGAGTGTATGCTTGACAGATGCCTTGCTACAGAGAGCTGGTTTGAACTCTTTCCAGCCTCAAAGGCGGAAGCCTGGCCGCGCTACGAATCAGATCATTCTCCGATTATCTGCAGGATTCAGAAGATGGAAAGAGGCACCCAAGAGAAGAGATTTCGCTTCGAAACTATGTGGATGAGGCATGAGGACTTGAGGAATCAGATTCAACAATCCCGGGGGAGCGGGGAAAACAGGGATAACATCACTTCAAGGCTGCAAGTGTGCGCGGATGTGTTAGGACAATGGAACAAGAGCGTTTTTGGAAATGTCAAAAGGCGCACCCGTCTTGTGGAAAAGAAGGTGGCCGAGCTTCAAGCGGTTCATCTCACTAATGTTGTTAAGGAACGACTTAAGGAGTGTTTAGCAGAAAGAGATGAGCTACTTATCAGAGAAGAACTGATGTGGGCTCAACGATCTAGGATTGATTGGCTTAGGGAGGGTGACAGAAATACTAAGTTCTTCCACCAGAGGGCGAAAGTCAGGCATCAAAGGAATTGGATATCGGAGATTCAAGCCCCGGATGGAACACTTGTGCAAGAGCAGCATCAGGTAGCGGAGGTGTTTCATACTTTTTATAACTCACTTTTTAAGTCTAATGGCTGCAGGCACCCCCAAGCAATAACAGACTTAGTGGAGCAGAAAATGACAGACGAGATGAATGCCAATCTGAACCGCCCCTATTCTAGAGCTGAAGTAAAAGAGGCACTTGACCAAATGCACCCTACGAAATCCCCAGGCCCGGATGGCATGCCCCCTATATTCTACCAAAAGTACTGGGACATCGTTGGCCCGGAGGTCTTAAACACGGTGCTAGCTGTGCTGAATAATGAAAGGGATCCTGCCCCTTTAAACGACACCATCATTGCTCTCATTCCAAAGACGAAGAAGCCTGTGCTATGTAGTGAATTTAGGCCTATAAGCCTCTGTAATGTGGTTATGAAGATCATAACGAAGGCAATTGCGAACAGGTTAAAACATTTCTTGCCTAATATTGTTCACGTTAATCAGGGTGCTTTTGTCCCAGGTAGGCTAATTACGGATGTAGCGCTACTTGGCTTTGAGGCTTTTCACTACCTTAAGAAGCACAAAAGGGGTAAGAAAGGCTCTTGTGCTCTGAAACTTGACATGATGAAGGCCTATGATCGGGTTGAATGGGATTTTGTAGAACTCATGATGAGTTCTTTGGGTTTTTCGGATAAGTTTACTAACCTCATTATGAGATGCGTTAGAACTGTTAGATACACTATTCAAGTCAATGGTACTATTGGAGAATACTTCTACCCGAGTAGAGGCCTCCGACAGGGTGATCCTTTATCCCCATACCTGTTCCTTCTTTGCGCTGAGGGCCTGGCAGTATTGATTGATCATGCCAACCGCATTAATCTCCTTCATGGGATCCGGGTTGCAAGGTACGCACCTCCACTCACACACTTATTTTTTGCTGACGATTCGCTGATCTTTACCAGGGCCTGCGAGCGGGAGTTAAACTGTATTCTCCAACTCCTTGACATCTACTCTCAAGCTTCTGGTCAGCGGGTGAATCTTCAGAAAAGTGCTATCACTTTTAGCGCTAACATAGAAGAGGAGGAGGCCGAGAGACTTCGTCACCTTTTAGGAGTCCGCTTTGGAGGTCAGGAGGAGGCTTATCTAGGTCTCCCAACAATTCTAGGAAGGTCGAAGAAGCTAGTCTTTGCGCACTTGGAAGATCGTATAAGAGAAAGAATAGGCACCTGGCAAGCCCGGAGCCTTTCAAGAGCGGGAAGGGAAGTACTCATCAAATCTGTTCTCCAATCAATTCCAACATATATTATGAGTTGTTTCATGGTGCCGACAGGTACGTGTGATCGCATTGAAAAGATGCTTTGTGGATTCTATTGGGGAAAGGCGAACGGAGAAGATAAGATGCATTGGCGAAACTGGGAGAAAATGTGCAGGACTAAACAAGAAGGAGGTCTCGGCTTTCGACGTCTCCAAAACTTCAATAAGGCAATGCTGGCGAAGCAGGCTTGGAGACTTGTAAATGAGCCAAATTCCCTTACGGCTAGAATCTTAAAGGCCAAGTACTTCCCGAGATCTACGGTCCTTGAGGCGCCTATAGGGTACGGCAGCAGCTACACCTGGCGGAGTATCTGGGAAGGCATGACCCTCCTAAATCCGGGCTTGGAATGGAGGGTAGGGGATGGGAGAAGGATTAATATTTGGCATGACAGGTGGATCCCAAATTCTGAAGAAGGACACCCACGGTACAGATTCCCTGGATCCGATCATCTCCAATGGGTTGAGGAGCTACTAGATGTAGATGGGCAGCGTTGGAATGAGCAGATATTGCGAGATACTTTTGATGAGGCGGACATAGATAAAATTTACACAATCCGTCTTAGCCATCGCAGGCCCTCAGATGTTATCAGATGGAAGTACTCGAAGGATGGGGAATATACGGTAAGAAGTGGATATAGGGTCGATTTCAACAAATGGTGGACTCAATCTCAATGGGCGCCTATTCAGAACACGGATAAAGAAATGACTCGACAATGCTGGGCTCTGTTATGTCCCCCGCGCATTAAGACCTTTATCTGGAGATTAATTGACAACAACCTGCCTTTACGGAACAACCTCAACCGAAGGGGGATGGAAGTTCAGGATATTTGCCCTTTTTGCCTGATGCATAATGAAACTGCTGTTCATCTGTTCTTTAATTGTGGCTGGGCAATGGACTTTTGGGATAGAGTTGGTGTGGTGGGTCAAAGGGTAGTTTTTCCATCAATGGCAAATGCCTGGAAATCCCTGTTTTAGTCTACTGATGTGGAGGAGGCCAGTAGGAGAGCTACTTGTCTCTGGAGCATGTGGAAAGTCAGGAATCTTACAGTTTTTCAGCCAGACATTAATATTGATCAGCAAGCGATTCTGGAAGCTGGTCTGAGATTCTGGAAAGACTTTGTAGATCTGAGAGGAACTGACAAGTTGGGGAAACCAATGGGTTCTACTAAGTGGATCCCCCCAGATAGGGGATGGATTAAAATCAACGTCGATGGGGGTTTTCGGGAAGATGGAGAAGGGCAGGTCGGCGGGATAGCTCGAGACGAGAATGGAACCTTTATAGCTGCTTTGGTCAAGCACATTCCCTATGTTAAGGACCCCTCGATGTTGGAATTGTGTGGGGTACTCGCAGGCTTAGAGACGGGATTGGAACTGGGCTTTCGGGAGGTGGAAATTGAAACTGATTGCTACCCCATTTGGTTGGCTCTAACCTCCACTGGGAAGGACAGAAGTGATAAGGCGATGCTCATTGAAGACTGCCACCAAATAGGCTCGCGATATATGAGCTTGAGGTACACTTTTGCTCGCCGTGAAGGAAACAAGGCGGCCCATTTTTTATCAAAGCTAAGTGTATTGCATAGCACCAGTCCACTGATCCTGGCAACACCACCAACGCAGCTAATTCAGGTAATTGAGCAGGATATGAAGGACTTATTGGACATGTCAGGTGGATCCGTCTGATCTGGGTAGAATAGGTGGGTGGGTCTGCTGGGCTGGGTTTTCTTTCTCCTTTGTGGGTTTTGGTTGTATCAGGGGCAGTCCTTAGCATTCTTATCTCTCGCAGTGTTATCGCTAGAGTGGGTTTTCACGATGCGCTCTTTTCCTATTCCGGGTTTATCCCAGTCGGGGTGGGTTTACCGGATAGGTTTTTAACGAGGCCGGCGGCTGCAACCTTGTCTTTTGATGAGGGAGGTGCTATGGACTGAAGGGTAGTTTTTCTTCCTAGGTGCTTAGTGTCCCTGTACTGTCGTACAGTTTTGGACTGTAAGGGGTAGATAGCTTAGAGTTCTTAGCTTAGGCGGTGGGTGGTGGGCCTAGGTGGGTAGAGTTCTTTCGTACTCTCGTACGGAGGAACTTTTAGGCTTGTTTGTCGTTACTAGTTTGCAGACTTGTGTTCCGGTACGAACGGTTGTATTCCTCTTTGATCTCGATTAATGAAGTGACTTCTTTCCCCGCAAAAAAAAAAGAAATATGACTAATATATCTAATTAGTAAACTTGAGGGAGAATTTATATAGCTCAAATTTTCAATAAGATAAGTAGAGAATTGAGATTGGAATGTGTAAAATTTGAAGAATAAGAGGTGGTATTTATAGAGTTTGGAAGAAATTCTGAATTTATTATTAAAAAAAATTAAAAGTACCAACAGTAAAAAAAAGGTAACATGGGGATTAAAACGGTAACAAAAAAAATGGTAAGAAAAAAACGGTAATTTGCCCCTGACGCTGACGCAAGTGCTGACGTCAGCGAAATTCAAATAACGCCCGCGCACCCCTCCCCCCCTTTTTTGAATTTTTATGAATTTGAATCGAATTCGATACGAATTCAACTCGAATCAAATTCGATACGAATTTAACTCGAATCGAATTCTCAAAATAAATTCGAATTGAATTCGCCAGTTTGACAAATTACAAAAAATTTGAACCGTATTCAATTCTTATCATGACGAATTCGAATCAAACTTTTTGACGAATCGAATTATTGTCGAATCGAATCGAATTTTTTACGAATCAAATCGAATCGAATCGAATCACGAATCGGATTCAATTCATGGCCAGGGTTTCGCCAATTGGTCATCCAAAAAGTCAACAGAATCAGAGGTAAGTCATATTTGTTTTCCGAAATTACCTCTACCTAATACTTCATCGTCTTCCTTATTAATTTTTCTCTATCTAAATATTTTGGGTTCTTTCATTTATGCCTATTGAATATAAAGATTCTTACGAATACCAACATTTTTATTTTATACATACATGCAAAATTTGAACTCTAATCTTTAAAATTACGTGGATAATATAATGAGCTGGCCAACCATCATTATTAATAGTTTAAAAGGGCCAAGGTGGCAAATTCTTCTGCGTGGATAATATAAGTTACAATCTACTTTTAAAAACATATTTATGTGTTACAATGTCTTCTGTATTTTTTATGAAAAGTAAATATTACGCCTAGTAATGCCTGCAAAGGATTGAACCATTTTACCTCCGTCAAGTTACACTATGCCTTTAATGTTAGGCCAAATTCTCGTTAATGTGCATGTTTTATTTTTATTTATGTAATTAATATTACATCCAATATCTTAAAAGTTTCAAGCACTCTCTTAAAATATTAAAGGGCATTTGGTTTAATTGTACAAGGTGTAAGAAGATTTGACAAAACTTCACTGTTTAAATCTTAAAAAAATATAATTCTTGAAGTAAAAATTTACATTAAAAATAAATAATCTCTTGAAATTGTGACCAGTTGCAGACCTACCTCTAATCCCATGAGGGCAATTGCAAGTTGGACTCCCGGGGATCGGATTCAATCTTGGACATGTATTTTTGTCCAGGACTGTCCTAGCACACGCAATGGGTTGGCCAATTATGATGTAATGGTTTGACACGTTATGATACAATGGGTCGCCCGAAGCGGCCCTAATTTTTTCGTGACGCAAGCGCTGTGTTGGTCAGTTATGATACAATGGGTCACTGAGTTATGATGCAATGGTTCGCTCAGTTATGATACAATGGTTCGCTCAGTTATGATACAATGGGCCGTCCAGTTATGATACAATGGGCCGTCTAGTTATGATACAATGGGTTGGGTCCAAGACGGTTCTAGAAACAGAGTTCCAGGACCAAATTCGGTCCTGGACTCTCGGGCTAGCTATACCTGGCCACACAGACACTTTCTTATCTCCGTAATAGCGATAACTTTTCTATAATCTAAGATATTTAAATGAGATATTATTTATCGACCACTCTCTGTTCTAGTACTAAGTAGAAAAAAATTAGAAATCTCTAAAGAAAAAAAAAAGAATTTTTCGAGAATAGCTTAAAAATGGAAAATAATTGAATAAATTTCTAGTTTGGGCCAATTCACAGGTTGAAGTTTCTCTCTCGAGAAACTAACACTTTCATTCATAAATGAGATATAACATCTACAACAATTAATCTATAATTTAAACTCCATTCTAATACTTTATACAAACGATATATAAACACATTTATAATCGGCTAGAAATTCGAGAGAGTAGTGTCACGGACTAAGGGTCTACCGAAAAATTTGCTCGTGAAACTAGGAAAAGGGGATGGATGTGAGCCCAGGCGAAATCAGAAGTGGGCCTTGTTTTACTGATCCAGTGGGCCTGTAACTGAAGGCCTGTGGATTATGTCTTTCTAATTAGAATTTAGATTTTTAAAAACAATTTGGTGTCTGCATATCAACCAGATGACTTACATAGATTTGAGTAGGTAAAATTTTGAATAATGTCAAGGTCTCCAAAATATTTAACATTACTTGTTTAAGAAATTTTGTGCCAATCAAGATTTATATCTCCAGGTATTCGCACATCCATTGGACCGGCTAATTTATACTAGTCGGTAGGACCTATAAAATGTGACAAAATTCTACTAACCAGTAAAATAAGATTAATGGGATGCATCTGGTCATAGTATTTAAAGGACAATAGAAATTTATGCAAAAATATTTTTTGGAAAAGGACCAAAACCAAAAGCTGTTTTCTCCCTTTCCTACTATCTATCGCGTCTCCTTTAACTTTTTGCCATGCCTTTTTATTTGGATGGACTACTTTTTAGGGCATAAAATGGTTGATAAAATGTTGAAGTTGCTTATTGCTTTCTGTTAGAGAAAAAAAAACTTTTTTGCTTACACCAACTTCAATGGGCAAATTTTTTTTGTCTATGACCCTATTTATGTGTACCAAAAGCTAAATGATAAGTGATCTAAGTGATAAATAATTTAAAATTTTTAAAAGATATTTTAGGTTCAAATTTCACAAGTAAAAAAATAATATTGAAAAAATTCACTCATTAAATATGGTACGTCCAATTTGATATACCAGATAGGAAAAATACTGTTATCACCACATATTTGGCTATGTTAGTTGGAATCCCACGTTAGGTCGTTGTTGCTAGACTTGCAAGAATTAATTAATTTGATTTCGTTTAAAGAGCTATAACTCTGTTTAAAATTCCGCACATCTATTTTATTAAACCATTTAGTTGGATACCAAAATACAGAGGTGCACAAATTAGCAAAAAAAGTTACCGGGAGAAACCAATCCCATGTTGCTGATATTTGAAGCAAAGTTGCAGAATTGGCGCAAAAAGGAGTAAAGTTCCAAAGAAGTCAAAAGATAGGACTCAGTAATGTCCTATCGGAAAAAGAAAATAATAAACCTAAGGAAAGTGGGTTAAATTGTGGGTAAAAAAACAATTTTCTTTCGGACATAAGAGGTGCTACTCAAAAGTAGGTTCATGCGGGAAGAATAATTTATTTAAGTAAATCTTGGGTTCAAATTTTGCAAATATGAAAGATCTCATTAAATAAATACAAAATTTAAAAAAATAGTGTCGGAGAGTGCTCAAATTTAATAAGGAGATTGAAAAAAAGCTAATGCATGTTGATTTTTTTTGTTGCAGTCGAGTGGTACCCCATTCTCACAAAAGGCACCAAAAAAATTCCCCCAAAAGGGAAAAAGTTGCTTATTAGTTATTGTGGCGATCCTATTACAGAAAGCACAGAGCTATCGTGGTGATCCAACAAGAGGATGATATTTTCCTTGGCAATGTGTATCTTTTTCTTGGCTCTAAATCTCTTGACCACCTTAACAGATGTGGTGATCCATCTGTTTGTTTCTTCTTTGCATAAAGGGATGGCAGGACTCAGAGCAAAGTTTATCCTCTTCAAAAATAATGATCTAGATAGGATTTGTGTATTAAAATATCGAGTTAGCAGTTCCAATTTCGTACTAATTTAACCTTTCCATGATAAGTATCCAGATATCGATATTCGAAGCTGATGATAAGATCACCATTTAATTGCTCATGCATATGGATATCGTCCTTTGATTGAGTCATCAATATAGGGAGCCTGCTAAGGCATATGCTGAAGCGATATTGATTAAAATCACAAATAAATATTTCAAAAGTTTCTTGGGACAACATAAAATTAGACTTTTTAAATTGCTAATCATATCGTCTACTCTTCAAATATCATCGATGAGTATTTTTCGGGTGACCGGTTAAAATATACACGAGATGTGGTGAATTTGTTCATGTATGGGGTACTTCATGGAATCCCTAGAAAGCTACCAATTATTTAGTCTGAATCAAATTGAAGTTGTGTAAAATGTGCTTTCTAAGAGTTAAAGCACTATCATTCAAATTTCTGTAAGAATTTTACATCGCTCTTTGCGAAGTTTTTTATTTATTTATGAATAAGTGATTTTGCATTCACAATAATATATTTACACCTTGGTGGATACTAAAAGCAATGCACCATTTCTATGACAGGATTGTACCGAGGAGATCTCAATTAAGAAAATTCAAAAATAACAAAAGATTTTGATCACTTAGATCGTCTAAAGAGTGAGACCAAATTAATCATTCTTTTGCTCGGACAAGTAATATATGTAAGAGGAGTTGTTGATCCATAGATGCACATCTAATGTTACATCGCTCTTTGCGACTCAAGTATCAAGCTCAAAAATATCAAGGTGCAGTAAACTATATAAAACCAGAAAATTGTTTAATCACTATAGAAGCAGTTTCTTAAAAAATGAATTCCAAAATATTTCAGTAGCTAAACCAAATAGCAATTTTGCGAAAGTAATATTTTAACGCAATTACATCATGCTAATATCATGAATTTATCCACTTCTCTGTCCAAAAAATAGTGATGATCATCATGAAAAAATACTGACGATCATGAGAATCGAGCACAATGTAGTGATCACAACAGTTTTTTAGCTCAAATAACATGGTCTTTATTTTCTCAAAATTTCTGCTATTTAGATACTTACTTTTGAATAATTTTAACATGAATGTATTTTCCAATCAAATCGAAATAAATAACCTAGAAATAACAATTTCATGGTTTATGGTTTGGTGGCCTACGTAGAAGTAAACTTGCAAAAGAGATTGAAGAATATTTCTTGAGATAATTTTGTTGATTTTAATTTTCCCCGGTTGAATGATTGGATATCTTAAAAATATTATTACCTTTTTAACAGGAGTGAAAGAAAAACAACTAAACAAGAAAGAATACCCCAAAAGGCTAAAAGTAAAAAAGAGCACTTTTTTACTATTTTTCCTCGTATGGGCCCACGCATTGTGTCTTTTAAGCTCTTAGTTTGCGCTTTGTATTCCTTTCTCTCTCCCTCACATCAGCTCCATGACATGACCATCCCTTGGCCACTAGTCCTATTCTCTGTCTGAATTTTGCTGACTCGGCTGCTAGTTAAGACTCCATTTTCTTACCAAACTTTTAGGGAAAAGTACCATTTGGATTTTGTGATATGATACTCAGGTTAGAAACGACTGTTTTTGTAGTTGTAGTTTTATATTTTTTGTATTAGAGACTCGAGAACTTTTCCAAACCAAAAATTAGCTCCGAACCTAAAAACGATGTCATTTTAAGTGTGGTGTGGCACGTCACGTCAGACTTTTTTTCACCGGTTGGCACCGTAAATTGGCACGACTTAAATATCATTTTTAATCCCTTATCTTTTTATAATTTTTCCATCTTCAAACCAGAGCATCATCATCACCACCACCACCACCACCACTAAGCAACCTCAAGCCACGTTCTCTTCATCTCCTTCAAATCAAATAGCATCTCCATCATAAAACCAGCTTCTCCTTCAAATCCAAACCAACATATCAACAAACCATCATCTCATTCAAATCCAAATCTGAAAGCAACCGTCCAACAAATGAATCAACATGCTCGGAAACAACCGTCCAACAAAGAAGCATAAAGAATCAATTTCCTGAAAGCAACGAATCAATTCCCGAAGCCGATTCCGGCTTTATCTAAAACTCAGAAAATCCATTGGAGAGGATGAACCAGTCGCCGGACCCTGAGACCCAACCAGTCGCCATCGCTGGACCTTGAGACCCAACTAGTCGCCTTCTTCTTCTCTAGAGGCGAGCCTCGATCTCAGTTGATGCCGCCACTGCCTCTGGGTTTTAGGGTTTTCTCGTACTTGAGGTAGGTCTTAAAGTACTCCAAGGCGTTCATGTACAAAGGGAACGCCTTTGAGTAGTTTTCAGCGTTGTCCTCCTGGATCGCTTGCTTCACGTACTCAATTGCCTGCTCCTTGAAGTTACTGTACATCGTTGTTTAGGGGTGGGATCACATCTGAGGTGCAACAGGATGAGGGATTGTGATTTGAGGGAGGAAGGAGAGGAAAAGGAAGGAGCTTGTGATTAATTTAGAAGAATTATCGAGGAGAGAGAGAGGGGAGGAGGAGGAGGAAGAGGAGAAGAAAAAGTAGACGACGAGGAGGGGAGAGAGGGGTGTCATGTCCCAAATTTGTGGTCGGTGACCGGCGCTAGACGTCAACTCCTTTAATCACAAAATCTAGCCAGTCTCGAACGTATTCATAATTTATAATAATAAGCCTTTAAATATAAAATTTTAAACTTAATTTATAAAATATAAGCCAAGCTTTTCCTTTTTAATACATATTCATATGTTCTTTTTCCAAGATCAAATTAAATATGTAACTACGGAGTTTCTAGATCAAAGAGCAAAATACAAACTGGAGACCTCGATGCAAGTCCTGGAGAACAAGTGGACTTGGTACAATCATAGTAGATCTCTGAACCAATACAACTCGTATACGAGTTCCTGCAAAACTAGTGAGAGGGGGTGAGTATTTTGGAACACCCCGTAAATAAATAACATATGTATCGCAATTTATTTAGCCACTCAATGCACAAACATACCTAACACATGCATATGACTAACATGGCAATATAATCATGCGGACATGTACAGTATCATAAAGTCATACTTACGAGATGACCAAATATTAACATATAATCACAAAGACACAGAAATATGAGCAAACTATGCAACATCCCATACCGTCACGTAATTTGACATATGAACACATAATTCCAAAATCAAATCACAGTACTAGACGAATATTTGGCAGAATCTAAATCGTGTCACTCCCTCTCCAACACGAGAATACCATATCTCAAAGGCGCCATCATCAACCAACCTCCTCGGCCAAATAGTTCTGCCCGCTGGAAGGCAACCATATCATATCAGACCAACTTCGCCGGCCAAATAGTTCTGCCGGCCGGAAGACAACCATATGATATCAGACCAACCTCATCGGCCAGATAGTTCTGCCCGCCGGAAGGCAACCATATCATATGAGACCAACCTCATCGGCTAAATAGTTCTGCCGCCGGAAGACAACAATATCATATAGACTTTCATATCAATCAAATCCATAGGTTTCAACGAATCAAACATATACAGTGCCCCGTCTGGGCCCAATTAACCAAACTCTTACAAGTCATAATGTCACATCATAATGCTCATACGGTAAATGCACAATATGCACTCAAAAGTACTAAATTCAAATCATGATAAATAAATAGAGTGAGCCAAAGAAAACACGAGTCACATATTATTTGTTTACCAATTTTGGCCGAATAACGATCTCGATCAACCGTCCTCCTTCCAATACCAAAAATTCATTTAGTTCAATTCCGAGTTCAATAGTCGAAGGTTTGGTTTCAAAACTCTTCGAAATGTATATTCCAAAACCTGACATGTATGAATCAAAGTCTTTCTATTACAAGTGAAGAAATAATACTAAATTTTAGCGAATCGAATCTTCACTAAATTTTTATTTAGAATTCTATTAAATCCAACTAATGTACATTCCTCTTGTTCTCCGTTTACTATATATAAACTACTTAAATCCAAATAAATTTTTATTTCTTTTACTTAAAGTCAATTTCATAGTCACTTTTCCTTCTCTTCTTTTCTTGCCACGTCTCTTTATGTATTTTTTTTGTTCTTATCCATATTTTAATTTAACCAAATTCAGTTCTCACCTCAATCCTTTCTTATCCATCGTTGCCTTCTTTTGTTTCTTATTTTTTTTCCCCAGATTTATCTTGTTTCATATTACAGATTCCGTGGAGCTTACCCACAATAAATCTATCCATTTTAACCCACTTATCTATTCTTTATAGAGATTTTATGTTTTAAGTGGCACTTTCAAAAGTTGCCACGTTTGCTTCCTTTGTTGATTTCAATTCTAACTTATCCTATTTTATTTGGTTAATCTTATCTTCTTATATTTTTTAAATATGCATCGTTGTAATTTTTTCACCATTATCATTCCATTTTATAATGGACCCTATGATATCATAGACCATTTAATTAGTTGTCACCTTTATTTCTCATATTATATATTTATCTTATCGAATGACTTAATATCCTTGATTAAATTCAAATAAGTTTAATTAACATGATCGAGTATTACAAGGGGAGGAGGGGAAGAAGAAGAAAGGGGGAACTTGAAAAATTATAAAAAGATAAGGGATTAGCTTGCTTTCTTCGTTGCCTTCTTCTCATCTTTGACATCGTCTCTGCAATCTTTCATCATCCCCCCATAAGCTAGACTGCAGAGATCATGCAGACCAAGCTTAGAGACCAAGAACTCGAAACGTGGAGCTGCAAAAATCTTAGTGAACAGATCCGCGAGGTGATACTCAGTATCCATGTGGAAAAGTTTGACAAGACCCTGCTGAACCTTCTCACGGACAAAGTGACAATCGAGCTCAATGTGCTTAGTGCGCTCGTAAAACATATGATTTTCAACAATATATATCGCAGACTTGTTGTCACAGCAGATTAATGCATGCTCTTTCCAAGGAATCATCATATCTTGCAGCAAATAAATTAAGGATTGAACTTCTCGTGTCACAAAAGAGAGTGCCCTGTACTCAGCTTCACAAGTAGACAAGGACACCGTAAGCTTCTTCTTGGCCTTTGAAGAAACCAAATTTTTCCCAAGATAGACACAAAAACCAGTAACAGGCCACCTAGAGTCAGGACAAGTACCCCAATCTGAATCAGAGTACGCCTTCAACTGAAAATCACTAGCAGCAGAAAAGAACAAACCTTTGCCAGGAGAAGACTTGAGATATTTCAAAATATGGTATGCAGTCATGAGGTGTGCAGCACGAGGTTGAGTGAGAAACTGACTAAGTTGTTGAACAACAAAACTGATATCTGGACGGGTTACTTTAAGTAGAGCAATTTCTCAATTAGCCTCATGTAGTATGTAGAATCCTCAACGACTTCCTTCCCATCTACTGTCACCTTGACAATTGGTTTGCCATTTGTAGAATAGGCGAGAACATCAAGTTCTTCTGAAACATCTGGATCATTACATAACTTACAATTCATATCCATTGGTGTTCTTCTAGGTTTGCAACCAAGGTAACCAGCATCTTGAAGCAACCTTAGAGTGTACTTCTTCAGACAGACTTGAATACTAGTTGTATTGCGAGCCACCTCCAAACCCATGAAGAACTTGAGTGTACCAAGGACCTTGAGCTTAAGAGTTTGTTCAAGATGATGCTTAGTAGCAGTGATGACATCAAGAGAATTCCCTGCCAGAATGATGTCATCCATATACACTAAGAGAATGGTTAGACTGGTTTCTCTTTTCAGAGTAAACATTGAGTAATCATATTGATATTAAACAAACCTAAAAGCAATCAGAATAGAGTGAAGCTTAGAAAACCATTGTCGGCTGGCTTGTTTAAGGCCATACAATGATTTCTGAAGCTTACAGACTTTATGAGAATCAGTGGGAGAGACTTGTAAGCCCTTGGGAAGTCGCATATAGACTTCTTCTTCAAGATCGCCGTGCAAAAAAACATTATTAACATCTAATTATTGTAAATGTCATTGCTTGCCAGCTGCTACTGATAATAGAATTTGAATAGTAGTCATTCGTGCCACAGGGCTAAAGGTCTCAAAATAGTCAATTCTCAGAGATTGTGTATAACCCTTGGCCATTAATCTGGCTTTATAGCGCTCTATGCCTCCATCTGCCTTATGCTTGATTTTATAAACCCATTTGCTGTCAATAAGATGCTTCCCATGTGGTAGAGCAACTAGGGACCAAGTGTTATTTTGAGCCAGTGCATCAAGCTCCTCCTGCATAGCAACTTGCCAACAGACCTTTTTGACTGCCTGTTCATAAGATGCAGGTTCTATTTGGGTGGCTACAGACATACTAAAGGCTCTAAAAATTGGTGAAAAATTAGCAAGTGTAAAATATGATTGAATTGGATATGGAGTGAAACAAAGAGACAAAGACAAATAAGACCGACGTGAGGGTTGCTTGAAGTGTTGTGGCGGCAAGTCAAGGGTATAGTCTTGGAGATACGTGAGAATGGTTTTAGGTCTGGTGGATCGGCAAGGAGGGCATGTCGGTGTAGGAGAAGTGGTTAAACCATATCCTGAAGTAGTGGATGGCATAGAATCACCAGCATCTGAAGCTCGAGAAGGTGAAGGATCTAGGGAAGCAAGTGGTGAAGAGGATGAACCACTAAGTGTTGGATCAGATGGAGATCCTGAAAAGTGGTGATCATCATCAAAAACAGAAGGAGATACTGATCCAGGTATGACAGAGGTAGGTTGAAGGCTAGAGGTATGGTGACAAGTAGGAACATAGGTGGGTGAGGTTTGGAAAGGAAAGATTGTCTCATAAAAGATCACATCCCTTGAAAAAATGATCTCATGAGATGTAAAATCATAAAGCTTGTAACCGTTGACTCCATTAGGTATTCCCACCAACACACATTTGTGAGCTCGGCTATCCAACTTACCTCGATGAGCTGCTGTTCTCCCAGCATAACAAAGGCATCCAAACACTCGCAAATGCTTGTAGGTTGATGGTTTCTTATACAATATCTCAAAAGGTGTCTTATTCCCAAGAGATGTAGATGGTAATCTATTGATTAGATGAACAACATGATGGATTGCATCACTCCAAAAACTAGTAGGAAGATGAGCTTGAAAGATCAAAGCTCGAGCTATATTTAGTATATTTTGATAATTCTTTTCCACCCTTACATTTTGCTGAGGTGTATAGACACAACTTATCTAATGGACGATGTCTATTAGATTACTAAAATATTCTAACAACTGTCTTATATTTGCCTCGGCTTTCATCAAATATAACCATAGAGAACGATAATGATCATCCACTATAGTCAAGAAATAAGCATAACCATGATAAGAGGGATCTTTATACTTGCCCCAAATGTCTACATGAATCAATTCAAAGCAGTCTGAAGCAATTGAATCACTAACAGAAAACTCCAATCTCTTATGTCTAGAGTAGTGGCATACATCAAAATGTCTTAAACTTCTGGAAACAACAGTAGAATCAATCTTACTGACTTGCTGCATTTTTGAAAAAGGTATGTGCCTAAGTCTGCAATGCCAAATATCCATCTCATGTGTAGTGGTATTGGTTGAAAGTTTATTCTGAACTGTAGAAGGATGCATGATAGGTAGGTGTTGAGGTTAAGGTAGTGGTGGGATTGGTTAAGGTAGTGGTGTGGTTAAAAGGTATAGGCCTTGGGTTGCCACAGCACTACCAATCACCCTCGCACTCGAAAGGTCTTGAATCAAACATAGATTACGATGAAAAGTTAATTAAACAGGTATAGAAGAGGGCAACCTACTGACAGACAACAGATTAAAAGTGAAACTAGGAACCAATAGAATATTGGTGAGAGTCAAATCTGATGAAAGTTTGACAGTGCCAATATGAGAGACAAGTGTCTGGTGATTGTTTGGTAGTTGGATGGTTGTATTCTGGACTGGATGACTGTCTGGGAGGAAATGGATAGAACAAACTATATGATCAGAAGCACCTGAATCTAAGATCCAAGCAGTAGGAGACTGAAAACTAGAGCAAGCTCTACTAAAAGAAAAAGAATATTCACTAGTGAAAGAAGAGTTTTCGATAGCATTAACCTGTGGTGACTCTGAAGCGAAAGGATTTATCCTAGGAACTGAACTCCTAGGCAAGCTAGGTGAGGAATGCTGAACAAGTGCCATGAGGTTAGCAAACTGCTCTTCAATTAAACCAGTTTTCTTCAGTCCATGACTCAAGGTATGAACTTCTCCTTGTGTCTTTCCATACATTTGTTCTGCAGCTGCTGCAAATGAACTAATATTTCCTCCTCCTACATCGCCTCTGTTGTTGGTGAACTTGAAATTGGGTGGAAATTTGTGTTTCCTATAACATTTCTCAACAGTGTGTCCCTCTTTACCACAATAAGTACAAATATGCTTCTTTTGATCATTCCAATTCTTTCTTGGATTCTGGTTATTGCCTCCAAAAGGTCTATTCCCAACTACATTAACCTTTGCAGAATTAACCACAACATTACCACTGGATCCCTTTTCTGACCCTAAAAGCTGCTGCTCATGTTGCAAGGCCAGATACAGAGTCCTACTCATGTTTGTTAATGGATTAACCAACATAATCTGAGACCTGACTGTATCAAAGTTATCATTCAATACAATCAAGAACTTGATCACCTGATCATGTTCAAGAAACTCTCTGGTTGACTTAACTGCTTCACAATCTGAACTCCCCCTCTCTTTGTCAATGCACTTACACAGAATTGCAGGTCTATACTGAGTGAATTGATCCCATAAATTCCTAAAAGTAGTGAAGTACTCTAAAACTGAAAGTGCTCCTTGTTTCAGTGTACATAATTGCATTTGCAACCTAGCAATCTGAATTGAGTCCCTTGTTCCAAAATGTTCCTTCAAATCTAACCAAACTTCAACTGCAGTCTCCAATCCATTAATACTTTGGGCAATAGAAGGTTCAACTGAGGCTATAAACCAGCTAATAATCATGTTGTTGCAACTTTCCCATTCCAAATAGTCATTATCCTCAAAGTTAGGAGGTTTAACAGATCCATCCACTAACGACTATTTCTTCTTAGAACTAAGTGTTTGCTCCAGCTATGGTAATTAGTGTTGTTCAACAGCAGAGTCACAAGCACAGAAGTAGGTATTTCACTTGGATGAAGATAAAAGAGCAAAGAATTGCGAGAGGAACCTGAGATTGGAGGAGACAGATGATGAGCTGGAGGAGAGGAATTGTTAACTGGAGGTGAAGAACCTTAAAATGGAGGAGTAGTGTTGTGAGGCGAAGGATCGGGGTTCACAGGATGAGAACCTTCCGCGTACGGCAATCTCCCTGCTATTAGAGCTTCCTTGAAGCTTCGCGGTGAATAATCCAGGACGCTGCTAGGCTTTGCTTCTGCCTAGAAGCTCTGATACCATATCAAACGAAGGAAGACGAAGGTAGCGAGCTCAGGAAGCCATGGAAGCTTAGAGAGAGAAAGCTTGAGAAGTGAGCTAGAGAGAGAAAGAAGGAAACCAAACAACCGTCGCCAAACTAAAACGACACTGGAGAACAAAAAAGACTAAGTTGCCCTTAGTCTATCACACGCGTGTCAATTGCGACTGAGACGCGCGGGAACGAGATGCGAGAAATATAACAACCTTTCAAAGTGTAATAGCCTCTAACGGCCATCAGCTTGCATTCTTCTTCTCCTTCTTCGCATCTTTGACGTCATCTATGCAATCTTTCATCACGTTTTAGCGGTTAATCAGACTCAAAGTTTTTTTTTAAATAATTTATTATTAAATATATTTATCTTTCAAATATCAAATAATTTAAAATATAATTCTTTAATTTTATTATAAAATTTATGTAACAAAAGTACAATTAGTTACTTTTAATCTAACATAATTACAAATATCATTTAAAAAAATATATTTGACAATTGAATGTCGACTAATTAGTCTAACAAGTTGAATTCATAATCAACTAGTCAAATTGCTATCCAATTTTTAGTGTAAAAAAGAATCGTCCTTAGTAACATGTTGCACTTATGCCGACGAAACTGTATTTCTTAGAACAACGATTATAACTAATTCGGACCTTGGATTTTTAAATAACAGTAGAACTAAATTATTACTTGGTATAGTTTTTAGACATCAAGTAATTTATGAAGAAATAAAACCTTATGGTCCAAAACAGCAAAGGAATGGTGAAACTGTCCTGAAATCAACTTAAAATTTTAAAAAGGGACAAAATGGAGTTTTAAAATGTTGGGGCTCTGATCCCTTCACGTTCTTTATGCTTTTGTCAGCTGGAAACCTTTCTTCCTGGGAGGGATAGGTTTTCTGTTTGAGAGGGTTTTGCGGGCTTTTAACCTTCTTTTGAGAGAGAGAGAGAGAGAGAGAGAGAGAGAGAGAGAGATTTCTACTTTTCTCACTTGGCAGTCTCAGCTTTGCTTTTATTTAGTTACGAGCTTCTTTGTTCTAGTCACCCAGAGAGAGAGAGAGAGAGAGAGAGAGAGAAGCAAGTGTAAAGAAAAGAAAAAGAGGAAAAAGGAAAAAAAGTGGGTCTCTTTTAGTTGTTTCCTCTCTAATATTATATATATCTCACTCCTTGTTTAGCAAGTTGCAATCTTTATATCCCATATATAATGTTATAGTTGCTGATTGGCTGTTATTATTCAGCTATCCCAAGTGAAGGGTATTTTTTTTTTTTGGGTTTGGAGCTAGCCATTGGTGGTTGGTTTGTGTTAGTGTTTTTGACATGAATGGGACTGATATGGCACAGCCAAAGGATCCAGCAATCAAGCTTTTTGGAAGAAAGATTCCGGTGCCCGATACCCAGATGCTAGTCACCTCTTTGTCCAAGGTGAGATTCCAAAGTTCAGTTCTTTGGCTTGTTTTGGTGTGTTGTTGGATGCCCATTTCCTGTGGTTAGGTGTATTCATTTGGTGAGTGTGTTTATAAGTGCGGAAAATTCGAAAAAAAGAGTGAGCTTTAGGAAGTTTGTCTCTTTGTAAAGTTGGTCCATTTGAATCTGGTGATTTGGATGTGACCTTTCCTCTGGGAGATTTTGGTTGTTGGGGGATGTGAAAGGCTGTTTATTTTGTTTTTATGAGTCTGTTTTTTGAAGGGTTTGTTTGACTCTGTAATGTCTTCTTGAGAATATATGCTCAGGTTGTTGTTGTTGTTGTTGTTTTTAGTGGGAAGATAGTTATTTTCTGTATGCTCTCTTGGCTTGGTTCTGCTTCTTGCTGAGAACTTTAGGAAGGTTATGGCTCAGCAGCACAATTTTGTTTGCAATTCGAAGACTATAATCTGAATTTTCGTATAAGACACGGAGTTTTAATGAACTGACTTATCATTTTCGTGTTGCTCAAGTTTTTGAATCATGTTCAAAGGAGATGATGTCCTTAGTTCTTGGTTACCAGTGAAATCAGTTTTGTGTGAGGTAATTGTTTTTGCTTGCTTGCTTGCCTTTAGGCGACACCGGAGCGAAACAAGTCCACTGCATCCATGGAAGGCAAGAATGGGAGTCTGCCTAATGTAAAACTCAACGATAGGCAAGCAACCGCTGAGATGGACAAAGATCAACAAGACGATGGCAGCTCAGATCAAGAGAATGTTCTTAAGAAGCCGGATAAAATCATACCGTGTCCGCGCTGCAACAGCTTGGAAACAAAGTTTTGTTACTTCAACAACTACAACGTCAACCAGCCTAGACATTTCTGCCGGAATTGCCAGAGATACTGGACTGCTGGGGGGACAATGAGAAATGTTCCTGTTGGTGCTGGAAGGAGGAAGAATAAACACTTGCCTTCTCAATTCCGTGAGTTACTAGCATCATCTGATGGGATCCCCGTCCTGAGGGTCGAACATTCAGATCCAGCGACTCACCAGCTTGTAACGCCTGCTGAGACCACTAGCTCTTTGACCGCTTCGACTGGAAATGGTGTGGTTTTGAATTTTGGCCCTCAGCCATCCCTCTGCAAATCCAAGGAGACTGCACTTAATGTTGGAGACCAGAAGAGATGTGTTGATGCAAGTTCAGTTGGCCTTTATGATAATGTGGAGGAGCCATCCTCGTCTGGATCTTCCATTACAGCGGGTAGTAATCGGGCTAATGAGGCTCCCGAGGATGCAACACGACAGGAGAATGTTAGCTTGCTCAAGTCTTCTGAAGATCAATCTTCACCACATCTATATCCTATGCAACTTCACTCCCTTACTTCAATTGTTTTCCCCTGGAATCCTGGCTGCAATAATTCGGCCGCTGTTGCAGCGTCTAAATGCTCGACTGGACAAGCTCCTATCCCCAATGCCAATAGTCCTAATCAGGCTCAGTGGTCCCCTGGACCACTGTTGGCAGTTCAAGGGTTCTGTCCACCAAGCATCCCGGTACATTTTATACCTGCTTCGTACTGGGGTTGTGAGCCTGTATGGGCGGCCGGAACGGGAAATATGTCATTAGTTGGATCTAATGGTTGCTTTTCTCCAACATCTTCTACGAGTGTAAGCGGTTGCACTGGAAATGGCTCCACATTGGGCAAGCATTACAGAGACTCAAACTTGTCTGAAGAAGAGAAGCCAGAGAAATGCTTATTCGCACCGAAGACGCAGCGAATCAACCACTCTAATGAGGCTTCAAAGAGTCCTTTTTGGGATGCATTAGGACTTAAACCGGATGGGAAGGATGCAATGCCAAATGACCATGTATCTGATGGCTCTGTAATAGTTGGAGCTAGCCAAGCAGCCCTTTCTTGGTCAAGCAGATGGTCGGAACGAATCTAAGTTGCTGGCTGCGATTTAGTTATCGGTGTCTGGTTTCCTCGATCATCTCCGGATTTCATTCTTTTTCATGCTTTCTGGATCACTAATGAACTATCGACATCCGGTGCGACTAACTGAGAATCAGAAGAACTTCATTACTCTAGGTATGGTAGTTGAAACTTTGCTTGTTCGAGCTCACATGTATATAGTAGTACCCCAGAAATGGAGGAATGTGCTGCTTTAGGCTGCAGTTTATAGGCTAATGTGCGTGAGTTTTGGGTTCAGGAAGTGGATTGGAGAACTTTCTGCTGAATCTGTAGAATGTAAATTGCAACACCACATTCCATTGGGAGCCCAATAATAGATAAACTTTTTTTTTTGTCGTTAACTCATTGCTTAAAAATATAGGCTTTATAATTAGATATGGAATTTTTAACGGTCCTAATTCGAACTTGGATTAGTCAGTTTAGTGGTCGTACAACAAACCAAACATGTACAATCTTTAACAAAGTCTTGAAAGAATTTTTGCATGACCTTGTTTGTGGTATGAAAGGCCAATTGTTCGTCTGCAGATTTCAGTTGGGTAAATTTTGTTAAGAGGGTGTGTTGAGAAGAGCTATTTTTTTCCTTTCTTTCTTTTCATGTTCTTTTATTAATTTGTTAACTAAATTGTTTGTATTTTTTTAAACCCATTTGGTTAAAACTAAAAAGACATCAACAAACCTAAATCAAGCGTTTATTTGAATCCAATCAGTTATTAGCTACCCCAATAAGTCGAACAAAAAATGTCATAGTACTAGTTTGAAGGATAATCCTCAAAAATTGGATTGAATTCCTACACGTACGAAAAAGCAACTTTTTCGACCTTTTTTCCTACTTTTGGTCTCCTTTTTAAAGCCTAATCCAAGTGCAAAAGCATTAGGTTTGTTGAATCAAAATAAAGCCTACTTTAATACCTAGCTTGATGTTCCCTCCTTTTCCCCATAAAAGGGCTCCTTTTATTTTCCAAAAGTAGGAGTGGTTTACCATTACAGTGGAATATATACGTGACGAATCATCCGCCTTTATATTATTATTTTAGTTCAAAGAACGGCTTTGAGAGCTTCCAAGATAATATCGCTTAATTCCACACAAAAACAATATTACTCAAGTAGCATTAGAACGGATCATGGCTCATTTTTCAGGAGTTGTTAAGTCAATTCTCACCTCTCGTGAAAGTAGAAAAACTTTTTTTAAGAGAAAAATAAAGTATAATGTCGTCTAGAGCTCCGGAATTTAGGCCGACTCGCCTTAATTTTGCTTGCCAATAAAAAAATAATATTGATTAAGCCAACGAACACTTAGATCAAGTAGTAAAAGAGTTTTAGTAATCGAGAGTTATCGATTTCAAGACTTAAAATTCAGCAATGTTAATTATTTGTTTAGAAAATTTTTTTACCTTTCAAAAAGTCTGATGCGATGCAAATATAAATTAGTTGATCTAATAATGTCCAGTGACCGGTTCATATAAAAAAAATAATATGGCTTAATGTTCCTCCAAGGACTCGTCAGATATTTTTAAAAAAGAAAAACTATAAATGGATGAAAATTTCAACCTTCATTTTAGTTGATTTAATTTTAAAGAATCAAGTTGAAACTTGCTAAAGTTTGCTTTTTTAACTCATGGTAAATAATTTAAATTCACTTGATTAGATTCAAATCTTAAATATTTAGAAAACACTATTAAAAAATCATTTTAAATAATACATGAAAATGTTGTTACGGGATCTTCATCTTGAGGGAAATATTTTATTAAACATGTATTTTATTTAAGTTGGGCCAAAATATTATCCCGAACACAGGTCCAATAGACCGTGGTCACATGAACCTAATGTAGCCCATATGTCCCTTCCACATTTGTTTCTTTTTTTTCCAGTTTCTTTCTCATTTCCGTTATTTTTCTGGTTATTTCTCCAATAATTACTCCTTCAAATGAATAATATGTAATGTACTAAAATTGAAGTGATATATTTGTGATATGATCGAGCCAGGACGTAGTTCGTAAAAATTTAATAGGTTAGACAAATTATGTATTCGTACTCATTAATTGACATGATGATCAATTAAATGTCACAATTTTCACTAGGTATGTGTCAAGAGCATCTTCCTAACGATCCATTGTGATATTAAAAATTTGAGTGTCTCGTCATGGTATTCATTAGTAACATAAGTTGTGCATCTAACTGGCTACAACACCGTTTATAGATTTTTGACAACCGCCTATGAAATTAATTATTTTTTTGAACAACCGCCTAAGAAATTCAATATTTTTTGGAAAAATAGATAATATAATAAAATTACGATACTTTATTATATTCATTGTACTAATTATTCTTGATTACATCTAGGAAATTCAATATCATTTTGTACTTTTTTTTATAAGCAGATGCTTTCTTATCCAAAAAAATAATAATAAGCAGATGTCATAAACACAGTTACATCCTATATATTGTATTACTAAACTTCGTCAAGAGGTTGTTGTCCGAAAGGGACACTCTAAACTGTTTTTGTAATTTTATTGACAATATTTACCTATGTGCTAGCATAAAATTCCCTCGTACTTACAACATACTACTCCGATTACAACTTAGTTAGACACCAAATTTTGTATCATCATGATCAGCTTAGTCCCGACCAACTAGTCGAAATGTGAATTTTACTTGAAAATTATCACTAATTCACACGTTCAATTTTACTATCGACATTTGGAGAACTTTAATAAAGTTTGATTAAGAGGTATATGCCATTACGAAATCATAATATAAGCATATCAGCGATTATCATTCTCTCTGGTCGTGACATATGGAATAATTCTGAATAGAGTTACGTACGTTTCACAAACTTGCTAGGAAAATTCTAATAGCATATTGTAGTTTTTTTAAATATGATCGTCTCTTAAACATAAATTATTTTCTTAGAATATTGACAAATTTATTTAATAGTGTACTTTTAAAATACGAGAAAATTTTGTATCTGATAAAAGTAGTTTTGATATAATTGAGATCCACTATAGCCAAAGTTCAAAATTATAATATGTAGCATCTTTTGATTTTGTTGAACGGCAGGCTTACGCGCTTTTCTTTGATTGTAACATTATATTGGATTTTTTTCATTCTAACAAATTGACATAAATATATATTGGACTTTTCAATATCCCAAAAAAATAGCGATCAATCAAACAAGCACTTAGAGACAAAAGAAATAAAATTTTCCCATTTTTTGATTAGTTTTTGTTGATCCTTGGTATTCAAATATGAGATAATTAATTTAGATTTGAATATCGTAAAATTTTAAAAGATAATAAATTTTTTTAAATAAATATTAACATTGTTATGTCTAAAAAATTTGCACCGAATAGGTCTTGGTAAAATAAAACCTCGGCGCGTTGTTTTATTTTTGTTTGGACGTACAGCCGTATCCAAATCACAACATAGTTTATATCGAAGTTGACTAAGCATGTCCATTTTTTATATAAGTGGACTAAGCATGTCCTTCATCAGAAACCCAATTAAATAAGTCCCAACAGACATAATTCCCTCCATATAAATTGACTTCCAATCTACAATCGTATCCAGCAAATTCACACCCCAAAACCAATATCAATTTTGTTACGAATTAACCTTAGTTGGCAACAAAAGAGATGGCCAATTCCTTCTCATTTCTACTTCTCTTCCTCGTTGTTCTTCCTCCAGTATTAGCTGATCTAAGGGTTGGATTTTACAAGACGAGTTGCCCCAGAGCTGAGTCCTTAGTCCGCCAATTGGTGCAACAACGGTTCACCGCCGACCGTTCCGTTATCGCTGCCTTGCTCCGTATGCATTTCCACGATTGCTTTGTCCGAGTAAGTATAGTGCACCTTTAAATATTACAATGATGTCGAGATTGAGACTATATTATACATGAAGGTTTAAATTATCAAAGAATATTCTAGTGAAAATGGAAAAAATATATCATATAGTTCACCTTTGAAGTCAAAGTTGACACTTTAGCCCCATACAATTCAAAAGCTAAAGTCTGTCTACCTGTTTATCAAATATTTGTTTTTATCCCTTAATGTACTTTTATGTTAATTATTTTTTGATTTCGGAAGAACGTCAGCTGATTAATGATATGAATGTCCTTATTAGAGTAATTTCAGATGGTCAGCGGAGTACGTTTGGAGTTCTTTTTACAAAAACGAAATAGCTTAATCCCCATTAGACCTTTACCCCATACTTAACTGGCCCAAATTTCCATGAAATCATCAATGTTGCATGACGTAGAATTAGAACCAAGTGCAATGGTCCTAATTAATTGAGGAGGCAACTCTTTAGATTAAATAAGAAATTTCTTGTTGCACTCTAACAGAACATCGATCATTCATCTATTGAATATATATGTAAGGAAAAAAATGAAACTACCCCAATTTTAGGCAAAATTTAGCATATTTATCGTCTAATCAAGTAATTTTATGATAGTCTTTTCATATCATATCGAGTGACAATATCTAAACTATTGATCTTTTCATAAATCATAGAGAAAAAATTATGTAATATCTACCAAATTGTCACCTATTAAAATCATAAATATTGGATATACCTAAGAACCATTCTAAAATTTTCCTCATCAAAATTAATTATCTGATCCGTCACCTTTTTCAGGGTTGCGATGCTTCAATCCTAATAGACTCGACTAGCAAGAGAGAATCCGAAAAAGCCGCCGGACCAAACCTCACAGTCCGAGAATTCAAACTAATAGACCAAATCAAGACAGCCCTCGAAGCTGCCTGTCCTAACACCGTCTCCTGCGCGGACATCATAACCCTAGCCGCCAGGGACGCAGTGTCCCTGGCGGGTGGGCCAAGCTACACCGTCCCCACCGGAAGGCAGGACGGGTTAGCCTCCAACGTGAAGGACGTGATCCTCCCAGCCCCACAGTTTGCGGTCTCCGAAGCGCTCCCATTCTTCACTTCCAGGGGGCTAACCCTAGCTGACATGGTGACCCTTTTGGGTGCTCACACCATTGGTGTCGCCCATTGCAGTTTCTTCTCGGACAGGTTAACTGATTTCCAAGGGACCGGTCGTCCAGACCCGGGGATGGACCCGGGCTTGGCGTCCAAGCTAAGTAAAACATGTGGCTCTTTAAGCAGTGATCCGACCGTGTTCTTGGACCAGAACACTTCATTTGTCGTGGACAACGAGTTCTACAAGCAGATTGGCTTGAAGAAAGGGATCTTGCATATTGACCAGGAGCTTGCTCGTGATCGGTCTAGTGCCGGTTTGGTCACCGGTTTCGCGAGGAACCCTGGTGGGTTCAGGCAGAGTTTTGGTAATGCGATGATCAAGTTGGGAGGAGTCCAGGTTCTGGTCGGAAACGCCGGTGAGATTAGGAAGAACTGTCGTGTTTTTAATCCGAAGAAGAAAAAGGGCTCCACCTCCTCCTAAGAAGCAAGAAGGAAAAAACTAAGATTACACTTAATTGAATTGGTAAGTGTATCTAGTTCTTGTTTCAATGAAGACGAGGATGAATGAGCCGGTGTTCATGTGTATTTTCTACATTTATATACAAGTTCAAAAAATTCACAAATTTATGATTTGTTAAATTTTTTTGGGAAAAGTTCACTTAAGTACCCTGTGGTATCGCAAAAAATCAAGTCAGTACCCTGTAGTTTAAAACGTATCAATTGAGTCAAACTTATTCCAATTAAAATCAATTAGAGGCCCGGGCAGTTGCCCGGACCCTACCCGTCTTGCCCAAACCCTGACCGGCTACGTGAACCAGCCACATCAGATTTATCTGATGACGTGGCACCACCTGTACACCCACACACACTCTCTCTCTCTCTCCTCTTTCCCTCTCTTCTTCTTCCCCCTCTCTCTCTCTCTTCACTCTCTCTCCAACAACTTCACCATCTCCTCCCTCTTCCCCTCCAACTCAAACCCTCCCCCTTCCTTGCACACTATCACGTCCACCTTCAGGCTCCCCACCGGAGTCCCCCTCCCGTCTGGGCTAAGACTCGTTGCCCCGTGCCCGATCCACCCCAAGAACCCATCGCGCTCCGTCCAAAGAGGGGCTCACGCGACCGTGACATTCCCGAAGGCGTCAAGCGCAAGCGCCATCGAGGGCGTTGCTGGTGAGCTCCATGAGGGAGAGGGAGGAGTCTTTAGAAGTGGCCTCGGACCGGCGCCGGGAGTCAGCGAGAACCTCAAGGCAGTTCTGGGCGGCATTGGAGCAGTGAATATTCCCGGCGGGGGAGGCCATGGACTGGGCAGTGGCGAGGCCAGTCATTGAGAAGATTTCCTCACCGCTGTCCACGACACCGTCTCTTCCGACCATTCCAATCCCGGCCTAATCTCCGGTACCCTCTCTCTCTCTTCCCTTGGGGCCCATCTCGCGTCTTCCCTCGGACCGGCGCCGGGAGTCAGCGAGAACCTCAAGGCAGTTCTGGGCGGCATTGGAGCAGTGAATATTCCCGGCGGGGGAGGTCATGGACTGGGCAGTGGCGAGGCCAGTCATTGAGAAGATTTCCTCACCGCTGTCCACGACACCGTCTCTTCCGGCCATTCCAATCCCGGCCTAATCTCCGGTACCCTCTCTCTCTCTTCCCTTGGGGCCCATCTCGCGTCTTCCCTCCGCCTGTTGTACCCCTTCCATCTCCCCAACCACGACCTCCGAACCATCTTCCTAGAGAAAAAATGGCCACAGAAGCAAAGAATAATCCACGAACGCCACCATTCGGAAATCCTTGCTGTTAACCGTCGCAAATCATCACTATAACTTCGTCGAGCCTTGTTCGGTGTCCTGCGTTGACCTCCTGTTGTTGTCTGTGTCAAGGAAATGATTCATGGCCGAGAGAGGAGGACGCTGCTATTCTTATTTCTGTGTTTAGGGAGCTCGGGGCGAGTGAGGGGTGGTTCTATAGCGTCGTTTGGGTTGGGAGAGACTGAGGAGAGAGAAGAGAGGGGGAAGGAGGAGAGATGACAGCCACGTCATCAGATTAAGCTGAGGTGGGAGTCCAGCTGGCCGGGTAGGGTCCGGGCAAGGTCCAGGAGGGTCGGGCCAGCTGCCCTGGCCTCTAATTGATTTTAATTGGAATAAGTTTGACTCAATTGATACGTTTTAAATCACAGGGTACTGACTTGATTTTTTGCGATACCACAGGGTACTTAAGTAGACTTTTTCTATCTTTTTTCGATAAGTTTGTACTCGATGCTTAATGTGACAAGTAGTTGATGTATCAGAAAATATCAATACAGTTAATACTTTTTTTTTGAAAGGTAAATACTTCTTATTAAGATACCACCATAGAGTACAAGAAAAAGCATCCAAGGCCAAGTTGCCAAGAGGGCAACTGAGACAAACCAGCCGGCCCAATAATAACAACAACCATGAAACAATACACACCGGGGAAAAGAACAAGACTTCAACAATTGAACCCCAACAAATAAAACAGCAGTTCTCTCGCCCAGAGAAGGAATATACAGTTAATACTATACGTGCGAAGCAGAGCATATATTCTGTATTGATTCTAACTTCACCTGCTCTGACATGTATGCAACTACGTAATGTTCGTTGTGTATTTTACTCTGCGGCTTGCAGTCGCAACCTCATCTAGCTCGTAGCATAGAGCCCGAGTCTAGATCTCGACTAGAAAGCTAGCGAGATCGGACAAAATGATGGCTTGATGCAGGGCCCTGGGGGAGGGAGGAGGGGAAAACAGAGGGCGTCACCCTTTTAGGTGGCTCAGACCATCAATCCGCTTGTTAGTTTTGGTTTAGTATGTCATCGATATTTTTGAATGTTATGTGTGTTTTCTTTGTGTGGATTTTAGTTAATTATCTCATATTTTGATTGGAAGTTAGGAGATCTTGATGGAACATCTCAGAGCCTAATAGATGATGAAATTCATGGAAGGCAGAGCAACACGGCTGCATTGGACAAAATCTGGGAGGATAGAAGAGACGAACGAGTCTCTGGTGAAAAACTCATAAATCATACCATCCGGAGTTGTTTTGTCCATAACGTTTCACTCGGACATCGCTTAGGGACTTTCTTGGTGTAGTCGGAAAGCTAAGATTTGCTTCCTCGTCGTCTTTTCGGAGTCTTTTTTTTTTCCGTATACCATTAAACATAGATCTGCTTCCATCGTCTTCTTTAGAGGAGCTTGCATTAGAGCCACATTCATCCCATTTTGCTTCATGGCCTTTGATTTTTTCCTTCTTTTCCGCATGTCTTCTTCGATCGAGGATTTTCTTCCTTGACATTTCCAATTGTATTGCACTTATACCATCCTATAGAGCCCAGATTGGGTCCGGATTGCTGCCCAGCAACAAAGTTCACACCAATGTTTTAAAAACCGAATCAGAGAGTGACCCGAATTTTTCAAAATTTCCAATCCGGCCGGTCTGACCGGTCGACTCACCAATCTGACCGGATGTATTTATTTAAATTAATAATAAGTTATTAATATATTATCATTTAATTCCATAAACTTCCCAGTTCCCAACAAGAAGTGGACTCACTTTTTATTTCCTTATCAATAAAAAAACCCTCCATCTCTCTCCTCTTTTTTACTCCCCATTTTCTTTTTCAAGTCTCTCTCTCCCCTCCCCTAAAAAAAAGGTCTCTCTCTCCCCCTCTTTCCATCTCCAATCTCCATCGTGCCTGACCTCCATTTATTGCTCCATCTAACTAACCAAAACTTTAATCTTCTCTCTCTCTAAACAAGAACATTACAAAAATCAACCCAAAAAAACTATAATCTTCTTTCTCTGTAACCAAGAACATTACATAAATCAACCCAAAAAACTTTAATCTTTGTTTTTCTTAACCCTTCCATGCGCCCATTTTACCCAGATTTCTCCTTCTTCCTTTCTATTTTATTATATTAATTTGCTCTTTCTCAAGTGAAATTATTCCCTTTCCCTTTTTTACTTTTAATTTTGATGGGTAGAAGTAGATTAGGTCGCTTCTTACATTTCATTTTTTTATGTTCTGGGTGAACCGGTTCACCCGGAAGCATCCAACCGGGCAGTCCGACCGAATATTTTGTGGTTGAACCTCTCCCCGAGTTTCTGGTGAAAAATGAGCCGAAAATGTTAGTGGGTAGCAGTTCGACCGATCCAACCATCGGTCGAACTGTGGGTTTTAAAATATTGGTCCACACTACACGAAATGACACGCGCGTTATATTTACAAACTTATAATATTATAGATTAAGCATTTTGGGAACATACATTTCATTAATATCTGCAAGATATTTTTTTTTTTTAATGATTGTCCTTATTCAATAGTAAAATATTTTCTAAAATTATGAGATTTTTTTATTTTTATTATTTAGTATCTTTATCCAATAAGAAAATATCTCCTCAAATTATGAGACTTCTCTATAATCCAAGATATCAATAATTTTAATTAAATAATTATGGTACGAGTGTCATGTACTACTAGAGACTGAATTGAGTGCTACCTTTAATAAAAGGACAACTAGGGCTATGCATTCGGTATATATCGAACTAAAATATCGAATACCGAATATACCGAATACCAACTTATGAAAAAAACTCATACCATTCCCAAACCGAAAATATTTTGGTATCTACCGAATACCGAATTAAATTTTGGTATTATATAAAAAATACCAAAATTTTTACAAACAAATGTATTATGCATTACACATTGTTCGAGGGAGTTTCACACTTTCACTAGCATACATAACCACTATGAGAGTCTAAAAATAACACAAATGGTAACATCACCAAGAGACAGACTGTCCTCTTCCCAATGTTGATCCATCTCAAGCAATATGAAGAGAACACGAACAACATTCGGTGATTAAAACAAAACTCGAACCAAACTAACCACCAATAAAGACAACATGGGTCGAGTCACAAGGAAACCCGTATTTAAAATCTGTCCTCTGAAACTAAATCGTAACTAAACAAATCTGTCATCTGAAATAAATTGAAATTAGAAACCCTAAACAAAGATGACATCCTAGCAAAAAATCTCCAAATTAGAAATTCTAATTTATTTTTAGTATCTAAAATCCTAATTTACAATGCTAGGAGAGAGGAGGTGGTGGTCGGTTGGTCGCCGAGGCTTGGTCGCAGACCTCGCTCGCCGTGAGGTGCGTCGGTGTCAAGAGAGACTGAGGAGAGGGGAGGGAGGTATGTCAGCAGTGGGGGTCTTTTTTCCTTTAAGTTAAGAGATGAGACTTGAGAGAGAAAGAGAACATAAACGACGAATGCGTCTGTGTCGAGTGAGGTAAGAGGTAGGTTTTTTTTCCTATTTTCTAGTTGGTCAAATTATACTTTAGTATTTTTAGTATTTTGGTATAATACTAGTATATACCGAAATTATATCGAATACCAAAATTTACTAAAATTTTCCAAAAGTCTATCCCGGATTAAATCTCGTAAACTGAAATACCGACTCCAAAATACCAAGTACTAAAAAAATACCAAAAATTTTGAATATCAAATGCTCACCCCTAAGGACAGCATCACAAGTTAAATCTTAGCTATTCATTTCTCCTAAAAAAATGCGCGCGACAATCTAACGCATATGGTACCAGGACATTTTGGGCAAGATTCTCTTTCCCCTTCTCCTTCATTTTCCGCTCTATTGCATTTGGGTGAGATTTCTAAAAATAATAATTTCATTTCTTCTCATCCTCTATCTTTCTTCTCATCCTCTTCCTTTTATTTTTTGTCCTCTTCCTTTTTCCTCGGCTTTCTTCTTCTCCTCTTCTTTTTTTGTCCTCTTCTTCCTTTCCACCTCTTCCTCTACTTTCTTCTCACATTCTTCCTTTTTTTCCTCTTCTTCCTTTTCACCTCTTCCTCTACTTTCTTCTCACACTATTCCTTCTCCTCATCTTCCCTTTTTTCCTCTTGCAAGTGGCAGCATTTTATATAGTTATGTCATCATTTTTAAAAGGGCGAAAAATAATGACACTTCAGGAAAAATAATGACACATCAAGCAAAAATAACGGCACATTAGGTAAAAATAACGGCACATCAGTTTTTAAAGGCAAAAGAAATTGCTCATCAATTTTCAAAGGTAAAAAATAACATCAGTTCTAAAAGGCAAAAATGACACATCATTTTTCAAGGAAAAAAATAATGCCACATCAATTATTAAACAGTGCGCCATCATTTTTCAATGGCACATCAATTTTCAAAGGTAAAAAATAACAGCACATCAATTTTCAAAGGCTAAAAATACGACACATCAAGCAAAAACACTGCTAAATCTGTTTTTCAAAGGCGTATCATCCTTCTTTACGACACATCAAATTTTATCTGATGTGTCGTTGTTATGTGTGTGTCATTGGAAAATATAATCGTAATTAATGAGTATCAAATTTTTACTTAGCAGACCCAGGCAGCCTTTCTTGACTGCCCTGTCATCTGGTAGAGACCACGTCAAATTTTTGTGTCCAATTAGCATGCCAAGTTGCAACATAAAAAATACTAGGATGATGACATGGCAAGACATAAATTATCAAAGTAATTCAAATTTTCTTATAATTTTTAGATACCCTAATTTTTTTCTCCCTCGCCAAACTCCTCTTTTCTCTCTCTTTCTCTCTCAAAATCAACTCAATAATCCATCTAATTGAGACTCCTTCTTATATGTCAACCCATCCACAATCAAGTCCAAGAACCCACTAATCCAAAAGAGAAATTAACAAAATTATAAATGGAGACAATTTTGGTGACTCGTCTTCCTCCTCTTTCTCGAATACGATCTCTTTCAAGTAGAAAGAAAAGCCTGGAGCCCCAAAATCCACGATTTGTGGTGGGTTCGAAGGAGAAGTACGTACGGGGTATGAGGCTCGCAGGAGTTTCTGTCTCCCCGCAAGTCCTCTCTCCTAATGGGTCGGCGAACAAGGATGCCCAAATGCCTTAGACGGCAGAACAAGATGAACATCGACAATGGCTGGGGGCAATGGCAAGTTGGACGCGTTACGGTATAAGGAGTGTACTAATTCAAGGAGATTTAAGATTCAAACTCTACCAATTGTAATTAAGGTGTAAAATTTTACCTTAAAAAAATGTCTGACGACTCAAGGCACCACGCCCTCTCTCCTCCTCCTTGCAGACGATGCTCGGGATCGCCTCAGAACTCATAAGCGGTGGGGGGGGGGGGGGGGGGGGCGAGTCGTGGAGAATAGGTGGCTTTTCCACGGCGGCGGACTACCACCCTCCTTCTCCACTAGGAATTAACAGCTATAGGCCCGATGAGCTTTCTAATGAGGGGGGGGGGGGGGAGGGGGGGGACATTCACATATTTGACCCTTTTCAGGCTGCCTTGGAAAAGACGCGGAAAAATTATTATAATCGACTAATCAAGTGAAATTAAATAATATAGGATTGTTTTGATAATTTACCGGATTGATACTTCATCATCGAGTTATCGAAATCAATTGCAACTGGCTCTCCAAGTAAACCACGAAAAGATGTTATTTAAAAAAATTTACACTCATTTTATGCATTTTAAACCATAGAGTACTAAAATTAAAATTAGTCATACTACAAGGTATGAAAGGGATAAAATGTCTGAATGGTATTACTATTAATCAAATATTGTGAAAAAAGTATTCAAATTTTAGGTATTGTGGATTCGGTGTCCACATGGGACAGACGCTTTTTTTTGATCGGATCTTGGACCAAGATCTGACTTTTTTAGTCTGATTGACCAAGATCAGTCTTTTTAAGTCGAATTCAACATCTGGCTAAAAAAGACGGATCTTGGTCAAGCCGACATAAAAAGCCAGATCTTGGTCGATAAGGACTATAAAGACCAGAATCTGACTTTTTTTAGCCACACAACCAAATCCCCTTTCGCCCTCCATCGCCTTCATTGCCTCGTTCGCTCACTCGCCATCGCCTTACCTCCACTCGTTTTCTCGCTCGCCTCGCCTCCATCGCCTCCGCCAGTCGCCTCGATCGCTTGCCATCGCATCGCCTCCATTCGTTCGCTCGCTCGCCTCTGTTCTGTCGCCTCTAATCACTCGCCGGTCGCCACTCGCCACTCGCCCCTCACTGGTCGTCGCCGGTTAATTAGGTAAATTTGTTAATTAGTTAATTGGTTAATTATTGATGTTAGTTTATTGGTTCATTATTGATGTTGGTTAATTATCTTGGTTAATTGGTTAATTGTTGATGTTAGTTAATTGATTAATTGTTGATGTTGGTTAATTGATTAATTTTAACTAAATCAAGGTTCGACCAGTCTGACCAAAGTACTGTTCGACAGGTTCAACCAAAGTGTGGTCTGATTGATCCGACCAAATTATGGTCAGACCAGTTCGACTGATTTATGGTTCGACCAAAATATGGTTCAACTAGTTTGACCGAATTGAGGTCCGCCCAGTCCGTCTGCCGGTCTGTCCGTTATTTAAAAACCTTGGTTGTTGATATTGATAATTAATTAAGGACGAATTATTAAAAAATGTAACTCGACAAAGCCGTAAATGTTATATTAATTGATAACGATATTTGAATTAAATTTTTTATTATTGTGCTAGTTGTTAAATGCTTAATATTGTTGGATTTGATAATTTTGTTAATATGTAGGCAAGTGCAATTGTATATTTATTGTGTTGTTTAGATATGAATGCACAACCATATGGGCATCTTCTAGGGGATGGAGGACCCTTAGATTCGACGGTATTAGTGCACCAGAATATGCATCGTTCACAGGAGTGTGGAACTGTGAGGTTTGTGAAGGGATTAACGATAGTCTTGACAATTTGTTGAAGATCCACCGACGGAGATGGAAGGTGTCTCTTGTGCAGAACGAGGCCTTTATAGCCTATAGGAGGCAGGTTTCTGGGATGTGTGGTGTATTGGCTGGGTCGTTATCGAAACGACATTTGTTATAGCCTTGGTGGAGCGATGGCGGCCTGAGACACACACGTTCCATATGCCAGTGGGTGAGATGACTGTTACTCTCTAGGACGTTATTGTTTTGTTCGGGCTTCCTATTGATGGACACCCAGTAATAGGGTGGCATGATTTGTGCGTACACCTGTTTGGCATTAACCTGGTGGATACCCCAAAAATGGTGTGGACAAACCAAATTGTCCTTAAATAGTTCGAGGACCATTTTGATCCTGCTACTATCCCGATTGATGCTGTGTGAGGTCGTGAAATTAGGGGTGAGTACGGTTCGGTATCGCGGTATTTTACTGAATTTTAATACCGAACC
This sequence comes from Hypericum androsaemum, assembly GCA_963995505.1. Lineage (NCBI taxonomy): Eukaryota > Viridiplantae > Streptophyta > Magnoliopsida > Malpighiales > Hypericaceae > Hypericum > Hypericum androsaemum. Next base: position 8,413,561 of record OZ023198.1, read on the forward strand.
GATTTGGACGGTATCAGCTATTTGCAACCGGCGGTTTCGCGGTTGAACTCGAAACCGTAGATTCGTGGTATGACGGTTTCGGTACGGTTTCGCGGTTTCGCGGTTTGAAACCGCAGCAAGCCCTTTTTTGTTTTCAGGTGAGAAAAGCCCATTTTCGAGGGAAGAACCGTCGTCGATGGAGGTGGCCCGGCGTTGTCGAGGGAGGTCGGGCTCGGGCCTTTCGCCGTCGAGGAAGAAATAGGTATAAATTGGATAAATTGGTGACGGACACGGTGGAGATGAAGAGCGGTGACTGGTGATGGCCGTCGATGTCTCCTTAAGTGCCAAGGAAGAAATTGGAGATGAAGAGCGGTGACTGGAGATGAAGAGCGGTGGGGCTCGAGCCGTGAGGAAATTGGATAGGTTTTATGTTTCAGTTAGAAGCCAAGGAGGAAGACATAAGCTAGGTTTTAAGTAACCCGGGTATAAAACGACATCGTTTTGGGCTTAAGTAACCCAGGTATAAAACGACGTCGTTTTATATACTCTCGGTATCGCGGTATCGCGGTTCGGTATGAACCCCAAACCGAAACCGTACCGTTAAGAGCGGTTCGGTATGAAACCGTACCGCGAAACCGTTTTGGAGAGCGGTTTGGTTTTTTTTCGGTATACGGTTTTACGGTTTTACGGTTTGTCGGTATTTTGCAGTTTTTTGCTCACCCCTACGTGAAATGATATGTTTGAGCAAACATATTGTGACTTATTTGATGCATACATTTTCTCGTGTCTAGTGATGCGAGTGTCAACACATACTTGTTGATACTTCTCGAGAATATAGAGGCAATTGGTACTTGTAGCTGGGGTAGTGCATGTTTGTCACACATGTACATCCATTTATGTAAAGCCACCAGCACGATAAAAAAACTTATTACTGGGGCTATGAAGATTGGTATGTATGTGGGCTTGGGAACAGATCGTCCCAAATCGTCCGGTTTTGTTAAATCCAGCAGTGGAACAACCTGGTCAAGCACTGGCCATCTGGTACAAACTACTACTTAATACGCTTTAATTGTGAATAACATTCTAGACTTGACATAGTATATCTGTGTTTTACAGGTGGAGTGGTAAAATAAATAGAGATGCCTGCAAAAAAATAACAATTGTATCTGTTTACAAACGCAGGTTGGACGAGCTCAGAGACTCAGATGTAAGTAATTTATAAATTAAATTTTCATGAATAGTTTTGACTTAAATCGTATTGGGCTACATATATTATTGTATTAGTTAAATCTTGTTGATTATATCACCATCACCATTTGGTAAAGTTAATTTTGGTTAACTAGTGAATTTTTTAATTTTTGCCAACTCTGATTCTATGAGTGTGTGTATTTATTGCAGTTTGTATAGATGTCGTACAACGACGATATTCTTGGTGATCTCCCGGCAATATGACATCATAATTGTGGCTTGTGGTTGGCACGATTCCCTTTGATATACTTTTTTAATGTGGAGTGGCATTATCCTGATCAGGTGTTACGACAGTTCAGATTACTGCAGGGTATTCCGGCTAGATCTGAGATCGATGAGGCGACACATAGTGCAGTGGATGGTCGGGGTCAGGCTGGCCAAAATTGGGATGCTATTTACGAAGGCCATGTGAAGATATGGGTAGAATTTCAGATGAGATATGTGTATCAAGGAGTACATGCATCGCCATATATCCATTATCCTAATGGATATATAGATTGGTACATATATGTACATGTATGTACATGTGTATGTATATATATATATATATGTATGTATATAGATATGCATGTATGTATGTATATATATGTATATATATGCATGTATGTATGTATGTATGTATATATATGTATGCATGTATGTATGTATATATATATATATATATATATATATATATATATATATATGCATGTATGTATGTATGTATATATATATATGTATGCATGTATGTATGTATATATGTGTATGTATGTATGTATGTACACAAACACACATAATGTTATTATTAATGATGTTCTACAATGCTAATGATAATATGATTTTGTTTGTAGGCAGATGTTGTTGAATATATACGCCTCAGGTATTCAGAAATTTTTGATATTTAGAATTTTTTTGAGGCTGCACTTGGGTTTACCGGTGAGCAGAGACGGTAGCTTGGTCTCTAGGATAGCCAGCAACCTGTTACATAGGCGGAGCACATGGCATATGAAATTTTGCAATCAGAGAGGATACCGTCGTCAGACGTAAGACAACCCTTTTTAGCAAGCAAAAATCAATACATCGGGCTAAGCCCGTACAGGGTTATTAGGTGAAGCCCATTGTCTGGAAAGATTATCAGTCGAGGTCGCAGATTCTAGCACACACACCGACGTCTCTCGGCATGGATACCTCAACTTCTCATCCGTTCCCTCAGCATACAGATTTTGGCATCCCTGGCTTTGCTTCCCAGCCTTTGCAGCTGTTTATTCCCCCTAGGCAGAGGTATTGGTTTTTGTTATGTTGTGCTGTTAATTTTGAAGCTAATTACTAAATTTTTAATTAATTTTATTACATTATTGTGTTAAATTGTATAATTTTGTGAAATTTTATTATTTTGTTAATAGGATTGGTCTCTTTGAAGACGGTACAGGGGCATATACATCTCCTCATCAGATGTCTTATGGATTGGCCCCTTCCGGGTCCCAACAGCGCTACCACCAGTCGAGTTTCGACTTATCCAGCCATCAGTCGGGTTTTGGCATCCCTCCCTCCGCTACTCATCTGTTATTCCAGCAGACTGCTTTTGGCAACCTCGGCAATGGTTCCCAGTCGTTCAACATGCAGTCGAATTTTGGTTTGGCTCGATTTGGGACCTAGGCGTCCCAACTATATACCCCGCCTACTCAGAGGTTCGGTCTCTTTCTTTTTTTGTGTTAATTATGAAATTAATTTCTAAATTTAAATTAATTGTACGATATTATTGTGTTAATAACATAATATTGTTGCTTTTGATTATTTTGTTAATAGGACATTGCCACGTGCTCCTTCTATTCATGCAAGTGATGACTCTTCATTTGACGATCCGACCGATGAGGAACAATAAGAAATATCTCTGTTTTGGCATCAGCCTAATTGGGGGGCTAAAGAGGTTTTTATGCGATGTTTTACTGGAGGACACGTTCATGTGCCTAGGAATGGGAAGGAAAAGGCTCATCAGGAGAACCTTCAAAATGAGAAGCCTCAGAGGAAGAAAAAGTAGTTTCTTCTTCTGATTCTTGTGTACTGGACATTATATATGTTTTTATGACCGTCTTCACTTCAAGTTATTATTGATGATTTGTGTTTCAGTTTTTTGGTTTGCAAACTTTATACCTATTCTGTATGACGAATCTTTCTAGATAGTTGTCTCGCCCAAATAGTAAACTCGTGAATAATAAGGACAAACGATATGACAAAACTAAAAAGTGCAACACAATATTTCTTGAACAATTTCAATCTGAAGTTAATCAGAAACCCCTGTAAGGACATATTTGCTTTATTGTCTTGAACACTCTTTTCACATTCTGCTGATCAACACTAAAATGTATTTTGTTCCATTGATACGAAACATAAATCTGTTAAGAAAATTATAAAGTAAGTCAGTAGTTATACTAAAATAATTTACTAGCATGGAGTAATGATAATACATGCTTACATCTTATACTAGCAATACACATCCAGTATAGATGGTAAGTTCAGTGTTCTGTAAATTACCCGTGATTTCACCAGTAGGATCCTTCAGAAATTTAAACATATCAAGTCTCTCATGATGATAAAAAAAATAACTAAGAAATAATCAATACTATTCAAATAATACCTGAAAAATTGCTTGGAAACTATCGACGTGTACGTGTTCATTCTTTGAGCTAGAAAGTGCCTTTAAATTGACACCACGCCCCTCAGGATATGGTGCTGGACTAGTTTGTTCTTGGGAATCTTCATCAGAATCCCAATTTTCAGCAAGCCAACGCTCAAGATTTTTGTCGTCCTGCTAGATGTGCTCTTTGCCACTCCTTCTCATTGTAGTACACCTGAAAAAATTACGAACGGAATATGGTTGTGTATTAGAATTTTAGGATAAGATTATCCAAATAAAATCAAAAAAGTTAATTCCTATCTTGTTTTCACAATATACAAGAAAATTACAGTACACCCGTGACTAATACAGCCACAACTGACATGACAGTACAATGACCAACGCCCGTGAGTGGTCTCGTCTGAACAGTACACCCGTGACTAATACAGCCACAACTGACATGACAACACAATGACCAACGCCCATGAGTGGTCTCGCCTGAACACTACACCCGTGACATGACAACACAATGACCAACCACAACTGACGTGACAGTATAATGACCAACGCGGCGACAGCGACATGCGTTATGGTTTTAAATAAGAAGTTGTATGTCGAGTTATTATCTGCAATCCAAAGAGAGCAAAATTTCATATGAACCACGGGGACGAAGAGAGGTGGATACTTCCAGATTTCAATGATGATTATAGGCGTGAACGTCGTAGAGATAGGAGAGAGTATTATGTTGGCTTGCGATGGAAGTGAGTATTTCGAGCAGCCGAGTTTGAAGTGCTAGTTGCAAGGCTATGAATGCTGGACGCGCCTGCTTTGAAAAGGAGGTCGTTGGATGTGGAACAAAGCAATATAGAATCGTTTGAATTAGCACTCATAATGATCCGTCAAGAGAATAACCGGATGATGCTGTGACAAAATCGATATCTTATGTTAGATTTGGCAAGGAAGCAAGTGGCAACTTTAGGTAGGGAGCTATCAGATATGCATAAGGAGAAAGTTTTTAATAATCAGGCATACATGTATGACGAGTACATGTCTGATGAGAACTAGAAGATACATGTCTTAATTGTCTTCATCTGACATTCAATATCCGATTCAAATTCGTTTCCGTAATCTAATGTACCATGTTGTAGCATATATATCCATTGTCGTGCTTCCATATGTTCACCAGCTTGAATCATGTCTTTAATACTTTGTTTCCACCAATATTTGTTGAACGTTGTTGAATGCGGTTATGTTCTTCCCTTATAAAAGAGCTCTCTGCAAAGATTCAGCATCAAAGCGTGGCATGTTAATGGCTTTTGCTCTAACAACCTTCAGACCAAGTCCCTTCGCCTCCGAGCGTAACCTAATTGATTGACTAATACGATAAGACCATTCATTCACCAATGTTCTAGCCACAGCACGTGTGTTGATCATTAACGGGTCTATTGGATAATTAAACTCGTCTTCTAAAAACCAGTTACGACCCATCATCATGAATAATCACCGGGAGTGTAATGCATCATAATTCTGCTAAAATTGAGTAAAATTAAACATAAACTTTAGGCACACACAAAGTATATAAGAGTTGAACACAAAATACAACCAACATCGAGTTTGACATAATAATACAAAGTACTCTCCTTCTAGTTCCAAAATTTTAACAATTCAACATCCACGGCGGCGTCTACTAGCACTAGCCCCTCCCGATGCAGCAGCCACTCTAGCCACTGCAACCGCTCTTATATTAGTACAATTGGCTTTTGTGTGACCCCTTGCTTTATAGAGTGTACAGCGGACAAGAGGCACCGTATCCATTTTATTTTGTATGCGCTTCCGTGGCTGAGTCCTCTAATCTTTCATCTAGAATAAGCCTTAGAACCGTTGGATCTTTAGGATCTGGCCAATATTTAGGATTGCCAAGAGGAACAAACTTATGTTGGTAGCAAGCTTGCATGGTTTTCAGGCGATAATACTTATCCACAAATATCTTGTACTCGAGCCCAAGTTCAGTACAACACGTCATAGCATGTGAACGTGGATAGTGGTAAGCCTGGAATTTACCGTAGCAACAAAATCCATTTTCAAGATGAACTGAATGTATTCTATCCCTCTTTTTTATCATATCGTATTTAGTGCGAATTTCGCACTCACCAACTACACCGTTAGAAACTCTCACTCTGTGTCGTTGGGCCTTTTCCTCCCACCGCTCCAACCTGTTCAGAAGCTTCTTTGACAACACTATATTGACGGTACCACTCTCTTGCATGCACTTGGTTGATCTCTCATTAAAATAGTCAGTTAGCTTGTTAAATGTCTCTGCCACCAAGGTAGTCACTGGCAAACGACGAACTTTTTTGAAGACCATATTTACGCACTCGAAAATATTTGTCGTCATATTACCATAACGGCATCCACCATCACACGCTAAGCTCCACTTGGACAAATCGTGTTCATACATCCAGTTGTATACCTCCTGGTCGACTTTCCATATTTCTCGCATATTAGCCTTCCACATTTGTGCTTGCATTCCTGCAACCAACATTGTAATAATATTATATATTGAGTAACAACGTATAAAATAGTATTAGACTAGAAAAGATTTGTTCATGTTACCTGCAATCTTCATGACGACATTCCTTATGGCGTCGTTTTTGAAGTGTTTGTTAAGATTGCTTGCTATGTGTCGAAGACAATATCGATGGGCGGTATCACTGCCTTCTCCCCAACCATAGTCATCCGTTATTGCCTTCAATATGCCTGCATGTCGATTAGAAATAACACATATTCTGCGTCGGTCATGCGTCACATGCCTCCTGATTTGTTCCATGAACCACGGCCACCTACGGTCTTCTTACCCTCAACGAGAGCAAATGCTATTGAAATTATAATATTATTACCATCAATAGTAGTGGCGATCAAGAGGACATGCTTGTATTTTCCATACAAGAACGTTCCATCAATCTCCAACACAGGCATGCAATGTTTGAAAGCTTCAATGCAAGGCTTGAAACCCTAGAAAACTCGTTTGAAGACCTTTGTTCCAGGCATCAGAGGAACCACGCACTACTCTTGACAAGGGAGAGTGTGAAAATATTCCCATTCAACAACAGTTCCAGATTTTTTGCCTTGCATGCCGCAAACCATTGCGTAAGGCTATTGTATGATTCTTGTCAATCCCCCCATAACTCTTTAAACGCCTTCTCTTTTGGCCACCAAGCCTTCGTATAAGAGGGTCTATATCCAATGTGGTCATGGAGCTCCGACCTTATAGACTTAGCCGGAAGTTCTAGTTGTTCCTCTACTCATTTTTTAACAATTTGTGCAATGAAAGCAGAAGTGAGTTGTTTATGATCCTGCGACTTTCGTAGGCGACTACAGGTATGGGGGTAGGTGTGTTTCACTATTTTTCAAGTACTAAAAACTGTGCCCCTTCTATTCTGTGAGACACAGATCTTCCATTTACAACCATCCGTCTCCCATTTTTTACACCTCACAGAGAAAGTTTCTGGTCTTGTTTCTAGAGGGTCATACTCACTCCCATCTTTCATCATGAATGCCTTGATCTCCCTCATTGCATCAAATTTGCTCTTCCAAATCGTACCCTCCTTCAAAACCAGAACAACTTCCATATGTTGCTCGGTCACAATCTCATTCTTCAGCATAAACACTCATCGATGATTGTTCATCGGGTCCAGTCAGAGCCAATTGACCGTATTGTTGTTCTCCATATTATTCCTGAACATAATTCTATTGTTCTTGTTCCTTGTATTATTGTTCCTCTTCTTCTACTCAGTCTGCTTCGTCTTCGTCGTCTTCTTCTTCTTCTTCTTCTTCTTCGTCTTCGTCTTCGTCGTCATCTTCTTCTTCACAATCAACATTGTATGTTGCATATGGAGCCGTCTCTCTAGGATCATTTTCAAACCAATCAAATATTGGTTCAACAGCCATCTCCGTGGACGTACCAGCTTCACACCGATGGGGACCACCACTCAATAACTGATTTTCTTCAACGGCCAATGGGTTGTTATCATTACATACCCTCTTCTCCACAATGATATCTAGTGAAATCTGCCTCGCCATTTGTCCAAAGAAGTTAATCATGGTCTGTGCCATTATCGTAACATCTTCTTCATCGTTAATAAATATTGGACCAAATTGTCCTTTGCCGTAAGGACATCTAAATATCAATGGTCCAAATTCTTCGTTTGTACTTATTGGAACCTTTTCATTTACTTTTCTCCGCATGATATTGTAGCTGACAAATTCTTCATGAAACTTCAACTTCTCTTGCCCACCACCTTGGTAATCAAAATCAGTTTTACTGTTGTTGAAAATTACTCAATAGTATTTCAATTTTATTTTCACAACCCCGTTAGCCATTATTAACACTACAACAAAAAAAAATTGTGATTCTATATTAGCAAAATAAAATATTATTTATATAAACGAATATGTCATATAAACAGACATTCTTCTCCATTATTTATAAAATTTTGGTCCGAAAAGTGGACAACAACCGTCTCCGAAGGTGCTAAGCCGACCACCTTAAGAACCAGACTAAATCTGTTAGGACCGTAAGGGTTGGTCACTTTTTTTTACTCGACTATCCGGTTCGACCAGAATTGACCAAACCAAACCAACAATATCAAAAAAATCACACTCAAAATCAGGTCGGACCGGACAGGTTGGTGAGTTTTTTACTTCGACCATCCGGTCCGACCAAAAATTACCCAGCCTGCCAAAAAAATTTTAAAAACCATATAACTGGTCAGACTGGTCAGTTTTTGAATCGGACCATCTGGTCCGACCATATTTTTCCCAACCCAACCCACAAAATTTTAAATAAATCACTTAACACACTCGAAAAATATGCTAGGGCCGGACCAGGCGGGTTGGTCAGTTTATTTTTTCATTTTCTAAAACAATATTATTCTAAACATTATAAATATTTCGAGAAAAGTTGAGAAATGACGATTATTTTTCCCTAAATATTTCTTCTCATAATTCTCATACATCTCGTATGTCTAAAACATCCACTAAAATAGACAAAGTATTGTTAACGTTCTCTTACATTACCTATATCGTATGAACTAAAATAGACAAATTATTCATAATTAATAAGCAGGCTCTACATATAAATCAAAATATTTAAGTAAATTAATTACCTGAAAGTTGGTCGGCATAGAGGATGAGAAATATGAAAGACAGAGAGAATGGTTGAATGAAGAAATGGAACGCTCATGATCAATTATATCGGGGGTAATCCATATCCGAAATCTGTATATCCAATTTTTTTTGTCGGATCTTGGTCGATATCTGAAATCTGTAAAAGTAGATTTCGGATATCGACCAAGATCCGACAAAAAAAGTTGGATATCGACCAAGATCCGACTTTTTTGGTCGGATGTTAGATTCGACTAAAAAAGTCAGATCTTGGTCAATCAGACTAAAAAAGTGAGATTTTGGTCCAAGATTCGGAAAAAAAGTGTCTGTCCCACGTAGACACCGAATCCACAATACTTGAAATTGTAACACTTTTTTCACAATATCTGATAAATAGTAATATTATTCGGACATTTTATCCGTACGAAAGTATACTTTTTAAAAAATATATATATTATGAGATAAAGCTAAAGGAACAACCATGAATCCTTCGGCCTAGTAGGCTACAACTTAAGCTATGAGAGATAAGCTCATGAAATTGAGGAGGGGGTCCCAGAAGGAGAAAAACAAAAAGTATATGATATAATAGAGCCTGTCACATACATGACAACTCACACACAGTTAAGATTCCTTGAATTTTAGGCTTAGTAGGCCGTTTCCCATTTGTGGCTAAAGTCCAAGAGCCTAGACAAAACCTTGTAGTGGAGACAGAAATGGCAACCCACCAAATGTCTGTACCATCACCACCAATATTAATACTTGTTTATTTATACAAATATTATTTGTTTATTGATTACTTCAGTTTAAAATGGATAAAACTTTTAAATATGTAAAAAAATTTCTAAAATATTTAACACTAGTATATTTTTAACTAGTCAAAATTTGGATAAAATAGAACAATTTTTTATTGATTAATCTAAGTAGATTCTATTTTATTACTCATATGTTCTTGTTGTTCCTTTTGTCCTTGTTAACTGTGATATTATTCTATAAAAAAAACTGTGATATTCCTAACTGGCATACAAGATATTTCACTTCTCGGGCACATGCACCGAGCATAATATTTTAAATATATCTTGTCAAAGCTGTATGACCAATTGTTTATCTCAAAAAAAAGCTATACCAATTGAGATACGATTTTTTTTTTAATCAGTAGATTTTTATTAACAGTAAATTATTTACGTATTGCTTGTAAAATTTCCTCCTATAATACTACGAGGTTGCAGTTTACAGTCATCATATAGACATATAATGTCATTTTCGCCCCCGGTGGAACATATCAGTAGTGGAGACTTACCATCCCAACAACTAATTGATCGACATATGTGATTTGTACTAAATTGCTAGAAAAAAGAACTACTAGTTAGCCCTGATCCAATTCGATTTTAACCATGAAATTATCACCAATTTGTCGACAGTTTTGGTTTACATTTTTTACAGCAGTTACGGTATCAAACTGATACGTTTAATGGTACTTGTAAACAAAAAAAAGTACTTTATAACTTAACTTTATACAAAGTAATATTAAGCTTTACATCCAAAACCATGTTCTTATTTCATATAATTTTATAAAAAATAAAAATTTTAAATCTTGAAAAACCCATAACTTACTATTTTGAATTTTAAAAATAATCATTAAGGGTGGGTTTTTATTTAGCTAGTTGTTTATAAACTGTGCCCGAGAAGTAACTGTCGATTCCCAGTTTGTTGTCACGGTGAACAATTTTTTCAACCATAACCAATAATTTTGTAATCGTGGCTAGGTCAAATATTTAAGTACCTGAAAAAAGATCTATGTTTTGCAAACATCTTTCTGATATCAGTTTAGTACTTTTTCATCAATGGTCTTTTTTTTTGTATAGGTAGAATTTTAATTCAATGCAAAACATGTACCAGTAAGTTGCAAATACATAGTTTCCACCAAGCAGTTAGTGAATTGCATCAACACTAGCAATCGCAGGGATCCATAATAACCACCAAAGGCATCCAGACCCATAGAAAGAAATGAAGAGAAGAACGTCCTGAAACCGGACTAGAATGCCCACTTCGCGAAACACCTAAAGATGGAATGCAGAAGTTGCTCGAAATGCACTAAACTTCCCAGTGTTTAAAATAGTACATGATTTTCTTACAACCAGTTACATCAACCGACTATGTTAGAAAAATATTCGGTTAGGAGGATGAAATGTGGTAGAAGTAGCACAAGTTTCAAGGATCTTTTGATTCTTTAAAATGAATAATTAGACCTTCCGAGTGAATCTCGCGAATATAACGGATCAGTGAATTATCGCTCTCGGGATTCAATGAAGGCCCAACTCCATCGTCGAGTTCAAGGTTTGTACTACCTCGACCCGACATGAACGCACTAGAAAAGATTTCTGATGATGCCTTGGATGAAGGAGAGTAGGGAGGATTTGGAAAGCTAGATCTTTGAATGAAACCAAAAACCAGTTATTTATAGAGATTGACACCATCTTTTGATGCCTCTTCATCACCAGAAACGTCCTTGGAACAAGTGACAATGGTGGCTTATGGATTGAGTCACTTTTCTTGAATTTAAACTCAAGGGCCACCACTTTTTGAAAGGCCACGACCGTGGCAAATCTCTGTAACTTGATTCATTTTTTCTTTCGGAAGACCATGACCGTGGCAAATCTCTGTTTCTCAAATTGTTGTAGATCATAAAATTTCTTTTCCGAAAATATATTATAATAGCGAAACAGATAAATGAGTCAAAAGTTATGCTTCTTTGAAAATATCCAACATTCTCCCCTTATTTTCAAAACTTTAAAATAGTAAACAGATAAAAGTTGGAACAACAGAGTGACTGCATCACTTAAGTGACTGCCTACCTACCCGCGAGGGATCAAGTCAACGTAGTTCAAGCTAGGATAGGAATGAGCATCATCGTAGAAGCCAATACATAAATGATAGGTATCTTTTTTATTTGAACCTTCACTTAGTGTAAGAAATTCAAAGCCTTATCGAGGTTCTATGGTGAACGAGTCTTGAACCAAGTACCCCTTACGATAAAATCAGAACCTCCACACATATTGACTTCGGAAGCTAGTGTATTTTATAGCTCACACGTTAATGGCCATGTGCTTATATCCTGAATTCATGAGTCTTCTTAGAGAGCGGTCTTACTCTCTTAGGAAATAACCTAATTTTTGTACTCATATAGGTAAGTCTCTTAGGGTGCTTCTGCGAGACACCTATAACTAACGTACACTTATTAAGAATTTGCATTCATCCTCGTCCATGCAGAACGACTGCACCAATTTAGAAATGGGAAGTTTAACTTGGTGCACCATAACCACTATAATGACTTGTTGGTACCCATTGAGCCTTGTTTATCCATTTCAAAACATAGGTTGGATTTCCGTCATTGGCGGTCAACCTTCTTTCACAGACCTTAGCCCTATTTTCTTATACTTTATTAAAAATATTACCTTTGGTAGACTCTTCGTAAAAAGATCAGACAAGTTCTTCTTCGTTTCAATATAGTTAACCGTAACTACTTATCTTTTGAGTAATTATCTTACCATTTGAAGTCTAAGACTTGCATGTCTAGACTTTTCATTATAAGTCTTGTTAGAGATATTATAGATCGTATCTTGATTGTCACAGTTAATCAAGACTGCTGGAGATGGCTTCTTCCAAAGTGGGATCTCGACAAGTAAATTTTTAAGCCATTCTGCCTCTTTACTCGCATTGGCAAAGGCTGTCAATTCTGGCAACATCGTTGAATCAGAAATACAAGTCTGCTTCTTGGAACCCCAAGACACCGATGCACCTCCTAATGTAAATATTTATCCAGTAGTTGACTTGGACTTAGATTCTACATTATTCCAGTTAGCATCACTATATCCTTCCAATAAAGCGGGATAGCCTTGGTAATGTAAATCATAATTTATGGTTTCCTTCAAGTATTTCAACACTTTTACAAGTGCTCCCCAATGTTCAACTCCGGAGTTACTTGAGAAACAACATGGCACTCCCACGGCTTGTGCTATGTCCGGTCTTGTGCAATGCATAACATACATAAGACGCTCAATGACACTCGAGTACTCAAGTTGTGCAAGAGTACGCTGGGTATACTTCATTAACTTGATACTAGGATCTAAAGGAGTGAGGGCTGGATTGTCACCGTACTCGTCAATGAAGGGTGTTGAAAATATTTATTCTCTTTAGAATACGCCGATATGGAACGCAGTTCCAAGCCCATTAAATGCCCTTTTCCAGCTTGCTTGACCGGCTTAGTTGACAGCCTTCATTCCAGAGATCAGTGATCTTGAATAAACTCGACTTGGTAGCCCGTGAGTAAGGGTAGGGGCTAAAACTAACTTAATCAACTCTCCGAACCAAACAAAGGGCTCCGTCCCTACTGCTGAAAAAGCAAAAGCCCCTTAGCGCCCCGGGACGGGAGTCTCAAAAGTCTCAGACTTATAAGTACTCGTTGGAGGCACCACAAGCCTTGAGAGATGGGTAACCAAAATTCCAGTCGCAAAACGTTGCTTCAACCTCTTTTCTCGTGGTAGGTGACCATACTTCTTGAGAAATTTCTCAATGTAATGAGATTGGGTTAGTGCCAACTCATCTCCCTTTGTTAGGATTTTAATTCCCAAGATCACATCAGCCTCTCCTAAATCTTTCATATTGAAGTTAGAGCAAAGAAACTTCTTCGTTTCTTCTACACACGATATGTTAGTATCGAATATAAGCATATCATCAATGTATAAACATAGAATCATGTATCCAAAATCATCACGCTTACTATAGATACATTTATCAACATCATTAATAGTAAAATCATAAGATAAGATAACTTTATCAAACTTCTCATGCCATTGCATGAGAGCTTGCTTCAAGCCATAGAGAGATTTTACCAACTTGCAAACTTTCTTCTCTTGGCCTGGTGGTATAAAACTCTCAGGTCCATTTGATGTAGAATTAACTTGTGAATAGATGCAAGTACAATTAAAAAATGAATAGATGTAATGCGTGCAACAGGAGCATATGTATCAAAATAATCAATTTCATGTCTTTGTTTATAACCCTTAGCAACTAATCTGGCTTTAAACTTATCGATGGAACCATCTGCATTCAATTTTCGTTTGAATATCTATTTACATCTTATAGGCTTAGCACCGGGAGGTAAATCACACAATATCCAAGTACCATTAGTCAAAATTGAATTCATCTTATCATTGATAGTCTCTTTCCAGAAAAATACATCTCTAGAACTCATAGCCTCTGAATAGATTTTAGGATCATCATCAACATGCATAACATACTTACCAATATTGAGAATTTTACTCTTATTATCTTCTACAAGATATGTTATGAATTCTGGACCATAGTTGTTCTCTATTCTTGTTCTCTTACTTCTTCTAGGTTCAACATCTTTCGTAGGAGCTAAAGTATCATCATTATTGCTTGTCTCTTGAGAGTCCAGACTTAGCAACAATAGATCTCGAACGAGTTTATTTTGGAAACTATATCTAGTTAAGTTCTCAAAGAATTCTACAATTACAGATTCTATAATCTCAAAGGTATCAAGGATTAAAAAATCTGTAGGTTGTACTACTAAGTGAATAGCCTACAAATGCACATTTATAAGCTCTATTTCCTAACTTTGGTCACTTAGGATCAGGCTTTCTAACATATGTTAAGCAACCCCACACTTTTAATCTTTTCAAGTTAGGTTTTCTTTTAAACCATAATTCATACGGAGAAATACTCTTCTTTTTCAAAGGAACTCTATTCAAGATATAACATGCCGATAATATAGCTTCACACTACAAAGAATTAGGGAAACTAGAACTTATAAGCAAAGCGTTATCCATTTCTACCAAAGTTCTATTTTTCTTTTTAGCAATACCATTTTGTTAGAGTGTATATGGTGCAATAACTTGATGAACTAATCCATGTTCTTGACAAAATAAAGTAAACTCAATAGGAAAGTATTTTCTACCACGATCAGAACACAATATTTTAATTTTCTCTCCTAGTTGTGTATCTACTTCAGTCTTGTAAATTTTAAACTTGTCAAAGACTTCATCCTTAGACTTCATCAAATAAACATATGCATATCTAGTGCAATCATCAATGAAAGTGACATAGTACTTATTTCCACCACGATTCATATGACTTTTTAAATCACCAACATCACAATGTATCAATTCAAGCAAGGCAGAATTTCTAACCACAGATTTAAACGATGTTCTATGTATCTTTGCTTGTGCACATATTTTGCATTTAGAAATATTTTCGAAGTTACAATCAGAAATCAAGCCCAATCTTTTCATGTTTCTAAGAGAATCATAATTCACATGTCCTAATCTAGCGTGCCAAATATCAATAGAGTCAATGATATAAGTAGAATCATTCTTTATTAGATTGAGTTTAATCATCCAATTAAAAGTATATCCTTGTCCAACGAATATCCTGTTCTTGGACAGTACAAACTTATCCGACTCAAAAGTAACTTTGAAACTGGCCTTGTTAATAAGGACTTCAGAGATAAGGTTCTTTACAATATCAGGGACATGTAGTATATTCTTAAAAGTAAGAGTCTTTTCCGAAGTAAAAGGGAGTTCTACGATGCCTTTGTCAATAACTTGGCTACCTTGGTTGTTTGCTGAAGTGACTTCGTTTCCTTCTCCGATAACCGACTCATATGTCTTGTAAATTTTTTTATCTTTACAGATATGGATGGTTGCACCCGTGTCATACCGCCATCCACCACTATTGTCAACAACAATATTGACACTTTACATTACGGCAACAAGTTTGCCCTTTTTGTCCGCCATGTTTGCCTCATTTTTCAAATATTTCTTTCGTTGACGACAGTCACAAGCATAATAGCCGAGTTTTTTATACCAGAAGCAATCGCCCATCTTCTTATCTTTTTTGTTAGGATTTTTCTTCTTAAACTAAGAGTCATTCATTGGCTTCAAAGAATTCTGAAATTCAACATTGTTAGCCTTAGAAAAATTCTCAGTTTGCTGACTATCCTTCATTTCTCGTTTACGAGAGCCCTCTTCGATACAAAGATGATGCTGCAAACCTTCAAGGTCATAGTCAGTTTCAACAAGCTTCAATTTTTTCTTGTAATTATTTCATGAAACAGGAAGACGGGAGATTATGACTCCAACAACGAATGAAGATACAAGAATAATACCAGCATCCTTGAGATGATTAACGATGAGTAATAATTTACTGACACAGGCGATAATTGACTTTCTGTAAACCATCTTGAAGTCCATAAAGTTGCATATCAGGAACTTCTTGTTGCTTGCCTCAGAGATCTTGTACTTGTCCAGAGCGGTCCACAATTCCTTTGTAGTCGGGTTGCTTCGATAGGCATTATAGACATTAGTATCTAGAGCATTCAGGATGTGGCCACAATACATGAAATCTTCTTCTTGGCACTTCTTGCATTTGGCCTTCAATTCGTCACTATTCTCCGCAGTTGCAGTAGGAATCTCCTCCAAGCCATCTTCAAGAATGTGCCACAACTTGATGGTGATGAGGAAGAACTTCACCGTCTCTTAACAACGAGTAAAGTTTTCACCATCAAAGCATTACAGGCGGTTCACGGTCTGGTTCATGACTTGTAGAGATTATGCAGCGATGATAGAAATTTCACCCTCCATTGTGTAGGTTTATTCGTTTTAAAATTGTTGAAAAAATATTCGGGTAGGAGGATGAAATATGGTATGAGTAGCACAAACTTCAAGGATCTTTCGATTCTTTAAAACGAATAAATCGACCCTCCAAGTGAATCTCGCGAGTACAACAAGTTAGTAAATTATCGCTCTCAGGATTCAATGAAGGCCCAACTCCGTCTTCGAGTTCAAGGTTTGTACTACCTTGACTTTAAAAATATCCAACAGACTACCCCTAAAAAAAATACATCAACAGACTAAAACGAAAAGACTAGACCGGGTCTTTCTAAAAAAATCGTCTTTCACCAAGGCTACCCTACCCTGCAACAATCCCAAAATGTAGTTTAAAAGATTTTTCGCGGGTCGGCATAATCCTATATAGTATTTTAGGACCTAAATTCTACCAAATTTTTATTTTTTAATAATATAAGTGTAAGGATCTCTATTCAACTTCAAAAACATGGTAAGGATTAAAGGTGAGTATAAAACCAACCAAAATCGTCGAACTATAAATATGCGCAAACCGAGACTGCAAAGAGAGCAAACCGATCGCACAAGCGATTTTGCGGTGCAATTGACCAAAATCGTCTATACAGTTCCATGGTCTGTTTTTCTAAAATTTTCAAATTATAAAACTGACACATAATATAAAATGACTCATTTTATACAATTTGTATATGCCACTTTCGCCCAAAATTGGTACCCGTATGTATGTGTGAAGTAATTTCTCTTGATTGACTTTTATAAGATATCATAATATATGTGATTTTGATAGTCCTATTTCGGATAGCTAGCATCAAAAATAAAAAATTTGAATGGAAGTTAGTATTACAATGTTGAAATTTCGAAACTGACATACCGATGAAATCGCTCATCTAAAGCTGCAACCACAATACTGTCAAATCGGCAATTTTAAGCAAGACCGTGTCATCCACGGTTTAAATTTATATGAATAAATTATGTTGGTGTCGGTTTTATTTAGTCATCCAAAACTCCAACACCAAACTAAACTCACTCCAATCTGGTCGAGTAGATATTGCCATCCCTAATTGGTTTCTCTAATCTCACTCTCCAATCGTAGTTCTCTTTCTCGTTCCCGTTCTTTGGAGTCTAATATTACTGCCATTTTTTTAATAGGTAGATTTTATTGATGATATTTACAAAATATAAAAATCGTAGAATTTTTTTGTATAAATATGAACTTGTAACCGTATCCAGTAAAACCCTTCTGCGATAATTTATTGATTTTGTTGATGATATTACTTTTTTTTTGAAAGGTTTGTTGATGATCTTACTGCCATGTTATATGGTCTAACCCGAGAATGAAGTCACTACTACTTTATATATATCCTGAGCTATGGATCGACTAGTTTCTCTATTATCACTTGCCATTTATCAACTCAACATCCATTTCTCTAATAATTTCTGGGTTTCTATGATCAAATTAAATAAAAAGTAGTCGCGACCCCGAAATCCAAAACAGTGGACAATCCCACTCGATACCAGGTAGCTGGGCAAGCTAGTACAACACCACGTATCAGAGAATCCTTAGAGACGAAGGCGGCAGGAATCAACAACATTTTAAAAAAAGGAAAACCGCGTGTCTGAAACCTTGCAGAGAGTCGGTTCCGTTTCGTTCTTACACAGAAATAAAAAATTGGGATGGATCTAACACTGTCCAGAAAATAATATACAAGTACACGTAATTAAGATTTTAACTAGTATCGAGTTTGAACCTTTAAAAAAAATTAATCAACTTTAAAAAAATTTATATTTTGCTCAATTTGGATTAGGTAGCGAAGTTGATGTTCGAATACCAGTTAGTATAAACAATTAACTATCTCAAGCGAAAATTTTTATCCCATTTCCTCCTCCTCTCGTTTAATCTAAGATTCTTGGATCCAAGAAAAGAAAATAGTTGGCAGTGGTGCCTCCCTCACCCATGTTTCTTTCGACGTCATTGTTAACAAAATAATTGCATGGTTTCTTGGCCGTCTATTTTGTACTTTTTCCCCTCATTAATATATCCTCAATTCATTTTCATTTTCTACTTTTTATTATTTCCTTTTTTCCTGGTTGGTCTCAGCTTTCCATGAATGCCTTCACGTGCGCTTGCCATAAGCCGAAAACCCTAGACCAAATTAATTTTCTCATGTCCACCTTTCACATTACCATTTTGACCATAACTTCAAGTGATTTTCCCATGCAAACTTTTTTTAACCTCTCGAACATCGTAAAATCTAATAATATTTTTTCTATTCGTAAAATTTAACTTCAAGACTTAAAAAAATTGAATTTTTTATTACTTAGATCAACCCGTACTTTTTTCCATGCAAACCTTTATAAGTGAAAAGGGAATGGAAAAGTTAATTTGGGTTCGGTTTTGTTATAATTATGTCCCAGAAATCCTAGTTGTTCGATACCTTTTGGAAAACTCAATTTCGTGCATGCGTGGAAACATCTGAATACGACCTTAAATGGGATGGAATCAACTTTTTTCGCCGGAAAACATATGATGTGGGTACCCTCAACTTTGGTTCATATTGGTTTTGCTTTATGGACTAATGTCTTGCTTTGTCTCTCTTTTGGGTATCATATTACTACACTTTTTGCTCTTTTGGACCAATGGAACTGTCTCTGTCTCCAATTAGGGGGCTTTTGATTTGATTATTTTTTGTCGTGGCAACCTTTGATTTTTATGTTTAAAGATGATAGAATTTTACTGTAGTACTTGGTAAATTTAGTTTGGAGCATATAGAGAGGTTCCAAAATCTCCTACTATTATTATTATCGTAATGTTAAGTTTTTCTTAGATAAGCGGTATTTAATGTTTAGTTGTCAATGGATTTGTTTTCAAAAAACGCATAACATTTGTGACTTGTGAAAAATTAGAAGCAAAGATTCGCAATATGTAAAGCAAAAAGGATATCAATGTAATTGCTGGTACATGCATCCTGTTTTTCAGCCACAAACTTTGGTGTGATATTGTAACGAAAATATCTATAAATAATTGCTATATTTTAACATTTTAGAGAAAACAAATATGTTTTGATTCTTATTCCTATTTTTTTAATCACAGACCCACTATTTTTTATATGGCCATGTATGTGTCATTTACACAATTAACGACTAATTCATCCGGGTTTGAAGATAGTCGACCCAATCATAGTTAAATTTTTACACAATGATTATATATGTTAGTAAACTCTAGATTTGTGTTCATTTGTCAACGTTTTCTGCCATGAGATCAAGCGCCTTTGAATGACTATTAAATTGTCTGACTCGTAAAACATTTCTCTATTCACAAAATTTTTTATGAAATCCAAACCCCTTTTTCTTTAAACCCACTACAAAAACTGATATCATGAAGAGAATCATTTCTCCAGTGGGGGTTTCATGCCAGCCACTGTTCGCAAAATTGTACGATTTTAGACTCATGATTCCAGGCATATAATTATAAAGCCGATGATTCATCGATGGATCGAAAAATGACCGATGGATATATGCACAAACTTTCAAAATGTTCTCAGTAGATACAAGAAAAGTCTTGAATTCCATTTTATAATGCCGGTTGTTGAGATGAACACGTCATTAGTTACAAAAATAGTAAGTCTGTTTATAATTGTGAAAATTTAATCTATTCATTGGCTTAATGATTTTGGTTAGATATAAATATTATAATATAGTATTAGACGGGTTAATTTTGTACTCATTATTGTCATTGCAATTTGTACAGGTGGTAAGGTTTATATTTAACTTAAAAATTTTAAATAACAGGTAGAATAATTTTACCCATTTGTAAACAACCTTTTTTTAAGGAAGTAAACAACCTTACCACCTGTACAAATTGCAATGTGATGATTTTGACACTCTCCTTCAAACAAATTAGAGCGGTTTGCTAAGGGTTCCTTCGCAAGGTTCGTCTGGTCTAATTTGTTTGAAGGAGAGTGTCAAAATCATCACATTGCAATTTGTACAGGTGGTAAGGTTGTTTACTTCCTTAAAAAAAGGTTGTTTACAAATGGGTAAAATTATTCTACCTGTTATTTAAAAATTTTAAGTTAAATATAAAAACGCTGAATATGAAATCAACTTTTCATACAGTGATGTTGCAGTGGAATAATGTACTTTGCTATAAAGGAGTTGTACATGCATGTAATATGAAATCCATTTATCCACTTCAGCCTCGTACGACACCCAACCCTTGGAATTATCATGTCTGTTTTACACCGAGGAAATCTAGGAAAAGATCGGGGAAAGTTGCGTCATATTGAGTAGACTTTTGTTTTGGTAGTAACACTGAGTAGACCTATCAACCGAGAGAGTGAAACGGTGAAAGAGACAACAAGAAGTCTTCACTTTTCGTGCTTTGTCCATCATTTTGTTTTTGACAACCATGCAGTTTTTAATTAAATATTGAGTCGATTAATCTAAATTTGTATTTGTATAAGTAATCACTTCAGAAAGAAACCGCGTTGAAACTTCACTATAGTGAAAAAAAAATGTATTACCTACTAGATTAATCTTTGATGACTGACTTCTCGATATGATAGCCAGGGATCAATTCAGCTTTACTTTAAAAGATGTTGGGTGATTGGATAGCCAAAACAATTAAACTAAGTACGCCAGGTGGACGGCGGTTGACTTAAAGAGGCCAAAACACAAGGAAAAACAAAATAAAAAAACAAATTATATACATAAAAAAACACAAAGTAACACTACATTGAAATTATTACAAATAAAAAAGTTAGTGTTGAGATTGCCAAATTGATATTTACAAGTATTGTGAATTTCTTTATAAATTTGGAAACTTCACCTACTAATTGACTTAAAATTTTGGGTTGGATGTAAAATCTCTAATATTGTATTAGAGCAAGTTCGATCTACGAGCCACACGAATTTCCTGTTTCACAACATGAGAGGCAAAATGTTCACGTCTTTGTCGGCACTTATATTAAACCGTGCAAATTTTTGCATAGTAATTCAAAATGAATTTCATTTGACGGGACATAAAAAGTATGTTGAGATTATCTCATTGATATACCATGAAATCGTAAACAAAATACAGGGTTGATTTGGTAAATTTTACCAAGCAACATTCCTTCCAAAATCCCATCTATTATAAATATCTCCCAACCCCCACCTCAATCAATTCCACCTTGTTTTGTGTTCTAAGTGCCTTGTACTCGTAACTCCACTTCCCACCTTAACATTTTTTTTAGACGCCTAGTTTTTAATATCAACAGGCACGCACTCAGAGAGAGAGAGAGAGAGAGAGAGGGAAGTAAATATGGAAGAAAACCAAGGGAACAAGGCTGGAGCCGAGAAGAGTGAGCCAGTGAGGTCGAGGTGGACTCCCAAGCCGGAGCAAATCTTAATCCTCGAGTCCATCTTTAATAGCGGCATGGTCAACCCACCGAAAGAGGAGACCGTTCGGATTAGGAAGCTCCTCGAGAAGTTTGGCTCGGTTGGCGACGCCAATGTCTTCTACTGGTTCCAGAACCGCCGGTCCCGGTCCCGCCGCCGCCAACGGCAGTTGCAAGCCAGCGTACAGGGCGGAGGAGATCAAAGGGTCACCGGAACTTTGGGTAATATGTCTCAGGTGCAAGTCTCCAACGGTGGCGGTGGTGGTGCAATTCATCAGTACATGGAAAGTGGAGGGTCAAATAATTATTACACGTCCTCTGGGTTTTCTGGCTCTCCCACTTCTTTTGGTGTCTCTTCACCTCCTCCTTATGTTTATGGCTCTTCTTCTTCTTCTTCTTATGGGGTTGGTGGTGAATATGGTGTGGAGAATCTCTTTCCCATGTCTTCTCAAATGGGGTTTCAGGATATGGATCAACAAAGCTCTGGCTTCAGCCATCCAGCTTATTGTTCATCCTCGGATACATCTAATTTGCACTACCAAAACGGTAAGAGATGAAAATATTTTTTAACCTGATATTCAGAATCGAACACTCTCTCTTTTTTTACATTCATATCGTTTGAACTCAACAATTTTTCAAATCTCTTGTCACTAGACCAACTCCCTAGTTAAGATTGTTACACCAAGGAGAGGAGAGAAAAAGAAGGGTTTAGAGGTTTTGGTACTGTTGAATTTGATATAAGTTAAACATAAGTTGGTGATTAGATTTGTTTGGCCTAGTAATAGTACCGATGGAGTATATAATCAAAACTGAAATTAACTAACTTTCCAATGATGTGATGTGACATTAGTAGTTAAAATAAAGTTCAGAGTTGTACTTTTCCATGAGAGAAAAATGGTCCCCCCCTCCCTTCCTAATCCCCCTAATTCCTATTCCATCACTTACATTACCAAGAAAAATTCCCAAACAAGGAATTAATTGTTAACCTGTTTCACAATCTTTTCAGTGCCCCTTTTGATGTTGATTTCATGTTGAAACACCCAAGTCAAAGTTTGAGATCTAGGGACTTGTTGCCAAAGAAAATATATAAATGTCCACCTCTTCTTTGTTCTTCTTAACACCAAGTATCCCATATATGCTCTTTCTCGCTCTTTCATCTCCCACTATGTACATCAACATGTTTAGCTTTTTTATGGTAAAATCTCTTTTTTCGGAGTCGAGAACTGTCAGAATCTATTTACGTAACTCTTCCAATGGTGTCTTTTACATTTATAAAGTTTCACATATTTTGTCTCAAGAACATTGAAACTATTTTCGTTTCAGGAGGATATATTACAGCCTTTATCAACGGGGTTGCCACAGAATTCCCAGGAGGATCAATTGACATAAGAGCAATGTTTGGCGATGATGTGCTTTTGGTCCATTCCTCAGGGATCCCATTGCCCACCAATGAATATGGCTTCCTGATGCAAAGCTTGGAGCATGGAGAAAGTTACTTCCTGGTAAGAAAATTCCATCTGTGTGCTAAATTCTATCCAGCATATGGTCCATTCAGCATTTTCTTTTATTAATTATCATGCTGTTGAGATTTTTTAAATAATTTTTACACCAAATAATATACCTGCTAAAAATTGAACTCTGAACTTTCATTAATTCATATATCACTTGTGTCCTTTGGGCAAATGCCGCTTGAACTTGAGTTGTTAGTGATGTAATCTGGTTCTTGTCATTATCCATGTACCCTCTTTCTCAACAGTAGAACTTTTGCTCATTTTTTCTGCTTACAGGTACCCCATAGAGTTTATCTTGGCTCCTGCAGTAAAAATAAATAAATACCGAATTAATAAAACTGTTGAAGAAATTGTGGTCTAGTGTGGCCCTGATTTCCACGTTCTTTCTGCTAGCTTAGTTTAGTGGAAAGTGTGGTGTCCTATTTTTGCCAAATATGTGTATGGGAACTTTTACAACTTTCTGCCACAAACATTACCTGATATATTTAATTGTATAATTTTATCAAGTGACAATTTTACTATTTAATTTCTATTTTTTAAATTTTATTAAAAAATAAATGGTACAAATATTGCGAGAATTCATTACAGTCATTATCATCTCTCTCTCAGAATGAGAATCCAGCACTCATGTGACAGTTTCTGTGCTTGGTTCTAAACATGGTTAATTAGTATATATTTATTGAGTAAATGATTTAACATTTTTCTCCTTGGATATCGAGTTAATTATATAAATGAACTCCAAATTTCAGGTTTCAAGACCAACATAAAATGCTCGTGGAGGTATATGGAGAGACGCATGGCTTCCACAAATCCATGTAGCCTCTTTTCTGATTAAGGAACTAAAATAGAAATTAGTAGGGAATCAGTAGCATCTCTTGTATTAGGATACTTAAATCTTTAGTGTACCTTTCGAATTTGTACTTGCTCTGATTATTATATCTGTTTTGGTTTCTTAAGAATCTTTCCACGTACCCTCGTACAAATAAAACAAAACGTGTTTACCGACACAATTTCTTGTCAATTAGAAATTCATGGATGGATAAGGGATGGATAAAAATTCGGTCATGAAGATCTACCTGGTTCTAAATTTCACGGGTCCAAAATCAAAAGGGAAAGAATATATATTTTTTTGAAAGGTATAATTTATTAATCGCCTTGTCAAAATACAAAGTCCTCCTATAACATAGCATAAAGTCAGAGGGTCTATCAACTGCTGAAAACGAAAACATAAAACCTCTAGCAATTACCATCCAAAGAAGGTGCAGAAATCTACGAGGCTTATTACAAGCAGTAACAAACCAAATAGCAATGCCTCCTGCAGATACAAGTAAGTGAGAATTGCAGACAGCAGGCCGAACACGAAATGCTACCCGGAGTCATAGAAGAAGGGTGGAGACGAGCCCAAATGCCAGGTCCACAACCACAAAGTTTGCACAATCATCGCCATGAAGAAACCCCCTAGTTACCTACCATGTCGTAAAGCTGCAAGCGCCACAGCCATGTCCTGAAAATGAACCTCCGCTGCCATCCCGAACCAAAACGACCACTCCGAGAAGTTTCTAAAGATCGCCAACAGGACACACCCCAGACTTGGCCTCTGGTGATCAAAGATGGCTTTGTTCCTAGCATTCCAAATGCACCAACAGCACGCCGCAAAGAAGATGTACCAAAGTTTCTCCAACACAATTTGATGAACACTTGAATGAAGGAGTATGGATAAAGTGTCCTTCTTACTAGAATGATAATGTATATGACCTTTGGAATTCACTTTATTTACAACATTTAAGATTTGTTGAACATGTCCATTGAGATGATGTTTCTCCATGCCACTTAATTAATCTAACCATTCAGTTTATTCTCTTTTCTTATATTTACCACCATAAAGCATTAGCGTTCTAGTTTAAGGGGTGAATTTATATTAGTTGATACCTAGAAATTCTAGAATTTTTAGATATCCTAATCCTAAAAATGCACTTGCTAGTGTTCATTGGCAACATATATTGATGTCGAATAGCACATTGAGAAGATTAATTATCAACCACTTCTCAAAAGACATGTTTCATTTCAATCTTATACAACAATCTTAAAGTACTATTTGATTGAATGAAAAGATGCCAGAAATGGACTAGCTCATAATTAACATTATAAGGTATGAAATATGTGTTTCTTTCGAGGTGAACAAGAAATTATTACTTTATAACTTATAGTTGTTTATTCAAAATATGATGGTGTGTATGTGATGATACCCCATGAATGACATTACAAGTTATAAAAATAGTTATCAGAGTAACAACAATGTCTAAATTAGTTTTACTGTCTTTTTTTAATAAGTCCACATTTATTAATACCAAAAAAAATAAAGATCAAATAATTCTCTCTACTAACTCCAAAGATCCAATTAGCTTTCTATACTTGAAATTGGTTCACATAACCAAACTGGCCAATTAACACCTTGAAATTACTTTGCCAGTCACCGCCTTATATAACGTCATTGTTATATTAAATATGTCATGTCATCTTTATTTTGAGAAAAAAATATCCCACAACTCCCGATCTCAAATACCCCACTTATTTCATTCTCTTCAACCACTTTCAAGTGTCTTTCCTGGGATTGACGACGGCTACCAGAAATGACTCAAAGTTGTTCCCCCAAACCCAAATCTGAATATCAAAGAAATTGTATTTAAAAATCATCCAAAAACGGACTCTATTTTTTTGAAGAACATCCAAAACCGGACTCGATGGAGCATATACATGCTCCAGGAGGCAGGAAACTAGAACTCGATCGAGTTGCTCTCAGCAATGAACTCAAACTTGCAAGTTATCACAACACCGATTCTCAGATCCTACTGCCCCAAACGCAACCATAGTTTTTTTTCCTTCTCATTTAATCAAGAAGATGGCAAGACAAGCCCAAGGAACATACCGACTCGAGACTGGATTCAACATCATATATATTTTTCAGATTTTCAACTGCAACGTATTAATTCTAAAAAAATTGCAACGTATTTCCCTGTGAAAGTTTAAATATGTTCTTCTTTCGTTTGTTGCCACCACTCGCCAATACATGAAAGCAACAAACCTGTGTGGAACAATCCAAGCAACCACTAAAAATTATGCAATTTCCAAGCAGAGAATCAGAGCAAGCAAAGACGATGGAGATCTAGAAAGCAAGCAGAGAAATCAAGATGTTCAGGTCCATATGAAGAGAAGCGACCGACCACAAGCACGAGCACCACGGGAGTGTCTGGGATGAACACAAACACAAGCAGTGCCGAGGAGTCGAGACAAAGAAGAGTACTGGGAAGAAAAGCCAATGGGTGACATGGATGAGCGAGAAAAATGAGGTTGAAGGTGATTGAGAATTTAGGTTCTAGAAATTGGGATATGTTTTTCTCAAAAAAAAATATGACATGGCGTATTTAAGATGACAAAGATGTTATGTAAGGTGGAGAGATGTCGTTGGTAACCGGAAAAGTATTTTCAAGGTGTTAATTAGCATGTTTGACAAGTATAAGGGGTATGTGAACAATTTCAAGTACATGGTTCTAATTGGACCTTTTGAGTTCGTAGTGGTTGTCATTTGATCTTTATTCTAAAAAAATGAAAGAAAAAGATAGAAAAAGTTGCACGAAAATCAACCCACAAAAAAAGAATATGTTAACATGCAGAAAGTGTATGAAAACCTAATGATACTAGGCCTCACTGCCCCCACCAAACGTCCCTACTATGGACCTAGTTGCTAACCCAAATTCTTGCAACCCCAGAATAAAATTCGATGTGAAATCGTGTGGGCTGCGCTTCGTCTACCACGTCCCCCCTCGACCTCGAGCGACCCGAATCAAGTAGTAAACCCTCCAAACTTGTCAGACCAATCAAGTCATCTGGTTCCCCAATATCGGTGCAGCCTGGCCTTGGAGAAATTACCCTAGGCGGGCTATTTTCCATGGAAACTCGCCCAACAACCTCACTAGAAAGTTGCCCCACCAAATCATGGTCCTTAACCTGCGCATTGTCCCCCAAATTCATTGAAGGACTAACCGATGCATCTCTGGTTCGTGCCTCAACTTGCTCCCTCTGATCTGGTGAGGCGGATATGCAAGATCCACCCATTTCCAAACACTCTCCGGAGGATATGTATGAATCTCAATCCTCCCTTCAGAACCCTCCACGGTTACCAAGGGCGTACATGTATGCTCAGAAGCCGCTAGAACTTGATCTGTTTAGACTTTCAGACTATTTGCTGCTGATGTACGTATGAAGTTCAAATTGTTAGAATCTCCATATCCAATCCAAAATTTTAAGGTTGGTGGATTTTCCATACTTACAAATTTGCCCTCCATTTTTGCTCTAAACGATGTGCGATTCTCAATTCGCCGTCTCAAACGAGACCCATCAGGTCAAAGATTGCACGGGCTTTGATTTTGCCAACGTGCGAGAATGGGAGGTCGTGCGAGCACAACAATAGGCACGGGATCAACCTGCTATGATACCATGTTAGAATCTCCATGTCCAATCCAAAACCTTAAGGCAATGGGTTGGTGAATTTTCCACACTTATAAACTTACTCCTACTCTTGCTCTAAACGATGTGAGATTCTCAACATAAATCACTAGCAACCTCCACCAAATTAAGACTAAGAGGTCTAGCCCTCTCCGTAGTCTGGATAGTGACCTCGTCCAACTCTTCCCGCTCTACAATTTCCCCTTCCTCAAATAACGCCTCAAACGCATTCGAAACTGCAATGGGATTAGAAGTTGCTGAGTTCACCAAGGGCATAGCACCTCTTTTGAGTTTTACTGTCTTAAATTAACTAAATAAGAAAATACGATGTTAGGACGAATGTAATAAGAAATTCAATTTTTAGTAAGGGCGATTTTGAAAAGAAAAAATGTCATAAGTTTACTTTTATATATATTATGGATATAATAAAACTCTTGGCATATTTCCATCATTTCTACCAATAAAAGACACCAACGAGGAATCTATGGAAGATGCCCACACTTGAACAAAATAAAAACATAAAAGTGGTGCATTCCAAAATTCGTTTACACGATAGCAAGGAATACAAGCAGGATGAAATGAATCGTCTATAAAAAGGTGCCGGTGGATCAGACAGATGTCGGGAACTAACCAAACAGAGAACATGTCAATCACTAACGTTAGCTGCTTGATGTTAATCAATACAATATGAAACAACAATTACTTAGACGGGTAAAAAGTATATCTCAAATTCGAACTCTCTTAAAAAAATTTCCTAATTCTTTAATTTTTTATTCGAATAAAATTTATATTAGTCGATTGGGAGGATGTTTGGGTAATATGTAATATCAACCAAAAAACTTATATGACCCGGAAAATGTATGATAAATTTGTAATAAGTTCATTTTAATGATTATAACACCATCTCAGTTACGGTGTTAATTAATATCACTTTACCCCTTAAAAATGGGGGGAAAGCCTAATTTTTCTCCGCTTCATTATAATTACCAGCTGCCCGGCGTAAGAATCTCATTATTGAGAATCTTAAACTCATTAAGAAAAAAAAGTTGGTCTTTTTTGAAGGTTGGCTTTAAAAGCTTTACATTACTTAATAGTGTTTCAACAAATGAAAACAAAGTACATTGACAATAGGTTAAGAATATATAAGTTAGGCATAATACGGTATAACATAGATATAGTGTTAGATCTCATCGTTGGCATCGATGCATTGTTTTCATGGCTATGTTATACAACCTCTCAAGAGAGTAGAGCATAATTAAAGTTATGCGGATCAAAATGGCAGTTAATAAATACATAGTTACATCGAGTATATAACTCTTTATAAACAAGTACTCTAAAACATACGAGTTGAACACGAGTGAAAACAAAAGTCTAACGAATCCGACCAATACATACTTATTCACGAGCCACAACGGGATTAAAAAAAGTGTCTTGAGCTCTCTTGATTGACCTCAATTTTGCAAAAACAGCTGCCAATGATTGCCTAATGTTGGTGATAGATTCGATAAAATCAAGTGCGCCGACCAATATATTAAGATTATTATTATTATTAAATAATTAATATTTTGTTCTGGTCCTTTTTTTATTTATTAGAACATTGAATTTAGCATTTCTGGCAAAGTTATTTCGAGTGACTGCAAGTTCAATCATAAAAGTGAGTGATCATGAAAAAATAGTGACTATAATTAAAAATGGAAAAGTCCACTTAAGTACCCTGTAGTATTATGAAAAATCAAGTCAGTACCCTGTGATTTAAAACGTATCAATTGAGTCAAACTTATTCCAATTAAAATCAATTAGAGGCCCGGGCAGTTGCCCCGAGGCTGCTTGATCAAATGGAAGGCCACATCAGCTTGTCACTCTTAAGTGGCATTCCAACTGTACTTATGTAAAAATTCAAAATGGTCTCAATTTTGTATATAATTTTGTAAAGATCCCTGCACATTACCCATCCCTAACCTCTCTTCATCTTCTCTGTGCATCTTCCCCTAATAAAATTGAAAACCCAGAGAAAAAAAGCCCTTCGAATTCCATCAGCCACTTCCCTTCAAAAAGCCCCAGTATGGTCCCAAGAGAATTGCTAGAAGCCTCGGACTCGGATCCCTGCACATTACCCATCCCTAACGATTCGAAGCTCATTCTCGGATCTGTTATAACAACTGCAAAAACCAAAAAGAAAGGAGGCAGCAGCAGGCGTCTACCGAGCTTGTGTTCGATGGTGGAAGTGTCAGAACACAAGCACCGAGCAGGGAGTACCTGAAATCCGACGCCGTCGTCAACCCCTTCCCCACCTTTAACGCCGCCGTCAGAACTCCCTCTGCCGTGCGCCCCCAGCGGGTGGTTCTGGTGAGGGCGGATGGGACCTCCAGTTAGATGGGCCTCACAGACGCAGAGTTTGAGGCCACAATAGTCGTCAAAAATGCCTCACAGGCTCCTCCCATCCCCCCTAAGCCCGTCGCACCTGCCGGGAAGCCTCTCGTCATCGAGGCGGGCCTAGAGGTGAAGATTGAGGAAAGTTCGGCGGTGGGTTGAGCGGAGAAGGGGAGGGACGGTGGTTGGGTGGAGGCGGGAAGGGAGAGGGAGGTTTTTGAGGGGTGAGGCAGGAGGCGGGTGGGTTGATCTAGACTTGCCTCGATCTATTGTTTGCAGAGACGGGGGCTTGTTCGATTTTGAAGGGCTTTTTTTCTCTGGATTTTGGATTTTATTGGGGGAAGTTGAAGAGAGGTTAGGGATGGGTAATGTGCAGGGATCTTTACAAAATTATATACAAAATTGAGACCATTTTAAATTTTTACATAAATCCAATTGGCATGCCACTTAAGAGTAACAAGCTGATGTGGCCTTCCACTTGGTCAAGCAGCCCGGGGCAGCTGCCCGGGCCTCTAATTGATTTTAATTTGAATAAGTTTGACTCAATTGATACGTTTTAAACTACAGGATACTGACTTAATTTTTTGTGATACTACAGGGTACTTAAGTGGACTTTTCCCATTAAAAATTGTAGACAATCGGTGATCGTAGATATTTTTTTACCCGAGTTTGTTCCTAATTTAAAAAGTCGGCTCAGTCGGCGGTCCAATTAAAAGTACAACCTCCTCTGACATGATTGGCGTATTGCAGCTCGTGCCCCACAGTCATTATTGCTCTATGTGATCCGTTGGGCTAATCTTAATTTTTCTTTGGGAAAACTTCACTTTAGTACTTCATAGTTTGACTATTTTTTACTTATAATCCTATGGTAAAAAACTTCTTAAACGAATCCCTGCAGTTACAAAAGGATCTCACGGGCAACTCCCCTGCCCGAAATCAAAACTACATAGTTTGAGAACTTTGTGGCAAGCCAACTCGACAAAGATTGGACCTCGGTGTTGATGAGTTGTCGTAGAAATAAATTTCAAAATAGTTCCAAGTTAGTTTGATTTTTTTCAAAGTCCTCCCCCTTATCCATCTCCCCCTCCTCACCCTCTTATCTCCTCCCGCGGCTATGGCAGCTTAAACCAATGGCCATGTCAAAATCTCAGATTTGTTTAAGTAACACAATGACCAACGTAAAGCTCTCAGTTTTACTCTTAAAGTTCACAATTTTAACAAACCCTAGTAGCGAATCCCAATCAAATCCAGTTCTTTAGGTTTTTCATATTTCTCTTCCACCTCGCCAGCCGTCGGCAAAGCATCTCCCAAGCTCAGGTCACCTCGATGCCTTCTCCTCCTCTGACGCTCTAGCACCGTTCCCCTCAATTTCCCTCATATATAGACCAAAAATTTATATTTAAATTTAATTTTGGATGCTTAATTAAAATCGTACAATTATTCAGGTCTTGGTCCCTTGCATGAGCATGAGCTCCTCCTCTGCAATTGATTTTTCTGATTATTCCACTACCAGGTGGGCTTCTCACTCATTTTTCCCTCTCACTTGTTTCTATAACTTATCCAGGTGACCAAGTTGGATCCTTTGCTAATGGGTTTCATAAAATTTTGATCTTTGACCTGGGTATGGTTCCATATATGCGTCTCTTTGGCTGTGAGTTCATGAATTTGATGATCTATCTGCTATGAATAAATGATCTTGATGCTTATTATAAAGTCCCTTTTGTTTTGAAAAAAGGTCCTTTTGTTGAAAGAAAGGATTTTTTTTGGTTGTTGAGTTGGTTCTTTAGCCATGAAAAAGGAGGCTCAGGATGAAGCGAGGAGAGATGCAGGAGGGAGGAGAAAGAGAACAAGAAGGGGAATTTTAAAAAAATTAAACTAATTTTTGGATTACTTTGAAATGTTTTAACACGACATTTCAGCAATAGTTGGGTACATTTTTTTTGTTGAGTTGGCATGCCACGTACTAGACTAAACGACGTTGTTTAAAATTCGGGCAGGAGGGTAACTGCCCGTGAGGTCTTTTTGAAATCTCAGGAATTCGTTTAAGAAGTTTTTTATCACAGGGCTGTAAGTGAAAATCGGCCAAATTACAAAATATTAAAGTGAAAATTTCCCTTTTTCTTTTGAGGGATGTACCACTACTGATCTTAATAAAAGTAAGCACAGGTTTTTTAAGAATGAAATATCACTTAAATATATGTTCAACTAAGAGTCTTGGTACAAGAGGGAGCATAGCTCCTCGGGGAAGGAAATGTTGTTAATCGATGTGACTGCGTTCTCACGCGAGTTAGTCGCGAGCTAGTTGACAATTTGGTTAGTCTTTTTATGAACGAAAGTAAGCTTACATCGATGCAATGCAATAATGGACAACTTGGTCAAGTTGTATCGTTTTGAGTTTGTCAATCTATGACACTTATATGTTTATTGATAAACTCAACTGCCATCTTGCAATTCGAACGTTATGCACCTCCATATGACTGAAGTTTTGCACAACCATCTTCACCTTGGTTCTCGTGGCTTGCACTTCTGCATCCAGGTTGACCAGAAAAGCATCTGTTACAAATGAAGACTACCCTTAAATAGCAAGGCAAAATAATTTTCTAACTTTTATTCATTAATTTTAGAACAATATGGGCGGATATATCGAGTTAGTTTAACCCTTTCGTGTCATCTGCGTAGGCGTCAATGGTGCAGACCCAAATTTAGATAATTAGGTTTGAGTTCGGGCCGATAGTTTTTACTATATTTATAGCTACATAGTTGGTCTCATATGTGTTGTTGAGTTTTTAGAAGAAAAAAAATTGAGAGCCGTTGTATCTTGTATAGTAGATTCGCCTTTGCATGTTATTTTTTTCTATTTTAAATTTTTTACATAATTCTTGCGTGTGGTGCATTTTCAATACTATCGAATTTTCTAACAACACCAATATTGACTATATTTTCTTTAATTAGAAATAATTAAACTTAAGTAGCACGTAAAAAATGATATCTAATTTTTTGTATTCTTGTGTTTAGTGGTTAAAGCAAACTAAGTAGTAATATACTCGGTATTGTTATGACAAATGAAAAATCAAAAAAATCAAAAAAATGAAAAATGAACTGTATCAATTTATCATAAACCAAATGGTCCAATTTAATGCGTCATATCAATTTCTGGGATGGGCCTAAGGTTTTGTCAAGGTATGGGCTTTGTGTTTGGGTAATCAGTGGGATTAAATTTTTTGGAATTATGTCACTGTAGGTGAGATTATTTCACTAATTTTGATCCCTTTGAGCTTTTTGTGGGGGTAGTTACGTGGAGGGAAGGGTGCTTCGGAGATTATGTATTTATTTTGTGTTTCACGGTGCGGATTTTAAACCAACGATTTTAAGATCAAGATGAAGATTTTTTCATGAAAGTGCGCTTTTTCTATCATAATTTTTTTCCACTAAATTTTAAGATGGTAGAACTTTATTGAGACCGGCGGTCACAATCTCGTAAGAGGGAATTCTGTACTAAGTTAGTTGTAAATATAATTTATTAATAGATAAATTTTACATATAAAAAATTATCATAAATTTAGGAAATGATTAAATTGTAATAATTATAAATATATATAAGTATTGTATGTAATGTAATTATAACAAAATAGTCCAATTTAATGCGTCCTATCATTTGATGAATCATGAGCTTGGAAAAATGCACTAATTCTCCAATGGAATGGAATATCTCAAACCCCAGAACCCAAAAGAATCAACTCAACAAATTGGGCTGTGAATTAGGTCAAGAGTGAATAAAATATTTCGGATGGTTTGGACTGAAGGGACGATCGCACTGGCATGTCCTATTTATGATATCGGCATCCCCGGTCACGATACCAGCATGCACCGTTATGTGATACTGGCCTTTGTTTTTGTGACAGCGGCATGTCTTGTTTACGATACCGACACGCGTGATTTTTTCAATTTTGGTCCTTGTATTTTAGCATGTTTGCAAAAAAATCACACTGGCATTTTCCGTTTACGATACCGGCATGCACCATTATATGATACTGGCCTTTGTTCCGGCCTGTGCTTTTGACACAAACGCGTGGCTTTTTTTATTTTGGTCCTCGTATTTTAGCATTTTTGCAAAAAAAACTCCCGTTTATTTTTACTCCAAACGGTTCGAAATAGAGGTATTTCGTACCCAATCCAACCCCAACAAATCGTATCCAACACCGGCCGTGTTGACCAATACAAGGTTCACGTATGTTTATTGGGTTAAATTCTTTAGTTTATTTGAGAATATTCGGGCACATCTCCTGTGACATAACCATGTGAAAATTAAAAATCTATGAAATTTTTTAGGGAGGGTCGAATAAACAATTTATTTCGTTATTGAGGCTGTTCCCGTTCACTTAGTATGTCTAAATAAATCTGTCACGCCCCAATAATCTGGGCATGCCAACCGCCGCGGAGTGTAAATCTCCGTAAGGCATCTTATTTTCACAATTCGAATTTCGTCCTTAACAAGAAAAAATTATTGAAAACAAAACCAAAGGCCTTTAACTAAAAATACGAAGTTTCAGACTATATAACTAAATGAGATGCATGTCCCCCCTTTAGCTCTCACGCCCGATCCCGATTAGTCCCCGTCGGATCTGAAACAAAACACGTATTTTGCTGAGTTTACGCAACTCAGTAAGCCAACCTCGAAATTGAGAATTATGAACCCGTAAACAATAAACACAGATATTACAAACTGTAATAACAAACACACACGAACTCCGGAGTACAACTATCGGGAACCTGTGGGGCACAGAAGACAAATCCTCACGCTAAAGGCACAGAAACGAGAGGACAGTCTCACCACAGGGCACATATATCACTGATGCTCACATAGAGTACGAAATTTGTCCAGAGTACTCTACGGGCACATAAGCATCAGGATAAACCTGACCAGAACATACAGACAGATCTAATAGACTAAATCACATACAGATCACGTGTCACAATTACGATCAGATCACATACAAAAATAAATCACATACGAAAATAAATCACATACGAAAATACATCACATACAAGAACACATCAATTATGACACAAAAATGGAAAGGATCGACTTACCTCGACTCCCTCTAACCTCGCTAATTCACGTCTTCTCTAATTCCCAGACTCCTCTTCCAGTCCCTACAGTTTGGTGATCAATCAATGTCTCCCTACGTTTTCTTATTGATTAACAGTGATATGGACGAGATGACTTACCTTAGCGTCTCGCAAAGTGTCGTTATGTTCTCCCTCGTCCCGAGATTTGCCCGGACGGCTGCCTCCACCTTGGGAATAGAAACACGAAATTCAAAAAAAAGGGTGAGTTGTAGGATTTCGTCCAGGGTTCTTTTATAGGCACAGCTCTAGGGTGTTCAGAGTGTAGAGTTTGGTAACGTTCAGTTTAGTCCCTGGGAAAATTATAGTTTGCTCCCCCATCAGTTTTAAAATATTCATTATAGTTTCCTAATCTTCACATCCTCCCCTCCTTAATAGAAGTTTATCCACAAACTTAGTTGAAGATACTTACTTGTTGGTTCGAAAAGGAAGGGGTACTTGGTCTTCATTTCTGTCTCTAACTCCCAGGTTGCTTCTCTTTCTGTATGGTTGCTCCATTGTACCTTGACATATTGGATGGTCCTCTTTCGCAACTGTTGAGTTTTCTCATCAACAATCCTCAGCAGAATCTCCTCGTAGCTTACGTCAGGCCGTAGTACCATTGGAATTTCATAAATTACCTATCCCTCCCTTGGGACATACTTGCGTAGCATGGATACGTGAAATACATTGTGGACTCCGGCCAAGCTAAGGGGTAAAGCCAAACGGTATGCTAGTTTTCCGATACGTTCTATTATGTCATAAGGTCCGATATACCTTGGACTAAGTTTTCCCTTCACCCCAAATCTTCTGACACCTTTGGTGGGTGATACCTTCAGCAATACATGATCCCCTACTTCAAATTCCAGTTCTCTCCTGCGGTGATCTGCAAATTTCTTCTGTCGATCTTGTGCTGCCTGTATCCTTCCTCGAATGATCGGCACCTTATTAGTCAATTCTTCAAACATTTCTAGTCCCAATATTCTTTTCTCGCCCACTTCGTTCCAGCTAATTGGTGATCGGCATTTCCTCCCATATAATGCTTCATAAGGGGACATCCCTATACTTGCCTGAAAACTGTTATTATATGCGAATTCCACCAAGGGAAGATGACTCTCCCAGTTGCCCCCAAAATCTAATACATATGCCCGTAGCATATCCTCCAGAGTTTGTATGGTTCGCTCGGATTGCCCGTCCGACTGTGGGTGAAAGGCTGTACTGAACTGTAACTTGGTCCCCATTGCTCTCTGCAGACTTTTCCAGAACTTAGACATGAACCTTGTGTCTCTATCAGAGGTGATACTCACTGGAATTCCGTGTAGGCGCACCACTTCCCTTATGTAGAGTTCAGCCATCTGTACCATGGACATACCTATTTTGTAAACCAGAAAGTGAGCTCCCTTAGTTAATCGGTCTACTACGACCCATACTGCATCCTTTCCATATAAGCTTCTCGGAAGTCCGGTCACAAAATCTATAGTGATTTTCTCCCATTTCCACTCCGGTATATCTAGGGGCTGCAAAGGTTCGGCCGGTCGTTGATGTTCTGCTTTGACCAGCTGGCATACCATACAACTAGCTACATAGTCTGCTATTTCCTTCTTCATTCCTGACCACCAGAATTCCTGCTTGAGGTCTTAGTACATTTTAGTTCCTCCCGGATGGCATTTGTAACGGGCATTATGGGCCTCTTCTAATACCAAGTTTTTTAGTTCCTTCGCGGCCGGAACACAGAGTCTATTCCAAAAGTATAGGTATGTAACCGCTTTAATGTGGAAATCCTCAGTTATCTCTCCTTGTTCAACTTGGCAACGAGTAGTCCTGAGGGTGGCATCTATTAGCTGTCCTTCCTCGAGTAGCGTTCGTAGAGAGGGCTCTACTACTAGACTTGCTATCATCCCCATTGCCGGCCCACTGTCTTCTATCCCCAGTCTTCGTAGTTCTCCTACTAACTCTTCTTGTTCTGTGACCTCGTAAACAGTTATGTGAGAGTCTTTCCGGCTCAAAGCGTCCGCGACCACGTTTGCCTTACCAGGATGTAGTGAATCCCAATGTCGTAATCTTTGATGAGTTCCAACCATCTTCTTTGCCTCATGTTTAGCTCCTTCTGTGTGTATATATACTTGAGACTCTTATGATCGGTGTATATTTTACACCGCACCCCATACAGATAGTGTCGCCAAACTTTTAATGCATGGACCACCGCAGCCAGTTCTAGGTCATGAGTGGGATAGTTCTTCTCGTAAGATTTGAGCTGCCTGGAGGTATATGCAATGACCTTATCATCCTGCATAAGAACACAACCAAGGCCTCTCTTTGAGGCATCACTGTAAACCACAAAGTTTATCCCCTCGGTTGGTAAAGCCAAAATTGGAGCAGATACCAATCTTCTCTTCAGCTCTTGAAAGCTTTCTTCGCACTCCTTGTCCCATACAAACTTCACCCCTTTTTGGGTCAATTGGGTCAGAGGCATTGCTATCTTAGAGAACTCCTTAACAAATTTTTGGTAGTATTCCGCCAACCCTAGGAAGCTTCGTACTTCGGATACATTGGTAGGTTACTCCCAGTTCGTCACTGCTTCAATCTTGCCAGGGTCTACCGAAACTCCTTCTTTAGATATTACATGACCCAAAAAGGCCACCTTTTTAAGCCAAAACTCACACTTTTTAAATTTGGCATACATTTGTTCTATCCTGAGCGTCTGTAATATGGTCCTCAGATGTTCTTCGTGGCTCTCTTTACTAGCAGAGTACACCAGGATATCATCGATGAAAACCACAACAAATTTATCTAGGTAGGGCCGAAAAGTCCTGTTCATGAGGTCCATAAACTTTGCGGGAGCATTCATTAATCCAAATGGCATAACCACGAATTCATAATGTCCATAGCAAGTGCGGAACGTTGTGAGGTGTACATCCTCCTCCTTAATCCCTTATCTAACAGCTCTTTCAGTTGTACCTTTAACTCCTTCAGCTCCGCTGGAGCCATGCGGTACGGTGCCTTAGACGGTGGACTGGCCCCAGGTATCAATTCTATCTGAAATTCAACTTCCCGATCTGGTGGTAGCTCTTGTACTTTCTCCGAAAAGACGTCCAGAAATTATTGTACGATTGGTATATCCTCCACTGCCTGCTCTGACCTTGTGTCCCGAACGGTAGCTAAGAATGTTGTTGCACCACCCCGGACTAATTTTCTTGCCTCCAGCACCGAGATAATCTGGACTCCCTGGCCCAGTTCACCTTCGTAGCGAGTTACTGGCTCCCCTGGGGTCTGAAAAACTACTGCCTTCCCCCTGCAATCTATTACTGCATAGTGTTCAGTCAGCCAGTCCATTCCTAGGATCACATCAAATCCCATCATTGCCATGACTCTTAAGTCCCCTTTTTGTTTGCCACCACCTATTGTGATCTCACAATCCTTGCACAACTGGGTCACTGTAATGGTCTTCCCTACTGGGGTGCTGACTGCTAACAGTTCTTCACTCTCTTTCTTGGCGAGTTTGTATCTTTTTACAAAACTCTCAGACACAAATGAATGTGTAGCACCAGAGTCGAATAAAGCCTTTGTCGAATGGCCGGCTACTAACAGCTTACCTGACACAGTATTCAAGTCTCTAACTATTAATCTAACTACTTAACAGTACAGGCAATCAAACACGAAGGATAACTATTTCATTCAACATCCACATTTCTTTTACTCATGTGAATGGACTACTAATAGAATCATACCTGTCACGACGTCTCATGTCCGTTGCTGAGCATCTTCTTGGTTCAATGCATAAACCCGTGCCGGGGTTGTTGTTCCAGTTTGTGTTGCTCCTGTTCGAGTTGAATTAGCTACGACTGCCCGTATCGGTTGGGGGTTGCATCGAGGCACCTCGCCACCACATGCCCAACCTTTCTACAACAGAAGCATGCCCCATTTACCCACCGGCATTGCTCCTCACGATGCCCCCAACGTCTACACCTGCGACACTGATCCATATTGTTGGACAAGTTAGTGGGAATATTACCTCCCCGTGGTGGGTTATATGGCTTCTTTGTAACCTCAGTAGTTTGTCCTCTAGTATATTGTCCCACTTTCCTCTTCCCACTCTCCTTATCGGTCTCGTCACGTCGCAGGTTCTGTTCCACTACCAATGCTCGTGTTAGTACATCAGAGTACGTTGGCAGGAACAAGGGTACAATATGGTCCCGAATCTCCTTGGATAATCCTTCCTTAAATTTGCGAGCCCTGGTGTCCTCATCCAGAACTGCAGCTGACTTGAACACAGATAGCCTAGATATGCAACCATCATTTATGTTACGATCAACACGGTTGTAATGTGAATAATCAACATTTTTTTTGGTACATACCTAGTGAATTCTTGGTCATATTGCATCACATTTTTGCCTCCTTATACCAGCAGGTCAAATTCTCTAGCCTTCTCCCTCTTTAGTGGGGCAGGTTCGTACCTGGCCCAAAAATCTCTCAGAAATGTCTCCCAGTTAACCTCTGGTGTCCCGGGCTGGCAGGTTCGCTAATACGTCTCCTACCACCTCCGTGCATCTCCAATCAGCATGTAGGAGGCATACAATGCCTTGTCCCGTGCTTCGGTACGAGCAATCTGAAATGCCTTTTCTATCTCCATTATCCAATCTTCCACCTGGATGGGGTCCTGGGTACTTTCAAAGGCGGGAGGTTTAGCTCTCTGGAATCGCCGATAACCATCCTCTGGTTGAGCGATTGCCACTGGTACTGCCATAACTGGTGCAGGCTGTTGCTGCTGGGCCAGTAGGTGGGTCAACAGGTTGGTCACGAGTCCCGGGTCAAGGGTAATTCTAGTTACTGGCATCACAGGAGGTACCACAGGGGGTACCACAGGGGGAATAGTTTAGGCTGGTGGTATCTCTTCCGCTTCCTCCCCTTCCTCCTCCGATGGTTCATCCTCGGTGTGTGGCGGATCATTCCCGTCAGGAGGTGGTGGAGGTGGTGGCATGGTTCCGCCCCCTTGTGCCATATTCTGAACAAGTGTCGGGGTTGGTTCAGCAAGTGGTAATAACACAGGCATCTCTCCTGAGGTTGTTCCCGAACTCTGCCCTCTAGTCATCCTCCGAGTTTGTGGTGCCATAGCTCTAAGTATCCTAGTGATTAAATTTAAGTACAATATATATTATTAGTTAGAACCGTAATTATATCTATACTTTCTAGATTTTGTCCTAACTCAAGACCCCAGTCGCATATTCACACTCCCAGACTACGGGCATAACCACATCACCTAATCTTAAAATCGAAATCGCAAATTCACCAGATCACAGAATCTTAAAATCAAATTCATAAACTTAAAATCATGATATCCCAGCTCACAACATTATCCCGCACCCTTCGTGACTTATTACTTGTCTAAGAACACGAATACTTGAAAACCAAATTAAAATTTGTGAAGAAAACTACTTAAAATTATTGCCAAAACTTCAAATAGCTGTAACTTCTAAACGGCTGCCAATTAGCCCCCGAAAGTTGATTGCTTTGGCAAAGCGAGAGAGTCTGTAGATCTTGAAATTCTCTTTCCGAAAAGTGGTTATAATAGCAAATCAGTTAAGCGAGTCAAAAGTTATGGTCTTTCAAAGTTTTAGGTGGTTTTGGCCACGAAAATCACAAAATTTTTAACACCAAACCATGGTTTCAAAATGATTTGCACCCCCCCCCCCCCCCCCCCCCCCCCCCCTCCTTTTACCACTAGTAGGTTCCGGTTTTTCCCTCTTTCAAAATGACACAAAACTAGTTGGCAGTACATTAAGGTGCAACTTTCTATCAAACCGTCCCATTTTTGACCCGTTTAAACCCATCCTCTCTCAATGCAAATGTGATGTATGTATGCATGCAGATTTTAAAATTAGATTGCTTATTTTAGGAAAAAGCTCTGATACCATTAAAGTTGTCACGCCCCAATAATCTGGGCATGCCAACCACCGCGGAGTGTAAATCTCTGTAAGGCATCTTATTTTCACAATTCGAATTTCGTCCTTAACAAGCAAAAATTATTGAAAACAAAACCAAAGGTCTTTAACTGAAAATACGAAGTTTCAGACTATATAACTAAATGAGATGCATGTCTTCCCTTTAGCTCTCACGCCCGATCCCGATTAGTCCCCGTCGGATCTGAAACAAAATACGTATTTTGCTGAGTTTACGCAACTCAGTAAGCCAACCTTGAAATTGAGAATTATGAACCCGTAAACAATAAACACAGATATTACAAACTGTAATAACAAACACAGACGAACTCCGGAGTACAACTATCGGGAACCTGTGGGGTACAGAAGATAAATCCTCACGCTAAAGGCACAGAAATGAGAGGACAGTCTCACCACAGGGCACAGATATCACTGATGCTCACATAGAGTACGAAATTTGTCCAGAGTACTCTACGGGCACAGAAGCATCAGGATAAACCCGATCAGAACATACAGACAGATCTAATAGACCGAATCACATACAGATCACGTGTCACAATTACGATCAGATCACATACGAAAATAAATCACATACGAAAATACATCACATACAAGAAGATATCAATTATGACACAAAAACAGAAAGGATCGACTTACCTCGACTCCCTCTAACCTCGCTAATTCACGTCTTCTCTAATTCCCAGACTCCTCTTCCAGTCCCTACAGTTTGGTGATCAATCAATGTCTCCCTATGTTTTCTTAATGATTAACAGTGATATGGACGAGACGACTTACCCTAGCGTCTCGCAAAGTGTCATTATGTTCTCCCTCGCCCCGAGATTTGCCCGGACGGCTGCCTCCACCTTGGGAATAGAAACACGAAATTCAGAAAAAAGGGTGAGTTGTAGGGTTTCGTCCAGGGTTCTTTTATAGGCACAACTCTAGGGTTTTCAGAGTGTAGAGTTTGGTAACGTTCAGTTTAGTCCCTGAAAAAATTACAGTTTGCCCCCCCATCAGTTTTAAAATATTCATTATGGTTTCCTGATCTTCACAAAATCAAATGGCAAAAAATAATGAACGAGGACTCCTTTTTTTTCTCCTTTAGGTAGGATATTCATTTGTTAGAATATAATAAGAGTAAATTACCCTAAGTCATTGGTGTTTGGTGAAATAGACGATGGCGCTCTTATAGTTTTGATAGTATTTCTATTATCCCTGTAGTTTAGTTTTATTATACTCTCAGGTCCCTCGTTGACGTCACTTGTCATTTTTATCATGGAAATTACTTGAGTAACCTTCAAAAATAAATTAATTAATTGGGAAAATTACCCCAGTCCGGCAGAGAAGGCATCAGCGGTCGCTCCGACCCCGCCGTCCCCACCAGAAACACAAATCAGTGACCTTCACCAAATCCGAATTTGGCCTAGCCGCTGCTCACGTCCCTCGACCAGCTCCTGCGATCGTGTTTCCTCCGGCGAATAGAGCAGAGATGTCAGATTGAGGAAAACCCGGCGACTCACATTCCCCTCCAGCGAGTTATAGAGAGAGAAAGAAACAAAATCAACGAGAAAGCACATCGTCCAAACTCCAACGGAGGTGAAAAGTGTTGTGCCTCGAGGCCATTGAGATCCTCGTCGAGGAGAGCAACGTCCAGCGCTTCGACGCTCACAGATGTGGGTTCTTCGCAGCTTGAATTAGGAATTTAGGGTTCTCTTCGTTGGAGATTCCGGGGTTTGCCTTTTTGGTTGTGAATTTACTTGAAAAGTGATGGGTATTTGTGCTTGGAGCAAAATTCTTTATCAATGTGTATGTGTTGCTTACGGCAGCTACTATTGCCATCGAAGTTCTTCTCCCCAGCAGTGTTTTTTTTGGTTGATTTTGGTTGTCGCAAAAAAAATGACCGAAGGGTGGCCGAAAATAATGACCGGAGAAAATGACTAGAGATTTTGGCTGACTAGAGTAAGGGTATAACAACCATTTCAAATATAAAATAAGAAAAAAGTTATCGATAATATCAGCGAAAGACCTGCGAGTAATAAAACCAAACTACAGGGACAACAGAATCAATATCGAAACTACAAGAATG
Source organism: Hypericum androsaemum (assembly GCA_963995505.1). Classification (NCBI taxonomy): domain Eukaryota; kingdom Viridiplantae; phylum Streptophyta; class Magnoliopsida; order Malpighiales; family Hypericaceae; genus Hypericum; species Hypericum androsaemum. The sequence goes on from OZ023198.1 coordinate 8,457,095, forward strand.
CCATAGTCTATTTCACCAAACACCACGGAACTTACGGGTAGTTTACCCATACAATAATGTAGACCCACTTTTAATTACCCGCAAATAAAATGATAAATTTTGGACATCATCGGAATATAAAATCAATTAAATTAGTAAATTAAGGTGAATATCCGGCGTAAGAGAAATACTCATAAATTAGTTTTTAAAATTTGAAAAATCGAATTACTTAATTCCCAATACCGATTTTTCTGTCAAACTTATCCTTCACTTAACTTCATTACTTTTTACTATAATTGACTAACTTAAAAAAGGTCGACCTTTGTTCCTTTACGTCTGATAAGCAATTAGTTGGTTGTAACAATCACTGTTCTAGTTTTATCGGATTCCTAGTTCGAGTCCTTGAAAACGTACCAGTGTTAAATACATTGTGAAAAATCTTTGTTATCTTCTAAAAGTTCCACGTAATTCATATGTGAATTAATTATTCGGATACCATATGATATAAACCAAAAATTGCCTCAGTGATCAATAAGACTAACTTGGAATACTGATGGTATGACGGAGTATTTTCCAGGTGTAGACCATAATATAGACCTTTTTAAAAGTAAAATTTTATACCAACCAAGCTTACTTACATCATTGCAGGCTACATAGAGTGGTTGCCCAAGATTACAAAAGACCTTGCACCTCTGTAAAGCTGTACAGATAAAGTGTACAAAACCAAAACCAGCTATACAAAATCATTCCTACATTGTAGGACAAGAATCAGACAATGTAAATGGGTTGATAATGCTCAAATGAGTTGATGAGCCTGTGCAGTGGGCCTAAAAAGTCAAAAGCCAAAACCTACCCAAGAATGTAAATGGGCTATGAGCTTGCCTAGCCCAATTACTAAGTCCGTAAATCCGGTTCAGTTGGACTGAATTTTTTATATAAATATTTTTGTTGTAACCATGATTTGAACTGGTCCTTATATCATTAGAGCAATTGCTCAGTTATGGATTAGGATCTCAAAAAAGAAAGAGAGGTTAAGATCAGTTCAACACATTAATGGAGCCCATTTTTCTCCGTGTGTTATGTTATGGGCATTTTGCGGGAATTCCGTTTCCGAAAAAAAAATCCGAAAAAACCATAAATAAATCTACAATGTACCCAAAAAATAACCGTTAAAAAACTGAAGATATATTATGTGATTTTTAGTAAATTGGTCTTCTGGAATTTTTTGGCCATAGTGTAATATTTACCTTTCAAAAAAAAATCACTATTGTTACCACTTTTTAACTTTGCATATTTTATCTATGTACTTTTTTTACTTATAAATAAAATCATTTGGATTGTAATTGGATATTAGAATCATTATGATGAGAATTGGCTATGTTATTCGCTCCATATTTTTCTCTTCTCTCTCCCCCCATCTCAATATCATATTCGTTCTCCTATTTACTCGGACAAAACTCTACCAAATTCAAAAAGAGGGTCGATTCTACTTAAATATGGATCAATGTTCTACTCTAAAATTAGTGGTAATTAGTAGCTATCCGTAGATGTAGATATTATTCAAAACTACGAAGAACTGTAGACCCAAAAAAAAAAGAAGCAAATTGCAGAAGAGAAGACCAATTTACTAAACCAAGAAAGTTGGTGGAGTAGAACATTACAGCAAGTTGGTGAAACTGGTCACTCTTCACCCCGCCCTTTCATGTTCTTCCACTTCTCCTTATTGCTGTTCTCCATTTCACCAACTGTACACATACACTCTCTTCCCTGTGTTTGATCTAAACTCTAAAAAGATTACCACAAAAAAGGGGCCAACTTGCTCATGAAGCTCCTACACCAAGAAAGTCAAAGAAAGGCAAATTGGTGGTGGTGCCTTGGTTGGTCCTATTGTTATTGGTCCCAACTGACTCAGTTGCTGAAACTTCTGAGGAGTTTGAATCTGACTGCCCAGATGCTGATTGGTCCACCAAACCCATTACAGCTTCTCCAATTCCCATTCCCATTGGCCCACAGAGCCCATTGCCAGTGCATCCATAGAGCTTGTCAACGTCTCTGTTGTTGTTCCCAACCATCAGCTCCTCCTCCTTTTCTGCACTTGTGGAACCTGGTTTAACCCCAAAAAAAAACCATGCACCAAATACAGAAACCTCAAGTTACAACATTTTACATCTTTGGATAAATAAACAGGGTTCAAAGCATTGCCAAATCAACAAATCCCCGGTATTTTTTAAAACGAACTGCGAGGCGACCAGGAAAATCCTTTGTTTCCTTATCCGTCCAATCCGACTGGTGGGTGTAACAGTCGAATCGGATTTTTCAAAAAAATTATTATATATTTAGTATTAAAATGTTAGATATTCTAAATATCTTCTAATTTATCATTTACAAATACAAAATCATAATTTAATTGCATTTAACATGTAATAAACAAACAAACACACAAGACAGGGTATCTCTGAATGTGGTTGTTTTGAGACAAACCCATGTAAGAAAAAGCTAAACATAACAAACCACCTAGACTAACTCATGTGTTACTTGTAGTAACAATTGTTCCTCCTTTTTTTTTTGCCTGAAAATAGCGATCATGTACCAAGTACGTAAGCCTATAACTAAACCAGATAAACACATAACAAAGAAAAGTGTGAAAACTCCTTTGAAAAATAATGGTAGAAGAAAGTAAGCATAAAAAGGAAATAAAATGTAAATAAAGCAATAGTTACCCTTGGGACCAGCTTGGGGAATAAACCTAGAGAAGAACCTAGGAGGAGGTTTGGTGGAAGAGGGGGAGAGGGAGAGTTCAGTGCATGTTGACCCAGACAAAGTAGTAGTTGATTCACTGCAAGCATTATTGTAATTAGCACGAATAGTTTCAGCAGCAGAATTGGTCTTCCTCCTCTTGGAAATGGTGGATTGATCCCTCTTCTTCCTCGCCATGATCACATGCCAATGGTTCTTCACCGCGTTATCGGTCCGGCCGGGGAACAGCTTAGCTATTATTGCCCATTTGTTCCCATAAAGCCTGTGAGCTGTTAGTAGCCTGTCCTCTTCTTCCTCTGAGAATGCCCTCCTGTTGATTCTTGGGTCCAGCTGGTTAAACCACCTCAATCTGCAACTCTTCCCTGAAAAACCCAAAAGCCAAAAAACCAAAACAAGACGAGACAAAAACTTTTCAACATTCCATAAACCCAAAAACCCAAACTTTATGTTCCTCAATAGACAAAGTTCCATTTTTTTGTTGGTATAGATAATACCTGATCTCCCTTGAAGATTTTCAGCAATCAAGTTCCAGTTTTGGGGGCCATATTGGGCCACAAGCTCCTTGAGCTTGGCATCCTCAGCTGGTCTCCAATGGCCTCTAGAACAGAACTTTGTGTGCCCATTTCTACCAGAACCATGGCTCTTTGGAAACTCTTCCTCCTCCTCAAATGACTCGCTCCCCTCCCCCTCTGCACTACTAACATGGAAACCCATTTGAGAAATGGGAGCTTCTCTGTCAATGGGGGAGTGGCCCAAGAGCCCGAACTTGGTAGAGAGAGAAAGCTGGGGAGATGGGTTCTTTTGGGTTGGCAGAAAGCTTTTGTCTTTAAACCCGTTGAAACCTCCCCTGCCTCCTCCGGGTAAAACTTGTAGGCTCATGTTGACCCGAAAGTTAAGAAAGATGACGAAACCAAAAACTTCAAGTAAGATCCTTTCTGGTTTCAACTTCTTAACTTCGCCAAAGTTGAAAAAGAAATTTTAAACAAAAAAAAGAGTCCTTTAAGTTCACTCTTTTTTTGTTTCTAAGTTGGGAGGAGAAAGAGGAGGAGGTGGTTCTTCTGTTCTCCCATTGGTAAAAACCTAAATGGAAGAGAAACCAATAAGGGAGGGGAGGAATTTCCACTTTACTCCCTCCCATGCAAGGTGAAAAATGGAAGAGAACAATCAGAGAACAGAATTCAAAACAGAGGATTTTGTCTCTCTCTCCTTCTCTCTCACAAGGACAGATTAATTAGAGAGTTAATAACTAATAATGGGGGAAGAGGGAATTAATTAGTAAGAAAGTGGAGGGTCCTTGTAGTTTAGGGTAGATTCAGGTGTGTATATAATATATATAAGAAACCAAGGTACAAGAAAGGACAAGGGAGAGAGGTTCTATTTTATTATTTTGATAAATGTCCATTTTAGTATGTTTGTGTTTTGGTCTACTTGTACATTATTGTCTTATGGTTTAAAAATATTGGCTGAGTGACAAATGTGGTGTTTTTGCAGTTTACATTTCACTGTTTCAACAAATATTTGGACAAATAGTACTCCCAAGTATTGTTAAATTAAAAACTGATAAACAAATTAGAAACAAAAGACTAATCATATTTAGGAGTATTTCTGTACAAAAATTATCAAATAGTGGGATATTAATTAGAAAATTATTATCCTTTTTCGAACATCTTTAAAATATATTATAGTACATGTCAGTCGATCAAATCTGATGATATTAAATTAAACTTTAACTTATTTTATTTGATTAAAATAAATAAAGAGGATCCTCTAAAAATGTGTGTAAAATGTAGCATCGGAGGAAGTGTTTCATTTCATGCAAAGGTGAGACCCGCTCGTGTGGGTTGGGTTTCGGGAGCGGTGGGTGGGTGATTTGAGTGACCCCATAAAAGACATGTTTTCGTGTTGGTATTGCTGTTTTGGCTTCTTCTTTTCTTTCCCTTTGTCATATGCAAGTTCTTTTGCATTTTAAACTTAGAAGATGAAATTAGGTAAAGTGGTAATTGATTGAATTTTTTTTAAAAGAGTTTTGAAGTTCCAAGTCTCACGTAAAAAATATTACTAGAAAATTTATTTTATGTAGGTATGATAGTGTTCGACTCATATAACTTTTAATATTTTATGGTTAAATTAGATAAGTTGGTCCAATGGTTATTAAAGTACATAGATGATTTAACCTAAAGATTTTAATTTATACATGACATTTATTATGTTAAAAATTAATAAACCATCAATCGATCAATTATTTAAGGTAGAATTTGAAAAAAATGCATAACTAGATTTTTACAGTTCCAAAATTCGACAATAATGTTGGGCGCATTTCGTATTTTTTAAACTTATTTTCTCACATTTTTGTGTCCTCCGTGTCTCCGTCCGTGTGGTCTTGGGAGGAACCCAGAATCCATCTGTCTGCTTTTGTTTTTAGAATGGCAAATCCATCTGTCTGCTAGTCATTGCCTTTTTCTCAAAGTGGAGAGAAAAGAAACGAAACGGAATTTGTTTTTCTAAAAGCAAATGAAAAGAAAAATTATTAAAAAATCATTTTAAATAGAATTCCATATTAATTCAACGCTAAATATTCAAAAACTTCTCCAATTAAATTAAAATCCCAGTTTCCTCAATCAGCGTGCAGCTTTAATGGTTTTTTGTTAAAATTTATGAGGTGTTTTTGTTTCTATTATTTACCAACTTCCCCTTTTTTGGTAATCTTTCCAACTTTACATTTTAGAACCGAACCGGGAGATGACCAGGAAATCTTATATTTATCGGTTCACTTGATCCACTCGGTCGAACCGTTGATCAGGCCAGGACTTTCATTTTATACAAATAATTATTAAATATGATGAAATAAATTTAATTTATCATAAAAATGATAAATTACCAAATCAAATATTTATCAGCTTTGTTATGTAATTTATCCAAATATTAATTTAAAAAACTCTAGAAGTTTATGAAGATAATAATTCGAGTTTTATTGTTTGTCATATTAGTCAAGTTTACTCGACTTTATCATAAAAATAGTTAAAAAGATAAGTTTATTGTGATCTAAAGGTGATGTACACACTCCGAGTGTGAAAGTGGGGTTGTTGTTTCTGAATTAAATTAGATAAAATAGAAAAATAAACATGAATTTTTCTATTCTGGATGGTCCAACCAGATTTCGAACTGTCAGATCATTCTCCGAGGTTCATACAAAAAATGGCCTGGATTTAGTACCGAATAATGGTTCGACTGGTCTGACCACAAATCGGAACGTAGTTTTCAAATCAATGCATTTTACAACAAATTCTTCCACTGGGCAATAGTGCTAGCCTTATTGATGGGGAAAATGGAAGATTAGGCATCCTTCCTTGGGCTTGGCTCACGAACCACTCGGATAATTTTGATGTACTATTATTCAATGACTTTCCTACTTAATATACTTCTAAAAAAAGAACTTTTCATATATTTTTTATGCCAAGACCATTCGTCATCTCAACACTTACTTAGTCGTTAATTCAAATTTAAAATTCGTCAAAATGTGAAGACAAAAAAATTACATATATGTATAATCACTATATTTTCATTACTTGAATTAAAAACACCCCTCAACTAACCACATTGTGCATCTAACCACACAAACATTACTACTTTTTCAATTTGATTGATGACCAATCTCTGTTGCGGTTGTTTTTTCTTGCTTATATTTGGATATCAATTGAGTCGATTAATTTAGATTCGGACCGATAAAATTTTGAAAAAAGTGGCAACATTATTTTAATAAATATTTAATCTTGGTATGCCTCTGAAAATTCAAACTCGAGATTCTTAGTTTATATAAATAATTATTGATAATTGTTTATGTTATTTTTTGAAGTGAATGGCCTAGTAGCCTTTCGTTAGATAAAAGATTTAAAGTACATGGTGGAGTTTAGTAGCTCAACCAAACACATGAGACTATCGCATAAGCCACAATAAGAAGTAAATACAGGATTGAGCTGTTGCTCATCTTGGACCATGCATTAGTTTATGAACCTGAATTAACCTCTAAATTAGAGATCGTGCTTGTCAAGAAGCAGTGAACCAAAAAAATAATAATACAATATCAGTTAAATGTATTCATAGCGTTGTACATATGGTGCTGCTAGAATCGAGTCTCCAATAAACGATTAAATCTGGAGATAAATAGCCTTATTGTATACTTTATGGTTAAAATCGTTCTTTCAGGATACAAAAAGCGGAGAGAAATTGATTTTCTCTTCCTTTTTCCTCGTGAATTCTTTTTTGACCCGTAATGATTGCGCCCTCTATATAATTGATTTTTGTTTATTATTCTTCCATTTGTTTTATTTAATTTCTAATTAAATTGTCTCACTTTATAACTTTCACTAAAGAAACTAAAGAACAAGAAACTGAATGCACGAGTACCCTCGACCTTATTATATACAATCGATTGAAGTAGGTGACACATTTTTGTACCCTCTAGGACCCCCACGTGTATATTCATCCTGAAAATTTTGATGACCGATGTAACCAGTCAACATTTTCTCCTTTTATTAAATCTTGATGAATTTTTTTCGAAAATTTCTGATTTTTAAATATAAGTACTTTTTTTATTTGTAAGATTTGAACGTTATATCTACTTGAGAAAATCTAAATCTTTTATAAATTAAACCTACTAGCTTTTGGTAATCTTAACGAGATTTGAACAAACAATTATAAGTGAATTAAAAGTAACAGAAAAGACAGTGACGAATGGTAAAATGTATCGTAATTATCACATACGAATTACTATTCTTCCATTATATATGTGCTGATTTTTCTGGCAACTAGGGGATCTAATTGCACCCGGTAGAAAAGGAATCATCGTAACAATTAATTATAAATTGATATTATATATATAATATATTGAGTCGCTTTTGACAGTATCCACCACTTTTCACAATTTTCTAATTCATATACTGTTTTGAAGGATAATTCAATACTAAGTTCAAGTATTTGTTTAAGTATTTATATAGAAAAGTATATGTTTATGTAAATTAAAGTCTCATAACATAAAAGTCAGTTAATAAGGTTATTATATCAACCGAACCCCGGACATTGTTTAATTATTTACATATACAATGTTTGAATTGTTGTCACTTCAAATCAAATTTATATCATTCTACACTTACTAAATATTCATTATTAAAAAATTAACAATATCAATAATGTGTATCATTTATAAGATTATAAGTTGAAAATCAATATCTTGTTGAACATTTTAAATGAATCTCAACCAGTCTAAGTTTTTAATATATTTTTAAAATTAGTAAAATATTTTTTTTTTCGGGGCAAAAGATTCATTCCATTGATGAAAGAGCAAGACCAAAACATCGAATAACGCATACAAAACAGCTCACAGCTAAACGATCCTAGGCACTCCTATGCACAATAGCACACAGGAGTCACTACCCACCTAGGCCCACCACCCACCGCCAGGCCTTACAAAAGAAAACTACTCTAAACTACCCTTCCTGAGGTCCAAAAACGTACAATAGTACGCAGACACTACCCACCCTAGATCTAGCCATCAATACGCACCATTCCCCTCCAAGGAGGTTGCAGCCACTGGCCTCGTTAAAAACCTAATCCAGAAAATCCACCCCGAATGGGAAAAAACCGGACTAGGAAAAGAGCACACAGCGATAACACTGCACGGAAATGAATGCTACGTATTGCCCCGTTTACACCCATTCCCCAATCAAAACCCAAAAAAGCCCTCCCAAACCCACCACGGCCCCAACCCACCCCAGACCTAGCCTACCTAGTCACCTAAGCCCCCACTGAACTGTTCCTGCTCGATGACAGTTGCCACCTCGAACGGAGGGGCTGAGAAAAACTCATGAGATGTACCTGAGTTGATTGGTTTCTTAGCCAGTGTGTGGGCCACCCTGTTACCATCTCTCCCAATATGTGATATCCAGGCCCTCTCTCGACGCTCCATTAGGTGTAGTCCTTCCTCAACAATAACTGCAAGGTCACTTCTATCCCTCAACTGATTCCTGAATGCCCCCACCACCGGTAAACAATCTGACTCAATAACCACTTGTCTCAGGCCCATCGATAATTCAAGCTCCATGCCCTCTCTCATACCAATTCTCTCAAGCAGAGTCGGGTAAAAATTAGTAAAATATTATTAAAACCTAATTATGTACAAGAATTCCTTCCATAATGCTCAAGTTTGAGCATGAAAATCCTAATATCTTATTTTTTTAGGGGAAAAATACTTCATTCATTGATAAAAAATTGTAGGTGATACAACCAAAAAAAAATTATAATAAGCAGCGATCAAGAACAACCAGAACTCTCGCGGACACAAATCTTTTATACAGTCAGAAACCGCGGGTACATAACTTGTGATTGAAAGTTACGAACTTGAGAATGTTTCACCTCTTAAGACCGATCTACTAAAAAGTAAGCTCAGAAATAAAAATCTAAAAATATAGTGACCAAGAAATTCGCCTATTTTTTCGCAGGTATGTCCTACTTCAGTCACCAACTGAAACGTATTTGGTCCCTACCAAAAACAATAATGTAACGTTTTTTATAATTTATGTAAGACTTTATTTAAAATGTAATTATCCCGATAATATTTTTTGTTCACACACTTTCCCTTCAAAAATGTCACGTACTTGGTGAGAAATAAAAGATATGAGGAACAAACAACCAAACCACTCACGTGGAAACTGCCTGTCCTTGAACGGGTCAGAAACAAAGATTTAAAAGCAACTTGGGTCAAAGATAATTGAAGTTCTTTCGCTCGCCTCTGAGGGATAAAAGGTTACATTATAAAACTAACCATCACATAGATTATCTCGTAAAAGCCTTGTTATAATTTAATCAAAAGATTTAAATTCGAGTTTTTCAAAATATAGAAATTTTAAATACTTGTTAAAAGATATTTTTCACTTTTTAAATGTCTCACCTGACTCGAATTTGGATTAGTTGGCGCATTGGTATTAGTTGTCTAGGCTTAACTTCCGTAGTTGGTAAATTTAAAAAAATGGTTCTAATTAAAAAAATTATAATATTCATTAAATTCTCTTTTTTAATAATGATTTAATAAAAATTTATTATTATTTTAGAACTTTTGAAGTGCTGGTTTTTTTTCTTGTTTAAAATTTAAATTTTATTATGAAATAAGAATACTAGTTCAAAGTAAAAGTTTAAAATTGAGTTTGTGAGATTGTTATAGCAAACGAAAGCTACGCCTAAGGCTACCCACTATGGTGCTCCTGGCGCAACCTCCTCTATATAAGGAAAAAAAATTAAATGCAGCAACTGGACTGCTTGTACTCATGATATACATCCAAAAATCAAAGTTCAAACATCATTTCTCCCTATCAGACAACGTACAAATGAGCAGCAAAGAATGAGCACAAGAGACAGAAACAACTTGCAGCATCACCAGCAACACCAATTACAATCTCAAATTTGGTTTACCAGATTTCTAACAATTGTAGGCACCTGTGAGTTCTGAGCTTGATGGTGTACCGGCCAGTTTACTTGCCCTGGCTGATTCGGTATAGGCACCGAAGCAGGCATGTTGGCCCCAACTGCTGCCATCCCAGTGCTCTGCTGATGTTGATTAAACTGCTGTCCGGAAGCGATCAATACATTCTGGAGCAAGTTTAATGCTTGTAGAGGTTGGTTCCACTTACTCTGCACACCAAAAGGACCGACTCGAGAAGGATCCAACAAGACACTACGATTGAACTGCCCTTGAGGCAAAACATTGCTAAAATTCTGCATTTGATTGGCCATATTAGGGAAAGCCATACTGTGATTGAACTGCCCTTGACACGTGGCCTCGGCCTCCATTAGTTTAATATTTTTTTGTTTTTTAATCTACTTTAGTTACACTTGGCACAATGTTATTCGTATAAATAAATTTTTCAGATATTATTTGTATTTGTAAGAATTGAGAAACTAAAGTGATAATCTCCTAAAGTTTAAAGGGAGCAAAACGTAATTTTCCACAAACCCTAGCTGTGTTAGGGTTTTTAGCCCGAAAACTATGTTAAATAAGCCCCTAGGCCGTCCATTTTACCACAGAAATAATAGCCACGAAATTCTTCTCTCTGTAAAGGCGAGGAGCGAAATCTGACTCGGGAGGAGGGGCTAGGAGACGACAAGATCTTCCGAGAATCACCATACGAGAGGGGTAAGCTCCTGACCTTGTTTTTCTTCTTGGAATAGAGTAACTTCCGCCCCAAGTCACGTGTTCTGTCTTCCAAAAAGGTGAAGAGGACGAACTTGCTGAGTCTCGGGAGGATCGTGGAAGGGTTAAGAATCTAGGAGCAACGTCAGGTAAGTGGAAATCTTAGATCGAGGGTTTTAGGATTCTGAACACATATGGCTCAATTTAGGTTTCTGATTTAATCTGATTAATCTCAGTTCGGATCTGATTTTTGTGATACATGGGAAACCGATTTGATCCTGTTTTATGTGCGAATTTGATAAGTTGATTATGTATACGCTTATGGATCTGACCTCGTCTGTTTATTTATGATTCTGTTCGGATTTGAATATAAGTTTTGATGTGAATATGTGCATATACTGGTCATGTTCTGTTCAGTCATGCGGGATTATTTCTGTACCTTTTTGGGCCCTATAGTTCGTACGCATCGCTTTAAAGGGGTACCGAGTAACCCTAGGTGCGTGTGATCAAATGGATAGGGAGTGCAGAAATTATCTGGGCTCGTGGGGATACCCTTCTGTCTTTTGGGCCCGTAATGCGGGAACGGAGGGGTACTTTCTGGGCCCCCGAGAATCCCGTCATGAATATGTTCGACTCCGGAGTCTATGTGTGTTAGTCGGTTAAGGGATCTTCTGTGCTTATGCTCGTAGATTTAATCTTGTTGTGAATATATTTGTATTTGTTCCACTTACTGAGTTAATCAACTCACGTTAGTCGTATGTGTTTCAGATGGTTCAGCTAAGGTTCGGGATCGAGAGTAGAGGGTTCGGCTTGCATGCATCATCACTGTTTTCTTGAAAAATAAGGGCGGTTGATTTTCCGACTGCGCGTATTTGGATTTGATGACAGTTGTTCGTTTTCCTATTTACTAAAAAGTTAGATTTTTATTTGTAATAAAGCCTGATGCCTAGCGGGGTGTTTAAATCCTCGGGCATTGTCACTTCTATTTTCTGGTCGTGACAGTATTGTTATAAAAATTGAAGTTATCTTTAACAAAACTAAAAAATAAATAATATACAAAAATAAATTAAAGTGATTGGATTGTGCATATTTAGCAAAAAATTAGCACTAGAAATTAACTATGTAATTTGCATATTCTATATTTGTAATTTATCATTTAAGACATCCATTTATAATTTGATTTATTTTTTCTAATTTTATATTGCAACTTTTGTAATCTTAATTTGTTACTTTATTATTAAAAAATTTCTTGTTGTAATAACAGAATAATTATTATCGTATATTTATTATAATTTATATATAAACAAAAAAATAATAGTATATAATATGTAGATGAGAGATAAATTAATTATTTATTCTGTAACCTAAGTTGGAGTGACTTGTGAGTGAAGATAAAAAAATATTTAATTGAGTTCGGTTGGGTTTGGACGAGAAAAAATTAATTGTTTATTCAGTTAGTTAATTGAGTGTGTTCTGATCGTGGGTAGTCACGGAACCGCAGTTGTGGTGGTTTACACGATGATACTAACATATATTCACTCAAAGGGCAATGATGGGCTTTCCTTGCTCGACTGTACATAAGATACATGCAAGCATGCAGGTTTCATAGGAGACAAACAACAAAACCTTAGTTCACTAAAATAATTAATTCAAATTTGAGCTAAATTATTTTTAAAAAAATAGTATAATTTTTTTGACAAATATTTAATAATATTATGTTACCTAAATTTAAAACTTGGAACTATTTTAATTAAACTAGATCAACTAAATGATGAATATGTGCTCTATTAGCATTTGTCTCCTAGACAGTTCCGTTCTCCCGTTATTCCATTTCCATTTCCGTTACTTGTTATTATCTATTATTTCCATGTCGCTTTTAAGATTTTATTTATTTATGTCGTTATCATTACCATCCTAATCTACTGTTCTCAATTATTTCCTAGTTTGGGAAAAGCTGATTCCAGCTTTATGACTACCATTCACATCAAACATGTACAATGGGGTAACGGAAAATGATATTTGGAAGTTGATATTCGAGAATAATTGAGTTGGGTTGTGTGTGGCTTTTTTCTGGTGATGTAATAGATTTGAAATTATTAGAAATTGATATTTTTAACGTGGCTCATTAATTAACATGATTTCAGTTATTTGTTGATCAAATACGAATATCTGTAATTTGCAGCACTAGGAAATACCTTACTGCATCAAACAAAGATACTCCGGCAAGCAAAATTATTAGTGCTTAAATGAACTATGAAATTAATCACCCTAGAAAAATAATATATCATTATTGCTTCAAATTCGTGTAGTTTTATATACCTCTTCAATTAACAATCATTTTTTTCAAACACACACAATCATTTTTTCCCTCTCCTTTGTTTTGTTTTCAAATATTCGTTCCCATGAGAACATGATAAATGTGTAAAAAAGCACTGCCTTGGGTGCCGATAAGGACATAAAATAATCTCCGACTAGAAACTAAAATAATCCAGAATAACTATAAATATTAAGTACCGACCTCGCACACCCAGCGAAATTTACATTTCTCCGAAATTTGTGTTGTTTGTCGGAGGTGTTCTACTTGATTAGGATCTGGTATAGTCGAGGCAAGAATTGGACTCTTTCTCCGTAAGACGAGATTGCCCCGTATTCAGTGCTTACGGACTGCGGCAATCGTCCCCAAGATACAACGACTAGGCTGCTTCCGAGTTCGTAGCACAACGACCCTCAAAACTTCAGGCGAACCTGGATATTCGGAACTTTCTGAGAGAGAGAGAGAGAGCCTACAATTGCTAACGAATGCTTATGCAAGTTATAGTGGAGTGTTTTGCAAATGAAGGGGAGATGCCTATTTATAGGCTGCTGGATGGGAGGGAGGCAGACAGCCCAAAGAGTCGCGTCTGTTCGGATGGCAGTCAGGCTGCCCATTCAGGCCCCTTCGCCAGCCAGATCGTGCCTCTTCGGTGGGCATTCTGGATAGGCCTTATCACCAGGCAACTTGCGTCCCATGGCTTACCAGATTGCTCCAGCCTATTCGCGTCCCTTCGTGGATATCTAGGAAGGTGCTCGCGGCCCCTCGTCACTTCGATAGCTACGCAGCTCTCTCCGGACTCGGGCAAAAGACTTAAGGCTCCTCGCGGCAATGCACAAAGTGCCAAGTGCGCCACAAAGCTCCCATTGCGACCTGTGTCCAGTGCGCGTGCTCGTGCTCAGATGGTACCAACCTCGCAACGGTCCGCGTTGGCTATCCAGGTGGTCAATTTATTTCATAGTCAATAACAAAAATCTCTTTATAAACTTGAAAATCTTCCTTATTGTTTCCAATGTGGTAATGCATTTTCCATTTCTACTTTTGACTTTCCACTTGGATCTTTTACTTTGCATTAAATTTTTATTCAATTTTTTCAACAAATTGCACACCGGCCGGCCGGTTAAGCCCTCTAAAGTCTAAACTCATTAACTCATTATAACCATTAACATTCTCGAATTCGATTACTGAAATTTCAGCTTTTTTAAAAAATAATTACAACTCATAGGAGATCAGATCACATAGAAAAGAAAGCATAGAAAATTAATAAAAGGAACACTGAAGCAAAGATCTCGATTTCATTGCCCCGAATCTCAGTAACAGACACCGAAAACAGAAACAACAACTATTGCCACTTATTCCTACGGCCCCACCCCACCCCACAATATATCTCTGGTAAAAGTTTATTTTACTATTATATATTTTCATACTTTCACGCTCCACTTTATAGTTTTTAAATATTCGACTGAGTAATATAATTTTTTCTAATTAACACTTTACTATTTGAAAAACTTTTTTGGACACATATACCCCCAAAGTACAATTAAGAAAATAATTTGGTTATAAATTATTCGTTGAAACATATCAGAAAAATATAAAAAAATCATTCTCCAACTCTTGTAATATATAAAAAAATTGGTTCAAGTGGTATGTGAATTGGATTCACCGTTTTTTAATTCAAGCAAATGTAATGAAAAAATCATTCTTAAAATAGTGTCTGTCGTGCCCGACTTTTAATATAATAGCTTATAAAAAATTCAGAAAAAATCACATACAAGTACCATATTATTTTCAATATAAAAATGGAGACTAAAATAGAAATAATAAAATAAAAATATATTACCTAGTAGTTATATAAGGATGTACGAAATTGTTATAGATTAATTCGAAATATCATGGGCGAACCTAAACAATTACGGATGCGCTTAAACTCGATAATAAGAATTTTGTCATCTCTGTTTCCAGATTTACAAATGAAATTAATTTTTTTTGTAAAATTATATGAATCTGAATATTCAGTGAACATTAGCTTGCCTGACCGGATAAAAATAGGCAACATAATTTTTCGTATGGAATTTAATGTAACCACAGTTATAAGTTTCAAAAAAAATATTTCCATTTTTAAATTAATTTATATATAAATATATTTAAATTAATCTCTCAAATAGATTTCGTTTGTTTATATCCCTATATATGGCACCTAATAAAGAATATTTTAAAAGTGACAAATCTCTATCAATAAATATTTGAGGTTGTTGCAATTTTAATGATTCAAACAGAGATTTTTAGATAATCTAAAATAATAATTGATCTAAATATTTATTAGTAGTGCAACGGACGGGGTTGTTATAAATATAGAGACCGTTGGGGTTTGGAGGGAATCGTTGCAGTACGTTACGTGTAGAGATGGGTGGGAAAATGCACACGCGTGAACCTTTTCAGGTTTTCTGTTTCAACAACTCTCTTCCCTTTTTATTACACAACACAACAGATTCGTTTAATGCCGTAACGTCAACTGGACCAAATTTAAAACAAGTCCCCTCGTCGCCATAAATCACAACAGAAATCCATGGTCCTTCCGAGAGAGATGTCCGCCAAATCTCTAATTGTTCTTTTTTTGCAACTCACACAGTCAATCTACATATACATTACCAACTCGTGTATGGTCTGATGGATACGGTGTCAGTCATTAAGCATGAGGTGGGAGGATCGAATCCCATGACCGTCTAAGATCCGAAATTGTGGAAACAATTTAAATCTCACAAAAAAAAATCTACATACACATTCGTAGTTTCGACCATAAAATATTTAAATCAATTGATAAAAAATGACATAATTTATTTAGAATCTCAAATTTAGGCTCTCAAAATGCATCTTGAATCAGTTGATAAGCGGACTTAACGGACAAATTCAACTCTAAATTAGTTAGTAAACTCTAAATTAGTTAGTAAAGTGAAAAAACCTAAAAATGATTACTAACTAAAAACGTTTTCTATGCATGCTTCTCGAAAGATGTTTCATAAATAAACTATTGGGGTGGGGCCGTTGGGGCCTTGGGGGATCGCTGCAGGAGCCGTACGTGGGGGTGGGTCCCGCGAAGGGGGCCGTGCTCGTGCATGCGTTTTGTTTGTTTGCGGGAACCGTTTCGTTGGTTCGTCTTTTCCAGGGGGACGATAGTCTTGAGGGGTGGGGGCCACAGCGTGCATCGCACGTGCGTGTCGATCTCGACTTTTTTTGTTGTAAAATTTAGACGGGTTTGACTCACCAATTAGACCGTCAATGCTATACTGCTTTGGTCATGTCTGAGTTCTTTTTTATAAATATTTTTCTTCTACAATGCAAATTTATTTTAAAATATATATACCGTCAATGAGTCCACAGCTATATATATAACTTAAACAACACATATTTATGTTATTAGAAAATTTTATATCATCAGAAAATAATCATAGTATATATTTTCGAATAATAGGTCATAAATTATTTTGGAACCAAAACTATTCAACAATAGTTTCTCATAACGAAAACGACCACAGTTGAAAATATTAGTAAACAAACAACATATCAATCTCCGGTGGAGTGGACAATTTCTATTGTAACAATACAAAAGATAGATTTTCAATCTCGTTATGCAACAGATATCTTCTTAGTTTTCGTAACCCGACCAAAATATTATCGATCTCGTTATCCAACCGATTTGTTGTTAGTTTTCGACCAAAACAAAATGTCACTCTCGTTATGCAACTAATTTATTCTTAGTTCTCATAACCCGACCAATAATCTCCTAATTGACCACTTGTTTATGAACCTTAGCACATATTCCCTACTATGTAACTAACTTTATTTGTCTTGTACCGACCCAGTTTTCTTGTCCAAAAGACGAAAATGAACAGCAATGCAGAGGCAAAATCACTGTCGTTTATTACCTTTTTTTGAGAATTACTGTCGTTTATTACCTTTATCATTCTTTTTGCAACGCTTAGCTTAGTACATTTGTCTTGTATAATTTTACTGGTTTGTTTTAGCGCAACATTTACATTCCAGCAATATTCTACCTACTAGTGACGAATAACCATTTTGAAATATTTATTATTTTGATATATGATCTAGCTACGTAGATGCTTATATAAACCGGTCACACATGAATATAATCCATATATTTATTCTTATCCTCTATTCTTCTTGTTATCTCATATGATCTTATTTTTTTAACTACTAGACTTTAATGAAAAAACTTAATTTTAATGGTCACCATCCACTTTCAAACAGGAAACAATGTAGGAAAATTTAGTTGTTTCATATATAAGTTCAATTTATTGAATCTGCACCTCTATAAAGTTATCAGCGCCTTATGTCATCCAGACAATTACCATTTGGCCGGAAAGTTTGGTTGTAAATAGTTTAGACTTTGGACTTGTACGTATGGTTTCTACTATGGTCATCATTTGTCAATGAGCGTTTTGATTTTGAAGTTCTTGTTGTAATTCGAAACTTGGAACATTTACATTTTCTATGGAACGACCATATCAATGAAACTGTTTATGGTTTATGGTTTATGGTTTTTTTATAAGTAAATCAATGTGTATTATAAACATGTAATGGTACAGAACAAAAGCTTGAAGCAAGCTAGTGCAGTCCGAGAGTTACAAACAAAACAGCAAAAGCCTAATTCAGGAGCATAAAAGGTCTTGCCCACCCAAGAAAGAAGGTTAGTCAGTAACTAATTCGATCATACCAAGGTTTTAAGATTGTCGATTTTCTCCTTTAAAACTGTCTCGATACTATAGAATATGTGCATAATACCGTTAATTATTGGAATAAAGCTATGTAAGTTTCCTAGTATCATTAGAGAATAACGAATTTTTTTGTCTGGCTTAGCTAGTAAGAAATCCAAACCACTAAGTCTGAGTAGCATTAATGGAGACAAATTACTGCTAATTCAACTGAAATTCCAACTCTATTAGTTTAGTTCATTAATGGAACAATTTGTACTAACCAAAAAAAAACTTCAAATCAGTTCTTATCTAGATTTTTCAAGAATCGAATTCGTTCGTTCCTTTATTTCGCTAGTGGTGGCAAATATCATGGGTATAACACTAGGAAACTGAAATTCCACTGTTAATTTGTACCAAGTCTTACCTTAAAACAACAATGGAATCTACATATAATAGAAGGTAAAATTGAAGCCCATAATAATTAATAAGAATTGCAGCACTTCAATTTTTTTTGTTAAGGTAGAAATTTATTAGGTATAAGTGAAACAAGTGTAGAATTTCCTCGGCAAAGTAATGGAAAAAAAATCACAGCAGAGAAAAAGAGTATCTGAATGTTGACATTGCAGAAGTACAATGCAACACTAAGTTACCGTGATACTAGTTATTTACATATAAATATCCTCGTAACGTGATGGGCTAGTGAGATCGACTGTATTAGGCTTATGAATAGTAAAGCCCACTAGGTGAAATAATGACTAGGTATAAATAGAGGCATAATGAAAATTATAGGGACTATTATTGACATTGTATCCAAATTTCCTAAGAAACAAGATGTTTCTTTATCTCTATGCCTCTTCTATCTTATTCTTTCCATCTTCTCCCCCCTTTTCTTGATTCTATTTCTTGAAAACCCTAGCAAGGTCCTAACAACGTCCTTGGAGATTTCTATTGGCATTGGCCCGAGAGGCAATTACATTACAAATATGTTTAGACGTGCATCTCAACTCACTTACTTCAATATTGTCCTTTCACTTTGGAATCGTCTGTCCCGCAAAAAGCGTATAGAATTCATCTAACAAGCTCAGTTTTGTAGAATAAAAAACAGATCTTGTTCACAAGTATAGGTTTCCCGCACCCGTCCACGCTTGTCATTTCATCGCATTGCACATGATCGCCCAAATGATTAGAGATAATTCGGGGTGGTCGCCTTGATAAATCTTCTGTTTCACATGGTAGAAGCAAAAACAAAGAAATTGGAAATATTTTTGTCACCTCAACAATCAAAAAATATAATTACAATTTAGTACACCATAACTCGTTTTTGTTAAAGCGTGATCCAACTCAAGAAAGAAACTGTTATATTGATCAGCTTGAAGAAGAAGAAAACGAAGAAAGAAAATAAGGGGTTAATGGGCGCAGAGATAAGAGAAAGGCCTGTTGCAATGACGCAAGCCCAAAGAAGAAAAGAGAAGGGCTTATACCCATTGGCGGCTATTTTCTGTTGATTATCTGAAAATAAGCTTGTTATTTTATGGTTTTAGGGGATGTTTAGGAAAAATGGTGGCTGAAGTCTTGGGTCTAGCATTCCCGCTATAAATATCTTTCGACTCGAGGGGAGAGCCATTTTTGGGAAGAAATAACGGGATTTGATTTAGTGGGGATAAAACTCTATTAAAATAGATCAAGTAATTATATATAGACACGATTTTTAATGACTGTCAGATCTCTAGATACAATTTTTAACGAAATCTGACAGTTCAAACAAAATATCCTTCATCGGAAGGGCTTTTATGTTGTCTCCACTTAATCCAAAACCAGAAATAACGGCGTAAATTGTTGCTTTTTTCTTCTTCCAAAAAGCAGATTAAGAGCATTTTTTTAAGATGGCGGTCGGACTGGGAAACGGAGCCTAGGGCAGGTCAAAAAAACATGTACGGAGACTTACTTAATGAACCGGATGGTTTTCGGTCAAATCAAATAGTTGGCTTAAATTTTTGACCCATAAATTTCTGGTTCATTAAGTTTCACCGAAATTTAACCCAAAATCTTTTTTGAAAACCAAGGGTTGGACAAAAAAAAAGAGAATTCGGATCCGGAAGGCGAATAGAGCAGCGGATTGTTGGCACCAACGAGACTGAAATCGCCCTCTCCGGATTCTCCTCCCACAAATCCGGCGGCAGCTCCTCAATCAAAACTCCGCGCGACCTTCTAAAAGCCGACGCCGGCACCTCCTCCTCTGCGAGAAAGGACAAAAGAACTTACGAGTTACGAGGCGACGAATCTTGCGAGCAGGGAGATGGGCGAGAAGCCGCCGAAGTCATCTCTGACGTCATCCATGGCCGCCTCTTTCCACTTCGTCCTCAACATCCCCATCGCTCCTCCTCCAGCCATGCTTCGCAATATAGATTCAGAGACCCTAAGCTATTGGTTCTAATCAGATTATTTGGTACTCTCTCTCGTAATATTAAGGTTTTGGTTGCTGGCAACGAGGAGGAAGAAGCTGGGTCAAAGAGAGAATAATTTTATAAGGGGAGGAGTAGAGAAAAAAGTTTGGAGATATTTAAAAGCGTTAGAGATTGTTCCAAATTCTTAATTAGAGTATGGTTCTATTTCCTGATCAGAATAGAATACTAGTCTCCTATATATATACGGTCTATGCCTAGGTCTTATTTGTGTAGTTGAGAGTTGTGAGGTAGAGAGAACTCTCACAGAGGCTTTGTAACCGATTGGACTCACATAGTGGACGACTCTCCTTTGCCCGTAGTTTTCTTCCCGTCTTGGGGTTTCCACGTAATTCTTATGTCTCGTATTTTACTCGTTTCGATCTTATTTCTCAACAAAAAAGTTGAGTCAGTGTCTGTATAAAAATAATATATTTAATAGTATTTAGTATTTACATTTAATAATATATATATGAGCTTTTACTTTTTGCCAGACATGGACTTTAAAAAAAGAAGAGCCTGGGACATGTGTAAGTTTAGGTTGAGAAACGTGTAAAGCAAGACAGTTTAGAGTAGACTGTATCATATATTAAACCAACTATATTATTTACCTATATTTAAATTAAAATATTTTAAATAAATAAAAGTCTGGTCCGACTGATGGTTCAACTGGCCGGACCAGTTGAGACGTGATCCGGAGAGAAAAGCGGGTCGCTCTCCGGGTCATTTTTGAAAATAATGATTAAGAGTAATATTGTATATAAAAGTCAACAAAAAAACCATGGAATATTATGTAAAATAAAGAGACCAATAATAATGTAAGAATTGATCAACCAAACTGATAATTTCCTAAGTTTAAAGTAGCAACCATCATGTTTTAATAAGTTTGGGGAGCAAAAGGTAATTTTTCATAAACCCTAGTTACCTTGGGCAAAATTAGGATTTTTGCCTTGGAAGTCATGTTAAATAGACCTCTAGGCTGCCACACTCCGTCACCATAGAAAACCCACGAATTCCCTCTTACTGTGAAGGTGAAGAACGCGATCCGACTCGGAGGGAAGGGCTAGGAGAGGACGAGATCATCCAGAAATCACTGTACGAGGAGGGTAAGCTATTAACACTGTTTTACCTTAAATTCGAGTGACATTATTACAAGAGAAAATCATGAATGTTCTCTTTCGAAAGGTGGAGAGAACAATCCAACTGACGTATCGGCTTTGAGAGGGCAAGGAAAATTCGTAGGAGAAGAATGGTAAGTCGTATATGACCTTGCATGTTCGAGTGATAAGGCCACCTACTTGGAAAAATAACATGGACCTCGTATAGGGTTTTAGGAGGATCGTTGGAAGTTCTCTCGTGAAGGTTAGGGATTTAGAAACAACGTCAAATAAGTAGGTGTTTGTTAAATTTTGTTTCGTGTGATTTAGATTTCTGAGATTAGGGGTAAACAAATCGAGGTATGACATGCTCTATACATTATTGTTTATCTGACGTGTTCCTGATTTTTGATTTGTACTGATCTGTGTCCCGATTCAGATTTCTGATTTGTTAATAAGTTCTGATCTGTTTACGATTCCCGAAGGGAATAACATGTTCTGATATGATATGCCATGTGGGATTGATCTCACGCCCTTATGGGTCCGTGGTTTGCACACATTCTATAAAGGGGCTACTAAATAACCCTAGTTGTGTATGATTGAATGTATATGAGCGTGAGAACTATCCGGGCTCGTGGAAGGGATACTCTTTCGTCATCTGGGTCCGTAATACGAGAACATCTATGCCCCACGAGAATCCTGACATGGCATGCCCCGTTATGTCTAATGGCATGCCCGTTTAATATTTAATAAATTTATAATAAATAAATTAATAAATTAAATTATTAACTAAATAGCATATCTGGTTATGTTAAAATGGCATACCCAGTTACGACTAATGGCACGCCCGGTTATATTTACTGGCATGTCCGATTAATATTTAGTAAAATATATAAATTAATAATTAATTAAATGGCATATCCGGTTATGTTAAAATAGCATATCCGGCTATGACTTATGGCATGCTCCGTAACGTAAAATGGCATATCTGTTAAATAATTAATAAAATTTATAATAAATTAAAAAATATGCTTTGTTATGTCTAAATGACATATTCGTTATAATAAAATGGCAGGCAAGATTATGTCTAAATGGTAGCCCAATTAATATTGAATAAAACTTATAAATAATTAAATAAATGGTAGATCCGATTATGAAAAATTGGCATGCCTATTACGTAAAATTGCATCAATGGATACAATAATATTAATTAATACTTATAATAAAAAATTAAATACTTATTTAAATAATATAATAATTTGATTTGTTATAGTATAATATACGAATTGATTTAAAGATTATAAAACAAAACAAAGGTAGGACCCACGTGTCCCCTCCCCTCTAGACCTAGCCATTGTTAGAATCCGATTCGTAATTGGATTCATCAAAAAATTGATTCGATTCGTAAAAAATTTGATTCATTGATAATTCGATTTGAATTTATCTTGAGACTAATTAAATACGGTTCAAGATTTTTATTATCCGTAAAACCGGTAAATTTAAATCGAATTCGATTCGAGTCAAATTCGTGTATAATTTGAGTTAAATTCGTGTATAATTCGATTAGAATTTGTCCATATTATGTAAAAATTTAAATAGTGCTCATTTGAAAGGGTGGAAAATAGGGAGAATTAAAATTTGAAACCCATGTTTCTCGTGCCCCAAATGTCAGACGGCAGGCGCTCAGGCATCGGCGCGGCAACCTGACGCTGCTAGCCTAACCCATGTAAATAATATGTCACTATTAAGAAGGTGATACTCAATTTACTTTTGAGTAATCACACAATATGCTGCTAAACAAAGAGTAATCACACAATGTGTGTGCAATGGTGTACAGAACAACAACTATTAGCCTAATACACACGAGAAAATTTAGTCCCAAATATTAGCCTAATACACACGAAAGAATTTAGTCCGAGACAGCGAGAAATTTTACTCAATATAATATAACATCTATAAAATAATATTATTTCCGTCTCAAACTTTATAACATCTCATAAATTTATGTTGATTGGTTATTAATTTTTTAAATTAATAAAATTTATGATACTAAAATTATTAATGATAAAAAGCATCTTGAGAAATCATATCATCACAACACGACGAGATTTCTAAAGAATAAATTCGAATTTGAAGGTTCATAATTCGAATTTGATTCGTCATTGAACGAATTGAATATGATTTAAGGTTTTAATGAATTCGAATTTAAACTAATTCGATTTGAATTCGTTCGAATTCGAACTGTGGTCGGGACTAAGTTAGGGTATATTTTAATAATAATAAAATAACTAAAAGGAAAAGCGGGGTCGAGCCACGCGTAGGGGAGGCCTGACAGGCCCCTGACACACGGCCTCGGTTAGAGTGGGTTGCTAATGTGGGTAGGAAAATATTTAATTGGGTTGAGTATGGTGTAGATGAGAGAGAAATTAATTATTTATTCCGTGGCCTAGGTTGAAGTGGGTTGCTTATATAGATAACCTAAGTGTCAAGTATTCGTGATCAATTATAGGTATATTTTTATATATTGCCTATCCAAAATTTCGAAATAAATTTTTTAATCTCTTAATGCTATTGTAGATGATTTTTTTTCATACGATTCTTATTATCTAAAAAACATAGGCTTAAAAATATTTATCTCAAATATTTATGGACCACATCTGATATAAACCCTCGTACGCAGACTGAGGTGTTAGTTAAGAGAGGTGATGTTACTGATAAAGTTAGAACATTTACAAAAAAAGTCGTGTAGAAAAAAAATTTTATGGCGTCCTAGGTAAATCAAAAAAGAAAATAGTATAATTAAATATGTAAGAGAGCATCTTATTCATGTACACTTAAAAACAATTCAACGAACGATATATTTTGCGGGTTTTAAAACAGAATGGTACTCGCATCGCGCGTGCATATTTGCTAGGAAAGATAACAGTAAGAATTTTAATTATAGTAGTTAAACGATGTCGTAACGCGAGATCCACAATTAAACGGCGTCGTAAAACGAGATTCTCAACAGATTAGGAGCGGGAGTAGATAATCTCTACCCGGAAAGCGGAACCAGTAGCAGCCAGGGAGGGCCGTCAAGATGAGCAGCTCAACGACGCGGTTCCTGATGCTCCTAACCGCCACCCCCTCCCCTCTCCTCCGCCGCTGCCTCTCCCCCTTCTTCCACCACCGCCGCCGCTTCTCCCCCTCCCCTTTCCGCCTCGTCTCCCCCCGCCAGCTCCACTCCCCTGCCGCCGCTGTATCCTCTTCGACGCCGTCGTTTCCTTCTCCACCCGAGCATCACTACCACCACCCCTGGCCCGAGTGGTCCAGCCTCCTCGGTTACCTCTCCTCCGCGGGCCATTTCGACGCCTCCGGACACGTGTCGGTTCCCGGTTTGCCCGAGGATGCCGCCTCCGCCTGCCTCTCCTTCGCCCGCCGCCGGCCAGATATCTTAGGGTTTGTTATTTTTATATTGGCGAATTCCTTTTTTTATTTTAAATATTTATAATTTCCCTAAGTAATTGCTTGATTGTATTGGATTGTTTGGTTAGGATGCTTCCAAGGAGGGACATTGAAGTGTTAGTTGAGAAGGGGGAGCCGTTTCTATTTGCTGATCGGGCGGAGTCCGTTCGGAGGATGAAGCTTTTCTTGACGAACAATGTGAGGGTTTTCGTTTCTTCCTCTCTCTGTTTCGAGGGTGTCCTTGAGCTTTTTCCTCATGCATTGTTGTCTTTAGATTCGAGATGGTGACGATAGAGCGGAGACTGCAGTTGACTTGATGAAGTACTTGTTAAGTTACGTGAGCAACGCGGTTGCATCCTCCGAGAGGAGCGGTGATCGTGATGTCCGACTTGTCGAGCTCTCTGTTCGGAATCTCTTGCAAAGGATGTCCCAGTATACCAATGAGACCATGCGTAACAACGGGCAAGAAGCGAACCAGCTTGGATCGGGGCAGACTCAGGTTCTTGATGGATACCAGCATACGGCCAGGCCTCTAGGTCAGAATGCTGAGCTGAGAAGGGGTGACTGGATTTGTCATAGGTACATCCCTTTTGTCTGTGTTCAAAATGCATCTAGTTGTTTCTTAAGTTATCTGGATATTACGTGACAGTTTCATTTTTGTGTGAATTTGATGATTTCTGTTTCTAAAATTGTCTCTGTTGAACAGGTGTCGTTTTATGAACTTTAATCGGAATGTGAAATGCCTTCATTGTGAGGAAGCACGGCCAAAGAGGCAGCTTACGGGTGGCGAATGGGAGTGTCCCCAGTAAGCAATGCATTTGTTCTTCAATTCTTTTATCTTTTTAATTGGCTTGTTGGTCTACCTAATCCTCTTCGGGTCACTAGTCCATCACTTGACCTCTGAATTATCTTTCCAGATGCGAGTTTTACAATTACAGAAGAAATACAGTTTGCTTGAGGTGTGATTGTAAGCAACCTGCTGTTGCTTCACTTGGTACAACAAACGTGGGATCTGGTTTAGGATATCAGGAGAATCTGAACAATCTGAATAGGGCAGACAATGCCTCGGACGTGACCGGGGCGACATCAAATGAAGATTTTCCTGAGATAATGCCCTTGAGGAAAGGGGTGAATAGATTTGTTGTCAGCAGAAGGAAGAGCCCATTGGAGAGGAGGCTGTCTGATGGCCAAGACCAAAGAAACCAGAATAACTGGGGCACTTCGGAGAGCTTTGGCCATCAAAACACTGATCGAGAGAAAACTGTTGGCGAAACAATAAGCCAGAAGTTGGACGATACATTTGGTACTAAAAGATTTGGATCTGATAACATGACAAGTCGTGGACAAAATGCTGGGACGAAAGAACGAGCTGGAAAATCTGATCAATGGTTTGAGAGAGTTGCAGAGTTGCATAATGTCACAGATACATCAAGTGGGATTTCAGATGGTGACTCCCCTGATATCATGCCCATGCGTGAAGGAGAGAACAGGTTTGTGGTCAGCAAGAAGAAAGACCGTTCTCTGACGACTCCCTCTTACAAGAGACAGATGGCTATGGACCCTGCTAATACTACTAACCATGTATCTTTTGTTCCATTCCCTCCTAATTACTTTGCTCAGAAGGATAACCAGCAACCAGGTGCTAAAACAATTCCTCAATCATCAACTGCTTCTGTACCAGAGAATGTGGAGAGAACTACTGCATCACCTATGGGAAATGTGCCAGGTTCGGAGAACCAAAATTCGGGCGCTGAGAATTGGAATTTCAGGGCTTCTGGTCGATATTCGAATGATGTTGTGACAAATTCAAGTTACGAGGAACCGATAAGTAGACGCGTGGCCCAGAATGCTGACAATTCTGTGCCAGGTGTCAGTGGTAGTTGGAGAAGGCAACATTCTGTTCCTGGGTATATGGGTGGACGGCCGAACTCCGCAGGTGAGTCGTCCCAAAATGTTTCAAGCCCGATGGAAAATAGGGATGACCCTGGGAGCAGTGGACACTCTCTGTCAGAGTATAGCAGCAATACCACAACTTCCATTGGAAAAACGTCCCGGTCATCGACAGGTAAGAGCTTAGAAGGGTCACAAGTGAAGGAACCGGATCCTTTGGACATGTCAGAGGAGGCCAAAGCAGAAAGATGGTTCAGACGCGTTGCTCAAATCAAAGATATCTCTGAACTAAGCCAAATCCCGGATGAAGACTTCCCGTCTATAATGCCAATGCGGAAAGGAGTCAACAGATTCGTCGTGAGCAAAAGGAAAACACCGCTCGAGAGGAGGTTAGCCTCCAACCAGTACAGACGAAATCTTCCAACTGTAAGCACTGATCCAGAAAATGAAAACGATTAGTAGCTGATACAGTACCAGAGGTTGATGATCTCTTGCAGGTATGCTAAACGCTTTTTCATGTCGGAATTCGGAATCTGTTTTCGTCCAATTGTCTTGGGATTCCATTGTTCTTCTCCGACGGTACGAGGGCATCCAAATGATCTTCCAATTTCAGTCTTTTTTGATTGATCTACTTGCTGCTAGGGTCGGGCCGGTGACGAAAATGGACCGGATCCATAGAGCAGATCCACTTTTTGAGGATGGATTGATCCGTTATAAAATTTGGGTCCGTTCTACGGTCCGATTTCCTAGAATTAACAAATACTTAAAAAATTGGATAAATCCAAACACCATGATTCAACTGACACCAAAATGTTAACTTGCATCATAATTTACGATGTTTCTTGGTATAAAACAGCTTTTATTCGTAATGCTAGAATAAAATTAACAGCACAGCATAGTTTTAGTTTCATGATATTTACGGAAGCGGCAATGGGACGATGAAAAGGTAGAGTGCCAATTTGTGGAATTACCCAAGCAAAGCAAAAAGGTCGAAAGCATTGTTTACCCGATCGGATCGGACCATGAAAAGTATTTATACAAGTTAATATTTTTAATATCATAAATTAATTATTCTCTAGACAATTTACTAATTAATCTAGTTAAGTTTCTTGAAAGACACGTTCTTAAATTTCCTATTCGACAATGCACAAAAAAAGACGAACACGATAATCATTAATTAATATAATATAATATTAATAAACAATACCTTTCTAATATAATAAAAGCATTTCAGTAATCGAAAATATACTGAAGATCTTAAAAAAGAAAAGAAAAGAAAAGGATCACGTGTCTAAGTAGACGGTGACGTTTAGTCGTTTCACCCCCACCCCAATAACACCCGATTTTAGAAAAAAAACACAACTCCCTCACTGTTGCTTCCCGCCTCTGTGTCCTTGTCCTCGTCTCCGCCTCTGACCCTCCCTCTACCTCCGCTCTAAACCCTACTTTCGGCCGATTTCCTCCAAAGGTAATCCCCTCCCTCTCTCTCTCTCTAGGATTGGAACTTCTCGATTGATATCTCTCTAACTCTATAAGCTTATTGATTTATATAATGTTGATATTCTTAGCGAAGCATGGCCATGGACGAACAAGTCAATGATGTGAAGGAGGAGCTCTCCGAGGTAATTAGTTTTCTCTTTGTAAAGAAAGAAAGCTTTCGGTTGCTTCTACGGATTGGTGGTTTTTTTTATTGCTTGGAATTGTTTTTTTTAATATATATTTTGTGCCCGTAGCTCGCTCCGTTTGATCCACCAAGAAGAAGAAAAAGAAGAAGCCTATTATTGTGCAGGAAGCGGCTGATGATTCTCTGGACAAATCACCCCCTCCACCGCCACCTTACATCTATAAGTCTCCACCGCCACCACCACCACCTTACGTACACAAGTCGCCGCCTCCTCCCCCTCCATATGTCCACAAGTTCCCCCCTCCGCCCCCGTACATTTACAAGTCACCCCGTCCTCCTCCGTACGTCCATAAGTCACCTCCACCACCTCCGTACGTCCACAAGTCACCGCCTCCTCCCCCTCCATACGTCCACAAGTTCCCCCCTCCACCTCCCTACATCTACAAGTCGCCGCCGCCTCCTCCGTACGTCCACAAGTCGCCTCCACCGCCTCTGTACGTCCACAAGTCGCCTCCTCCCCCTCCATACGTCCACAAGTTCCCCCCTCCACCTCCCTACATCTACAAGTGGCCGCCTCCTCCTCCGTATGTCCACAAGTCACCCCCACTGCCCCCGTACGTCTACAAGTCCCCGCCGCCACCTCACATCTATAAGTCTCCCCCACCACCACCCTACGTCCACAAGTCGCCCCCTCCTCCCCAGCAGTACGTCCACGAGTCCCCCCTCCACCTCCGTACATTTACAAGTCACCACCTCCTCCTCCGTACGTCCACGAGTCACCCCCACTACCCCCATGCGAGAAAACTGAGTCCTCGTCAGGTATTCTGTCTCGGGTTGCTTCTGGTTGTCCCATAACTCGTTTACGGGTTTGAAAAAGAAGAAGAAGAAGAAGCCCGTAAGTGATTTTGGGGTATTGGTTGGTGTTATTTTTGTGTGTCTATCGTCCTCTGCAACAATTGACCGGCTGGCCTATTTGATGTTGTTATAGGTCGAAGCCAGTGTCTTGGACGAGGAAGCTGGATATCAGCCTGAAGATTTGGATCGTAAGGGATCTCCCTACGAAATTACGTGTTTTTGTTTCGCACGTGAAAGCTAAATGTGGCATGGCATGCCTTTTTTCTAGATCATGTCGGCGAGGATGGAGATAGCGAAGGGAATCTCCCAACGAGGCAGATTTTTCCTTGGGAAGGACACGACAGAGACTACAAAATTCAGGAAGTAGGATACTCTTGTGCTAGTATAGCTGATAATCTTCGGCTGCACCTCAGTTTTCTTTCCCATGTTCTGCAATTTTTATGCAAGACACATGCATTGAAATAGGTTTTGGGGTTTAGGGTATTTTATCGGGTTTTGATTGAAAAAGGGAATGTTGTTAACTTGAGATTTTGACCAATCTACCTTTCGTGCTGCTAGGCGAGATAATCAATCCATATTCTTTTAATGATATGATAATACCTTCTCAGATTTTTAATGCTGTCAAACAAGTTCGTGTTCCTTGATTGTTTCCTCTATTCTTATATATGTTCCATTCTCTGTTATATGTTTCATGCTGGTAGCTTTTTGGCCTATTCTTCAATATGTTGCGTGAGAACAATCCAGAGCTTGCTAGAGACAGGCGAAGAACTGTGATGAGGCCTCCTCAAGTACTACGTGAAAGCACAAAGAAGACTGTGTTTGTCAACTTTTTGGACCTTTGCAGAACGTATGTTATCTTACTCTTATGTCATGCTAGTCTACCTATATTGTCAACTTTCTGAATGTGACTGTTGTCTGAATGTTGTAGATTGGCGATCAACATGATCTTGGATATATAGACACATCAATTATTTTTGGTTGGCATGACAAACATGCAAGACATAAATCTGTACATAGCCTTTCTTGAATAAAAAACATTAATAAATTAGGGTTTTGCAAAATATGAAGCAATATGATTATCTACCTTGGCAACTTTTGTTTCCATTATTGATGCCTCCTTACACACTTCCTTCTTTTTGTGGTGCTTCTTTATGAAGCACTGTTGATTTGTTTGTAATCTTATGCAAATTGTTATCTTTAGTTGTATTGCTAATATTACTGAACATTAAAACTTGGTAGCCGACACTTCTTGATACATATATATCTCTCAGAATGCATAGACAGCCAGACCATGTCATAAACTTCTTACTTGCTGAGCTAGGGACAAGAGGTTCCCTTGATGGTCGGCAAAGGTTGGTTGTAAAAGGAAGGTGTGCTACGAAGGATTTTGAAGGAATCCTACGTAAATATATCAGTGAGTATACCTTTCCAGATTATATCTCAATAGCTTATCTAGCTTATACATATGGTAATGGTTTGGTTCTCCCATCATTTTGCAGATGAGTATGTCATTTGCCTCGGGTGTAAAAGTCTGAATACAATCCTTTTCAAGGAGAATCATCTCTTCTTCCTTAGATGTGAGAAGGTAAAGAGTCCCAAACCCTTATTCAGTTAAGTTGGAGATTCAGGACTTGTTGATAATCACACATTTTTTAATCCGCCTAACTAGTTGGCAAAATTGTATGCAGTGTGGCTCTGGGAGATCGGTTGCTCCCATCAAAGCTGGTTTCGTTGCTCGTGTCGGACGGAGAAACGCTGGCGCATAAGCTCTGCAAGTTGCACATTACCAGCATAATTTTTGAGTCGAGGGATCTTGTTTACCGTTTGCTTTAGCCAAACTATTCGTCTTTTGTTTAATTTTGTGCTGAGTATCACAAAATGATATAATTAGTTGAGTCGCATTGATATGGAGACGGCCTCTGCTAGAATAGCGTCTCCTTTTGTTTCAAATCCTTGGTAATGGTTTTCTCTCGTGTTCCTGGATAAGAAGATCCACAATTTTAATCTGTTCGTCTCAAATGTCTTTTGTGAATGTTGCATCTTCGGTTTTTTGCTTAACCAATGTTACGGGAATGAAGTTATCGTAACTATAGATTTTGGGTTGGTGATTTGAAAATAAAAATTCTCTGATATATATCTTCGATGACTAATATATTTAATATAATTTATTTATCAAGGAATATCTAGTCATTACTAATTTTATCTTGAAACATTTTAATTATTTTGAAACCTTATTAGCTGATAAAAAAACTGAAAGATCCCATTATTTTGAAATCTTCAGTTTTTTTCTGAACTGATAAGGTTTCAAAATTATTAAAAGGTTTCAAGATAAAACCAGTAGTCATTAGATATTCCTTGATAAAGAAATTAAATTAAATATATTGGTAAGCTCTAGAAGAATTTTCAATTGTAGAAAAATAAATTAATCGAAAACGATAAGGGGTGCATTAACATATATCTTGTGAGTTAACTATTCTATTTATGGAACACCTTCAAAGAAGTAATTAATTTTTAAAACTAAAATAATTGTACCTTAGTGGTTCAAGATGCAAGATATCCCATATGTTTGACTTATTATATTTATGCTATTTGATGCATTGCCTTTTCTTTATGCTGAAAATAACTCGTCATGATCTTTTAGTTAGTTTTCATAATTATTTTCTTTTACTACCTTATGGTGTTTGTTTTTCATTGTGGTGGTGACTTGGAATTTTGCAATAGATATTATTTACATCTTACTTTTTCACCAATTGATTGCAGATTCTTTCTTCACGTATTTTTGTGGTAGAATCAGGCGGATCTCCTGTTGGAACAAAATAGGCCTTTTCTAAATGTGACTGTTGTCTGAATGTTGTAGATTGACGATCAACATGATCTTGGATGTATAACCACATCGATTACTTTTGGTTGGTATGCCAAACATGCAAGACACAAATCTTCACTTTGGCGACTTTTGTTTCTATTATTGATGCATGCTGATACTCATTCCTCTTTTGTGGTAGTTCTTTATGAAGCACTTTTGATTTGTTTGCAATTGAAAATGTGAAAGTCGCTAAACTGCATTGATCATCGTTACAAGCTTAAATACAAGGAAGTATAACAACTTCTAGTCTATCTTGATAAGTCTACAGCTATGTAATACAAATACAAAGAAAGATGAGGTTTATTACAATCAAGGATTAAATGTAATAATCAGATGAGGATAGGATAGAAATTCGTAACATTTTCCCTTCAAGTTGGAGCGTGAATATTGACAATGCCTAACTTAAAAACTAGAGTTCGAAATTGGTCAACTCTGAGGCCTTTGGTGAATAAATCTGCCAATTGACATGTGGTGCTGGTCTTGCAAGGAGCAATTTCATTGGAAGTGACCCGTTCACATACGAAGTGGCAATCCATCTCAACATGCTTGGTGTGCTTGTGATAAACCTGATTTTGAGTGATATGCAATGCTGCCTAATTATCACAAAATAAATGTGTAAGTCTTTTGGAAATAATGCCGAGGCCTGTGAGCAACCATCTCAGCCAAATGACCTCACTAACAGTCACCGCTATTGTGCGATACTCAGCTTCAGTAGACGATAAAAAATAATGCTTAATTTATTGCTTCACCAAGATATGGGAGAACCACCTAGGGTGATGAGGTACCCATTGCGTGAACGAGTCTTTGGACAACTGATCCAGTCAGCATCGCAATATGAGACAAGATCAAAACCAGATAGGTTGTATAGCAAAATTCCTGATCATGGCATACTCTTGAGATATCAGACCACTATATCTGTGGCATTAACATGAGTTTGCCTCGGAAGGTCCACAAATTGGCTTAAGACAATGACAACATATATAATATTCGGTTGGGTAATAGTGAGGTACGTCAAGCGTCCAATCAACCGACGATATCGAGTGACATTGTATACAACATTTCTAGTAGTCTTGAAATAATGAATATGCTCAATAGGTATAGGGCTCGGCCGAGTGTCCTCTTTTCCACATTCGTGTAGCATATGAAACAAATATTTATGTTGACTGAGAACTAATCGATCGAAGGTACGAACCACTTTGATACCCAAGAAATACTTCAGTTGGCCAATATCCTTGATACCAAAAGAACTATCCAGGCATCCCTTGGTACGAGTGAGCATTGCGGTGTCATCACTAACCAAAATAACGTCGCCAACATATACTAGCAAGAACAAAGCAACTCTGCCCCGTTGAAGTATAAGTAGAGCGTGGTCTACCCTTGATTGCCGAAAACCAAGTGTCAAGAGTGTCAAAGCTAGCTTGTTGTAACAACTTCGAGAGGCTTGTTTAAGGCCATATAACGACTTTTGAATCAAAAAACTCTGGAATCTCCCAACCTCCCGAATGCTTGTGGTATTTTCATATATACCTCTTCGGTCAAGTCACCATATAGGAAGGCGTTGTTGAAATCTAACTGGTTAATGAGCCAGCCCTTTTTAACCACAATGGAGAGTAAGCAGCGAACAAATACAAGCTTGGCAACCGGGGCAAAGATATCATGATAGTCAATGTCTTCGACTTGCTTGAATTTTCGAGCCATGAGCATCGCCTTGTATCTTTCTGTCTCGTCATTGGGACAAAACTTGATATTGTAAACCTACTTGGAATTAACAGCCTTTTCGTCAAGTGGTAAATCGACGATGTCTCATGTGCCATTGGCCTCTAGAGCATGAATATCCGTGCACATTACATCACGCCAACAAGAGGATTTTGCTGCTTCATGATAAAAAATAAGGCTCTCAATATGAGATAACATTTGTTAAGTAAGCCCGATAAGCAATGGAAATCTTATCATAAGTAATGAAATGTGCCAAAGGATGAGTCCTGTATAACTCATACATTAGTAAGAAAAGTTACCACGCAATTAAGATTATTCGTAACTGACAGAAGATTTCATTTAAATTACAGAGTATAAAAGACTCGATCAAGTATCAAATCATCATAAATATGAACCGTCACAATTCCTTGTACATGCATATCATCACCGTTAGGAATTTTGACGGGAGGATGTCCTTCATTACAAAGAGAATTATTCATCTAGACTGCATCACAATTAATTTGGTCGGTCGCTTCTAAATCTATGACTTATGGTCAATTAAGAAAAGTCTTAAGAGCCCTATTAGCACTGGTTTCGGTGGGCATTTGTCGTGTCAATGAACCAGAGTCTCACTTGATGACTAGTTGCTTCATCAGGCTAGTAAACTACTCCTGAGGCATGCCAGGAACTGGGCTTTCATCAGTACGGACCTGGGCTACTTTGGCTGACACTCGAGCACCCATTTTGCAGCTCCATCCTCCTCGGCGATTATTATTCTGTGAACCAGGTTCTCGACCCCCTCGTCTCCAGCCCTATAGATATCCAATCAGCTCGAAGCAAGTTTTCTCAACGTGTCTCATCTTCTGACAGTGAGTTCACTTTGACCGGGTTCCATTATTAACTTATTTGGCTCTGTTGCCCTTTGAAGCATCTACTCAAAAGGCAGCAGCTTTGCACTCAGAGAAAATAGCTCGTCACTGTTCCTCCTCAGCAATAAGATGGTAAGTTTGAAGGAGGCTAGGAATCGGCTGAGTGCTTAGGATGTGCGACTTGACCGTGTTGAAAATGTCATCAAATCACATCAAAAATCGTAGAGTTGCTCCTCCTCTCGTATCTTTTGTACCTGTTTCATCATATCGCGATCACAATTAGAACAATTAGATTTTTGAAGAGGCCGATAGTCTAAACCTTATCCCAAAGCCCTTTAAGTGTGGAGCAATAGGCCGAGATACTCAGTTGATCTTGTTGGAGGGGTGATATCGCTCGTTGGAGATCATATGCCCAATGAGTACTCTCCTATCCAAACTGATCTACTATGTCGACCCATATCTCTTGGCACACCTGATACTACTTCAATTTCCTTCACGATTGAGTTATGGAGCCATCTTTTCACGATGTCATCTCCACGTATCTAATGGTTGAGGTCACTTGAATCTGGAGACGGTCGCAGAAGAGAACAGTTAACAAATACGAATTTGTTTTTCGCGAACAATTGGTCGCTCATATTCGTCACTCACTTGCCATAATTTCCGTCGTGCAACAACTCTGAGATAAAAACTTGGGCGAGATGATCAGATGGATGAAGGTAGTATGGTGACATTGAGTCCACACAACTAACTAGTACTGCGAGAGTAGCAACATCTCCATGATTCGGGATATTCGTGCCTGAATTGTTGATACCCTCAGAAGACATTTTGGTGGGATAAAAATGTGTGGTAGGTAGGTTAAATTTTTTATGGATTTTAAGCAAGTTTGGCTCTGATACCATAAAAATGTGAAAACAGCTAAATTGCATTGATCATCGTTACATGCTTAAATACAAGAAAGTATAACAACTTCTAACATATCTTGATAAGTCTACAGCTACGTAATACAAATACAAAGGAAGATGAGATTTGTTACAATCAAAGATTAAAATGTAAGAACTAGATGAGGATAGGATAGATATACGTACCAACAATCTTATGCAATTCTCATGCACATCACGTTGGGCGTCACTCCAGTTCAAGTAGATCCAGGGAGGGGACATATGGGTCCTACGTTTTTTTAATCTTTAAATCAATTCGTATATTATACTGTAACAAATCAAAATGATATATTATTTACATAATTATTTAATTTTTTATTATAAGTATTAATTAATATTATCATAACCGTGGATGCAATTTTACTTAACAGGGCATGCCGATTTATCATAATTGGGTCTACCATTTGTTTAATTATTTAATTTATTATAAATATTATTCGATATTAATTGGTCTACTATTTAGACATAATCTGGCCTGCCATTTTATTATAACCCGGCATGTCATTTAGATATAACAAATCATGTTATTTAATTTATTATAAATTTTATTAATTATTAATTGGTCTACCATTTGACATAACCGAGCATGTCATTTGACAAACACTTTTCAGCCGCTGGTAACTCGGTTGACTATTGACTTCAACTATATTTTTGACATCCTTACACTCCGAATTTGGAGAAGTTATAAACTATAAAGTTGTAGATATACATCTCAACTTCACATGGCAATTTGAATCAACTCAATGAGACTCCGGAGTAAGAAGTTGTGGCTCCCCACACATTCCGCTTGTAACTCGGTCGACTATTGACTTTAATCGTATTCTCGACATCCTTACACTAAGAATTTGGAGAAGTCATTGATGAGCGTGAAAAATGCTCATTTTATCACGTTATTCTAGGGTCATTTAGACCCATTTTTGAGTTATTATTTATCGAGTTTAGCATCTTTTAAGCCATTTCTTGGTTTGTTACCTCGTATGGTTTTACTCATGTGTCTTTGTGTCTTTTGGATGTTTGTTGTGAGCAAGGAGCACTAAAAGATGCAGAGCATGGATGAAGTCGTGACGAGAGAAGATAAGTCGGGAATTTATTGCACCCGCCGAACGACAAAATCTGCACTGATCGGCGCTGATCCTGTGAAACTTGCCAAACGGCGGCCCAGCTCGCTGAACGGCGTTTACTTTGTTTCACGAATTCCTTCAGATCTCCCCAAAAAACTATTGGAGTTTTGGACCTAGTGGGTAATACGTGAAGTCGTGAACGACGACCTTGGGTGAAATTTCCTTTTCCGTACTCAACCACCAAATGGCAAGATCGCTCGACGAATGGCAAATTTCCCACCAAGCGGTGCCCAGACCCGCCGTACGACAGATTTCTCCATGCCAGCTCAGCCCTCTGAACGATGGAACTTGTCACTGAATGATGTTTTTGCCAAATTGTGTCCGGAAAAACTAGATATTTTGAGAGCATTTTGGACATTTGGTGGATTTTAGGGTTGGGGGGTTGGCTCTTCTATATATACCCCCTCACCCTCTCATTTGCAAGCTTTGACACTTTAGATTAAAATTAGGATTTTAAACATTCGAGGAGGAACTGTCCGATGAGACTGCGAAGGGCCAGCCGGTGTAGAATTGCTAAAGGGACGGAACGGGCCGGTAGTTCGTCTTCATCCATAAGCTTGAGGATTTGACAGTCGGCTGAGAGACAGATGATGGGAGTTAGGGTTTGGTTTTGGAGGGGAAGGATGTAGAGGAAGGAGTCTTTTTTTTTGGTGGAAATGGAGGGGCAAATCGCCCCTATATATAAAGACTAATGGCCTAATACTTCCTACTTAGTGAAAGGTCCCTTCTCGGTCTCTTGTCAGGTTACGACCGCCAGCCTCGTCAAAATCCTACCACAAGCAAATCTAGTGGAAAAAATCTATGGTAGGAAAAGAGTACCTCGAGAGGATGATTCCTCCCTTAACGTTTGGTGTATCGCAAAACCCGATCTTGCACCGTCATTAATTAAGATAGTTCTATTGAAAGCAACATCACCAATATCGTCAGGCATAAGAGACAGCAGGCCTCTGCTTCCCCAACTTCTTAAGCAACCAGCAAACGGACAATTGCACAGAACATCCACAGATATCGTTTCCACCTCTGCTTCATCATGAGCCATGAATGAATAATCAGCCAGTAAGCTAACGAATGCGGAAATAGCAGCATGCTGCTGCCCCTCCTCCGAATCAGTATTAAGAATCTCCGCCAAGGGTGGAAATGCTTGCCTGAAAGTTTCAGTATTTCTCATGTCACAATCCTGAAACAGATACTTCAGAGCTTTGTTAGTAGCTGCCATGGTGATGATGAGACCAACAAGCATCCTTTTAGCCTCAGAATGTGTGAGTTTAGCTGAAAGAAAAGAATTTCCATACAAGCTGGCCAGCGCTTCTATGGTTCGCTCCTGCACAAGGAACAAAGGATGGTGCTGTAATTGCTTCGCCAGAGTCTGCTCAATAATAACTATAGGAGGATCTGATGTTGATTCAGCTTCTTCACTGTCGTCGTATATCGTCAAAGCTGAAGCCAAAGCTCCCAGAGTGTGTAGTACAGTTTGGTCAGGTGAAGAAGAAGAACAAGAAGAGTTAAGTAGGCTTTGAGCAAGGCTTGAGATGACAAATGACAAGCCACCGGAGATGTTGTTTGCAAGAACATGCATGCTGTTCAGCGCATTGGGCAACATTGGCTAATAATGTTCCAACTGATTCTTCCATGCTGCTTCTACTCTGCGGAAAATTAGACAACACAACAAAAACATTAGGATAACACACATTCAAGAACTAATGAGCGAGGAAATGGCATTTTTTTATATGAAAAGGTAAATGAATTTCATAAATAAAGCCTTTTAAACAGATTACATGAAAGGGATAACCACAACCACAACAACAACAACAGAATTACAGTACAGAAATCTTACTAATTCTCTCTCTCTCTGAGCGATGCAACCCAAACTAGTCTTAATATCCAAAACAGCGGCGTTACAAAAGAAAGAAAAAAAACCCTAAATATGCTGTGCGCGGAGTGGGATGGAGTTTTGGCCGACACTGCAAGCAATCGGTTAAGGGATTTATTTGTTCGGTGGCCGGTTGTGGGCTTTGGGGTCGAGGACTGGGCTCCTTCACGATTTCAGGTGCTGCAACTTAAATATCTGCCATAAAATAGCAATGTTTTTAAACCAACCAGAAAGCGATCCGAAAATTTCGAATTTTTTCGTCCACTCTTTATTGGTCGGATTGATATTTTTTCTTTTTTTAATACTAAAATAATTATTAAATTAGGCAAAATATGCTCAATTTAGCATCAAATAAGTTCAAACCAATTTTGGTATACAATTTATCCAAAATTTTGGCTATGAGAAAATTAGGTTAAGAATGGTGATTTTAGTTTTGCTTGGTAGAAACTAGAAGTAGATTATGTTGTTTTTTTAACTTCGGTTTTTAGCATTTCTATTTATAATTTTTTGCTCGTTTTACGTTTTTTGATTTTTTGTCGTCCATTTTCTTATGTTTTGAACGAACCGGTTCAGTCGGAGATCTTCCACCAAGCAGTCCAACCTGATTTTGAACAGTCAAACTGCTCTCCGATCTTTAGTCCCTTAACGGACCAGGTGTCTGAGAGAGAGTCCTATCCTACCCGAGCTTCCATTACTATTTTGTAAAGTTATATCTTTTACCACAAGTATTTCCAGGTTAATATGATTATGTTGATTACTAGGAGAGAGAATTCGATTATCATTATATGACCCTTCGATTGGTCGTTCGGATCATATTTGAACATGGGCTAAATCTTGATGAAAATAGTGCTTGCCGCTGATTGCATTGATGTCCTGATTACAACTTAAATACAGCTCTAGGAACAACGAGTCCTAGTACAACTCTATGTGCTAATATGATAACATAATACAAATACAAACAAACAACTCTAGGAGATAAGGGACGTTAATTGAAAAATCCACTTTATCTCAATACAAATATCAAAACCAAAGGATGACGAGATGATTATTACGTGATAGGTTAACGAGATAATCATCTATAACGCTTTCTCTTCAAGTTGGAGTGTGGAGATTGTCGAA
Source organism: Hypericum androsaemum (assembly GCA_963995505.1). Lineage (NCBI taxonomy): Eukaryota > Viridiplantae > Streptophyta > Magnoliopsida > Malpighiales > Hypericaceae > Hypericum > Hypericum androsaemum. The sequence goes on from OZ023198.1 coordinate 8,496,859, forward strand.
GGAATGCCAAGATCAGCAAGAAGCCAATATAACCAAAAAACTTCGCTCACTGTAACTGCCATGGCGTAGTATACGGCTTCGGTTGAGGAGCGAGCCACAACATTTTGTTTCTTACTTCGCCAAGAAACCGGCGAGCCACCAAGAGTACAATTTAATTCTCCCTGTTTTTCGCACTTTCAAATGAGTACTATTTATGTATTTACATAATATGGACTAATTCTAATCGAATTATACACGAATTTAACTCATATTATACACGAATTTGACTCGAATAGAATTCGAATTAAATTTACCGGTTCGACGAATTATAAAAATCTTGAACCATATTCAATTCGTCTCAAGACGAATTCAAATCGAATTATTAACGAATCAAATTTTTTACAAATCGAATTGAATTTTTGACGAATCAAAACAAATGAAATTACGAATCGATTCTAACAATGACCAGATCTAGATTCAGCTCAAGAACCCCTCGATAGTCCTCGCGCTCGAGCGGCTCCTCTTCGCCTGCCCCCGCTCGCTGCCTCCTCCGTCTTCACGTGGGCGACGGTCTCAACGCTCGAGATGACTGTCGCCTCCTCGTATAACTTCATGTGCTTCAGCTCCGTGTTCTACTGGCTCTTCGTGCTGCCATGCCCTTCGTCGTTCAAGTCCAAGCACGAGGTGAAGTCTCTAATTATTAAATTTAGATCTCACCCAATTTAAAAGATCCAATCAATATGTTCGCCACTTTTTAAAAATCTCGCTCAATTTAAATTTAGATTAGTCAGTAGAATATGATTCATATATCAAATGGTATAACATAAATTAGGAGGACAATCTAATTAGATGTAGTTGGTAAAACTTGTATAATGATTCACTCCAATGAATTTGGACAATCACTTAGTCCTTGAGATCAATTTTCATCTCAAAGTCCACCGAAGATTACAAGGATACCCCTACACACTTATATCAAAAATCATCATAGAACATACTAATACTAATCACATTAAAGAAATCCACACACCCCATGAAAATAACCAAAATTACTTTCACCATCTCATCATATTAACCATAAACTCAAACAATAAAATTCTCTCCATATTAACTGCACACAGCATGTAAAACAAATCTCAACCAATAAGAGAAAAGAGGAAAAAGACAAAGAATAATAATTTTTTTTCACAAATCTCCATAAATAAGCAAAAAGGCCACACTTGCCCAAAATAATAAACCATAAAATACAATACTTTCACTGAACCATCAAATAAAAGACGAGAAAAAACCTCGTAAATCTATAAAAAGAGATTTTCATGCGAAGATATAACACAATAAAGAATGTCAAGATAGTAAATTGCTCAAACCAAAAAAAAAGGAAACACATGAAATTAACCCAACAATAGGGATTGGGAGAGACTTTTATTGTTTTAATTTAGAGTTAATTTATTAGGTTGCATAGAGTGGATGTGGGTGTGATTTTTTATTATGATGGGATGAGTGGGATTTTTTTAATGTGGGTGTGAGGTTTTTACGATGATTTTTAGATATTTAAAATGAGGAAGAGATATTTTAGTCATCTTATATAGTATTTGAGATAGAAATCAATCACAAAATTAACAATTTTAATTTCTCAAAACGGATTAGAACAGTAAACTTCAGGCCTATCAATACATTATGAAGTAGTACTTCGAATCTTTTTCCCCTAAAAACTATTGCGTGCGGTACACGCTATCCCCTCCCTATATATATATTAAACGTCGCCTTTGGTTGTTTTTACTCCCAGAATAACACACCAAGAGAAAAAATCTACGATAAACACTACTAACTCCCTCGCTGCTGCTTCACCTCTCCGTGTCGTCTCCTCGCCTGAACCCCCTCCCTTCCTCTGCTCTAAACCCTAATTTCGGCCAATCTCCTCCAAAGGTGATCCTCTTCCTCTCTCTCTCTCTAGGATTTCCAATTTTTTTTATTTGTACGTTCTCCCTCTCCCCGGTAATCCTAATTCTATTGCGGGAACTCTTCGATTAATCTCTCTCTATAATGTTCATGTTCTCAGCGAACCATGGCCGACGAAGAAGTGAATGATGCGAAGGAGGAGCTCTCCGAGGTAAAAAATATATTTTCTTTCTAGTTCTCTTTTTGTAAAGATAGGGCTTTTAATGCTTGGAATTGTTTTTTGTGCCCGTAGCTCGCTCCGTTTGATCCCACCGTGGAGGAGGCGGCTGATGGTTCTCTGGACAAGTCGGCCGAGAAAGCCGAGTCCTCGTCAGGTATTCTGTCTCGGGTTGCTTCTGGTTTTCTTTTCCCTATGCGATTAGGCTATGTTTCTTTATTTAATGGATGTGATGTGTTGTTTCAGTGTCCGATGGGGTGGATAATAACTCGTTTACGGGTCTGAAAAAGAAGAAGAAGAAGCCCGTAAGTGATTTTGGGGTATTGGTTGGTGTTATTCTTGTGTGCTGTCCTCTGCAGCGATTGAGAGGCTGGCCTGTTTGATGTGGTTATAGGTCGAAGCCAGTCTCTTGGATGAGGAAGCTGGAGATCAGCTTGAAGATTTGGATGGTAAGGATCTCCACGAGAAATTACTGTGTTTTTTGTTTCACATGTGAAAGCTAAATGTGGCATGGCATTCCTTTTTTCTAGATCATGTCGGCGAGGTTGAAGATGGGGAAGGGGATCTCCCAACCAGGCAGCTTTTTCCTTGGGAAGGACAAGACAGAGACTACAAAGTTGGGGAAGTAGGATACAATTTTCTTTATTACTCTCCTCTGTCAGTATATCTGATAATCTTAGACTGCATCTCAGTTTTCCCATGTGCTGCAATTTTTTGCAAGGCACATGTACTGAAATTGAAATAGGTTTTAGGGTTTAGGGCATGTTATTGGATTTTGACGATATGATATCTGCTCAGATTTTTAATGCTGTCAAACAAGTTCTAGTTTTTTGATTGTTTCCTGTATTCTTATTTGTTCCATTCTCTGTTTTATGTTATGTGCTTGTAGCTTTTTGGTCGAGTCTACGATATGTTGCGTGAGAACAATCCAGAGCTTGCTGGAGATAGGCGAAGAACTGTGATGAGGCCTCCTCAAGTATTACGTGAAGGCACAAAGAAGACTGTGTTTGTCAACTTTATGGACCTTTGCAGAACGTATGTTTTCTTATTCTTATGTCATGCTAGTCTAGAAGGTTTTGTTCCTTCCCAGCTAGCCATATTCATGCTATTCGCTGTATTGCTTTTCTTTATGCTGAAAATAACTCGTAGTTAGGTTTCATAATTTTTTTTTCCTTGCCAATCTTGCTTATGATGTTTGTTTTTCACTAGAAGTTTTCATTAGGTATTATTTATATTTTATTTTTTTACCAATTGATTTCAGATTCTTTCTTCGCGTATCTTTTTGTTAGAATCAGGCAGATCTTGTGTTGGAACAAAATAGGCCTTTTTTGAATGTGACTGTTGTCTGGAGGTTGTAGATGATCATCGATATATAAGCACATGCAAGACATAAATCTGCACTTTGATTTGTTTGTAATCTTATGCTTTAGTTAAATTGCTAATATTCCTGAACGTTAAAGCTTGGTAGCTGACACTTCTTGGTATATACATCTTTTTCAGAATGCATCGACATCCAGACCATGTCATGAACTTCTTGCTCGCTGAGCTAGGGACAAGTGGTTCCCTTGATGGTCAGCAAAGGTTGGTTGTAAAAGGAAGGTTTACTCCCAATAATTTTGAAGGAATCCTCCGTCGATACGTCAGTGAGTATACCTTTCCGGATTAAATCTCAGTAGCTTATCTAGCTTATACATATGGTAATGGTTCTCCCATCATGTTACAGATGATTATGTCATTTGCCTCGGGTGTAAAAGCCCGGATACAATCCTTTCCAAGGAGAATCGTCTCTTCTTCCTTAGATGCGAGAAGGTAAGAGTCCCAAACCCTTATTCACTTGAAGTTGGAGATTCAAGACTTGTGGGTTATCACATCGTTTTCTATTGTTCTTTATAGGCCTAACTAGTTGAAATTTTTTTATGCAGTGTGGCTCTGGAAGATCGGTTGCTCCCATCAAAGCTGGTTTCGTTGCTCGTGTCGAACGGAGAAACGCTGGCAATTAAGCCCTGCAAGTTGCGGGCTACAAGCATAATTTTCGAGTCCGTGGGGATCTTGTTCACCGTTTGTTTTAGAGTAATTATTCATCTTTTGTTTGATTTTGAGTCGAGTACAATATTTAATTAGTTGAGTCTCATTGATATGGAGACAGCCTCTGTTAGAATAGCGTCTACTTTTGTTTCGGATCCTGGAGAAAAATATCCACCAATTTCAATCTGTTTGCCTTAATGTCTCCTGGGAATGTTGCATCTTTGGTTTTTTGCTTAACCAATGTTGCAGGATAGGCATACGTGGAAAGAAAGTCATCTTAACTAGAGATTTTGGGTTGGTGATTTAAAGTTGAGATCGGGACTGTTAAAATTTGGCTGAGAAGATTTTTAGCCATTATGTAATATGGGCCGGTTTAAAATTGAAATCAGTTGATCCAATAAATATCAGACTTAATATTTTAAAATCCGCACTTCAGCTGGTAAAATTCGAGTTTTTTAGTTTTTGAATTTTTTTGAGTTTCACGTTAAACTATTTCTTCAACATAGATTTTTTGAGAAGGAAATTCATAAATTACGTGACTAATAATACGAAAAACTAATAATATGACTAAAATAACTCATTAGTAAATTTTAACAGAAAATATTTATAGAGATCAAATTATCATTAGAAAGATTAGAGAATTAAATTTTGAATTTTTGAATTTTGAAGAATGGAAGAAGGTAAAGAAAAATTTTGAAATTTCAATTCTCCCATTTTTCCCATTTTTAAAATTTGGTCCTACTAATTTTTGTTATATAATTCGACGAATTATTCGGCGAGTCGAATTCGACGAATTGACAAATTTAGATATATAAATTCGGATTCGATTAGTCCAAAGAAGAATTCAAAATTTTAAAAATATCAAAAATCTTAATAAAATAAACTTTTGTTATTGAATAGGGTTAAATTAAAGCTGAGATATTCTATTAAACGATAAATTTTGCAAAGTCCGAGCAAGAAACGGTTTAGAGTAGAACCATGGGCCGATAAGCCCGTATAACCAAAAAGGCCCAAAGGCAAAACCTTATCCGCAACCGACATCCTGTCCTCCCGCTCGCGCCATAAACCCCTTCCTTCCTACGGGCAAAAGCAAACGATAAAATATCCCAACACCTAAGATGCTTCTCGCTTCACCCGATTGCTTCGCCGGCCACAGAGCTCTCTCTTCATCCCGCGGCCCGAGGTCCCCTCCCGCGCGCTCGCCATCCCTCGGGACCCGGTCTAATCGCGGCATGTGTCGGGCGAGTTTGATCACCAGCTCGGACTCGTTCGAGGTTGGGAGGCTCATCGGCAGCTACGGATTTATGAATGTCACTAGGTTCCCTCTCTCTCTCTCCATCTTTTGATTTGGTTTCTATTTCTCCCTAGGGTTTTCAATTATTTAGGACCGACTGATTATTCTCTAACTTGAACAAATGTGTTTTGATTAGCAATTTTTTGTGGTGACCTAATCGTAGAACTTTTTTTCCCAAGTTACAATGTGTGATGGATTTCTCTGTATCCCGCATTGTTGAAATTATCAAATTGCTAGTTGCAAGAGTGGTGCGCTTGTTATACAGAGTAATGGAATGGTCAAAACTTACAAATTCGAAGTCTTTGTTATCCGAATTGGGTATAAATGCGTGCTTCAGTGTCACTAACTATTTGAAGGTTCGTAAATGGTGACTCAAGAGTCACGAAGTTTCCAAGAGGAGGCACTAGTCTTGCATTTCATGTTACTGCGGTCCTCAATGTTAGAAACGTATCTACTGCCTCTGTATGAGATAAAATATAGTGGCAATGTTTTAAATGTGATCTCGATGACAACGGTTAGCGTGAGGTCGAATATATAGTGTGTCTAGCTTGTGATTTTTGAAGGTAGACTATAGGAATTCTAACACGACAACGTAATGTGTCATTCGTGTGTTATCCCTGTACCAAGTAATCTTTGTTTTAGTTCAGGTCTGGCTCCTCCTACGCTTGTTACTTTGTTACTGACTGAAATCAAAATAGGTTGTGACGGGAGTCTTTTGTATCAGCTATTCAGGGTACCAATCTGGGATGGACATTGAATATTCATCCCGGGATCTAGAGAAGTTGAAAATTCAGGATGTTGGCGAAGGAAGTGTAAAGATCAGGTGCATTTCCTGGATTTTTGATTTTCTACCATGGCTATCCATCTATGTTCATGATCTCATCGATGAAACCTGATGCGGTCGTTTGCACTACTTGTATTAACACCGTTCATAGCAGTTGTGTTGCAGGCTCTACGAAGGAAGAATAGCTCGGGGCCCACTAAGAGGGACTTCCGTTATTTTAAAGGTAGTTATCTTAAGCCCTAGCTATTTTTATATGTTCCTGTCTGTTTCCGTCTGATGCTAGAGTTGACTATTTTCCCACTGTCACTGGCTTCGAAGGTTTATCCCGGTCAACGAGCAGGTGGTGCTGAAGCTGATAGGATGGCTGCAAATGAGCTCAGTGCTCATGCTCTGCTACAGGTAGGATTTGGCTGTAATCATTAGTAATCAAGTTCACGTATTTGTACTGTAGCATCATCTAACTAGGTTAGGATGATTCTTGCCATGCTTGATTTTCTAGAGCAGCGGAAAGGGTATCTGCCAGAATCTGCAGTTTCTTGTTGGAGGGTTCGAGACAACGACAGGGGAACAGGTTTCTGTGCAAGTGCTCTTTTGGTGTATATGATATACAGTTTCTTCTTTCATTCACTAATTTGTGAAACTTGATTTTGGCAGTGGCTTGCATTTCGTGATGATGGAAAAGTTAGTGCAGCAGACTATGCAAAATTTGCTAGTGAAAAAATGACAAAGATCAAGTCTTCCGGAGACAATATATGGAACCGTTTTGACAAAGATCAAACAATAAGTCGTAAAAGATATTTTGTTATCAAGTTGCTTCGGGGTGCTATAAGCGGTCTGGCCTTTATGCACGATCATGACAGGCTGCACCAAAGTCTGGGACCATCTTCTGTTGTTCTCAAGTATATCTGCAACCCTACTTTGTGCTTCTTACAGTCGCATATCATTATCTATGATTTATCGATATGTTTATCTCATTGATTGGCTGCAGTACCATGGTAGAGAAGGATATTTCTTACCTGGTTCCACGACTTCGAGATCTAGCATTCTCCGTTGATGTTAGGTATACGAGGATTGCTCTTTCGTTTGATGAAGCTAGTTCTTACATACCCAGTACTGATAAAAGGAACAACAACCCAAATGGCTTTCAGGATCTCCTCCATTGAGGAGAACTCGGGTAAACTTTCAGAAGGACTTTGGAGGAGGGCAATCAGTGCTGGTGCGTTTGCACCTATTGAAAAGAGAGCCTTTGGGATTGCAGATGACATGTAAGTTTTCCAACTGTTGGTCCATTCTTTCATATAGAAATTATTAGCAAAACCGTTCTTTGACATTACTGCACAGATATGAAGCAGGTCTTCTACTTGCATATATGGCTTTTGTTCCATTTTGTGAAGCAGGCATCATAGATAGTCTCTCCTTACAAGTAAGTAACAACAATACATGTCTGTACATCTTGACACTGTATCCGATTTCACTATTTTTAAGGGTTTCAAAACAAGCAAGTTTTGTGCTGAATCACATATCTGTTGCTGAGGCTAGAGATAACCTCTTCATTAACTTCTGTTGCGCTTGTTCATGAACTTGCAGAGGCTAATAGAAAGCACTTTCCAACTTGATCTGGATGCTGCTCGAGAGTAAGATCCCTTGTACATTGTGCAACGGCATAAAATCTTTGTCAGTTTAGTTTATTTTAGTTTGATACGCTTGATTGCTCATTCGCAATCTTCTCAGTGTGTATCTGCGCGCGTTGAAGCATACTATAGAGTATAGAAACAACCTATACGAATTATTCCTACCTCTGCCCAGAAAATGCATATGACATGCATTCTCCTTTTGTTGGGATGGTTCTCAGCTGAAATGGGTTTAGAGTTCCGAATGAATTCACTTGCATATGTATCACGATATCACCTTTCCGCTGCATCCTGCACTAATCATATGTTGTTTACTTCCGCTTCACCTACATGACAATATCGTCGTATCAAACAACTAGTCCGCACCATTTCAGTGTTGTATCAGACAAATAGTGCGCCCCTTGTCGCTTCGTCCCTCATTTCCATTTCCTGGTGCAGGTACTGTCTGGCAGATGATCGCTTGGAAGAAGCGGTCAAGTTTCTGGATCTGGGTGATCAAGCCGGTTGGCAATTGCTCCAGGTCGGAGTCTGTACATCGTTTCTATCAAGCATTGCACTACTGTGATACCATGTCTGCAACTATAATTATGGTGATAACAATGTTGATCCTCTGCAGGCAATGCTGAACCCGGACTTCCGAAAGCGGCCTATTGCGGGAGCTGTGCTCAATCATCGGTTCATGACCGGAGCTGTCCTATGAGTTGCACTGGTTTAAGTTTAACGGATGTAAATAACAAGTCACACATTTAAGCGTTAAGGGAAATGTTGCTCTTGCTTCTCCATGCTCACGCAGCCTACAGTGGGATCGGTTCTCCGCTTCGGTTCAGATGCCCCCGGATGACGGTTGGACTGGTCCGACCACATGTTTCAAAACAATCTTGCAACGTGAAGATAAGAGAAATAACTAACGAAATATTCGTACAAATCTAAATATTTTCCTAAAATGGGTAGAATTCGGATTTTAATATCCTTTGTTTCTAACTTTTGGGATGAAAAAGTTAAAAATTATCTAAACCGCACAATCCATGCAATCGCCGTAAAATGTGCGGTTTAATTGGTGTTGTCGCATTAATTATACAAATAAATAATAAAAGTACATGACGTTAGTAATGGAAAAAATTTATAAAACTTTTATGATACTTTTTTATTATTATTACATCGTGGCAGTCAAATTGAGTGGGATCATGGAATGAAAACCATGGGCTATTTAGGTGGAGATCTGTTGGCTTCGGAAACCATTTGTTTCTAGGGGGAAGACTAGCACGACCCCTTTATATTCTTTAGCGGATTTTTTAATATTTATAGTCAAAACAGATTTTATTTTAAAATGCGAAATTTTTAATTCCAAACATTTTTGAATAAATTCAATTTCTTTTGAACTTTGATCAACTTGTATTTAACTTTTTCTTTTACCCACGTGAGATGAGTTGCTTTTCAGCTTTTACTATTTTTCGAATTCACGACTTTTCTTTCGATGTTTATATTTTGAATAAAATGCTTGAATGTATAAATTTGAGGTCCGTTTTTCTAGTGTATTGTCTAAATTCTTAAGGTTAATTTTTAGTTTAAGGTCTGATGGTTTCATGTTTCATAAAATATTCTTTTGAAAATAGTAATTTTGATGTGGTTTTCTCCAATTTAAAACTCTAGTAATTACTGTGGATCTTGCGTTTTATTTTTACCCTTTTTTTGCGTTACTTACATTGGTGTGCCCTGTGAGCTTACCGGTACCAATAGGGTTCAAATGCAGTGGGACATGGGTAATCCCTACTGAAAGGGATAGAGGCAATATTAGAAATACAATAATTAAAATAATTAAAAAAATATCAACAAAATAATACAATTTATGGAAATACAAGTATGGGAATATTGGTTTCCATTTTCTCGGATATTGATTTCGTTCTACTATGATATTGGTTTCATTCTACTATGATATTGATTTCCCTTTTCTATGTTATTTGTTTCATTCTACTATGACATTGGTTTCATTCTACTATGATATTGGTTTCATTCCACCGTGATATTGGTTTTCATCTTCTCCAATATTGGTATCTCATTATAAGTAAAAATGTATACCATTTGAATGTATTGGTTTCATTCTTCTCGAATATTGGTATCATCATTCTAGGATATTGATATCGTTCTACTTTAATATTGATATCATTCATCTATGAATTTTTGCTAAAATTTTAAGCACTAAGTTCAAACAACAACCAAACACCAACATAAAGTCTCAATCTTTAAATACAAAATTCTCCAGAATTACAACCTCACAAAATCAGCAACCCGAATTTCCCAGAACCAGGAGCTCGAGAGAGAAGCCCTCGTCGGGAGAGCGATCTGGGGGGGGGGGGGGGGGGGGGGGGGGTTGACGGGGACGGGGGGCGGGGGAGGGGAGATGACTTTTTTTTGTGGGATTATATAGAAAAATGGTGGAACCCTAATGAGTATGATTGGATAAAAACTCGAAAATACCCTCAACAGATTCTGACCATCAGATCTGTAAAAAAAGAATTTGATCAAATCTAAAGGCCCATATTTAGTCCATACCATGAGGATGTTTTTTATGTAGTCCCCCTGAATCCAAATCCGTACCGATAACATACTTATTTTCCATTTCAGGAAAATTATTTTAGAGTAACTCCATATTAAGTATAACTTCATAAGTCTCTCATTTTTTTAATTTGCGTGAATTCTATATTATTTATATTCTTTTATATATTTTATTAAACGTTGTCCGTTCCTGGTTTTATAATAAAGTTTTTATTTTTCAGGGAAAAAAGTGGTTTTTTATAAACTAAATTGGCAAATTAACTAATATGAATTATCATTATTCAACTAAAAGTTTCAAATAGAAGGAAAAATAAACTAAATGCAGAGAAAGTCAAATTATCTTAATTGTTTTTGAAGAGAAAGTTAAAGTATCTTTATCATTTGGAGAGGAATGAAATGAGAAGAAATTGACATTTAACATTTTAAAAGAATATTTTCCCTCATTTTTTTTACTAATTCAATTTTCTTCCTTCTTTCTCTATTGTTACCCTTTCCGACCAAAAGCTAAATAGTGACCGAGGTTAGGTGCACCAATCCCTTCAAATTTTTTTTAATCCCTTCAATTTCCCCCTCCGCATTTTTCAGACCAATGACCCCTAATTTTCTTCACCTACCCACCCACCACTCTCCCTATTAGTCCCCATTTCTCTATCCATCCTCCCTCCCTCCCTCCCTATAGCAATAAATATTTGGGTTGATTATTCGGATATTCATTGAGTCGGGTTAAAATTTTGAAAAAATATCGTGAAATTTCTAATAAATATTTAATTTTATTGTCTTTTCAATATTCGAACTTAAAATTTGTTAATTAAACTTGAACAATTCTTACGGGTTAATCTATTTGCAATTACTTGCATGAATAAATAAAGAAAAAATTACTCTCAGTATTTGGTAAATAGACGTTGGAGACCATATATTTTGTCTTTTGATTTGTAGCCACTCTAGTTTATTTTTATTAATACGGTGGAGGTATGAGATGATTCCAAGAATATAATAATCATTTCAGGATTAAAAATATATAAATAGATTGATGACATCAGTTAGGAACATGAAAGTATAATAAAAAATAAATTATAAGGACTAAAAAAATCAGAAGACAAACTAGAGACTCTCCATCGTCTATTTTACCGAACACTAAGATCAATAAAAAAAAACCCCACACCGGACCAAACAAAACACAAATAGAAGAGTCCAACAATAAGCACCCATTTGGCTGATCCACTTCACCCCTCCTCTGTAACACTTTGCAGCTTGTTAAGGGCCTTAGATGGATTTGGGATTCATGGGCACAGTTGATCCCCAGATCCTTGTGGGTGTTGCTGTTGCCATTGTGGCTATTGGGATTGGCGCTATCTTCCTCTTCTCCTCCAAGAAGCCTAAAGGTCTCACCTTTGTCTCCTAATCAGACTAAAGTTTCAATCTTTTTCTCTGGGTTCTTCCATTCGTTTCATGAACTTGATGGGTTCTGGGAATTCAGCTTCTTGGAGCTCACCTGGGGTACATTTGGCCCCTATCGGTCATGCACCAAGCAGAAGTTTCAAAATGGTTGAAGTTGTTGCCTTTGGAATTTTGCTGTCATTTCTTGGTTGTTTTATAGCTGCATGTCTCTGATGAATTAAGCAGTCTTACTTTATTCGATTGGTGTTCTGTGCTTTCTTTTGTCGTTTCGGAGTTTGCTCAATTTTGCTTCTTAGATGGATTTTGTACAAGGCTCATTTGGCTGCAGCACTTGGTCTGTTCTGTACTTCTGTGGGCTTCTGTTTTACTGATCCTGAGGTGTTTGCTTGGTAGGTTGTTTGGATCCTGAGAACTTCAAGCAGTTTAAACTCGTTAAGCGCGCACAGCTGAGTCATAATGTTGCAAAGTTTACCTTTGAGCTTCCTACGCCAACATCGGTTTTGGGACTTCCGATTGGGCAGCATATAAGTTGCAGGTTTGAACCACTTGTTTTCGTTGGATTTGCTAGGTTGAGAGCGTTTGTTATGTAATATCTTCATTTTAGGCATTCTTTTGTGCTGAAGAATTTATGAGCTCTCTATTGGAGGAGATTGATTGCTGATTTTTTAGTCCATATTTCTTCCTATTTATGATGTTCTACGATCTTTCTGCTGCCTGTCTTCTTGAGCAGAGGCAAGGATAGCCAGGGTGAAGAGGTTATTAAGCCGTATACTCCAACTACATTGGACTCTGACGTTGGACGCTTTGAACTTGTCATTAAGGTACCAATGAGAACTTAAAAGTTCAAGAATTTGTTCTTTTTGACAGGGTCCATGCCATTTTGAATTTAAAATATGCTCTTCATTCTGCTGTTTGCAGATGTATCCACAAGGGAGGATGTCTCACCATTTTCGTGAGATGCGTGTCGGTGATCATCTTGCCGTGAAGGGGCCCAAGGTACCTGTACTTGTTTTCCAAACCATTATGCAATAATATCTTTTATGAAAAAAACACATGGATGGATACTCTGGCTATCTTTATGTTGTTTTTCTTGTCTTGCATCCTAGGAAACTTGTTGTCATTGTTCAATAAGGAAGAAAAAAAACCAGTGAAGTGCAGCTTGTATGAGGCATTAGTCATGATCTCATGGAAACTTGCGAGTATGGACTTTGTTTCATGAATAAGTTCTGAGCGTTATAATTCGGAAGTGATTAGGAAAATGAAGCTTTGCTTCCTAGATGATACATTGACAACAACGAAGATTCAAGTAATCATCACTAGAAAGCTTTTTTTAGTGAATCGTACTTTATTTTTTTACTTGGTTATTATTTAAAGCATACTGCACTTTTTTTGACTTGGTTATTATTGCATTGTGGTTTTAAGGCAAGATAGGTTTCTTATTTGGAAAACCGTTGTTTCAACAGGGACGCTTTAGGTATCAACCAGGTCAAGTTAGAGCTTTTGGGATGATTGCTGGAGGATCTGGCATTACACCAATGTTTCAGGTATGCTGTTGATGAGTTACTTAAATTTGATGGTTTCAGCTAGTTTAATTAGGGCAGTATTGCCTGATATTGATTATTATTGATGCCTATACTTCAGGTTGCTAGGGCGATTCTAGAAAACCCAAAAGACCAGACGAAGGTGCACCTTATTTATGCCAATGTAACATATGAAGACATTCTATTGAAGGTGAATATCCCATCTCTATCCTAACAAGCTCCATGTTCCTTTTAATTATTAAGCGGTTATGCTTGTTAAAGTCCCAATCCACAGAGCCAGACCTAGCTTTTGCATTCGCAATCGTGTTCCACTTTTTGCAGATTCCCAGTAACCAAGAATACTATATTATAGGTCCAAGTTTTGCTTATGTTTTGTTCTTGTAAATTTTTTCGATGATATGGGGTCTCGAGCATGGAGACCATGAACCATGGAATTCTAGGCAACATATGGTTATTCCGACATTATTGTCGTCTTTATCATGTGCCATGTTTGATCAAGTACTTATTTAATTGCACTATCATATCCTTAACCGCAAGTTAGTTAACAATGTTATGCCTCATTTCACAATAATTGAACAGATGGATCATATTGAATGTTGCATATTCTTTTTCAACATTTCTGAAACTTAACTTTCCTTGGAGAAAGCCAATAGAAGTACTTCAGTTGTCGGTACTAACTTTTATGCATGAGAACAAAAAGATATTGGATGCATCTAATATGACATTGGAACTTGAATAACCATTCAAAGTTATTGAAAATGATCTTTCCTATGCATGCAAACCAGTTGACGCTTGAAAACTTGTCAAAATTATGCATACATTAATTTGTTCTGTGCAATTAATTTGCTGAAACTAATTTATTGATAGCATTTTTAGATTCTTGCTCGTCTTCGAGTCTTCTGCGCCACTGAATACTCATGAAATAGTCTTCAACATCTATACAGAATGATTGGTTATCATTTATTTGCAGGAAGAGTTGGATGATCTTGCTGCCAAGTACCCTGGTCGCTTCAATATCTACTATGTCCTAAATCAGGTTGGTAGTTGCTGAGTGAACTGCCACCACTTTTCTGTTGGAGTTTCATGTGGAACCAACTTATTCTTAAGGTGCAATTGTATCTAAAGTTGCCAACTTGCATGTGGCTTTATGATTAATACTACTGCTCTAATACACTATGCTTTGTCCTCAGCCTCCAGAAGTATGGGACGGAGGTGTCGGATTCGTGTCAAAGGAAATGATTCAGTCTCATTGCCCTGCACCGGCCGCCGATATCAAGGTACGTCTCCTTCTAACATGGACACCCCCCTAGTACGGTGCCCACTCGTTGCTTACAACTCTTCAAGTTTCAGCATAAAGCTGCTGTGAGGAAATGCCACTGACTATGGCTCATGAATTTACAGATTCTCAGGTGCGGGCCGCCACCAATGAACAAGGCCATGGCTGCTCACCTTGAAGCTCTTGACTACGCTCCTGAAATGCAGTTCCAATTCTGATTTGCTCGTATTCGAAAACTCGCGGACCCTTTTTTTTTTCTTGGAAAGCACTTGCTATGTGTAGTTCACAAGGCCAATAAATGAAGATTCCAGGGAGAGGAGGTTCATATTTGGAGTGATACTGTTAAAATTGTAGCTTAAGTAGAGGATCAAAGTAGTCACTATGTTCCGCCGGTTAAAAGTTATCTGATAAAAGCATTTTCCTATCCATACAAGTCAGACAATACTATGTTATTTGCTATCTTGTTTTGGTACTATTTACTTTGTTTATACGGGTTATAAGAATTTTTACGGATCAATTCAAAGGAATTCATTAGGTGTATTATCTAAACTATTCATTTTGTCTTGAAATCTTTTGCACATAATTTTTTTTAATAAAAATTAAAAGACGGTCACCATTATTTGAAAAAAAAAACAAAAACTATACTATTGTCTATACCATATTATGCCGCAAAAAAATTATACCATATCATGGATCATAAAGATTCATGGTAACATTGAAAATCAAATAATTAGATTCTTGTAATGAAACTAAAAAGAGACTTGAGAAAAAAAAATTATCAAAAACTAAAGAATAACCAAGGAATCAATTCATAATAAGAAACAAAATCGTTAGTCTTTCTGAACTTATCAATATATGTTCTCTGATAATCAACACCAAGGAATCATACGATTCAATATTTTCAATTCGTAACATAAAGATGTGTCTCTGATAATCAACACCAAGGAATCATATGATTCATTATTTTAAGCGGCAACTGTTGTGACATACGCATGGCTTTCGTAGCTGATCAGGCTCTAGCAACTGTTGAGATGGGTACCTGACCAGCTTCTTTTATCTTCTGCATAATGGAAGGTAGAAGATGAACACTACATGAAAATTGGGTTCAGCAATTAGGGATTCTGTAGAAAATGTTTTGAAGTATCACTTACATTAGACAAACTAACCCATAAATCCAATGTTGTTAAAGCACCTATTTCCCCTGACGAAACAGATCTTACTACAGTTGCATTGTACTCCGGGCCTTCACCTCGCAAGTCCTCTATGGTGCAGCGAAGGAATTCCAAAATACACTATCCAACATATATTCTTAATTATGAGTCGGCTCAAGTAATTGTATCATCTCGAGTTCAGAAGTAACAAGCACAAACAAGAACTTTTGATGTATCTAGATCCATGACTAGTCCTCCGTATTGTTATCACTTAATTATATTGGACGAAATCAGATGGTGGAGACTAAGTGACACATTTGGAGTGAGATGGGAGGTCTTACATGGGTCAAAGGAGAATTGTTCAATCTTCTCCCGAGTAACATCAAGAATTATCCCAGGTCTTGTACATAGAGTATCGTGATTGAGATTATGTAAATCAATCACGATACCTGCCTACCTAATAAACAGAGACAGTATTCCCCAAAATAATTTTAAAAAGGAACAGGTTCCATGCATAAGGTATAATATGGAACAAGCTTAGTACATTGAGTCCAACTATACTTACCTGCTCCTCCCTAAATACACCAACTACCGCAAAACGGACACGAGCAGGATTCAACATGGGGCCCAAAATTAATAAAATATTCTACTGTTTCAGTGTATATATGTAATCCAAAAAAATTGAAGTTTGTAAGGTTGAGATTGAAAAGTTGGTATTATGTTTAATAATTAATATATATATATATATATTTTAAAATTTTGGGTAGGATCTAAGCAAAATCTTATATATCCATATTCATGTCTTTATTTTATTCAAATATATGGATCCAAACAAGATCTGGATCAAAACCTAGTCAAAATCAACAGATCTTGAACTTTTCGGTCTGGATCAAAACCTAGTCAAAATCAACAGATCTTGAACTTTTCGGTCTGAATCAACCCTTAGGTTAAGGGTCTAATTTTCATCCCTACTTTTCACATCTACCTAATATATTTCTCCAACACAACCAAAATCTCTTTTATTCAAAAGTTCATTTATTTATACTTTTTACCATTTTTGGTAGCATGGAGGGGCGCACAACTCGGATCCAAAACGGACGGTTGCTGCCAAGCACCACACAGAGCGCCTTTAAGACCGTTGAATTGATCGGACAGTCCAGATGACACACATCTCAAGGACATGAGGTCAACCAATTTTTGGACGAATTCACCTTTGTGTTTATCATTTTTTAAAAAAAACTTAAATAATTTTTCAAGTTTTTTCTTAAAATGATGAACGAACTACATAAGTTGGAATCCAAATACAAGAAATGTGATGAAGATGAAGCTGGGCTATTGTTTCTTCATAAGCATGATCGTATTTCACTCTTTAATGCATCAACTTAGCAAAATTTTATGAATTTAGATTTATTTATTATCTTTAGTTTTGGAAATATTCATGCCAAGTTGAAAGTAGTAAGGATATGGTAGAGCACACGACGAAAGAATGTTCTTGCTTTTCAAAATTTATAATTAGATTAAGTGATCATCTGAAGGTCTTAACTGATAGAGGACTTGAGAGGAAGTTGAGTGGGCAACACTTTTAGTAAAGGTCATTAGTTCGGTGTGGTTGATGCTTACTTGTGGACAATCAATAGTGAAGTGTGGAGGTATGATGATTCGTGTGGTTTTTAGTTATGTTTGTGCGTCTTTCGTTCATTTCGCTTTTGTTCCATTGAGTCTTGTGTTATTTTATATTTTGGTGTCATGAGAGTGACTTTTACGTTGTGACATGTTTTGCAGGTGTTTTGGTAATTTGGTATGAAAAAAAGACAAATAGATGAGCGGTTAATATTAAAGTTGCAATAGATTAAATATGAGCTATCAACAGACTTATTTCAATGACCCAATAGTTTTGGTACAATCAGTGAATTACTTTGGTGGAAAATGTAAGGAGCCACTGTGAAGACGTCTCCATCCCGGCAATTGAAACTTGAACTTGGGAATGTCTTGCTTCGCATGTTTACTTGGAATTTGATCTCAATTATGCGATACCTCATCTTTAACATGTAATTTTGAATAGCAAAACTAATGTTATGCTAGGTGGCAAGCTCAGGTTCATAGTCTCTCCCTTTCGTTTTGAGGTACAAAATTTGAGTGTGCTTCCAAAAAATATGGAATCATCAAAACGTCGACATACATATAGCACTTTCTGTGGCATGGCTTCAAGCCTGTCTACTAAGATCTTAGACACACTCAAAACTTGAAATATGCACAAAGTAAGCTAATATGCAAGCATAATTCACAACATGCGGATAAAAGGGTGTATTTGTAATTGCAAGTTCACATCTAATCACATGCTCTTTCCACACAAGCATATTACTTCTCTCCTTTTCCATGAAAATATGTCATGTGGCACTCTTCCTAACATACAAATAATTATATCGATGCAGTACACTCTTCTTAGATAGTTGATTTTCTCTCAGAATTTTGACTAAGAATTGTGTGCCAACATAAATGTTTCTGCATTTGGGATATGAGAACATCTAGGTTAAAAAAAGTAGATGATGCAAATCTTTTATGCTTTCTGTTGGTTACAGAATGCTTAGTTTTGATTTGAGAATGTGAGCATGAAAAAAAAATTAAGTTTATAATGATTACTTGTGCAGTGGGTTTGCGATCGCACATTAAAAGACATGACATGTATCCATATCTAATAACAAATTCTCAAGCTTAAAGTACAAACTATTAGTATAGATGTCCTAGAGACAATCGATATAAGGACATTATACTTAATGATATTCAGTTATATTATTAATGTGTATTAATAATATTCAGCATTACATAAATGAATATAATGTTTGATTGTTTGCATATATTCATGTTTATGTTCCCATGAACTAGTGTTGTCATTGAGAATGTGAGATCTCAGATGACTATACAAGTAGTTCTTAAACAGCCACAATCAATGATCATCGAGAATGGGATATCGATGATGCGATTGAGATTGGTGTGCGATTTGCATCATATCCTTAAAGGATGTAGTGGTTCTCACAACTACGAGATACTAGGTATTTCATGATGGATGCACAGATACTTTGGAGAGTATTGGCATACCCGACCGAGAAATCGTTTGGTGTATTCTATTTATGTGTCTACGGAAGTATCGGTTTGTGGAGTAGTGTAATAGTCCTCCGATTTGAGGTCAATACGCACGACATGTACGGAGTGATGGACTTTGACCATGACCAACGCTTGCACTCCTGACGGTGTAGATACGGCATGTGTTAGGTACATCACGAAGTGCATGTGCGTGGTAGTTGAGCCAAGAATAGGATTCATTCCTCAAATAGACTTGGAGAGAATACTTGTCTTCTCATAACTAATTGGATCGTTAGTCATTGGCCAATGCACGTCACTTTTGGAATGGTGTCTAAAAGTGACAATATGATCAATTAGTAGAATGAGATAATATGATTAAGTTATTTGGATAGACACTTCATCATGTTCTAGACTTAATCGAGTATTCGCGAATGAAAGGACCGTATCACTGTGAGCTTCACATTACAGGTAGTTGCAGTATCCTCGCAGCGTACCTCATATGTTGAGATTGTCTGGTCTATTATCTAGGGTTCGACTAAGACCATTAGTTCGACTAATCGCTTGACATGTGAGGGCCTATGGGTCACAAAACAAGTAGTCTTAGTTTACGAATTGAAGTTGGTTAGATTAAATATTAATTTGATCAAGAATATTTATTCTATTGAGAAATATTATAATTCTATTAGATAGAATTATAATTATAATTATTTAATTAAGTTGGATTTAATTAAATACTAATATGTATAGTAAAATCTATTAGATGTTGGACATATTGACTGGGTCAAGAAAATAATAGAATGGGCTTAGAGGCCCAAAAGGGAAGTCAATGTTGGAAGCCACTAGGGGCTTCCAACCTTGCCTGCAAAACCTACTCCTAAAAGGGTAGGAGTTGGTTAATTATTTTACTATATATATGTGTGGGTATCAAGGGTTTTCATACACAGAAATTCATTAACCTAGATACAAGACACATATTTTCTCTAGTTTCTTCGATAAAGAATTCTCCTAGCGAATTCTCGAAGATATCAACTGTTAAGAGTTCGTAGACGAGGACTACGTGGATACCATAGTTGAGGATTCGATCTACAACGCACTGTAAGAATTCTCTAACTATATTGTTATCTATTTTATATTATACTGCCATGATCAGATTCTGTGTTGGTGAAAAATCCAAGACAAACAAGATGGATAAAATACAATGGTTATTCAGATTTAATTCATCATCAAGGTTCAGTAAGGAAGGCAACCGATTTGAGGAAGAATTTAATAAATTGAATCATCTAAGAAAAGAATATAAAAAAGACATAAAAAGATGAGATAATTACTCTCAGGACCCCAGGGTCTAGTCAAATAGACTCTGAGGACCCTGTAGTTTTCCTACCAATTACTGAGCCCCTGTAGTTTGGTTATTATTATACATTCTGATCCTTGGTCCTGAGAGTAATTATCTCTAAAAAGATTCACCCACTGGACACAGTAAATTAATTGATAGTCAAAAACTTTTTCTTTACACTAAGAATGGTTATTTCTATTTTCATTAAGAAAAAGAAATAGACTCTGCTCAGAATGAGGAAGAGCCAAGTTGTCTCACAGATCACTAAGAGGATATGGCAATTGCAAAAGCACGAAAAATTTTAAAATCAATAGTAGCATTTGGATATTAAGGAGATTCATAATAGTGGGACAACACAATAACAAGTAAACTCAGCTTACTAAGCATGTAAATTGTCAATAACTCGACCAAAATAAAAAGAAAATTACTCATCTAAGAAAATAAAAAAAGACTCTCTTCTTCTGCTTCTATTACACTCTCATTATTCTTGTGCTCCCATTTCTTACCTTTGCCTTCTTTTAGAACTTTTTTGACCTCCTTTTCTCTCATGTTTATATAGTTTCCAAATACTTCATCATTAAAAAAAATAATCCCACTAGTGAACCATATGAATCGAAGATGGGATCTCCTTTGGAAGGATATGAAATTTCTAGTGGGCTGATGAGTGTGAAAACACTCTATCATCTATGTATGTTTTAGTGTCAATTTTCCATTGTTTCTAGTATTGTTGTGTGTTATTTATCGTTGTATTGTTATATTTCGTGTTTTGAACGTTCTAGTATAGTTATTGTGATTTTCATTAGTTTCGTTCATTTTTATTTCTAGGAGGCTTTGTGGTGATGCGGGGAGGATATTGGTCTACTTTGGAGCGCGTCAAAGGCGTTCGGATCAGCCTTGTGGATTGGTGCACGATCGGGAAGGTGACTACATTGGGCGAATTGACCTTGAGAGACTTAAATAAAGATAACTTTTGCATATGAAGTCCAATAGAGACGAATGAGGCGGTTCTGGAAAGAAGACATCCGGAGCTACAACTTTATCTTTATGGTCATCTTCAAATTCGAAGTCTAAGATGGCAAAAAATGCGCATGAAGTCAAGCTCTAAATCTGAGGACTCGCCTGACCAAAATCGGCTAAAATTCTGGGACCATTCCGGAATTCGCCAGGACGTTTTCTTGGCTGCCATCCCACACTCTTTTGGCTGGAATTCCACTAACAAACTCTCCATACTCCACTACCTTCCATTGTCTCCCACTATCTCCAATTGTCTCCCACTATCTCCCACTCCACTCTTCCATACTCCACTAACACATTCTCCACCATTCACTCATTCATTCACCCTCTTCCTTCCTCCCTTGAACCAAATATCCGTGGCTCCCTCTCCCTCTTGGACAAAAAACGTGGCTCACCATTGAAGAGGAGAAGAAGAGAAAAACGTGGCTAGGAAGAAGCTAGGAGAGGAAGTGAAGGGAGAGCTTCTAGAAGGAGCTTGAAGAAGGAGCTAGGAGGAAGCTCTTGAAGACTCATTGAGCTTTTCCTAAACTCTATCTTTTATGTTCATGTTCTATTCACATTTGTCAATGAATAATTTGTGTTGTTTGTTGAACATGAGTGAGTAGTTGATTTGTGAGTTTGGTGCCTTGATGGCACCTACTTAGCCAATGGTATTGTGGGGTTAATATGTTAAGGTTTATGAACTAGTTAATGTGTTTAATGCTTAATCTTGATTGATCACATTGATTATGAACTAAGTTGATACTAATCGCTGGGAGAAGTTAGGATTAACGGACCATTTAACTAGTTAACTAGTTGCCTATTGAAGAAGGATCTCTTTAGGTGGTTAGTTGTCCAAAGGATGATGGTGATAATCGGTAGTTAGTTGGATTAGTTGGCTAATTAGTCGCGGGAGCGCGGTTGGTTCGACTAAGCCAAATTAACTATCGATTTAGACTAATTTGTCGCGGGAGCGTTGATTAGTTGCTTAAGAAACATCCGGACCATAACATGAACTTAATAAACCCCATATACCATTTGGTTATTTAGTTGTCATTGGCACCGAGCCCACTCTTTCCTTTATTGTTTACATCTTCTCGTAATTTAGTCATAGTAGTAACCAACACGTGTTTGGAATTGACAAATCCATCACTCGTAGTCCTAAACTAGCGGTAAAGTCGAATTTGCGGACTAGCTTAGTCCTTGTGGGACGACAATTCCGTACTTACTCATTATTACAAGAGGGGTGAAAATCCTTCCTTTCATGGGCACTGAATAAATATGAGGTTCTTATGATGCCCCAACATCCACTATCTGTAGCTGATTTTCCCATGATGCATTGCAATTCTCGATTGGCACAACTCATACTATATATAATGTATGAGAAATTGAACCCAATACTATGCATCCATTCTCCCGTCTGTATATCAATATCAATCGATGCAGAGTGTAGCTTATCATAATACTCCGTGTCATCTACTTTAAATAAAGCTAGATGGAGCTTTCTGAAATAGTGAGATTTATACGCCGAAAATATTAATGACTTATTCTTATACTTAATTTCAACAAAAACTCGAGATACGTTTCGTAACTTTCCAAGAGTCAGAACATATTTAGCCTTTCTCATCCAAACTCCACCATAATTCTTATTGCTACTAGTGAATATGCAGACAAGCTTAGGTAGCATATTTTCGTAATAATCACTTTGGGCAAGTCCATCTGAACAAACAACGATAAACAAAATTTGAATACTTTACAAGTCAATATTGTCAAACTCTAAAATAGAGAATACAACACTAGGACCAAGAAGAAATAATGTGCATGGATTACTCAAGAGAAGATGAGATAGTTACTGAAAGTTCAAAAATTAATTTGAAGGAGAGTATCAAAGGAATACCCTAAATAACCAATCATTAGGTGACTGTTTAGAAACCCTAATATGTCTCGATTTAATTCCTTCAATAATAAAATCCTATACTACTCCTGGACTATTATTTATCACAGTGGCAAAAAGCCATTATGTGGAGAAACTCACCTCAATTCTTCAAGTCACACAAAACATCCAAACTTGTTGGATCTTCACAAAAAAATGGGACTTCCAAATGAGATATAATCGGATCCAATCTAAACAATTAACACAGAAACTACTGCTCTCAATCACAACACGACCAGCCAATTAGGGCTGAACATCATACTGGAAAAACAAAAATGAAACTACAAAGAAAATGGGAACCAAACTGGACCGCTAACAATGACATTCCTGATTGTCATTGTCTAAAACTCCAAAACAAGTTTCTTTCCAAACATGTGTAAAAAGTTACAATTCCAAACATTACACACAGATGAGAAGTACAAAAGTTTCAATTCAAAAGATACAACACACGACACACAAAATAACTAGCATACAAACATAAACACAAATTGTAAGTTTCCAACTTCTAAATTCCAAACAAGAACTGACAAAAGAGAGCACTATGAATCAAATTAAAAATAGAAAGGATCACCATCGCAAGTTCAAAACTATTCAACATAAACTATTTAACAATGCCACCATAACCAAGTAACCTTCCAGTCAGAACTAGAAAATAAAGGTCAATCTTCATGTATCTATAATAGAAATTGAAGGGGTCAAATTATTGAAGTAATGGTTGAACCATTTTTGATGGAGCATAGAAAAAAGCCTACTAGAATTTTCACCACTCTGAAAGAGTTGACATGAAGCATTGAAAAGATTAAGAGATAGATCATCAAGTAAACAATAGCAGCAATACCAATTCTGCAATAACAAATCAAGCTCCAAAGTTCCAACAGCCCCAAACAAGAGAAAATGGACGAAAACCCAACCCATTACAGGATTGATGTAGAGCATAGACACCCATTACTAGTGAATTCCCATCGGCAAATCCAAAGATCGATCTTGGAAATATATGGTAATGTCGTTATATAGAAAAACAAGCACACCCCATGGCCCACCCCCTTCATACCGAGGTTCGAATCAACAACAAATCCCCAATAACAAAAACAAACACCACTGTTCAAATCTTCTCCAGAAAGAAGACAATCAGGTTGCCAAAGAGGAATATGAATCAATTCGCAAACCAAAGACATACAGAGATTCAACCGCATGACATCGTAAAATTAATTGTTGGTCAAACACTTTTTTCTTTACACTAAGAATGGTTATTTCTATTTTCATTAAGAAAAATAAATAGACTTTGCTTAGAACGAGAGATAGCCAAGTTGTCTCACATATCACTAAGAAGCTGTGGCAATTGCAAAAGCATGAAAATTTTCAAATCAAGAGTAGCATTTGGATATTAAGGAGATTTATAATAGTGGGACAACACAGTAACAAGTCAACTCAGCTAACTAAGCATGTTAATTATCAATGACTCGACCAAAATAAAAAGAAAACTACTCATATAAGAAAATAAAAAAACAAAACTCTATTCTTCTACTTCTACTTCTTTTTCTCGACCTCCTTTCTTCCCTCATCTTGTTATTGTTCTTTTTCTGCTTCTATTACACTCTTATTATTCTTGTTCTCCCATTTCTTACCTTTGCCTTCTTTTAGAATTTCGTTCACCTCCTTTTCTGTCAAGTTTATATAGTTTCCAAATACTACATCATTAAAAAAAAAGAATCTCCACTAGTGAACCATATGAATCAAAGATGGGATCTTCTTTGGAAGGATATGAAAATTCTAGTGGGCACTGAATAAATGAGAGTTTCTTATGGTGCCCCGACATCCACAAAAGACCACTATCTGCAGCTGATTTTCCCAAGATGCATTGCAATTCTCGATTTGCACAACTCATGCGAGATATACTGTATGAAAAATTGAACCCAATACTATGCATCCATTCTCCCGTCTGTACATCAATATCAATCGATGCACACTGTAGCTTATCATAATGCTCCGTGTCATCTACTTTAAATAAAGCTAGATGGAGCTTTCTGAAATAGTGGGATTTATATGCCGAAAACATTAATGACTTATTCTCATACTTAATTTCATCAAAAACTTGAGATACGTTTCGTAACTTTCCAAGTGTCAGAACATATTTAGCCTTTCTCATCAAAACTCCACCATAATTCGTATTGCTACTAGTGAATATGCGGACAAGCTTAGGTAGCATATTTTTATAATAATCACTTTGGACAAGTCTATTTGAACAAACAACGATAAACAAAATTTGAATACTTTACAAGCCAATATTGTCAAACTCTAAATTAGAGAACACAACACTAGGACCAAGAAGAAATAATGCGCCTGGATTACTCATGAGAAGATGACATAGTTACTAAAAGTTCAAAAATTAATTTGAAGGAGAGTATTAAAGGAATACCCTAAACAGCCGATCATTAGGTGACAGTTTAGAAACCCTAATATGTCTCGATCTAATTCCTTCAATAATAAAATCCTATACTACTCTTGGACTATTATTTATCACAGTGGCAAAAAGGCATTATGTGGAGAAACTGACCTCAATTTTTCAAGTCGCACAAAACATCCAAACTCGTTGGATCTGCACAAAAAAGTGGGACTTCCAAATAAGATATAACCGGATCCAATCTAAACAATTAACACGGGAACTAATGCTCTCAATCAAAACACGACCAGCCAATTAGGGCTGAACATCCTACTGAAAAAATAAAAATGAAACTACAAAGATAATGGGAACCAAACTGGACCGCTAACAATGACATTCCTGATTGTCATTGTCTAAAACTCCAAAACAAGTTTCTTTCCAAACATGTGTAAAAAGTTACAATTCCAAACATTACACAAAGATGAGAAGTACAAAAGTTTCAATTCAAAAGATAAAACACACGACACATAAAATAACTAGCATACAAACACAAACACAAATTGTAAGTTTCCAACTTCTAAATTCCAAACAAGAACAGACAAAATAGAGCACTATGAATCAAATTAAAAATAGAAAGGAGCACCATCGCAAGTTCAAAACTATTCAACATAAACTATTTAACAATTAACAGTAGCAAATAAAAACTAGAATAATATTTAACAGAAACTATCGCAAGCACCATCACATAAAACAGAGACAATGCCACCATAACCAAGTAACCTTGCAGTCAGTACTAGGCAAATCCAAAGATCGATCTCGGAAAAATATGGTAATGTCATTATATAGAAAAACAAGCACACCCAATGGCCCACCCCCTTCATACTGAGGTTCGAATCAACAACAAATCCTCAATAACAAAAACAAAAACCACTGTTCAAATCTTCTCCAGAAAGAAGACAACCGTAAAATTAATTCGCAAACCAAAGACATACAGAAATTCAACCGCATGACACCGTAAAATTAATTGTTGGTCAAACACTTTTTTCTTTACACTAAGAATGGTTATTTCTATTTTCATTAAGAAAAATAAATAGACTCTGCTTAGAACGAGAAATAGCCAAGTTGTCTCACATATCACTAGGAAGCTGTGGCAATTGCAAAAGCATAAAAAATTTTAAAATCAAAAGTAGCATTTGGATATTAAGGAGATTCATAATAATAGGACAACACAGTAACAAGTCAACTCAGCTTACTAAGCATGTTAATTATCAATGACTCGACCAAAATAAAAAGAAAACTACTCATCTAAGGAAATAAAAAAACAAAACTCTATTCTTTTACTTCTACTTCTTTTTATCGACCTCCTTTCTTCCCTCATCTTGTTATTGTTCTTTTTCTGCTTCTATTAAACTTTTATTATTCTTGTTCTCACATTTCTTACCTTTGCCTTCTTTTAGAAATTCTTTCACCTCCTTTTCTGTCAAGTTTATATAGTTTCCAAATACTTCATCATTAAAAAAAAAGAATCTGCACTAGTGAACCATATGAATCAAAGATGGGATCTTCTTTGGAAGGATATGAAAATTCTAGTGGGCACTGAATAAATGAGAGTTTCTTATGGTGCCCCGACATCCACAAAAGACCACTATCTGCAGC
Source organism: Hypericum androsaemum (assembly GCA_963995505.1). Taxonomy (NCBI): domain Eukaryota; kingdom Viridiplantae; phylum Streptophyta; class Magnoliopsida; order Malpighiales; family Hypericaceae; genus Hypericum; species Hypericum androsaemum. The sequence goes on from OZ023198.1 coordinate 8,523,980, forward strand.
TGATTTTCCCAAGATGCATTGCAATTCTCGATTTGCACAACTTACGCGAGATATACTGTATGAGAAATTGAACCCAATACTATGCATCCATTCTCCCGTCTGTACATCAATATCAATCGATGCACACTGTAGCTTATCATAATGCTCCATGTCATCTACTTTAAATAAAGCTAGATGGAGCTTTCTGAAATAGTGGGATTTATATGCTGAAAATATTAATGACTTATTTTCATATTTAATTTCAACAAAAACTTGAGATACGTTTCGTAACTTTCCAAGTGTCAGAACATATTTAGCCTTTCTCATCAAAACTCTACCATAATTCTTATTGCTACTATTGAATATGCGGACAAGCTTAGGTAGCATATTTTTATAATAATCACTTTGGGCAAGTCTATATGAACAAACAACGATAAACAAAATTTGAATACTTTACAAACCAATATTGTCAATCTCTAAATTAGAGAACACAACACTAGGACCAAGAAGAATTAATGCGCATGGATTACTCATGAGAAGATGACATAGTTACTAAAAGTTCAAAAATTAATTTGAATGAGAGTATTAAAGGAATACCCTAAACAACCAATCATTAGGTGACAGTTTAGAAACCCTAATATGTCTCGATCTAATTCCTTCAATAATAAAATCCTATACTACTCCTGGACTATTATTTATCACAGTGGCAAAAAGGCATTATGTGGAGAAACTGACCTCAATTTTTCAAGTCGCACAAAACATCCAAACTCGTTGGAGCTGCACAAAAAAGTGGGACTTCCAAATAAGATATAACCGGATCTAATCTAAACAATTAACACGGGAACTAGTGCTCTCAATCACAACACGACCAGCCAATTAGGGCTGAACATCCTACTGGAAAAATAAAAATGAAACTACAAAGATAATGGGAACCAAACTGGACCGCTAACAATGACATTCCTGATTGTCATTGTCTAAAACTCCAAAACAAGTTTCTTTCCAAACATGTGTAAAAAGTTACAATTCCAAACAATACACAAAGATGAGAAGTACAAAAGTTTCAATTCAAAAGATAAAACACACGACACATAAAATAACTAGCATACAAACACAAACACAAATTGTAAGTTTCCAACTTCTAAATTCCAAACAAGAACTGACAAAATAGAGCACTATGAATCAAATTAAAAATAGAAAGGAGCACCATCGCAAGTTCAAAACTATTCAACATAAACTATTTAACAATTAACACTAGCAAATAAAAACTAGAATAATATTTAACAGAAACTATCGCAAGCACCATCACATAAAACAGAGACAATGCCACCATAACCAAGTAACCTTGCAGTCAGAACTAGGCAAATCCAAAGATCGATCTCGGAAAAATATGGTAATGTCATTATATAGAAAAACAAGCACACCCAATGGCCCACCCCCTTCATACTGAGGTTCGAATCAACAACAAATCCTCAATAACAAAAACAAACACCACTGTTCAAATCTTCTCCAAAAAGAAGACAACCGTAAAATTAATTCGCAAACCAAAGACATACAGAGATTCAACCGCATGACACCGTAAAATTAATTGTTGGGCAAACACTTTTTTCTTTACACTAAGAATGGTTATTTCTATTTTCATTAAGAAAAATAAATAGAGTCTGCTTAGAACGAGAAATAACCAAGTTGTCTCACATATCACTGGGAAGCTGTTGCAATTGCAAAAGCATGAAATTTTTTGAAATCAAGAGTAGCATTTGGATATTAAGGAGATTCATAATAATAGGACAACACAGTAACAAGTCAACTCAGCTTACTAAGCATGTTAATTATCAATGACTTGACCAAAATAAAAAGAAAACTACTCATCTGAGGAAATAAAAAAAACAAAACTCTATTCTTCTACTTCTACTTCTTTTTCTTCTTTTTCTCGACCTCCTTTATTCCTCAGCTTGTTATTGTTCTTCTTCTACTTCTATTACACTCTTATTATTCTTGTTCTCCCATTTCTTACCTTTGCCTTCTTTTAGAATTTCTTTCACCTCCTTTTTTGTCAAGTTTATATAGTTTCCAAATACTTCATCATTAAAAAAAAGAATCTCCACTAGTGAACCATATGAATCAAAGATGGGATCTCCTTTGGAAGGATATAAAAATTCTAGTGGGCACTGAATAAATGAGAGTTTCTTATGGTGCACCGACATCCACAAAAGACCACTATCTGCAGCTGATTTTCCCAAGATACATTTCAATTCTCGATTAGAACAACTCACGCGAGATATACTGTATGCGAAATTGAACCCAATACTATGCATCCATTCTCCCGTCTGTACATCAATATCAATCGATGCAGACTGTAGCTTATCATAATGCTCTGTGTCATCTACTTTAAATAAAGCTAGATGGAGCTTTCTAAAATAGTGGAATTTATACGCCGAAAACATTAATGACTTATTCTCATACTTAATTTCAACAAAAACTTGAGATACGTTTCGTAACTTCCCAAGAGTCAGAAAATATTTAGCCTTTCTCATCAAAACTCTACCATAATTCTTATTGCTACTAGTGAATATGCAGACAAGCTTAGGTAGCATATTTTCATAATAATCATCTTGGGCAAGTCCATCTGAACAAACAACGATAAATAAAATTTGAATACTTTACAAGCCAATATTGTCAAACTCTAAATTAGAGAACACAACACTAGGACCAAGAAGAAATAATGTTTATGGGTTACTTATGAGAAGATGACATAGTTATTGAACGTTCAAAAATCAATTTGAAGGAGAGTATCAAAGGAATATCCTAAACAGCCAATCATTAGGTGATAGTTTAGAAACTCTAATATGTCTCGATCTAATTCCTTCATTTATAAAATCCTATACTACTCCTGGACTATTATTTTTCATAGTGGCAAAAAGGTATTATGTGGAGAAACTGACCTCAATTCTTCAAGTCGCACAAAACATCCAAACTCGTTGGATCTGCACAAAAAAATGATACTTCTAAATAAGATATAATCAGATCCAATCTAAATAATTAGCACGGGAACTACTGCTCTAAATCACAACACGACCAGCCAATTAGGGCTGAACATCCTACTGGAAAAACAAAAATGAAACTACAAAGAAAATGGGAACCAAATTGGACCGCTAACAATTACATTCCTGATTGTCATTGACTAAAACTCCAAAACAAGAGGAAATGGACGAAAACCTAACTTATTACAGGATTGATGTAGAGCATAGACACCCATTACTAGTGAATTCCCATCGGCAAATCCAAAGATCAATCTTGGAAAAATATGTTAATATCGTTATATAGAAAAACAAGCACACCCCATGGCCCACCCCCTTCATACCGAGGTTCGAATCAACAACAAATCCTCAATAACAAAAACAAACACCACTGTTCAAATCTTCTCCAGAAAGAAGATAACCAGGTTGCCAAAGAGGAATATGAATCAATTCGCAAACCAAAGACATACAGAGATTCAACCGCATGACACCGTAAAATTAATTATTGGTCAAACACTTTTTTCTTTACACTAAGAATGGTTATTTCTATTTTCATTAAGAAAAATAAATAGACTCTACTTAGAACGAGAAATAGCCAAGTTGTCTCACATATTACTAAGAAGCTGTGGCAATTGCAAAAACACAAAAATTTTCAAAATCAAAAGTAGCATTTGGATATTAAGGAGATTCATAATAGTGGGACAACACAGTAACAAGTCAACTCAGCTTACTAAGTATGTTAATTATCAATTACTCGACCAAAATAAAAAGAAAACTACTCATCTAAGGAAATAAAAAAAAACAAAACTCTATTCTTCTACTTCTACTTCTTTTTCTAGTCCTCCTTTCTTCCCTCATCTTGTTAGTGTTCTTCTTCTGCTTCTATTACACTCTTATTATTCTTGTGCTCCCATTTCTTACCTTTGCCTTCTTTTAGAATTTCTTTCACCTCCTTTTCTGTCAAGTTTATATAGTTTCCAAATACTTCATCATTAAAAAAAAAGAGATAATGCCACCATAACCAAGTAATCTTACTGTCAGAACTAGAACATAAAAGTCAATCTTCATGTATCCGTAACAGAAATTGAAGGGGTCAAATTATTGAAGTAATGGTTAAACCATCTTCGATGGAACATAGAAAAAAGCCAACTAGAATTTTCACCACTCTGAAAGAAATGACAGGAAGCATTGAAAATGTTAAGAGATAGATCATGAGGTAAACGATTGACAGTTAATTCGCAAACCAATGACATACATAGATTCACCCACAGGGGGATACCGTAAAATTAATTGATGGTCGAACAGTTTTTTCTTTACACTAAAAATAGTTATTTCTATTTCCATTAAGAAAAAGAAATATACTCTACTCAGAACTAGAAAGAGCCAAGTTATCTCACAGATCACTATAAGGCTGTGGTAATTGCAAAAGCACGAAAAAAATCAAGATTGCTCAAGAAAAATTCAAGTTACAGATGGTACAGATCAAAGGAGGTCAAGGACTCTGGGTAAGAGAAAGTTTGTACCTTTTCTTGTCCAGCCTATTTATGGAACTATTTTGGCTAAGGGATTTGTTCGAGGCCAGTTGTGGACTTCTAATCCAAGGATTGGGATCCCGGGCCTTAAGGATCTCTAACTAAACAACCTTTCATTTTAGTCTATCATGTTTTCTTTTTTTCACCACATTAACGAGTCTTTTTTATGATCATGGTGTTGATAGATCTGACCGCGATCTGGTTCTGAACATTTGAATCGGCAGTTAATGAACTTGCGACACCATGGCGATAGTTAAGATTGCTATTTAAAATTTGTAAACCTGTGATTAGATTGTCGATTCATTAATTTGACTAAATCAATACATAAAAATGCCTTAGTATTTTGATTAAGTGCATATCATAATTCAGTTAAGTACAATCGAAAGATCCTAGGCATAGTAGTGCACTCATCATAAACTAATTTATCTACAGGTACTACAAAATGCTAGTCGTGTGCAATGGGATAACGAAGTATATTGAGAGATCGGTCATAAGCTTCGAAGACTTCATGTATAAGTTTTGTAAATGACCTTTTGATTTAGACAATGATTATTCTTACACGGAGTCATAAACTTATCTTTCATGTGATCTCTGACTTCTTGGTGAAGTCTGAAGTCAACAAAGACGTTTTATGATTTAGGGTGTTAAGATTTTTCTTTAGTCTGGATCAAGTCTTTACTTACTCATTCTAAATAAAGCTTGACCAAAAGAACTACATATTTATCCAAAGGCAAGTTAGAATTTGAACCTTGTCAAGATCAAGGTGATTAAGACTTTTACCTGCCGTATAAGCACCTCGCTAAAGCTTAGTTTTTTGGTGGTTAAAACTCTCTTTTATGGATAAGTGAGATTAAAATTTGGAAAGAGTTTTATAATCATCTTAAGTCAGTCCACGTAATGGGGCACTTCTCCTAGAAGAACATCTCTTTTGTCCAAGCTATAATTTATTAAATTGTGTTTGTTTTATACTAACATAATCTTATAACAAGTTCTTTTGGCTCTGTTTGTAACCGCTATTTTTAGGGATCAAATGAATCCACATGTCAAAGTTAACTCAAATCATGCCTAGGAAGAAAAGTGTTGGCTACTTTGCTGGCTAAGAAAGACTTCTCCTCCAATAGCTATAAATGGCTACTTGCGAGGTGGAAAGGAAGCTTGAAGACTTGCTTGAAAGCAAGGTCCAACGGCTATAAAGAGAGAAGACCTTATAAATAGAAGATCAAGCCAAAGACAAAAGTGGGCCACGTGAGATAGAAGAAAGTGATCAAGATTCAAAGAAGAAATCTAGCAAGAGCTGAATTCCTACATTCAAGAGAAAAAAGCTGTGATCACGAAGTAGTTAAGACAAAGAGCGAGTTAGAATTTTTTTCTTACAATACTTGCTCGACTTCTATGTGAAATTTGAAGGAGTATATTTGTAAGAGCAACGATAAGCCTAAAGGTTTCTAGAGATCCTGTAAATCTAGAGTTGGTAACTAGCTGATGCTAGTGAAAGCTAGTGTATTGTGAAGGTTACTATTGAACCTGGTAAAACTAGAGAGCACTAGCTAGCCGAAGTTCATGAAGTTAGTGGTTGTAAGCTTTGCAAGTGAACCTAGTAAAACTTGTGGTGTACTCAAGTGGACCGAGCCAAACCACTATACATCTGGTGTCAATTCTCTCTATCCCTACTCTCGTTTACGCTGATTGACTAAATACCAACGAAGTTGGAAAAATCATTAGAAACCTAATTCATCTCCCTTAGGTTGCATATTGGACCTACAATTGGTACCAAAGTAGGTCCCATACCTTACACACTATATGTTTGACTGTTTTGATTAAGTGTGCAGGAGTAACATCCAAGTGAAATGATCATGGCAACCACATCGAACCTCACCTTTGCTGATGAACAATCTACCAGGAGACCTCCTTTGTTTACTGGAGCTTGTTACTCCTTTTGAAAGGTAAAAATGAATATTTTTATTAAAGCTAATGATTGGAATGCATGGAGAGCCATCGAAGATGGTCCCTTTACTCTCTGTGAGGTGAAATGAGATGAGAGAGTAATCAAGTCCAAAGATACTTAAACTCCAGAAGAGGTAAAGAAAGTACATGTAAATTGTAAAGCCATAAATATGCTACATTGTGCATTAGATGCTTTGGAGTTTAACAGAATCTCTATGTGTGCTTCGGCCAAAGAGATTTGGGATAAACTTGAAGTTACTCACGAGGGCACTAATCATAATAGTATATAAGTGTGAGCTTTTCAAGATGTTACCTGAAGAGACCATTGGTGAGATGGTGACAATGTTTATAAACATAGTAAATAGGTTAAAGTCACTAGGCAAAAGCTATACAAACTGCAAGATTGTTCGCAAATTATTAAGAAGCTTGCCTATATCTTGGTCATCAAAAGTCACTACCATCGAAGAAGCTAAGGATCCCAATGTCCTTACTATCTATGAACTCATTGGCTCGCTCATGACTCCGAAGATCAAAATGATTCAAGAGTCAAATGAGAAAGTTGAGAGAAATGTAAACTCTCAGAAAAAGAACCTAGTCTTCAAGGCTAAAGAAAGTGAAGTTGATTCTTGTGGGACTGATGCAGAAGATGAAGACGTGGCCATGTTGGCAAGACGCTTCAATAAGTTCTTCACAAGAAGAAAATTTCCCAACAAGAAGTTCCTCAAGAAGAAATAGAAGAACGAGAAGAAAGAAGCCATTCGGTGCTATGAGTGCAACAACCTCGGACATGTCAGGAATGAATATCCTAAGCTCAATCTGAAGAAAGACTCACATAAGAACAGAGGAAAAGACAAGGGTCACGTAGCTCTTTGGGATGACACTGACTCCGACTCATCCACCTTTAAAGAAAATGAGGAAACACATTTGTGCTTAATGGTGATCGAGCAAAGAGAACTCTCTCAGGTAAATGATGACTTTGCTGACTTTACCTTGTATGAAGCTTTGATCAGGTTGTTGGAGAACTAAGAGATGCTGTGATTGAAAGATCGAAACTCATAAATGAGTTAACTCTCAGAGATGAAAAGATCAAAGCTCTTGAACAAGATTTAGAAGGGCTGAAGTCTGAAAATACTATTTCTGACACTGCTCGCCAAAGCAATCCACTAGCCACCCACGTAATAAAAAACATAGAAGTCCTCATCGGAATAACAAAAATGATATTTGTGGTAATGTTGGGCATCTAGCTAGAAACTGTCAGAATGGTAAGATTTCTACAACGAAGAAAGTCTGATTCCTAAGGGAACTTATGTTTTATCTGAGAAATTTGGACCAAACCAAGTTTAGGTACCAAAATCAAAGACTTAGCTGCTTTTGCAGGTACGTCTCAGAGCGCATCATGAGCAGACTTAGTTGCTTTTGCAGGTATGTATCACAACTATGAGACAGTGGACTATGTGTTAAATTAAAAAAAATGTTTGCAAAGTTAAAAATTCTGAAGGTTTATGCATGATTGGACATAGAAGAGGTAATTGATATGTAGTTAACCTGAAGAGTCTTGATGTAAACAACACTTATCTAATAGTAAAGGAAGAAGAAAGCTGGTTGTGGCACATAAAATTGTCCAAACTTGCTAAGCAAAAATTGGTTGAAGGCTTGCCAAGCTTATCTTTTGATAAGAACAATTTCTTGAGGCATGTGCCAAAAGGAAGCATATTAAATCATCATTTAAACCAAAGTATTGTTTGTCTATTTCTTGACCTTTGGAGTTGATTCATATAGTTTTATTTGGACTAACTCGTAGACAAAGTCTTGGAGGAAAATACTATGGCTTCGTGTTTGTTGATGATTACTCCAGGTTTACTTGGGTATTCTTTTTAAGATTAAAAAGCGAAGCAACCAATGTATTTGTCAATTTTTTGCAAGAAAGTACAAAATGAGAAAAATACCACGATCATAAGTGTAAGGAATGATCATGGAACATAATTTGAGAACTCTTAGGTCAAAAATTTCTACGATCAACATGGAATTAGCCATAATTTCTCTGCTTCTAGGACACCTCAACAAAATGAGGTTGTTGAAAGAAAAAATAGAATGTTAGAAGAAATGGCTAGGACTATAATTCGTGAGTATAATATGTCAAATCATTTGTCGGCTTGTAGTCTCATATACCCTAGAAGAACCCTCTTTTTGAGTGTCCTTATTGGTAGAGGACTCTCGTGGAACTATGTAACTAGATTTCCCAACCGACGGAGGTCGGTTGAGTAAGCTCGTACAGTCCAGGGTCTGGGTTTTGTGGTAAGAAAAATACCCTACCCTCAGTTGCTCTGCTCTAGGCTCAGTGGAGGGTGATACCCCTTGAGATGTTTACTGAGGTAGCTTGTCTCAAACTTGATCGATGACCACATTAAAGTCCTTCCTAGCACGGCTAATGAACTCCTTTAAGCACCTCCAATTCTCCTCAGAGCACCCCCAGTACTCTTCAGAGCGCCTCCAAAATTCCTCATAGCGCTTACATAACTCCTCATAGCGCATGTGGCTACAGGAGTCCTTATAGTGCCACCGAGTATTGAAGGGGGCATACATCTCCATCGGGACAATGACTGTTTTAACAGGCTCTTTGGAGGGAACCGTGATAGTGGTATTCTTTCCGGTACTAGATTGGGTAGTTGAAAAGGCCGACTCCTTGTTGGAAGGAGTTGTATTGGTCGTATTCTTCCCAACGAGCTGTTGAGAAGAGGGTGGTGCAATCTCCTTGCTCTTAGTTATCTTGGGTGGAGTAGGGTTAAACTGCCTTCTCAAACATCCTCATAAGTCCCACCGAGTGCGCCAAAAATAATGTTGGGGAAAAAAATATGAGAGAATGTCTAGAACGAACTTATGACGGCTCATAGTGCTCGTCCCAAGATCGATCTAACGGTAAGGGTAACAAAGGGTGTCCGAAGCTGGGACTACTACCTACTAACTAAACTAAGATAAAAACCAAAAGCTTTAGAAGTATTGTGTGTTTGATTTGTCGATCTCTTTTGCCTTGCCCGACCCTTGCTTATATAGATGAGGTAGGCCGATGCTGCTCCCTTCTCTTAAGCCGTGTCCTAGTCGGACTCAAAGACTTCAAGCTCATCTCCTTCCAACATTTATCCTTATTTAACCAGGAACTCCCTCAAGCCTTATCCTTATCGGACCCAGAATTCTCTCCTCAAAGCTCTCCCATCTTTGGCTGTCAATTGCTTCTCCGAGTCCATCGCCATACATGACTTTAACGACTCCAATTTTCTGGACTCTCCATGCTTATCCCGTCCTTCATGAAACCCATGTCTATCTTCACCTCTCGAGAGTCCAACCATGCTTGGCCTCTTCAAACTTCCTGAGACCTGGGCCCCTTAACGTCCTAGCCTTACTTAGGTCTCCATGCCGTAGCCGATGACACTCTTCGTAACTGAATCAGAAAGCACCAACCCCCTTGTCAAGAAGAAAAACTCGCCGACTTTCCCTACCTAGAGGAAAAAAATTGCTAGCTTCCCCTACCCGAAGGGAAGCCTTGCCAACTCCTCCTACCTAGAGGAAAAGTTTGCTGACTTCTGCTATTTAGAGAAAAAAATCGCTAGATTTCTCTATCCGAAAGGAAGCATTGCCAACTCCCCCTTCTTAGAGGAAAACTTACTAATTCCTCCCATCCATAAGGGAAAAGTTATCATCTCTCCCTTCCAAAAGGAAAAGTTATCGACTACCCTTCCAAGAGAAAAAATTACCAATTACTCCCTTCCCAAAGGAAAAAGTACCAATTACTCCCTTCCCAAAGAAAAAATTACCAATTTCTCCTTCTAAGAGTAAAAAGTTATCAGCGACCCCTTCCAAGAGAAAAAATTACCAATTCCCTCTTCTCAGAGGGAAACTTACTAATTCCTCCCTTTCCAATGGGAAAAGTTATCATCTCCCCCTTCCAAGAGGAAAAGTTACCAACTTCCCCTTCCAAGAGGAAAAATTACCAGTTACTCCCTTCGCAAAGAGAAAAGTACCAATTACTCCCTTTCCAAAGGAAAAAGTACCAATTCTTCATTCTCCCTTCCCATAGGGAAAATTACCAATTTTTTCTTCCCAGAGGGAAACTTACAAATTCCCCCCTTCTCAAAGGAGAAAATAGCCCACTTCCTCTACGTAAAGGGGAAAAACTTGCTCATCATCAAGAGGAAGTACCGCTACTACCTCAGCCTCCTCGAACTTGCTTCATGTCACTGACTCTAAGTACCCGAAGCCAATCGGAGGTCTCTTGTAAGTCGCTGACTCTACGTACCAAAAGCCAATCGAAGGCCTCTTGTAGGTTATTGACTCTAAATACTTGGACTCTATTTCGTTTTCACTTTTCATAGGCGCTAACTCCCAACACTCGGACCCCGACTCCAAACACTCAAGGCACTCCAAATACCCAAGGCACTCCACACACCCGAGGCACTCGACGGTATCTCGAACCTAACTCCAAGATATATTTTTTTGGTGAGATTCAAATTATTTTCACAATTTTGGATCTTAGACGGTCATGGGATTCGATCCTCCCACCTCATGCTCAAGGACTGACACCGTATCTATCAGGCCATACATGAGTTGGTAACCAAGATATATTTTTATGCTTCAACAATTAAAATTTGCATATTCTGTTTCAACAGTTCTGAAACTACTTATAAAAAAAAAAAAGTTCTGAAACTTAACTTTCCTTAGAATAAGCCAATGGAAGTACTTCAGTTTTCAGTATTTATTGAAAATGATATTTCCTATGCATGCATACCAGCTGAGGCTCGGGATCAATTGGATCCGAAGCTTGTCAGAAGTATGCACATCTTAATATGTTCCATACAATTAATTAGATTAATTAGTTAAAACTACTATATTGGTAGCATTTTCAGATTCTTTCTCGACTTCGAGTCTTCTGCTCCACTGATTACTCATAATATACTGTCTTCAATGTCTAAACAGATTAATGATTATTATTTATTTGCAGGAAGAATTGGATGATCTTGCTGCCAAATACCCTGGTCGGTTCAATATCTACTATGTCCTAAATCAGGTTGGTAGTTGCTCAGTGAACTGCCACCACTTTTCTGTTGGAGTTTCAAGTGGAACCAACTTATTCTTATAGAACAATTCCGCCAATTAGGTGCAATTGTATCTAAAGTTGCAACTTGCACGTGGCTTTGTGATTAATACTACTGCTCTAATACACTATGCTTTGTCCTCAGCCTCCAGAAGTATGGGATGGAGGTGGCGGGTTCGTGTCGAAGGAAATGATTCAGTCTCATTGCCCTGCACCGGCCGCCGATATCAAGGTACGCCTCCTTCTAACATGGACACCCCCCTAGTACGGTTCCCGCTCGTTGCTTACAACTCTTCAAGTTTCAGCATAAAGCTGGTGTGGGGAAATGCCACTGACTATGGCTCATGAATGAACAAGGCCATGGCTGCTCACCTTCCTGAAATGCAGTTCCAATTCTGATTTGCCCGCATTCGAAAACTCGCAGACCCTTTTTTTCCTCGAAAGCACTTCCTATGTGTAGTTCACAAGGCCAATAAATGAAGATTCTATGGAGAGGAGGTTCATATTTGGAATGATACTGTTAACATTGTAGCTTAAATGGAGGATCAAGTAGTTACTATATTCGAACTCGAGAATTTTGATTATGCTAGAAAGTCGGTAAGACTTTTTGTGGCAAAAATGAATGTTTTTCGGATTGTACTCTGATGGAAAAAGAGAGGATGTTTTCCAGACATTGTAGCTTAAGTAGAGGATCAAAGTAGTGATAATATTCAAACTCGAGACATTATGCTAAAAAGCCGCTATGACTTTTTGTGCGGAAAAATGGAATGTCTTTCGGATAGTATTTTGAAGGAGAAAAAGAGGGCAGTAATCCACAATAATGGTTTAACACTGGATGGGCCTAAGAAATTGCTTCTTTTCTTGAGCTGGGATGGGCCTACTAAGGTAGAATTCTTGGGTAGCTGGCACAGGATGGAATTGTTTGGAGTTGGAAATTTCATTAACTAGCCAAAATTTACGCCACCTCCGGAGTTGAACCTTTTGTACAGAGACTTTCCAACCAAAGTACTTTATTTAACTACTTTTTGAAATTTATAAAAAAAAATGGTGTAGCAGAAATGGGATTTGAACTCGTGACCTCAAAGTTATGAGGAATTATTTCTATAAGAAAAGCCTGTTGCCTCCTTGAATTAAAAATCTCACAGTACAGTACTTGCTCATCAGAATTCTCGACTAAAAAGCGGCGACGGGTGGAGGAGGGAAGAATCAGGTTTTTAAGCTGGTATAGTTATTTATAATTCGTTTTTGAATGATTTCAAAATTTTAGAATATTGGGAATTTCTTTTTCTTTTTCTTCTTGATTTTTTAATATAAATATTAATATTGTTTCAATTTAAATTATGTAAATGGATGATGTATCATATTCTTGACTTGGATGTCAACTAAATGATCACATCTCACTAAAATGTATTAATTGTTCTAAATTTAAAAGTTTGGACTGCAATATGACCTAATATTTGGTATAAAGTGATAATTGTTGTTATGAGAAAATAGGAGGGGCAATTTACCACTTAAAAAAAAGGAGGGGCAATTTACCCGGTCACGCTTCCGAAACCGGTGATTCCACGGTTCCAAATTTATGTAACTAGAACCAAAACTACCCTATAAGATTTTAAGGCGGTCCTCGTAACTACAGTTACTTATCGGAGGTTCACTTTTTTTTTATTAAAAAACGGTTCACAATTTAGTTTTAAAGGATTTAAAATCTGACCCGATATTACAGGTCCGGAATTGCTTATTATAAGTAACCTTTAACAAGTGGATTGGGGACTCTTAGAAAAAAGTAGTGGATTAGGTAACATAAGATGATATTCTGACAAAATTGAATCTGACCGCAGGCGTTAGGTAATATATACGGGTCTGGATTGGGCACGGAATGCTCAGATTCCGAACCGTTCGGAATGAAGACACGCGGGGACTTTTTTGCAAACGCGCTAAAATTTCGGGACCAAAATGAAAAAAGCCACGCACAAACGCAGGCCGGATACAAATGCCATTATCACGTGACTGCGCATGCCAGTATCACATAACTGTGCATGCCACTATCACATAACTGCGCATGCCAGTGTGACCTTTTTGCAAAAATGCTAAAATATGGGGGACCAAAATGAAAAAAACCACGCGCGCCATTATCATCAACGGGACTTGCCACTGTCACAAAATACACATGCCATTATCACATAACTGCGCTTGCCATTATCACATAACTGCACTTGCCATTATCACATAACTACGCTTGCCACTGCGGTCCCCTTTCACTCCAAACCGTACGGAATCGATTCCTTCACTCCGTGCTCAATCCAGACCCAATATATACCTAACCCAATCGGTCAATGCATGTGAATCCCTTTGATCGGCTTGTGGTTGTTTGAGAATATTTTTCGACAATCCATTATTTAAATAATTGTTTGGAAAAAATATAATTAGGAAAACTGATATTATTTTCTAAATAAAAAATCAGGAAAAAATAACAAATTCATATCACTCTCTCATATTATTTTTCATATTTTTTCTGATTTGTTTTTTAATTTTTAACCTAGCAATATTTGGGGTGTTTGCAATTGCAAGATTTTAAACTAGCTTAGAATTACTTTGTCAAACATTTTAATTGACACTTATTCAGTGCAGAGTGATGGCAAGAGGTCTAGACGTTTGGAATCGAATTTGGACAATCCATTTTGATGATTTGATGCGCGTCAGATATCTGATGGTAGTAATTTTTAATGAGTATTTTGATATTTTACCTCCCTCATTCCACCCTCTCTTCTCTCTCATTTCTCCTCCCTCCCCTCTCAAATCACCCCTCCCCCTTTATTTCTCTCTCCAACTTTGTCTTTCTCTGAGCGTTTAATTTTTCCTCCTTTTCCTTCTTTCTTCTTCGTCTACGATATATCTTCATCATTTTCTTTTTTTTCCTTCTTGTCCTCTTCTTCCTCCTTTTTTTCCCTCTTCATTCTTCTACAATTTATCCTCTTCTTCTTCTTTTCTTTCCTTATTCTCCTTTTCCTCCTCTTTTTCTTTTTTTCCTCTTCCTTCTTCTTCTCCTCTCTCTTTTCTCCTCCTCTCCTGTGGAGAAATGTCGAGAAAAAATAATGGTGAAAATCTTGGCAGGGCTAGCGCCCGCTACCCCTCTAATGACCGCTAGGGGATGTTCCAGAATGTTAAACTTTTTAGGGCCTGGCGGCCGCTAGGCCCTCAGCGCTCGCTAAGGCATGCTGATAACTATTTCCTATGTCATAATGACATGTACTTTTAATACTTAATAATAATACTTATAATTATGGCATTGTGTTGTTATATGAGAATGGCATAACTTGTTATGTTAGGATAACATACACGATTAATATTTAATAATACTTATATAAAAAATAATATTCTAATTATGGCATACCTTGTTATATCAGAATGACATAACCTGTTAAGTCAGAATAAAATTTATAATTAATATTTAATAATATTTATAATTAAAAATTAGATAATACTATAATTATGACATAACCTATCATGTCAAAATGGCATGACCTGTTAATTAAAATGACAACATGTTATGTCAAAATAGTATGCACGGTGAAAAATAAAAGTGTAGGCTATAAAAAAACTCCTCTCTGACGCGTGTACCCATTTGGTCAATCCCTCTTCGACGCGTGGTTTCCCCTCTGTGACACGTGTGTGACTTTGTCATTTTGGCCATGCTTTTTGATATATAACAAAAATATCACTTCTTATCTCTTTGTTTGAAACGGTCCAAAAAAATCTATTCCGAATTGAATTCAGGCTCTTTTTAGACGACATGATAGTGGACCGTAAATCGACAAAGTAAATTTAAAAAATTGCACTCGTAAGATTGGAGCAAGATTCTCCTCGTCTCGTCAGAGACAATATTTAATTGAGAGACACATGAGTGCTATAGTAAGCCTCACTGATAATATAATCTAAAATAAAAAATTGATTCGACTTGCAGGGAGTCTTTGTGATTATTTTTTGTAACATGTGAGCGCTAGTTCTCTCGGTGAGCTCGCCTGCATGGATCTTTAAATGTGCAAGAACATAGGTTCTTTCTCGGTCAGATGCAAAAATATATAATTGGAGGAGTACTATATTAGCAAATACCATAAGTCTATGATCGAATTTTGTCAAAGTTATATTAGAGTTCTAATTTTTTAAAGTAGTAAAGAGATGAATTTAATACGAGAAGATTATCCATCCTAATATTATTATTAGGATGCATTAGAATTGTAACTTAGTTCAAACCCTTATATAAATAATTTGAATCGATTGCTACTTGTACCGAGCCGATGGTATTCTACTGTTTGCAACTTTTTGCAGTGTTTGTTTAGAGAATAAAACATCAGTAGAAAGATATATATTTGATTAATTAAAACTAATTTTTATTATAGTAAATTTTAGATTAACTTTATCTCCTCTACTTCAATCATAAATACCCAATTTTTGAAATTGGAATAAAAGATAATAAAAGATAACTAGTAATTAAGGTTACGGTCTCTCCATCTTAGAGACCAAATTGTATTTTTTAAATCCAAATAGTTAACCCCCTCATTTCTTAGTTTTTTTTGCAAATACTGCAATCCTATAATTTTTAATTAATTATCTTTCCTCTTATATATTTTCTACTCATATTCAATCATCCCTTCCTTACAAAGACGTTTGCCCAAAAACTAAACCGTAAACGAGACTTTAATAATAATAAGGCTTTAAAAGAGGCATATTGATCTATGACTTTTGTTCCCTTGAAAAAAAGATTTTTGAGAAAAGCATATTTATTTCCTCATCCCAATCCCCTTTACTAAATACTGACGGAGCATCTTCCACGGTTTTGCCAAAGGTGTAGGACATTGGCTGAGCTATGGTCCTCGTCTTCGTCGCATTAGGCGAGCTCTTGTTGATCTTTCTTTGTGTGAGCTTATTGCTATCTCGCGAATCCAAAATCGGGTTGCAAATTAGTTGTATAAACATGAGAAATTAGGTCTTCTATTCATGAATTGATTACATGTTTATCCTTCGAAACTAGATACTCTCTTGTTTTCGGATTTTTATGTCTAAATTTTTAATATACAAGTAGTATGGTTTCTATAAAAAAATCGTAGACCTTGAGTTAGTTTGGAAGAGAGGTTTCCAAATTGTCTATGCTAAAGTTGACTCAACCCCCGATATATTTGGAAATTAAATTTTAATTAAATCATAGTCTTCCTTACATTACCTCTTGTTACAATTTAATTAAAATTAATTGCTTCATTTAAAAGATTGGGTAAAATAGTGATGGATCTTTTTTGTTTGAAAAAATTGATTAATCCGGATAATCTAAAATTATTTAGTCCCTGATATTTCCTAAATCAATTGATTAGACTCAAATTTTGACGACTTTTTCAGCGAGACACTATGTAAACTGACAAAAAATATCCTTAATTCCACCAAAACTACAAAATTGCCACTTAACAAATAAAAAACCTCCCATCTTCTCTCCAAATTAGCAAAATCAAATATCCCTTTGTCCCATAGACTAACAACGAGAGGCCTAAAATTCAAACATAACACTTCAAATCTTGAACGGTTTCACCAGCGATGGAAGAGAGGGAGAGTTTGGTATCGACGTCGCGTGGGGGTAGAGGATATGCGATAGAGGTGACAACGTTCGATCTGAGTTTCACCAGCGATGCCAACTTCCAGTTCTGGGAGAGGATGTGCGTCATTGTTCAGCTTAGTTAGGAAACAATTAATTTCCTCTCTCCGACTCTTCTTCTCTTTTATTTTTTTTAATTATTACTTAATAAGTGGGTTGATTTGCTTGGATGCAAGTTTACACTTTTTTTGTTTCGTCGATTTCACAGTAGAGAAGTGATTCGGGGGATAGTTGTGGAGATGAGAGATTTTTCTTTTGTAAAATGGCAATTTTATAATTTTGGTGGGTTTAAGAGTATTTTTGTCACTTTAAATAGTGTCTCGCTAGAAAAATCGTGGGAATTTGAATACGAGAACTAATCAATTAATTTAGGAAATATCAGGAATTAAATAATTTTATATTGTCCTGGTTAATCAATTTCTTTAAATAATAAGAACTTATCACTATTTTATCCTAAAAGATTTGTTTTATGCTAATGATGCTTAGGAAGTTAATTAATAATAGTTGACCAAATAAACCAGAAAAGGACAAACAAATAAGAAAAATTACAAGAATTAATAAATACTTAGATCAAATTGATTTACGTTTAACTAAAAAGTTTCAAATTCAATCTACTAAATATATAATAATTTTCAATATTTATTGAATTTTTTTTAATCACTATTCAAAAGTTTTATCTGACTTAAATCTAAACAATTCTGGATAATTACAAAAAAGGTTGAGAGTTTACCAGGAGGGAGGTAGGGACGAGCCCGGTTCAACAGGTGCACCCTATTCCCCCGCTTCTCTTCAATTTACCACCCACGAGTTGCAAGATTCTCTTGGCGCAGCAAACATTCAGACCTTCAGAGAGGAGAGAGGAGAGAGAGAGAGAGAGAGAGAGAGAGCTCGCTTAACGACAAGAACACCAACAACAACAAAAACCAAACAGAAACTAAACAGGGTTTCTGTTGTGAGCTTGTTTCTCCACTACGGTACGAATCCCAGTTAAAAGATACGACCTTTAAACGCTTGGTGCCTACCTAAAGCTTGCTCTTTTATCACGTCCTTCCTGGGTTTTTATGGAGAATGGGAAGTAGGCAGGGTGCTGGTTTGTGGGCTGATTAGCATTTCTCTGAATTGTAGAGAAGATTTGGCTTGGTGGGTCATTGGTTGTTTTGGAGGAAATGCAATGTGGTGGTGGTCTTTTGTGATTAAATGTTGGATGGTATCTGGTTTTGAACCTGTTGGTGATTTTTTAATTGTGTAGAGATTGTTTTGTAGCTGTGTGATCAATCTCCTACATGCGTGGATTGGAGCTGGTTGTTTTGTTAGGCTAGTTTGTTGATATGGCTGAGAGGCATCCCTCATCATCCCATCATGGGCATGTGTGTAAGAAATCTATGCTCTTTTTGTTCACATTCGTGTCGGCATTGTTCGCGCTGTCTTGGTTCTTCATGTTGCGATCAGTGGGGCGGCCTGGACTCGCGGATCTTAGCTTGTTGCCTGGTTCAAAGGTTTTCTCCGTGGCTGAAATCGTCACTTCCCAACCTCGTGCTCGGAATGATGTTGCAGCAGCTGCCTCGATTGGGAATCGAGAAATCCTTGCAAATGATGAAGGAGAAGGAGAAGGAGGATCAGGGGGAGGTGAAGAACAAGGGCAAGATGTTTTGCGAAAGAATGCTGATGTTAAGAATGCAAAGTGCAAAGCCCCTGCTCGGAAGAGTAATGGCGGGGAACCCCTTAAGGTGTTTATGTATGATTTACCAGCTGAGTTTCATTTTGAGCTGTTGAATTGGAAACCGCAGGGGGGTAGTGTTTGGCCTGATATCCGGACTCAAATACCTGCCTATCCTGGTGGGTTGAACTTGCAACATAGCATCGAGTATTGGCTGACATTGGATCTTCTAGCTTCACAATACCCTGAGATTCCTAGGGCTAGTAGTGCAGTTAAGGTCAAGAATTCCAATGAAGCAGATATTGTTTTTGTCCCTTTTTTCTCCTCAATTAGCTATAACCGACATTCGAAAGTGAATCCACACGAGAAGAAAAGCAAAAACAACGTATTGCAGGACAAGTTGGTGAGGTTTTTAACATCACAGCCGGAATGGAAGAGGTCTGGTGGACGTGACCATGTTATATTGGCTCATCATCCAAATAGTATGTTACAAGCCAGGATGAAACTCTGGCCTGCAACGTTCATACTTTCTGACTTTGGGAGGTATCCTCCAAGCATAGCCAATGTTGACAAGGATGTTATTGCACCTTACAAGCACGTAATCAGAAACTATGTCAACGACTCATCTACATTTGAAAGCCGTCCAACTTTGCTTTACTTTCAAGGAGCCATATATAGAAAAGATGTAAGTCTCCTCCTCTTCTGGTGATGCCATTTCTGTCCAGTTCTTCAGCTGGCTCAGGTTTCCGTGTTTACGCATTAGAATATGCATGAGTGGCAGCAACCATTGATAACTTTGTTCATCGTTTGATTCTTAATGATCATCATTTGTTAATTGCTGCTGCAAAATCAATGTACTTAAGTGGATTATTTGACAAGGCATTTACAGATTACTGATCAGAACTGGTATTGAAGACCACCAGTTCGGTGCCCCTAGCTTCATGTAAATGAAGATCAATTTTGTTTCACGTCAGATAGCAGCCTTGACAGGATGCCTTAAGGCATTTGTCAGGAAGGCTAGGTAGATAGGATCAGAAGGTCTGTTGCTAATCTGCGTTTGTGCCAGCAACTTAGCTACTCTCTCTGGATTTTTTTTTTGAAGGACTCTGTGTGGATGTTATCATACAAGTTTTAAGTGCATTAAGGAGATTTTATTAGTGGATTTCGCCTAGCATTTTTTCTATAATTTTCCCTTTTGTTCTTTGCAGTTGGCTAAGGTCGTTGCTTCTATCTAGGTGGTAACTTCATTTCCATTGGATTTGTTATTTGTTATTATTCAAGTGGCCAATTTCGGCTTCTTAGCTCCCTTCTTTGTCTGATATGGTTCAAGCTCTCATTGGATGGCTGTATTTGGCGATTTCTGATCCTTTCCATCATCTGTCAAATGCAGGGAGGGTTTGTTCGGCAGGAGTTATTTTATCTTTTGAAGGATGAAAAAGATGTGCATTTTCAGTTTGGTAGTGTTCAAAAGGATGGAGTCAGCGAAGCTAGCAAGGGAATGCATCCTTCCAAATTCTGCCTTAACATAGCTGGTGACACACCCTCATCGAATCGACTTTTTGATGCAATCGCCAGCCACTGTGTCCCCGTCATCATCAGCGACGAAATCGAGCTCCCTTATGAGGACGTTCTTGAGTACGCTCAGTTCTGCATATTTGTCCGAACCTCGGACGCTGTCAAGGAAAAGTTCCTCATCAACTTTATTAGAAGCATCAAGAAAGATGAATGGACACGTTCGTTGCTGAAACTGAAAGAGGTAGAGAAATTTTTCGAGTATAGGTACCCGTCAAAGGAAGACGACGCAGTGCAAATGATATGGCAGGCTGTGGCCAGAAAGGTTCCTGCCATAAGGATGAAGATCCACAAGTCTAGAAGATACTCGAGGTCTCTCGTTCACGCCGACACGAGTCCAAAAGCAATTCCAACACCTGCAAACTTTTGGTAACTTTCTACTGCTCCCATTTTTGCAGAGTCAATTGTAGTAGGTATAACATGAGTTTCCGCTGCACAGGAAGGCGAGAACTTCATCGAGTTCTGGCTGCAGATTACTTGAAATCATTCTTGTAAAGAGCTGATCTGTTAATAGTACGATCCGGAAAATAAAAAACAGAGTTTCCTGACTTTTCTATGATTCATTTGTTTCTTCCACCTTGTATATGTTCTTTCGCTTAACTTTTTTCTTGGTTGAGTACGTCTTCTGTACAAACTTTGCTGCTTGGTTGCATGGAAAAGTAGCTGATGATAGGTAGAAGAGAGAATTCTGCAGGTGAATTTCAGCTTTGCAATTAGTGATAGAACTTGACTACAGTGGCTCATGTGCTGAAGAGACTGATCAGGGCCATGTCCTGAAAGCGTGATACTTCACCAGAGACGGTGGCTTCAGGTCTTGGGTTCAAATGATGCGCATCGTAGTAGAATTTCAAATGTTATTTTCAAGTGTCAATTTGATGTGAGTGATGAGATCGACTATGACCTTGATTTGGAGTTGGACCTCTTAATGGAAATGAACGACGTCGACATAAACTCACTTTTTTTATCTCATCCTTCAATTCAACTTAACAAAAGTAATGTCTCCTTACATAATATGAATTCCAAAAATTTCACGACCCTCTTAATATATTCTCATTCAGTAACGACGGTGAGCAACAAGTCCAAACCCCACCCACTATCAAGACATCGTGGTTGGAGGGATCGAAATATCTGAATAATAGATTACCAAAATAAAGATATACAAACTAAGATGACCAGGAAAAAATAACCTTTAAAGTGGGAAAGCGTCCCAAAACCCCAAGAAGTAAATTTTTGGTGTTGTGATAAACAAGTAAATTGGTAAACCCTTCCTTCCACATTCCTAAAGGGTTTTTTTTAGAAGTAAATTATATATATATATATATATATATATATATATATATATGCATCATGCATGCATGCTAGTCAAAATATAAATTGGCGCTAAACACTAGTAATCCCTCCTTTCGCAGGTAAAGGTTTTAACTGGGCTATTTAGAAGGCACGCTATAGTGCGCTATAGCGCCGCTACATAGCGGAAACTAAAGTAATATTCTGAAATTTGCATCCCTGAATCTAGGTAGTCAATAGCAAGCTATAGCACCGCTGCATAGCGGAAACTATAGTAACCGCTATGCTACACTACTGCTAAATGCTATGGAGAATAGTGGTCATAACGGCCGCTATAGCAGTGAAATAGCAGCACTATAACGGTCAAATAGTAGTTTAGCGGCCGCTATCTTAGTTATGCAAGAAATTTCTTAAATACCTATAATTTTTTAAATATTTATTTATTTATTGAGGGCATATAGGCAATTTTGCACCTCATTAAAAATTCCAATTCAAATGGGTACCCTAATTTTTAGGCCTCTCAGCCCTCTCTCCCTTTTTGTTCCATTTTTTTTTATTAAATATGATGGTCTTTTTAATTTTGACATGGTCTCTTTAATTTTATATAGTTTTTTAAAAATATTTATATTTGCTTTGTACACTGATTTTTAGTCTTAAAAATAGCAGTTATCCCTAGTAGGGTTGACTACTTAGCCCTATTAGCATGACTTTGCTTGTCCCGCCATCTATTGTCATAAAATCGATTCCAACTGTTTCCGTAAGCAAATTTTGGGAGTGCGTACAAGGGTATCTTTTTGAATGCCAAGTGCCAACTTTGATTTGCGGGTCAAAAATTATGATAATTACTGCATTTACAGGTGACTAATTGCAAATGCAATATCTTTTTGAATGAGACATGGAGGGGAAGTTTGCAACTACTCTGAGGGGAAAGTTCGTCTCACTGCTGTATATTTTTTTTCCGGAAGTGGCAATAGTAATTTGTTGATTCTCGAATATCTTCTGTTCAGGTAGTTGGTGCAGAAAGAAGCATCATCTTGGAAGAAAATACAGGTGACAGGATAAATGATTTTGTTTGCTTGATGGATAGAAGGTGATATTTCTCTTTATAAAAGACTCGTGGTTTTCATTCAGATTGATAAAATGGAAGGGAATTGAAAAAAAAGAACTGTGAATGTTCTCTTAGATCTTGTTGTTGTACTATATTGCAATTCTTGCATAAGTTTGGTAAGCATTTTTTGCTAAATAATAAGTTTGGTATGTGCTTATCTTACTATCATAAGTACAATTGTTTAAATGAGAGTTTCTGTTACCTATCTGGTTTTTTTTGTTGTTGGTCCCTTTATGTTTGTCGTGTTCTATCATGGCACATATGAGCTGTGCATTATTGGCATGTCCCGAGGGGCGTTCGATAAAAGAGCTCGACGCCGCTGCTGCCGCAGCAAAAGGTTGGCTGTGTCCACCGCCTTTGCCCCCGCGATTAGTAGGGTTGCTCCGAATCTGTGTATTTTCACCACTTTGGGCAGTCTTTTTCTTACGACGTTCCACCTCTTCGTGTCCTCGGATGCCACAATAGCTGCAATAGATGGCTGGTTTGGCAGGATAAAAGCGAGAAGTGTGACCTTGCTGTGAGCAATGATGACAGACAAGATTGTTCACCGTGTTAGTGGGCTTCACGTTGTTGTTGGAGTAGTTATTATTGCGGACGCTGGCTAGGGCCGAATGGTCCATAGGGGGTGGTGGACGGTGGGTGGCCACCACACGTTGGCGCTCATCTTCAACAACAAATGCGTAGGCCTCCGCTACACTGGGCAACGGCTTCATGAGAAGGATGTTACTTCGTACCTGACCGTATGAGTCATTGAGCCCCATTAGGAACTCAATCAACTTGTCTCGATCTCGCTCGCTTTCATCCGCGAGGACTGAACCGCACTTACACACGTGGCGTGTGCTGCATATGCATGATCTCCGAATCCGATGGCACTCCAACTCATCCCATAGGGATTTGAGAGAAGTGTAGTATATGGCGACAGGACTGTTGTCTTGTCGCTGGTTGGCAATGGATCTCCTCACCTCATAGATTTGGGAGGCGTTGCTGGTGGCGAACCTTCGCTCGAGGTCCAACCATATGTGGTTCGTTGTCTCCATGAACATCAAACTCGAGGCAATATGGGGTGAAACAGAGTTGATAAGCCATGATTTTACCAGATTGTTTGCGCGTCTCCAAGTGGGGTAGAGAGTTGCACTTGACTCTGGCTGCTCGATCGTTCCGTCAATGAACGAGAGCTTGTTCTTGGTATCTGTGATCATAATCATAGCTTGCTTCCACATGGCGTAGTTGTCCCCTGAGCTTGATAGCGGTTGCGACACTAGCGACGTGTGGTTTGTTTCTGAGTTGTGGATATAGTATGGCGAATTGGTGTTGGTGTGTGTATGGATCGTTGCCGCTGTGGACAGATCCGAACTTGTCTCTTCCGCCATGTGATCTCGATGGACAGAAGGTATTTTCTATGCTAGGATATTTGCCTGCTTTGATACCATATAGATGCAGGGAAAAGATATCTACTTCCATTGCTATACTGTCAAATATATACTCGTCTGACCTAGGATCGACATAAGGAAATTCCTATACAAGATGAATCTAAAGATGCTACTATCTATATGAGGTACAACGACAATAGGCAATAATATATTTGGTGTATACATATGGCATGTGTCGACATGGTCTAATATTTACACTGTTGTAGGTCCAAATTTTGAAAGCAATTGAAATGTCCAGGAGATTAGCCTTGGAGGAAGGTTTGCTGGTAAGAAACAAGCTTCATTTTAGCGTATGGCTCTCCATCTATCAATTTCATTCATATTCATTGTTTTGGTCTAGAACTCTTAATGATATTGGTAACTAAGAACTTAGTTTATTTTGGGACTCTCTTCATGTCAGGTAGTTCCTTGTTGCTCTTTCCTCTTTGGATCGGGTTCTGTTCTGGTTTGATTTGGGGTTTGGATAGGTTATTTGTAAATAATGAGGCTGTTCACTATAAGAATCTTTCCAAAGTTCAGTTTCTCTCGGAGGAGGGTGGGGGTGCCGCTGATTTTCTTGGGGCCTGGTAGACCTTTGTAGATACTTGTAAGGGGTTTACTTTTTCTTTTCGTTGTATTTTCCGCTTTTCCTTTTTCTGTTTTCTCAATAAAGCTTTTTACTTATGAAAAAAAATAAATAGATAAGAGTTGTAATTCGGAAGACTGAATTTTCTTTGTTCATCGACTAAACTTACGTAGAAGTAAAAAACCAAAACCACTCACTTAAATTGTTCAATCTCAATTGCGACGAACGGAACACCTGCAATCGGGATCTTCCCGAACCCGAAGTTTTGATGACTACAGAGAGAGACTTGCTCCGTTTGAGGTCCTCTGTTTCGGTTCATCCCAAGATGGCTGCAGCACGTGGAGGCTCGAGTATTGTTGAACCATGTTCCTGATGGGATCATGCCCACTAATAAGTGGAAAATAAAAGTCTCCACTAATTGATGGGTGGAGAAGAAAAGTTTCCACTAAGTGATAAGTGGAGTTTCCACTAATTGATGAGTGGAGGTGAAATCATGGCATTCCTCTCTATAAAAGGAGAGATGATCTTCCATAGAAGAGACATCCACAAAATGAAGAAAAACTCAAAGTAGAGAGTTTAGAGAGAAATAGATAGTTTCCAAGTTCTAGAGAGAGAGAGAGAGCCTGAGGTAAAAATAGAGTGAGTGAAAATTCTCTACTATAAAATACGAGTGAAACACGAGAGTGGGATAACTCGGGGTATCGGGCAGTGAGAATATTTTTACCACTGTAATTTCTCTATTTACTAGTGGATATTTTTCGGAGCTGGTCCCGTGGTTTTTCCCTCTGGTATTTAGAGGGTTTTCCACGTAAATCTTGGTGTTCCCTCTTGGTGGTGTTTTTCTTCCCCATCTACTTTTGACCGTGGTAATTATTAATTACTAGGGTAAATTTTATTTACCGCTTCCGCTGCACGAGTCAAATTCCCAACAAGTGGTATCAGAGCCTTGACTTTGTAGCTGAGATCTTTGTGTGTTGAAGATGGAGGACAAGCCTGTCGAAAAGCCATCAAGTTGATTTCATCAAATTATGCCGTCTGGAAGACTCTGATGATGGATGTTTTATACTGCAAGGATCTTTTTGATCCTATTGAGTTAAAAGGTATAAAAGACGAGGCAATAGCAAATGCTCTCTGGAACAAGATGAATCGCAAAGTCTGTGGGTTAATTCGACAGTCGATTGACCCCAGTCTTATTCACCACGTGCCAGACGAGACGGATGCATTCAAGCTCTGGGAGAAGCTGAAAAATCTGTTTGAGCGGAAAAATGCCATTGACAAGGCTTTTCTGCTCAAACGGCTTATCACAGCCACATACCATGATGGACAAAATGCATCTGAGCATTTGAGTACGTTCCAGGAGTTTACAAATCGTCTAGTAGCAGCAAAGGTTCCACTAGACGATGAGTTGTTGGCTTTGATGTTGCTGAATTCCTTGCCGGATAGTTGGGAAACACTAAAAGTTTTTCTGATAAACTCAACTCCAAGTTTGACATTGTCTATGGTCAAGGATAGTATCCTGAATGAAGAAACTCGGAGAATAGAGAATGGCATGATGAGCTCTAGCAATGAGGCCATGGTCACAGAGAACCGTGGGAAAGACAAGTTTGAAGGAAGATCCCAGTCGAGAGAAGGACAGAAGTGTTACTATTGTGGCAAAGAGGGGCACTTTAAAAGAAATTGTAGACTGTTCAAGAAGAAGCAGGGAGGCGAGCAGAAGAATGAGAATGACCAAAGAGCTACCACATCTACACTAGAGGAGGTGGCACTATTTTCCTGTGAAGAAGATATTTGTGCGGTCAGTGATCCGTACACTGAATGGGTCATTGATTCTGCTACATCATACCATGCAACTCCCCACAAGGAGATGTTCACCTTGTACAGAGCAGGAGACTTTGGCAAGGTTAGAATGGGAAATAGCAGTTTTGCTAATATTGTGGGAGTTGGTGATATTTTGGTCAAGACAGATGTTGGCCATAAGTTAACATTGAAAGACGTCAGACATGTTCCTGATCTGCGTCTGAACCTGATATCTATACATGCCCTAGATGTGACTGGTTTTCATAGCCATTTTGGCAATAGATTGTGGAAGCTGACTGCAGGAGATCTAGTTACAGCTAGAGGAAAGATATCTGGTACACTTTACAAGACTCAAGTGAAGCTGCTTGGAGATGAGGTGAACGCAGTAGAAGACTCTACCTCACCAAATCTGTGGCACAAGCGGTTTGGACACTTGAGCGAGAAGGGAATGAAAGCACTACGGTTTGTTGTTCCAATCACCATAGGTACAAAACTACAACCTTGTGATTATTGTATCTTTGGCAAGCATCATAGAATTCCTTTTGGCAAGACTGCTAAAAAGAAGAAAAGTTTTTTAGAACTTGTGCATTCTGATGTGTGTGGTCCCATTGAAGTGGAGTCATTAGGTGGTAGCAAATATTTTCTCACTTTCATTGATGATGCATCACGGAAGTTGTGGGTGTATTTTTGTAAAAACAAAGACCATGTGTTTGATCACTTCAAGAAGTTTCATGCTATGGTGGAAAGAGAGAAAGGTGTGTCCTTGAAGTGTATCCGGTCAGACAATGGCAGGGAGTACACGTCAAAAGAGTTTGAGCAGTATTGCGCAAACTATGGCATCAAACATGAGAAGACAGTTCCAGGCACCCCACAGCACAACGGTGTTGCAGAGAGAATCAACAGAACCATTGTGGAGAAAGTGAGATGCATGCTCAAAACGGCTAACTTGCCTAAGCCGTTCTGGGGGGAAGCAGTTCGTGCTGCCTGCTACCTAATCAATCGGTCTCCATCAGTTCCGCTAAACTATGACACCCCAGAGAGAGTGTGGACCGGTAGAAGTATTTCTTACTCACATTTGAAGGTGTTTGGATGCAAAGCTTTTGTACATATACCAAAGGAACTGAGACAAAAGCTAGATGACAAAGCAGTTCCCTGCATATTTCTTGGCTATGGAGAAGAAAACTTTGGCTACAGACTGTGGGATCTAGAGAGAAAGAAAGTCATCAGAAGCAGAGATGTAGTGTTTCATGAAAATGAGACATGTTCAACCCCAGTAATAACAGAGGCAAGGATAGAGGCTGGTGGTGGAATTGATTTGGCACCGTAATCTTCTCCAATGACAACTGGTGGAAAAGATACAGATCAATCTTTTCGGGTGGGTGCTGAATCAGAAGAGAATTCTAATCAGGGGGAGCAAACTCCTGAGGTCGGCGAAGTAACTTCGGATTCTCGGGAGGACGAGCAACTCAGAAGGTCAACAAGACAGAGGATGTTGTCAACCAGATACTCTAGTTCTGAGTATGTCCTTGTCACTAGCGAGGGGGAGCCAGAGAGCTTTGAAAAAGTCCTGGAGCATGAGGACAAAGCTCGATGGATGGAGGCTATGCTTGAGGAATTGAATTCTTTGAGAAAGAACGGTACTTATGAGCTTGTGGAATTACCCCAAGGAAGGAAGGCCTTGATGAACAAATGAGTATACAAGCTAAAACGAGATGGTGATAATCTCGTAAAATACAAGGCTCGGCTAGTGGTGAAAGGTTTCAGCCAGAAGAAAGGCATTGACTTTGATCAAATATTTTTACCAGTCGTAAAGATGTCCTCGGTTCGAGTAGTACTCGGACTAATTGCTAGTTTGAATCTGGAGTGAGAGCAAATGGATGTCAAGACTGCTTTCCTCCATGGTGATTTGGAGGAGGAAATCTACATGCAGTAACCTGAAGGTTTGCAGGAGAAAGGGAAGGAAGATCTGGTGTGCAGGTTAAGAAAGAGCTTGTACGGCCTGAAGCAAGCTCCTAGACAGTGGTACAAGAAGTTCGACTCATTCATGATGAGTCATGGCTACACCAGGACAAACGCAGACCATTGCGTTTACATCCGTAGATTTCATGATGGTAAATGCATAATTCTTTTGTTGTATGTGGATGATATGTTGATCGTTGGACAGGATGCTGAGATGATAAAGAAGTTGAAAGAAGATTTATCAAAGTCCTTTGACATGAAGGATCTTGGTGCAGCAAGGCAAATTCTGGGCATGCAGATTATTCGTGATCGACAAGCTAGGAAGCTGTGGTTATCCCAAGAAA
Source organism: Hypericum androsaemum (assembly GCA_963995505.1). Taxonomy (NCBI): domain Eukaryota; kingdom Viridiplantae; phylum Streptophyta; class Magnoliopsida; order Malpighiales; family Hypericaceae; genus Hypericum; species Hypericum androsaemum. The sequence continues at coordinate 8,552,892 of OZ023198.1, forward strand.
GATACATTGAGAAGGTACTAGAGAGATTCAATTCAAAGAATGCGAATCCAGTCAACACACCTCTTGCTGGCCAGTTTAAACTCAGCAAGAAAGCATGTCCTACAACAAAGGAGGAGAAGGAAGACATGGCAAAGGTTTCATACTCTTCAGCAGTTGGGAGTTTGATGTACGCCATGGTGTGCACGCATCCAGATATTGCTCACGCAGTTGGTGTGGTGAGCAGGTTTCTCTCTAACCCGGGGAGACAACATTGGGAGGCTGTGAAATGGATCCTAAAATACTTACGAGGCAGTTCAAAAATGTCTTTGTGCTTTGGAGGCTCGGAACCAATCTTGGAGGGTTTTTCAGATGCAGATATGGCGGGAGATATTGACTCCAGAAAATCAACTTCTGGATATCTGTTTACTTTTGCAAGGGGAGCTGTGTCATGGCAGTCCAAACTGCAGAAATGTGTTGCCTTATCTACAACTGAGGCAGAGTATATTGCAATGACCGAGGCAGGAAAAGAGTTGCTTTGGTTGAAGAGGTTCCTTCAAGAGCTGGGTTTGGAGCAAGATGAATATGTGATTTACAGTGATAGTCAAAGTGCTCTAGACCTGAGCAAGAATGCCACCTATCATGGTCGCACTAAGCACATCGATATCCGGTATCATTGGCTCCGAATGGTCATTGAAGAGCAGGAGATGAAGTTACAAAAGATTCATACGGACAAGAATCCTGCTGATATGTTAACAAAGGCAATGCCTCGTGAGAAACTCCAATTATGTGCTAGGTCATCTGGCACGGGGATTCATCATTAAGCTCAACCAGAAAGTTTCTCCCTCAAGTGGGCATAAGGGGGAGAATTGATGGGATCATGCCCACTAATAAGTGGAAAATAAAAATCTCCACTAATTGATGGGTGGAGAAGAAAAGTTTCCACTAAGTGATAAGTGGAGTTTCCACTAATTGATGGGTGGATGTGAAATCATGGCATTCCTCTCTATAAAAGGAGAGATGATCTTCCATAGAAGAGACATCCACAAAATGAAGAAAAACTCCAAGTAGAGAGTTTAGAGAGAAATAGATAGTTTCCAAGTTCTAGAGAGAGAGAGAGAGAGCTTGAGGTAAAAATAGAGTGAGTGAAACTTCTCTACTGTAAAATACGAGAGTGGGATAACTCGGGGTATCGGGCAGTGAGGATATTTTTACCACTGTAATTTCTCTATTTACTAGTGTATATTTTTCGGAGCTGGTCCCGTGGTTTTTTCTTCTGGTATTTAGAGGGTTTTCCACGTAAATCTTGGTGTTCCCTCTTGGTGGTGTTTTTCTTCCCCATCTACTTTTGACCGTGGTAATTATTAATTACCGGGGTAAATTTTATTTACCGCTTCCGCTGCACGAGTCAAATTCCCAACAGTTCCGGATTCTATGTCTTTTATCTTCGTTCTTGGTACCGAGATGTAAATTTTGTTCCGGAATTCGATTTAAATTCTACACACAGGTTTTTTTTCCTGCATGTAGACTACAGAGAGAAGTTTGGCTTCGAACTCATGGCCGCTTAATTAATTTTTGGAAAAATTATGCCCAGATTTCTGTAGTTTGGCGTCCCTCCTTCTCGGGTCCTTATTTTTTTTAAAATCCTTGCTGACGTCCCTCGTGTATGGTTTTAGAAACTCTTGGATTCTTATCACCAGAATATGTCATTTTCTCTGGCGAATTCTAATTTGTGAAGACTAAAATGTCTTCCTAAAAAATAAAAATTTTCTCATTCTTCCTTCCCCTCCATTTTCTTCCTCCAACTTTGATAAAAATAAGAATCCAAGTAGAAACAAAATCCACAATAACAACGAACAAAACTCAAGTTGGACAAAACCCACAAAAATTAAAAATTAGATGATAAAATTTATAAAACTGAGCTATTTAGGGTTTTTAATTCTTCAATAGCTTGGATCTTTTGTCTTTATTTTTTTTCTGAAGAGTTGTTAATTATTTGCTATTTGGAAGGGGGATTTTCACCCATTCCCTTTTCCCACAATATCACGGGACTCGCCGGAACCGTGATGACGACGGGGTCGCGGCAGGAGTGTTCTTCATGGAGGTGAAGAAGCGCGTGGACGGGGAAGGGATAGGGTTTCAGATCTTCGAGGGGCATTTACGGGTTTTCAGGTTGGAGTTGTCCTTGAGAAGCAAGGAGGAGGAAGAAGAAGAAGGGAAGCGCGGGGGACGGGGAGTAATTGGGGGGGAGGTTTCTTGTCGCCTCCTATTTTGAAGGGAGGATTCGTAGTTCAGGGGTTTTAGGGATTAGAATTTGAAGGAGAAGAAGAAGAGAAGAAGGGAGAGATAGATGAACTGGGAGGGAAAGAACGAAGAAGAGCGTTGGTTGGATTCGAAGATGTAGATGAAGATGAACAGTGATTAGTTGCTGTAATTTTTAATTGATTTATTTGAACACGAAGATGAAGTTTGAAGAGAGATAAAACTCAAATCCATCTTTTTTAAGTTGCTTGTTCATGCGAATACAATTGGCTGTTGTTATATTTTAATTAGATGTTTTTATTTTTAAATTGGGTGTTCTTGTCCATGGAGGGAAAGAGAGATGACGAAGGAGGAGATGGAGATGAAAAAGATGAAGTGGAAAAGAAAAAAAGGGTTTTTTTTGTTTTTTAGTAGGAAAATATTTTAATCTTTTCGGGTAGATGTTCGCCGGAGAAATAAGCATATTCTGGCATCACAGACCCGAAAATTTTTAAAACTAAACAAGGAGGACGTGAGCATGAATTTTAGAAATACAGAGACATTAGAAGGAGAGACGTCAAGCTACAGGAAACTGAGCGTAATTTTCTCTTAATTTTATTACGAGAATTAGAATTTAAGAAACTCAACCATTAAATATATGTAATTATTATCAGTGCTTCAAATTTTTGAATGGTACAGTTGTAGTTATATTTAAACAACCTTGTTTATGTAGTTAAAACTCTCTTTCTATTATGCTCTTCGATGTAATATTTTACTCCACTAATTTTTGTTTTAAATTTTTTTGATTCAATTATCCAATTGGATTGTGTCCGGTTCCAATGGATTTGACGAATTTGAATCCAAATTTGAATCAAGGTACATAAAAATAGTTTAAAATTTAGATTAATGGAATCCGAATTCGATTTATCTATTGTTAGTCCTAACAGTCAGAAATAGTGATCGAGAGTAAAAAATGCTAGTTTATTCTCGAACTCGAGGTAATTAAAATGTTACTATTTTGCAAGTTTTGATTACTTAATATAACTCAATATCTTAAAACTTTCTCTTCTTAAACTTTTCATATCTAAATAAAATAATTTGTCTATCAAAATCAACTGAATCTGAACACTTTTTTTTAACACACTGAATATGTTTACAATCAAGTATATTTTGTTTAGCCTCTAATTATGTTGTCCAAACACATGACCAGTGTCATCTATCCTAGCACAGCGAATTATCATCCTTTGTTCCTTTCTACCCATAATGGCGATTGCAAATATTCTAGAGAGTATGTGCGACCAATTGAGTACTTCATCCATTAGCAGAGTTGACTATCTTTTTCTTGCAATAACTTTCTCACGTAATATAAAGTATCGTGATGTTTTGGATTCTCAAAAATAATAATTAGCACCATAGGTAATATCTAATGACTATTTATCAAGAAAAGTAATAATTAATTATTGTTCCAATCATACTGCCTAATTACGGCGAATGCAGGAATGTGATTACAGCTACATAACTGTTAAAGTATGATTTGTTATTAATAATCAATGAGTTACAAGTTGGGTGTATATATACACCTCTGTGTTTACAAGATCAAGATACATTAATGATCTATATTAAGAGCAACTATTTACAAGAAAGAGTACAGCTATATGCGACTCTTGGGCTGGACTATCCGTTGGACACGTAATGGGTCGAGAAGGCCATTGCAGTCTTGAACGTAAAGCGCAGGACACTGGAAGTGGGAAAGGCGAGGACATAAATAGAGATGATCATTTCCAACACTCCCCTCAAGTTGGGGAGTATAGATCAAATACACCCAACTTGGATAGGTGTAATTCGAATTGACTTGCCCCAATAGCCTTGATAAAGATGTCCGCGGGTTGCTCTTCACTCATTAGATAGGGAGTATCAATCATTCCTTCTTGGACCTTGTCTCGAACAAAATGGCAATCAACTTCGATGTGCTTCGTTCACTCATAAAACATTGGATTGTTAGCAATGTGAATTGCTGATTGATTGTCACAATAGAGTCATTGGCACTTGAATCTTGAAATGAAGCTCGATTAATAAGTTCCTGACCCATGTCAGTTCACTTGCAGTGTCTGCCATGGACCTGTATTTCGATTCTGCAGTTGATCTTGATACCACTTTTTGTTTCTTTGATCTCCAAATTACTGGGTTGTTTCCCAGTAGAATGCAGTACCCTGAAGTTGATTTTCTATCGTTCGCGTAACATGCATAATCTGCATCTGCATAAGCAACAACATCCAAGTGATTATTCTGAGTCATGAGTATTCCTTTTCCGGGACATCCTTGCCAGCATTGCAGAATTCTATCAAGTAATTCAACATGTTGAAGTTTCGGAGAATGCATTACTTGACTTACAATACTTACAACATAGGTAATATCAGGTCGAGTAATTGTTAGATATATTAGTTTATTAACAATTCTCTGGTCGAGTAATTGTATGGCTCCCCCTTTTTAGATACTTTCAAATTCTGTTCCATAGGTGTTCTATATGGCTTAGCTCCAAGTTTCTTGGTTTTCTTTAACAGGTCTAAAACATACTTTCTTTGATTAATGAACACGCCCTTTGAAGAATGAGCAAACTCAACACCAAGAAATTTTTTTAACTTACCTAGATCCTTAATATCAAATCTGTCATGAAGTGCAGTTTTTATCTTTTTAATTAGCTCCATACTTTCTCCCGTTCTGAGAATATCATCTACATATATAAGTACCATGGTCTTACCTCGGCCTTGGTTTGAAACAAACAAGGATGTATGTTCTATATGCCAACCAAGGTTAACGGCAATGGAAACAAGCATACGAAGGGTATTTATTTTTGCTACTGGCGTAAAGGTATCACTATAATCTACTCCTGGAGTTTGAGTGAACCCTCTTGCAACCAATCTAGCTTTATATATTTCAATCATTCCATCACTCTTATGCTTGACCTTATAGATCCACTTACAATCAACAATTTTCTTTCCTTGAGGTAATCCAACTATATCCTAAGTATTATTTCTTTTCAGAGCTTGGAGCTCTTCATTCATTGCCTCTCTCCATATTTGATGCTTAACAGCTTCCTCATAGCTTTTAGGTTCAGTGTCAGCATCTATACTACTAATAAATGACTTGTATGCTGACTTGAGATTCTTATATGTGATTTAATCCTCTATTGGATACTGAACCTGATACGTTTTAAAATCCTTTAATCTGGCTTTAGGATGTCTTACTCTAGATGATCTCCTTATTTCATGACTTCTAACATCAGTAGAGTCAGGGAAGGTACCTTGGTTTTTTTTAGGATCTTCATTGAATTCACTCTGGTGTTCTGCAGGTACATCTGCAATATTTTCTTCTGCAGAGTTTTCTTCTGCAACTACTTCTTCGACTGATGTTTGTTCTGGAACCTGCAAAGAAGTACTGCTTTTTTTTCCTTTCGTGGGAATGGGAGTTAGACTAGATAATATTGAAAGTGGTCTATTGTGATTTTGAATAATCATCTCCCCCTGAGATTGAACATCACTTGATTCTTGATTCAGAATAGTAAGGTAGATGTTCAACAAAGTGAACATCTCTCGACACAATCCTTTTCTTGAGTGTGGGACAAAAACACTTATTAACCCTTTTGGGTATTTGAATAGCCAAGAAAAATGCATTTCTCAACTCTTTTATCCAATTTGTCCCTTTTTCGGATGGTACGTGCACATAGCAACAGCAACCAAAGGTTCTCAACTAAAATAAGTTAGGCTTCCTTTTCAGTAAGATCTCCATAGGAGACTTATTTTTTAAAGGCATACAAGTGTATTTATCAAATGGCAAGCTGTAAGAATGTCATCACTCCAAAAACCCTTTTTTACATTCATTTTGAACATGATTGTACAGGCAACATCGAGGAGATGCTGATTTTTCTCTCAGCAACTCTATTTTGCTACGGAGTACACGCATGAGGTTTGGTGTATAATCCCAGCAATCTTGAGGTAATCAACGAAGTCTCTTTTATATCTAGTTCCATTATCAGTTTTGAAGATTTTAATCTTCTAACTGAACTAATTTTGGATAAGCGAATTGAATTCTTTGAACACACCAAACACTTCACTTTTATGCTTAAGCAAGTATATCCAAGTAGCTCGACCAAAGTGATCTATGAATGAAACAAAGTAATTATATCCATCATATAAGCACATCAGAGCAATCCATACGTCAGAATGAACAAGTTCAAAGATAGATTCATAACAGCTTTCAGAAGAAAGCAATGAATTTCTTTTATTTTTGGCATAGGGACAGCTTTCACAATTCAGATCAAGCTTCTCTAAATATGGAAACAGGTTCTGCATTATGCTAAAACCAGGAATGGTTATTTCTATTTCCATTAAGAAAAAAAAATAGAATCTGCTCACAACGAGAAAACTAAGAGACTGTGGCAATTGCAAAAGCACGAAAAATTCCAAAATCAAGAGTGGCATTTGGATATTAAGAAGATTCATAATAGTGGGACAACACATTAACAAGTCAACTCAGCTTACTAAGACGTAAATTGTCAATGACTGGAAAAAAAAGAAAGAAAAGAAAACTACTCATCTAAGGAAACAAAAATAAAACTAGACTCTCTTCTTCTCGTCTGCTTCTTCTATTAATCTCTCATTCTTCTTGTGCTCCCCATTCTTACTTTTGCCATTTACAATTTTTTTGGCCTCCTCTTCTGTCAAGTTTATATAGTTTCCAAATCCTTCATCATTAAAAAGAAGTATCCCCACTACATGAAAATGCAAGAAAAGGAAAGAAAAGGCATAAAAAGGCAAGAAAAGGCATTCTTCGCCTCATTCTTCTACTCAATCTTCTCCAAATTCTTCGCCAGATGCTTCACCTCATTTTTTTCCCACATTCTTTGTCAAATTCTTTGCCTCAATCATCGCCTCAATCATCGCCTCATTCTTTGCCAAATTCTTTAGCTCAATATTTGCCTCACGGGCACCCGTCTTGACTCACCCCTTGCCGCGCTATGTTCTACACCTTCACTTGCTGCGGCTGCAATCATTGCAGAGGAGGGTTGTGCTCTTAAAAAGAACGGAATGGCATTAGCCACTTGATCAGTTGTTAGCTGTTTTTGAGCAGACTCGACTGGAAGTAGCCATTCAGTGTAATTATGTATAAATGGGAAACAATCCCTCGACGAGAGAGGGGATCCCCTTGACGAAGCCCACGACCCATTTTGAACATCTTTGTAAGAGAGCTATTAACCAGGATAGAGCATGAAGCATTCTTCACACAGCACATAATCCAGTTACACCATTTGTCCCCAAAACCCATGGCTTTGAGAGAGTCAATAAGATATTTCCAGGAATCCACAAATCGGCCGTCTGGGGCTTCGGCTTCCCGGCAATAGCCGGGAGGCCGAAAACCAAAACAAAACCTATCCTCGGGTTAACCCCTGCAAGGGTTCCACCAGCCCTACCACCCGAGGAGTGAAAAAGAGACCTACCCGAACACCTATCGTGAACTATTGCAACCGGGGGCCTCAGTAAAAACCTATCGCCGCCAAACGATAGGGAAAAAGAGTGCCAAACCCGTTAGAGTTGCAGGGTCCTATTACAAGGCAAAGAATTTGGTGAAGATTAAGGTGAAGATTGAGGCACATAAAGAGGCGAAGAATTTGGAAAAACATGAGGTGAAGAAATTGGCAAAGAATGAGGCCAAGATTTTGGCCAAGTATTTGGCAAAGCATTTCGCGATGAATGAGGCAAAGAATTTGGCAAAGAATAAGGCGAGGAATGAGTTGAAATTTTTTGCAAAGATTGAGGTGAGGTTTGTTGAAGAATGAGGCAAAAAATTTGGCAAAGATTGAGGCGAGAAATGCGGCGAAGAATTTGGCAAGGAATGAGGCGAAAAATTTGGCAAGGAATGAGGCGAAGAATTTGGCAAAGAATGAGGCGAAGAATTTGGCTATGAATGAGGTAAACAATTTGGCGAAGACTGAGGCGAGGAATGAGGCAAAACATTTGGCAAAGATTGTGTCAAAGAATTTTGAAGATTTTGGTGAAGAATCTGGCAAAGATTGAGGCAAAGAATTTGGTGAGAATGTGGTGAAGAATTTGGCAAAGATTGAATCGATGAATGAGTTAAAGAATTTGCAACACATTTGGCAATGAATTGGGTGGAGAATGAGGTAAAAATTGAGGCGAAGCATTTTGCAAAGAATTTGATGAAGATTGAGCCGAAGAATGAGTAGAAGAACAAGGCGAAGAATGTTTCAAAATTTGAGGCAAAGAATTTAGTGAATAATGATGCGAAGAATGTGTCAAAGAATGAGGCGAAGAATGTGTCAAAGAATGCGGCGAAGAATGTGTCAAAGAATGAGGTGAAGATTGAGGCGAAGAATGTGGCTAAGAATGTAGCGAAGAATGAGTCAAAAAATTTGGCGAAGAGTGAGGTGAAGTATTTGGCCAAGATTGACGCAAAGAATAAGGTGAACAATTTGGCGAAGAATGAGTTAAAGAATTTGGCAAAATTTTTGGCAAAGTTTTGGAAAAAGCATTTGGCGATGATCGAGGCAAAGAATTTGTTGAAAAAAAAGGCCAAGAATGAGTAGAAGAATTTGGCGAAGATTGTGGCAAAGAATAGGGCAAAGAATGAGGCAAAAATTTTGGCAAAGATTGAGGTAAAGAATAAGGTATAGAATTTGGCAAAGAATCAAGCAAAGAATTTAGCGAAGAGTGGGGCAACCATATCATATCAGACCAACCTCCTCGGCCAAATAGTTCTGCGCATCTAACTTCACAAAGCAGCCTATATAACTCAATATTATACAAGTTCAAGTCCATATCTTCATCAATTTACCAATGGTATATTCTTTCATGATCACACCAAGTCCAAAAATCAACTTAGAAGTCCAAAAAAATTACTTACCAAGTTGTTACTCTTGAACAACCTCAATTCTAAAATCAATCAGTCAGTCTAACTTTCAACCAAGTTTTGACAATGATTCCTTGATCCAAACAGAACATATAATATACCATTAGAAAGGTATTTAACAAGAACTTAACAAGAACTTCAGAGTCCAAATAAACTTAACAAGAACTTCTTCTTCCACCATCTTGACTGTATACTCCAACAAACAGTCCATAGTTAAAAATACATTTTAGGTCGATTCCTTTATCCAATTATGACCCGTCATATATGGTTAGAACGATCTTGAAGTTCTCGACAACTCTCATGAAGACATAGAAGTTCAATTCTAAGCCAAATGACACTTACCGAACACTTCTTTGTCCACCAACTCACTTGTATACTCCAGTTATTAGTCTGCCATTCAAAACCAATTTATTATTGATTCCTTAATCCAAATAGGACATATAATATACGGTTGGAAAGCTCATTGAGTACTCTACAAGATTGGACAAGACTGTAAATTCCAAATTAAAGCGGAAGCCCACTGACCGAACCATTCTTTGTTGACCTGCTTCTTTCTCTTTCTTATATCTCTCTCTTCTTTTTCTTCTCTTTCGTTTTGTGGCTTATCTCCAAAGTTTTTTGGCCTCTTCCTTTAATTTTCTGAGTCCTAAAAGAGTGTAGATGAGTCACCATCCAGTATGACTCACGTTATCAACTAATTCTAACAAATTTCCAAGTCGTGAAAGATGATTGGATGGCTTTTCCAAGGGGTTCAATCAGGATATAGCACATTGAGTCCCGTTTGTCACCAACTTCAGTTTCATATTTCCCAAAAATCGTTTTCTACTTAATTGTAGGCCTATGTGACTAGTTTCTAGATCATATTTACTTGTACTATTTGGAGCAAAATTGAGCAAGATGTGTCCAATTTACCAAGTATGTGTCAGTGCTGTCCAATCTTGCCCAACTATATTCATAACAGTTGTGAATTATTTGAGTAGGCTTGGTGGAATTGCCTGAAGGGGTTAGACCCATTGGCTGCAAATGGATCTTCAAGAAGAAGATCGATGTAGAAGGTAAAGTGCAAACCTACAAGGCTAGGTTGGTGGCAAAGAGTTATAAGCAACGCGAGGGCATTGATTATGACAAAACCTTTTCACGAGTTGCAAAGATCAAGTTCATTCGGATTTTACTTGCTATAGCTACATACTATGACTATGACATTTGACAGATGAATGTCAGCCTTTTCTTGTCTTTTATTACCTTTCCAAGCATTTTCATGCCTTTTTTTTCATTTCTTACCTTTTTATGTTTTTTCTGGCCTTCACCAAATCCATTGCCAATTTATTCATCTCATTCTTTGCCAAACTCTTTGCTTCATTCTTCGCCAAACTCCACGCCCCATTCTTTGCCAAATCCTACGCCTCCTTATTTGCCTGAATCTTAGCTTCAATCTTTACTATTTTTTATTTTCAATTAACTATTTCCTATTTCCCAATTGCCATTTATATTTCCTATTTACTATTTACATTGTAGAGACATATATAAAGATATAGTTAAATGTTGAAAAAATTATATTATTGTCATAAATAAATTCAGGTACAGATTAATTCAATCATTTTCGAGTTTATACACAGATTGTTTTATACACACAAAAAAAGAATAAACTAATATTCCTATCTAAGCTGGCAGACAAAAGGGTGGCGGCGGACAAAAGGGAATAGGGATTTTATCCCATTATTTGTTTTGTGGAAGGTGGAAGCTTTATGGAAGGTGGAAGCAGAAATATAAGCCGCTTTTACTTGGACCCAGAACGCATTAACCAGTAAATGGCTTGCTAAAATTTAGGTTTAATATAATTAAGTAAATAGGGAAATAAAATAATCAATTACCTCTAAAATCACGTTAGATTATAATTACACCAAAAAAGTAAAAGCGGCTTATATTTTCGCTTCCATAAAGCTTCCACCTTCCACAAAACAAATAATGGGATAAAATCCCTATTCCCTTTTGTCCACCGCCACCCTTTTGTCTGCCAGCTTAGATAGGAATATTAGTTTATTCTTTTTTTGTGTGTATAAAACAATCTGTGTATAAACTCGAAAATGATTGAATTAATCTGTACCTGAATTTATTTATGACAATAATATAATTTTTTCAACATTTAACTATATCTTTATATATGTCTCTACAATGTAAATAGTAAATAAGAAATAGGAAATATAAATGGCAATTGGGAAATAGGAAATAGTTAATTGAAAATAAAAAATAGTAAAGATTGAAGCCAAGATTCAGGCAAATAAGGAGGCGTAGGATTTGGCAAAGAATGGGGCGTGGAGTTTGGCGAAGAATGAAGCAAAGAGTTTGGCAAAGAATGAGATGAATAAATTGGCAAGGGAGTCCTCATATGGATACCACTGTTATATTTTCTGTAAAGCGCCTTTGTTGAGAATGAACCTTCATTATAAGAAAAGGCAAGAAAACGCATGAAAATGCATGAAATGAAAAGGCATGATTTTTCGTGCTGTTTCTTACTTTTTCTTTGTTTTTCATACTTTTTCTGTTTCTAACTTTTCCTTGATATATTATTAGTACATCAAGAAAAAGTAATCTGATATTATTAGTTGACTATTTAGATTAAGGGTTTCTCATTAAATTATAAATATTATTAGTCGATATTATTATTAATATTAATAATAACTCAATAATATTTAATATTATTTAGATTATAATAATATTTTTAAATAATATATTATTAGAGTATTATTAATATTATTAGAGTATCGAATAATACTATTATTGAGTTATTTAGATTGACTTAAATAATATTATTAGTTTAAATAATAGTTTAGGGTTTGTCTATTTAATGATGCTTTGCAATTGTCGATTGGCACAATTATACTGTATGAGAAATTGAACTCAATACTATGCATCCATTCTCCCGTCTCTACACCATTACCAATCAATGCAGGCACTAACTTATCATAATGCTCCGTCTCATCTACTTCAAATTCAAATAAACCTAAATGGAGCTTTCTGAAATAGTCGGATTTAGACGCCGAAAATAGCAATGACTTATTCTGATAAGTAATTTCAACAAAAACTCGAGATACGTTTTCTAACTCATGGTCAGAACTCAGAACATACACATACTTATCATTTTTCGTATTGCTACTAGTGATTACGCGAACAACCCGAGGCAACATATTGTTGTAGTAATAATCACCTTGGGGCAAGTCCATCTGAAAAACAACTAATGCTTTATAAGCCAATATAATTAGAGAGCACTAAGACCCACAAGAAAAAATGTGCAAACTTCAAAAATCAATTTGCTTATCAGAGAATAACCTAAACAGATGACATAATCAACATTTAATCATCATTGCAGATCCGTGAGTTGCAAGAGACGCAGGACACACGAATGGACTTCCTATTCAGGAGAGATCAATTAGGAGTTACAGAGACTAAAGATTTTAGGGTTTCTGACTAGGAACATGAAATTAACAATGGGAAACATAAAATTAACGAGGGAAACCTTACCTGCAGAAGTTATCGAGGCCAGAAAGAGAACAAGGGTAAATTAGGGTTTCTACTTTCTAACGATTTGGGTTTTTTAGGGAAAGAGAACAAGGGTCGACGGGAGTCGGAGAGGAAAGGGAGGGTCCGGAGGAGGGAGGAGGAGGAGCAGCGGTAGGCTGGTGACCGGCGGGAGACGGAGGACGAGAAAATCGACGGTGAAGGAGTCTGATATTTCTCGATTCTCAGAGAGAGAGAGGAGAAATAGAAGGACGAGGCTTTTGGGGCTTTAGGTTTTTTCACTAGAGGCAATTATCTGGGTATTTATATTCTTATAACGGGTTAGGCTGAAAACCATTAGTTTTAAAAAGCGGTCCGACCGATCGGACCATGAATCATTCCCTTCAGCGGCCCAGGGAAAAAAGGGATCCGGTCAAACCATCCATTTTCCGGTCGGACCGTGCGGTTTTTGGCCTCGTACCGACCGGAAAAAGTCGGTTCGACCGGAACTTAAAAAAGGGTTTAATTTTTTACTAGAATATGGTCGAAATTGGAAAACTGAAACCCTTAAAATTAAAATTGGACCCCGACTTAGAGCCTCTCTTTCCCCAGGCGTCGCCGGCATCGTCTCCTGCTCCGTTCCAGCGTTCAGCTCGACCACAGGTGTGTCATGTGTGAGCCTGTGGGGACGACTTGCGAAAGAGGTGAGTCTTGGTGTATAGTTCTTCTTTTGAAGAGCACTTGGAGCACATGAGGAAAGTCTTGACGATTCTGAGGGAGAAGAACTTCTTTGCTAAGTTGTCCAAGTGTACTTTTGGCTCCCTAACAATAGAGTATTTGGGACACGTAATCAATGGCGATAGGGTTTCCACTGACCCAAAGAAGGTTAAGACTATGCAGGGTTGGCCAATCCCCAGAATGCTGAAGCAGCTTCGAAGCTTTCTTGGTCTTTGTGGGTACTATAGAAGGTTTATTAGGCACTACAGACTGATTCATGACAGCTATTAAAGAAGAAGAAGTTCCTCTGGACTGATGCAGCAACCAAAGCATTTGAACAGGTGAAGATGGCCATGGTTACAGCTCCAGTTTTAGCATTGCCTGATTTCAAAGAGACCTTTGTAGTCGAAACAGACGCATCTTGAGTGGGAGTAGGGGCAGTCTTGATGCAGGGAGGACACCCAATCTCCTATTTCAGCAAAGCACTTGGTCCTAAGTATAGGGGAATGTCAGCTTATGAGCAAGAATTGCTTGCTGTGGTGATGGCAGTCTCGAAATGGCATCACTACCTGGTGGGGCGCAAGTTTTTTATCAAGACTGACCATAAGAGCTTGAAGTACATGTTGAGTCAGAGGTTGTCAACATTTAGTCAATATTCTTGGCTCGCTAAGCTCATCGGCTACGACTACGAGATATAGTCTATAAGAAGGGAAGCAAAAACAGAGCAGCTGATGCTCTATCGAGGCTGCCTGGAGAAGAGGAAGTCCAGTTGCAGTCATTGTCCTTGGTTTCAGTAGAGGAGTTAGCTGATGAAGTTCAGCTTGGCTGTATGAGGGATCCAAAGCTAAAGGCTTTGATAGCTAAACTTCAGAAGGGAGAGATGGAGGCCGGAGTTTATGCGATTGTACAGGGGAGACTGTTGAGGAAAGGACGGACTATGGTTGGCGCTAATTCTGCCCTCCGAGACAAGCGGATCCAAATGTACCATTCGAGTCCACAAGTTGGGCACTCTGGTGTGAATGCCACTACCAAGAGAATGCAAGCTGTTCTCTACTGGAAGAAGATGGAGAGGGACATCAGGAACTACATCTGAGCTTGCGAGATCAGCCAAAGGTGCAAGTACGACACATCTGCTTCTCCGGGTCTGCTACAACCCTTGGCCATTCCAGAGGGGCTCCCTAAATCCAAAGGACAGACAACAATCTTGGTGGCCGTGGATAAGCTCACTAAATATGCTGACTTTATACCACTTTCTCACCCTTTTACTGCTGCCAAGTTGGCCAGCAAATTCATGGATAATGTTTATAAGCTACACGGGCTGCCGGAAGGGATTGTGAGTGACAGAGAGACCATTTTCTTAAGCCAATTCTGGCAACATTTGTTCAAATACCAAGGAGTGGAACTCAAGCTCTCTACAGCTTACCACCCCCAGACAGACGGCCAAACCGAAGTTGTCAACAGATGCTTAGAGACTTACCTGAGGTGTATGACATTCGAGAAGCCCCATGATTGGAGTTGTTGGTTATCTCTCGCAGAGTGGTGGTATAATACAACCCACCATTCAGCTACTCAGACCACTCCGTTTGAGGCCTTGTATGGAGCTCCACCACCCTTGCACCTTTCATACTTTGCAGGGGACTCACCTAACGAAG
This sequence comes from Hypericum androsaemum, assembly GCA_963995505.1. Classification (NCBI taxonomy): domain Eukaryota; kingdom Viridiplantae; phylum Streptophyta; class Magnoliopsida; order Malpighiales; family Hypericaceae; genus Hypericum; species Hypericum androsaemum. The sequence continues at coordinate 8,567,897 of OZ023198.1, forward strand.
CTGTAGACAGAAGCTTGACAGCACGAGAGGAGAACTTGAAATTGCTGAAGCACCACCTGCAACGCGCCCAGGCAAGGATGATCCAACAAGCATCGCTCCGACAGGGAATTTCAGCTGGGTGATATGGTCTATTTAAAGCTGCAACCATACAGACAACAATCAGTGCAGAATGTCACCTATCACAAGTTGCTACCCAAGTACTATGGCCCTTACAGGGTGATCGATAGAATCGGGAAGGTTGCTTACACTCTTGAGCTTCCACCAGTTGCTAAGATTCATCCCACGTCTCGCAGTTGAAGAAGAGCGTAGGCAGGAACATGAGGGTTAGCATCGACCTTCCCGCAGGCCTGATTCCGGAGAAGGAACTCGAGTCTATTGTGGACCGTCGCACCGTGAAGCGGCAGAATCACGCTGTGACCCAGGTGCTGGTGCATTGGCAAGGAACCGACGCCAACGAGGACACTTGGGAGTTCTATTCGGACCTCAAGGAGAGGTTTCCTTCTAGTTCCATGTGGGCAAGGAACTTCAGGGGGGAGGAATGTTGCATGGAGGAGGCTACACCACCGAGTAGGCTTTGAAGCTCTGACGGAGGAGGAAGCTCTCGTGGGAGAGAAAGCTACTGTTGGCGGACCAGAATCGTTTTTGATTTCAGTTCAGTTCAGTTCCCTGCTTTGTTATTTTGTTCATCCAGGTCCCTGAAACACTATGATGAGTGTGGGCCCGGGACGGGTGTTTTGTTAGCAGACCAGAATCGTTTTTGATTCTGCTGTAGACACTATATATACTCAATAAGAAAAGCAGGAGGTGATTGCCAAAACTTGGTGGCCAAGTTCTCTTTCTTATTGGTTGCAATTTAGAAAGTAGAGCTAGAAGAACCTCAAAAACATCCCCATTCTGGGCTTGTTACTCCTGAGATTACTAACCTTGTATCATGAAGCGACCACCGGTGGGGGTGATTGGCGGTGGGCCGCCGGGGACCGTCCAAGCAAAAAAAAGAAGAGGTGAGTTAGCTTGCTTGTTCTCCTGTTTGTTCTCTGTTTGTAATTCGTAGCTTGCTTATTGCTTGCTTAGTCTTTAAAAAAAGAGAGGTGAGTTAGCTTTTAGAAGGTCGATGAGAAGAATTCCTTCCTTTTTTTTTAGAAGGGAAGGAGGTGGAGGCCTAGGGAGGTATTGTGTTTCGACTTTCGATGAGAGGGGTGGGCTACATCTTTTATTTCCTTTGTGTTTCTTCTTTGAGGGGATATTTTCTCTGTGTTTCGATATCTACAAGGAAGAGGAAGTGACGTGTGCTTGAAAGAGGTGGGTTGAAAAGTCAAAGGAAATTAGGAAAGAAAAGACGTGTCCTTCATTTGAGGGGCAACCTCCATTTTATTATTATTTACCGATGTGTATATATATTTTTTTTAAATAAAAAATCTGGTCGGACTGTACGATCCAAAAAATGGCCAAAATTCTGGTTATAACAAAATTCATATTTTAAAACTATGCTAAAAACGAAACTGAGTTGACATTGACCGGTCGGTTTAAACAGACCGCCAACCATTGATATCGGGTCTCGAGCATGGAGACCATGTACCGTGGAATTTTAGCCAACAGATGGTTATTCTTATTATGTATTAATGGATGCCATCACCTACTTCTCCACTTCACCTAATTCTCCATTAACAAGTTTAGTGGAATAGTAGGTAAGTAGTAGGTGGAATATTGGCCTATAAATAGGACTTGTGCCATTACCATTTTACACACAATTCTTGATCTATTAATGAGAACTTCATTCTCTACTCTCTTCCTTATTATTCTCTATATTCATATGCTTAGATTATAGATAATTCATAACACGTTATCAGCACGAGTCTCTCCCAAGTTCTCAATAATTTCTTGAGAAGAATTGAGCTTAATTTTGTAAGTATTCTTACAATTTATAATTATTCATTCTTGTTAGATTCTCATATAAAATTATTCATTGTTGTTGGATTCTCAATGTTATTGAAACATATGAAGTTTAGTTCTGGCTTATAAATAATTTTCTCAAAGGAAATATTTTTGTAAAATATTCTTTGCAAAAATCGAATTTATTTGGTAAAGATTTTTCATGAAAAAAAAACCTTCTGTCCTTTCATAAAATATTTAGAAACTTCCGAGGACCTATATGTAATTATCCTGTGCACGCGGATTGGGATTATGCCCTTATTCGCACACGAGAAAACTTCCAGGGACTGAACTGTAAGTTTGCACATTGAACATCGAATTTGTCCTCGCATGCACACGCGTCAAACTTATAGGTACTAAACTGATATTATGCACGCCGAACAAAAAAGGGAAGTAAAGGGGACATAATTACGGATTAGTACTTTATATTTCCTCATATTTTCAAATAAGGACAAAATATCATTTTAATCATTTGTTTCATTATATTTGTGTTATGTCTATATAATAATTTTATCTCAATTATATTTATCTATGATAAATCAAATCTAATATGTTAGAGAAAATATTCTCTAACATTTTGGTCCCTGGATTAATTGCAATTGGATTTCTGGACTAAAATTTAATAGTTATGCTCCATTCCCTGAAGTGAATGTGACAAATTTTAATTATAGAGGCCCGTCCAATTGGTTATGCTCCATTCCCTGAAGTGAATGTGACAAAATTTAATAGGCCGGGGTCGCGGTCGTGGACGTGATAATGGTCGTGGAGGATATGGTTACCGTGGTGGTAATTTTAAGAACACGTCTCGCCACCTGAAGTGGGAGAACAAAGAAAAGAAACCACGAAGAGATGGTGATAGTGGAATAAAAATGGAAAATTCATGTCATCGTTGTGGATGCAAAGGCCACTGAGCTCGCACCTGTTGTGCACCAAAGTATCTAGTTGAGCTTTATCAAGATTATGGCTCTGGCATTATGAACATGGATGGTAGCCCTGAATTTGGCCTCAATGACTTCACTCATTTCGGATATTATTGATTTCCTTATTGAATAGCAGTTTAATATCCATGTTCTTGTTCATTTCTTAAGTATATTTTCTGGCATTTTCCATTATCATATTTTCAGTGCTTAATTTTAAGGTAATGTCTCCTATAAATTTTTCTCATCATGTTTTCGTTGCTTAAATTTAATATAAATATTTCTTTTATTATGAAGAGTATGGAATTAGCACGAGTTGGCTCATCTACTCGAGAAAGAGATCTGTGTTTAGCAGATAGTGCTACAACGCACACCATACTTAAGGATGATAAATATTTCCTTCATTTACAAATGCAAAAGGCAAATGTTAGTACTATATCAGGTACTACGAATTTAATTGAAGGCTCCGGAAGAGCTAATTTATTATTACCTGGAGGTACAAATTTTTGCATAAATAATGCATTATATTCTCCTAAGTCTCAAAGAAACTTATTAAGTTTCAAAGATATACGCCAAAATGGGTATCATGTTGAGACAACAAATGAAGGAAACAAAGAATATTTGTCTATTACAAATATTATTTCGGGTAAAAAGTGCGTGTTGGAAAAGCTACCCGCTTATTCATGTGGCTTATATTATACGTATATTAGTGCAATTGAGGCACATGCAACAGTAAACCAGAAGTTTACTGATTTTGCAATTTGGCATGACCGGTTGGGCCATCCCGGGTCAATAATGATGCGAAGAGTTATTAACAATTCATGTGGACATTCTTTAAAGAACCAGAAGATTTTCCAATCCAATGAATTGTCATGCTCTGCATGCTCTCAAGGCAAATTAATAACCAGGCCATCACCAGCTAAAATTGGGGCTGAATCCCTCGGATTTTTGGAACGCATACATGGCGATATATGTGGACCTATTCATCCACCATGTGGACCATTTAGATACTTTATGGTATTAATTGATGCATCAACTAGATGGTCACATGTATCTTTATTATCAACTCGCAACCTGGCGTTTGCGAGATTACTAGCTCAGTTAATTTGATTACGAGCTCATTTTCCAGATAATCCCATTAAGACCATTCGTCTTGATAATGCTGGTGAATTCACTTCCCAAATATTCAATGATTATTGTATGGCCATTGGTATAAACGTTGAACATCCTGTAGCTCATGTTCACACTCAAAATGGTCTTGCCGAATCATTTATTAAACGGATTCAATTAATTGCAAGGCCATTACTAATGAGAGCGAAACTCCCTATTTCTGCTTGGGGACATGCTGTTTTACATGCAGCAATGTTGATTCGCATCAGGCCAACAAGTTATCATGAATTCTCCCCATTACAATTGGTTCATGGTCAGGAACCAAATATTTCTCATCTAAGAATTTTTGGATGTGCGGTTTATATTCCAATTGCTCCACCACAACGCACTAAAATGGGACCCCAAAGAAGGTTGGGAATATATGTTGGGTTTGAATCTCCATCGATAATAAAGTACATTGAGCCACGTACTGGAGATATATTTACGGCACGTTTTGCCGATTGTCATTTCGATGAATCAATATTTCCAACATTAGGGGGAGAAACTAAGCAGCCAGAAAAGGATATTAGCTGGAATGAATTATCATTGTGTTATTTAGATCCTCGCACAAAGCAAAGTGAACTTGAAGTTCAAAAGATAATTCATCTGCAGAATTTAGCTAATCAGTTGCCAAACGCTTTTGCTGACCCAAAGAGAGTGACTAAGTCACATATTCCGGCTGCTAATGCTCCTTTTAGAATTGATGTCCCTGAAGGACGATCAATTATTGCCAATGAAAATAAGGCACAAATTAAACGTGGTAGACCTATTGGTTCCAAAGATAAAAATCCTCGTAAAAGAAAAGGAGCAAAATATCAAGATGGTCAAACCGAGGATATCTTGACTCCTGAAGAGTCCCCAGTCAATATTAATATCAAGGAAGGGCAGACTCTAGATGAGTCGCTTCCAATGGAAGATCAGGTACCTGAACATTGTGATAATCATGAGATCTCAATAAATTATGTTATGACTGGAGAAAAATGGAACCGAAATGAAGTTATCGTCGACGATATTTTTGCCTACCATGTAGCGCTAAATATTATGGAAGATGAAGAGGATCTAGAGCCAAAATCTATCAAGGAATGCATGCATAGAAAAGATTGGCCCAATTGGAAAGACGCAATGAAATCTGAATTAGATTCACTTGCGAAACGTGAAGTTTTCGGACCCGTAGTCCGCACACCCAGAGGGGTGAAACCCGTAGGATACAAATGGGTATTTGTGCGTAAACGAAATGAGAAAAATGAAGTCGTGAGATATAAAGCACGACTTGTCGCACAAGGTTTTTCTCAAAGACCTGGTATTGATTATGAGGAGACATATTCTCCTGTGGTGGATGCAACCACGTTTCAATATTTGATAAGTTTGGCAGTACATGAAAAGTTGAATATGCGCCTTATGGATATTGTTACAGCCTATTTATATGGTTCACTGGATAGTGACATTTATATGAGAATCCCAGAAGGATTCAACGTACCAGAAGTACGTGATTCTAGTCAAAAGGGACTATACTCGATCAAATTATGTCGATCTTTATATGGATTGAAACAATCAGGGCGTATGTGGTATAATCGCCTTAGTGACTACTTATTAAAGGAAGGCTATAAGAATGATCTAATCTGCCCATGTGTTTTTATAAGGAGATCCGAACCTGAGTTCGTTATAATTGCAGTTTATGTTGATGATCTCAATATCATTGGAACTCCTGAAGAGCTCCAAAAGGCAGTTGATTGTTTGAAGAATGAATTTGAAATGAAAGATTTGGGAAAGACCAAATTATGTCTCGGATTGCAAATTGAACATTTTGGAGAAGGAATTTTTATGCATCAATCTTCCTATATAGCAAAGGTGCTGAAGCGTTTCAATATGGATAAAGCGCATCCGTTGAACATTCCAATGGTTGTAAGGTCACTTGATGTGAAAAAGGACCCTTTTAGACCTCGAGAAAATGGTGAAAAATTTCTTGGTCCTGAAGTACCATATCTTAGTGCAATAGGTGCACTAATGTATCTCGCTAGTCATACACGACCTGATATATCATTTTCTGTTAATTTACTAGCAAGATACAGTTCTTCACCTACAAGAAGACATTGGACTGGAGTAAAACAAATATTGCGTTACCTTCGAGGTACAATGGATATGGGTTTGTATTACCCTAGTATCTCAGAGGCAGAAGTAATTGGATATGCAGATGCAGGATATTTATCTGATCCTCACAATGGTCGATCGCAAACCGGATACTTATTTGCATATGGAGGTACTGCCATTTCATGGCGCTCCATGAAACAAACTATAGCAGCCACCTCATCTAATCATTCTGAGATTTTGGCTATTCATGAAGCAAGTCGAGAATGTGTTTGGTTGAGATCTATTGTCAAACACATTCGAGAATCTTGTGGATTACCTTTTCAAAAGGGAATACCTACGACCTTATATGAGGATAATGCTGCATGCATCGCACAATTAAAAGAAGGATATATTAAAGGTGATCGGACAAAACATATATCACCAAAGTTCTTTTTCACACATGATCTCCAAAAGGATGGGGAGATAAGTGTTCAACAAATTCGTTCAAGTGACAATTTGGCAGATTTGTTCACGAAATCCCTGCCCACTACAGTTTTTGAGAAGCATATTCGTAATATTGGTCTGAAACGACTCAGAGATCTCAAATGATGTAGACATGAGGGGGAGATATCATTTTACACTGTACTCTTTTTCCTTAACCACGGTTTTGTCCCAATGGGTTTTCCGGGTAAGGTTTTAATGAGGCAGTAATTTTATGATGATGTACTCTTTTTCCTTTGATTAGGATTTTTCCCATAGGGTTTTTTCCTAATAAGGTTTTAATGAGGCACATTATTCAAATGGCATCCAAGGGGGAGTATTATGTATTAATGGATGCCATCACCTACTTCTCCACTTCACCTAATTCTCCATTAACAAGTTTAGTGGAATAGTAGGTAAGTAGTAGGTGGAATATTGGCCTATAAATAGGACTTGTGCCATTACCATTTTACACACAATTCTTGATCTATTAATGAGAACTTCATTCTCTACTCTCTTCCTTATTATTCTCTATATTCATATGCTTAGATTATAGATAATTCATAACAATTCTAGCATTATCATCCTCTTTATCATCATTGATTTTAAAAAATGTGGTCCGACCGGTTGGACCACAAATTGGGCACAAGAGCGGGTCATTTTTAGGCTTTTGACCGAGGTCTGTACTAACCGGACCAAATCCAGTCGGACCGGCCAATTTTAAGGTCTACTCTGACCGGTCGAAAGTTTGGTTAGTTTTCGAGGATAAAAATTTGATTTGACAAGTTTATAAAGTAATAAAAAAGTAGATTTATAGAGTGGAGAGATAAAAAAATAAGTCTATTTTAACATATATATATATATAATTTAAAATATTATAAATAAAAATATTTTTGGTCCGACTGATGGTCCGACTAATGGTCCGACCGGTCGGACCAATCAACCTGGAAAACAGTAGAAATTTCGGGTCGAGCTCCGGTCCGGGTTTTAAAACCATGTTTATCATGTGCCATGTTTGATTAAGTATTTATTCAATTGCACCATCCTATCCGCAAGTTCGTTAACAATGTTATGCCTCATTTCACAATAATGGAAATGGATCATATTGAAGCTTGCATATTCTGTTTCAACAGTTCTGAAACTACTTAACAAAAAAAAAAGGTTCTGAAACTTAACTTTCCTTGGAAAAAGCCAATGGAAGAACTTCAGTTGTTAGTATTTATTGAAAATGATCTTTCCTATGCATGCATAGCATACCAGCTGAGGCTCACAGTCAATTGGATCCGAAGCTTGTCAAAAGTATGCACATCTTAATATGTTCCATACAATTAATTAGTTAAAACTACTATATTGGTAGCATTTTCAGATTCTTTCTCGTTTTCGAGTCCTCTGCTACACTGATTACTCATAATATACTGTCTTCAATGTCTAAACAGATTAATTGATTATTATTTATTTGCAGGAAGAATTGGATGATCTTGCTGCCAAATACCCTGGTCGGTTCAATATCTACTATGTCCTAAATCAGGTTGGTAGTTGCTCAGTGAACTGCCACCACTTTTCTGTTGGAGTTTCAAGTGGAACCAACTTATTCTTATAGAACAATTCCGCCAATTAGGTGCAATTGTATCTAAAGTTGCAACTTGCACGTGGCTTTGTGATTAATACTACTGCTCTAATACACTATGCTTTGTCCTCAGCCTCCAGAAGTATGGAATGGAGGTGTCGGATTCGTGTCGAAGGAAATGATTCAGTCTCATTGCCCTGCACCGGCCGCCGATATCAAGGTACGCCTCCTTCTAACATGGACACCCCCCTAGTACGGTTCCCGCTCGTTGCTTACAACTCTTCAAGTTTCAGCATAAAGCTGGTGTGGGGAAATGCCACTGACTATGGCTCATGAATGAACAAGGCCATGGCTGCTCACCTTCCTGAAATGCAGTTCCAACTCTGATTTGCCCGCATTCGAAAACTCGCAGACCCTTTTTTTCCTTGAAAGCACTTCCTATGTGTAGTTCACAAGGCCAATAAATGAAGATTCTATGGAGAGGAGGTTCATATTTGGAATGTCACTGTTAACATTGTAGCTTAAATAGAGGATCAAAGTAGTCACTATGTTCGAACTTGAGACTTTTGATTATGCTAGAAAGTCGGTAAGACTTTTTGTGGCAAAAATGAATGTTTTTCGGATTGTACTCTGATGGAAAAAGAGAGGATGTTTTCCAGACATTGTAGCTTAAGTAGAGGATCAAAGTAGTGATTATATTCGAATTCGAGACATTATGCTAAAAAGCCGCTATGACTTTTTGTGCAGAAAAATGGAATGTCTTTCGGATAGTATTTTGAAGGAGAAAAAGAGGGCAGTAATCCACAATAATGGTTTAACACTGGATGGGCCTAAGAAATTGCTTCTTTTCTTGAGCTGGGATGGGCCTACTAAGGTAGAATTCTTGGGTAGCTGGCACAGGATGGAATTGTTTGGAGTTGGAAATTTCACTAACTATCCAAAATTTACGCCAACTCCGGAGTTGAACCTTTTGTACAGAGACTTTCCAACCAAAGTACTTTATTTAACTACTTTTTGAAATTTATAAAAAAAAAATGGTGTTGCCGAGATGGGATTTGAACTCGTGACCTCAAGATTATGAGGAATTATTTCTATAAGAAAAGCCTGTTGCCTCCTTGAATTAAAAATCTCACAGTACAGTACTTGCTCATCAGAATTCTCGACTAAAAAGCGGCGACGGGTGGAGGTGGGAAGAATCAGGTTTTTAAGCTGTTATAGTTATTTATAATTCGTTTTTGAAGGATTTCAAAATTTTAGAATATTGGGAATTTCTTTTTCTTTTTCTTCTTGATTGAATTTTTCTTTTATATAAATATTAATATTGTTTCAATTTAAATTATGTAAATGGATGATGTATCATATTCTTGACTTGGATGTCAACTAAATGATCACATCTCACTGAAATGTATTAATTGTTCTAAATTTAAAAGTTTGGAGTGCAATATGACCTAATATTTGGTATAAAGTGATAATTGTTGTTATGAGAAAATAGGAGGGGCAATTTACCCGGTCACGCTTCCGAAACCGGTGATTCCACGGTTCCAAATTTATGTAACTAGAACCAAAACTACCCTATAAGATTTTAAGGTGGTCCTCGTAACTACAGTTACTTATCGGAGGTTCACTTTTTTTTATGAAAAAACGGTTCACAAGTTAGTTTTAAAGGATTTAAAATCTGACCCGATATTACAGGTCCGGAATTGCTTATTATAAGTAACCTTTAACAAGTGGATTGGGGACTCTTAGAAAAAAGTAGTGGATTAGGTAACATAAGATGATATTCTGACAAAATTGAATCTGACCGCAGGCGTTAGGTAATATATACCTAACCCAATCGGTCAATGCATGTGAATCCCTTTGATCGGCTTGTGATTGTTTGAGAATATTTTTCGATAATCCATTATTTAAATAATTGTTTGGAAAAAATATAATTAGGAAAACTGATATTATTTTCTAAATAAAAAATCAGGAAAAAATAACAAATTCATATTACTCTCTCATATTTTTTTTCATATTTTTTCTGATTTGTTTTTTAATTTTTAACCTAGCAATATTTGGGGTGTTTGCAATTGCAAAATTTTAAACTAGCTTAGAATTACTTTGTCAAACATTTTAAACGACACTTGATTCAGTGCAGAGTGAAGGCAAGAGGTCTAGACGTTTGGAATCGAATTTGGACTATCGATTTTGATGATTTGACGCGCGTCAGATATTTGATGATAGTAATTTTTAATAGGTATTTTGATATTTTGCCTCCTTTTTTCCCCTCTCTTTTCTCTTTCATTCATTCCCTTTCTCTTCTCTCTCATTTCTCCTCCCTCCACTCTCCAATCACCCCTCCCTCTTTATTTCTCTCTCTCTCTTCAACTTTGCCTTTCTCTCTGAACTATTATCTCTCTCCATTCTCTCTCCAACTTTCGAGGTAAATTAGCTTTTAATTTTTTTTCTTTTCCTTCTTTCTTCTTCGTCTACGATATATCTTCATCATTTTCTTTTTTTTTCTTCTCCTCTTCTTCCTCCTTTTTTTTCCTCTTCATTCTTCTACAATTTATCCTCTTCTTCTTCTTTTCTTTCCTTATTCTCCTTTTCCTCCTCTTTTTCTTTTTCTCCTCTCCCTTCTTCTTCTCCTCTCTCTTTTCTCCTCCTCTCATGTGGAGAAATATCGAGAAAAAATAATGGTGAAAATCTTGACAGGGCTAGCGCCTGCTACCCCTCTAATGACCGATAGGGGATGTTCCAAAATATTAAATTTTAGAGGGCCTGGCGGTCGCTCGCTAAGGCATGCTGATAACCATTTTCTATTTTGCTCGAACTCTTGTTTTGAACTTTTAGGTCGACCTAGATAGGTTTTTTGATGTATATGGGTTTGTCTCTATATAAAAGTATTATTACCTTAGGCATTAGGCCAACCACGTAATCTCTTCGTGTCCATCTTTAGCATTCTTATTCTCTTGATTTCCTAACAATTGGTATCAGAGCTTGGTTGGAGGATGGCCGATCATGACGCGAAGTTTGTCTTTGTGAAGTTTGATGGATCATCGAATTTTGGGTTATAGCAAAGGCGTGTCAAAAATTTGCTGGTGCAACTAGAGATGGTCAACGGGCTCTCATAAATTTTGGGTTATGACAAAGGCGTGTCATGGAAGAAGCCTGAGAAAATGGAGGACCAAGAGTGGTAGGAGATGGAGGCCAGGACAGTGGCGATGATTTGCTTATGCTTGGCAGATGATAAGATGCCTCACATCATAGATGAGGAGTCACCAGCTCGGGTATAGAAGAAACTAAAACATACATATATGTCAATTTCTCTATCGAACAAGCTTTAACTTAAGGAAAAGTTGACGGGATTAAGATGGTGGAGAGCTCAGATTTGAGCCAACACATCAATATTTTTAATCAAATGTTGAGTAATTTGAATCGAGTCGATGTGAAGTTCGAGAATGAAGACAAGGTATTGTTGCTGTTAAATTCTTTACCAAGTTCCTACGAGAGTTTAGTTACAGCTCTAACTTGGTGGAAGGAATCTCTGGTGTTAGAGGATATCATAAGTGCTCAGCTAGGATTTTATCAATGAGAAAAATTGGCGATGAATAAATAGAAGGGCTGGTTGTGAGGGGTAGTCATGTACGTAATAAAGAAAAAGATGAAAGAGATCCAGGACGAGGTCAAGGTCAAGGAGATTCAAAGAAAATTGCTTCGAGTGCGGAGAAAAAGGGCACATGAAGAAGGATTGTCCAAGAAGAATATAGGACCACAAAGGAGGATCGACATCCATAAATATTGCCTCATACTCGGACAGGTCGGATGGTGAATGTCTTTCTTTCCATATGACGCCCAAGAGAGGGTGGTTCGACACTACAAGTTCTTTGACTATAATTCGAAACCTCAAAGGGGTGATGTTTTGTCAATGTTGAGTTTGTTGAAGTTTGGGTGGAGCTTCATGGTTCTTTGCAAAGGATATTTTCTGGCTATTGAGATTGTTGGAAAATGTGAATAAGTAATAGTGGAAATCTTAGTGGAGACCGCTAGGGAGTGTTCCATAATGTCACCTTTTGGAGGGCCTAGTGGCAGCTAGGTCCCTTGCACCCGCTAAGGCATGCTAACAGCCGTTTACTATTTTGTTCAGACTCTTGTTTTTGGACTCCTAGGTCGACCTAGATAGGCTTCTTGATGTACAAGGGTTTGTCTCTATATAAAGGCATGTTACCCTGGTTCATGTAAGACTTTATGACTCGGATACTCATCAATAAAGGTTCTCCTTTCTCCCCGTGGACATAGGCATTAGGTCGAACCACGTAATCTCTTCGTGTCTATCTTTAGCCATCTTGTTCTCTTGATATCCTCAATTTCTTAACATTTCTTTTCTCCCTCACATGACCGTCGGCAATATGTGTTTTGATTTGCTATCCTTGTTATGTCAAAATGACATGTTCTAATATGTCAAAATGGCATGTCCTATTATACCAGAATGACATAACTTGTGTCATAATGACATGTACTTTTAATACTTAATAATAAAAAATTAAATAAAAAATTGAATAATACTTTAATTATGGCATTGTGTTCTTATGTTGTTACGTGAGAATGGCATAACTTGAATGTCAAGATGACATACACGATTAATATTTAATAATATTTATATAAAAAATAATATTCTAATTATGGCATGTTTTGTTATGTCAGAATAGCATAACCTGTTAAGTCAGAATAAAATTCACAATTAATATTTAATAATACTTATAATAAAAAATTAGATAATACTATAATTATGACATAACATGTTATGTCAAAATGGCATGACCTGTTAATTAAAATGACAACATGTTATGTCAAAATAGTATGCACGGTGAAAAAAAAAGTGTAGGCTATAAAAAAACTCCTCTTTGATGCGTGTACCCATTTGGTCAACCCCTCTTCGACGAGTGATTTCCCCTCTCCGGCACGTGTATGACTTTGTCATTTTGGCCATGTTTTTTGAATAAATAACAAAAATGTCGCTTCTTGTCTCTTTGTTTCAAACGGTCCAAAAAAATCTATTCCGAACTGAATTTAGGCCCTTTTTAGACGACATGATAGTGGACCGTAAATCTAGGGATGGCAATTAGACCCTTACCCTGAGGGTCTACCCTGATCCAGACCCGAAGGGTCCAAGACCCGTTGACTTTGACCGGGTCTAGACCCTTATCCTGCTCGGATCCTGATATTTTAAAAGGATAAGGGTATGGATATGGATCTATAGGATCCTGCCCTGATCCAACCCGAATTTTTTTAATTAATATTAAAATAATATATGTGTATATTAATTAATAAATATAATATAAAATTCTCAATTTTAACCTACCTAACTTCAATTTTTTTAAGATTTGCTTATTTGGGTTCTTTGTATTGATTTGTTTAATGGATGAAAATATCAAATTGCTATTTAAAAACTATAAAATACTAATTTAATTTTTTTTAAATCAAATATTTTTTTAAGGACATGGACCCGCGGGTCGCCCTTATCCTGCCCCATTTTTTCAGACCCAGATCCTGCCCGAATCCTTATTTTTAAAGAGGATAAGGGTAAGGATCTGGGTCCACCATTCTAAAAGAAGGTAAGAATCTGGGTCCTATAGATCCTACCCGGATCCTGCCTATTACCATCCCTACGTAAATCGACAAAGTAAATTTAAAAAATTGCACTCGTAAAATTGGATCAAGATTCTCCTCGTCTCGTCAGAGAATATTTAATTGAGAGACACATGAGTGCTATCGTAAGCCTCACTGATAATATAATCTAAAATAAAAAATTGATTCGACTTGCAGGGAGTCTTTGTGATTATTTTTTGTAACATGTGAGCGCTAGTTCTCTCGGTGAGCTCGCCTGGATGGATCTTTAAATGTGCAAGAACATAGGTTCTTTCTCGGTCAGATGCAAGAATATATAATTGGAGGAGTACTATATTAGCAAATATCGTAAGTCTGTGATCGAATTTTGTTAAAGTTATATTAGAGTTCTAATTTTTTTAAGTGGTAAAGAGATGAATTTAATACGAGAAGATTATCCATCCTAATATTATTATTAGGATGCATTAGAATTGTAACTTAGTTCAAACCTTTATATAAATAATTTGAATCGATTGCTACTTGTACCGAGCCGATGGTATTCTACTGTTTGCAACTTTTTGCAGTGTTTGTTTAGAGAATAAAACATCAGTAGAAAGATATATATTTGATTAATTAAAACTATTTTTTATTGTAGTAAATTTTAGATTAACTTTATCTCCTCTACTTCAATCATAAATACCCAATTTTTGAAATTGGAATAAAAGATAATAAAAGATAAATAGTAATTAAGGTTACGGTCTCTCCATCTTAGAGACCAAATTGTTTTTTTTAAATCCAAATTGTTAACCCCCCACATTTTTTTTTGCAAATACTGCAATCCTATAATTTTTAATTAATTATCTTTCCTCTTATATATTTTCTACTCATATTCAATCATCCCTTCCTTACAAAGACGTTTGCCCAAAAACTAAATGGTAAACCGTAAACGAGACTTCAATAATAATAAGGCTTTAAAAGATGCATATTGATCTATGACTTTTGTTCCCTTAAAAAAAAGATTTTTGAGAAAAGCATATTTATTTCCTCATCCCAATCCCCTTTACTAAATACTGACGGAGCATCTTCCACGGTTTTGCCAAAGGCGTAGGACATTGGTTGAGCTATGGTCCTCGTCTTCGTCACATTAGGCAAGCTCTTGTTGATCTTCCTTTGTGTAAGCTTATTGCTATCTCGCGAATCCAGAATTAGGTTGCAAATTGGTTGTATAAACATGAGAGATTAGGTCTTCTCTCGAGGAATTGATTACATGTTCATCTCTCGAAACTAGATGTTTTCTTATTTTTTGATTTTTCTATATAAGTTTATAATATATAAGTAGTATGGTTTCTTTAAAAAAAAATGGTCCCCCCAGTCGAACCTCATACGCAGTGCACGAGAACTACTAGCCCCGAATGATTTTCATTACGTAGTTTCTGATATTCTGTTTCTGTCTTGGACATGTATCTAAGGGATTAACTTACTGTTGGGATAAAAAAGTGAGAACGCTAAGAACGATCTCGTGACGGCCTGGAGTGCTCGTCCCAAGGTCGATCTAACGCTACGGGTAACAAGGTTTGGCCGAAGCCGAGACTACTACTAACCTAAACTAAGATAAAAGCCGAAGCTTGATAGAGATTTTGTGATTTGGTTTTTGGATGTCCCTTCGGTTCGCCCCTTGCCTTGCTTATATAGAAAACGAAGATCGCCTCAACTTCGCTCTAACCGTGTTGTAGTCGGACTCGTCCTTCTCGTCGCTTATCTTCAGCTAGGCTTTACCCTTATCCCGAGTTCACCCTTATCGCGACTGAACTCGAAGGCCCGAAGCCTATCTCTTTCAATACTTATCTTCGTCTGAAAATGGACTTCCAACGCTTATCCTCGCCTAATTCGGATTTACCGTGCCGGGGTTTATCCTTGTCTCTTAAGAACCCAGGGTGTATCGAGTATCCCAGAGCTCCTCCAATCCCTTCAAGAGTCCGCCTTAAACTTGGTCTCTTCGTATCTCAGTCCACCTATGTAGAGTCCGTGCTAGCCCGGTCTCTTCCACCTTATCTCATGTACACCGGGCGCTACATTTAGCCTCAAGAGATTGGACTCACCTGAAGTGAGAGAAAACTAGCTTTCTACTTGAGCTAATGGCAATCGGTGCCCCTATTCGGTACTTTCAATTGGCGCCAGATTTAGGTGCCTTCAATCGGCACCTCATTTAGTGCCTCATCCGACACCGCATCTGCTTCAAGTGCCTTTTTGACATCCTTCTGCCTCGAATTTGAAGAATTAATAAACTACAAAGTTGTAGCTCTATGTCTTACCTTCACACAGCAACTTGAATCGCATTAATCCGAGATTCGAGTCAAAAGATATGACCTGGCGCCGGATTTACTTCCTCTACTTGGCGCCAGGTTGGCTTCCCACACTTGGCGCCGGTTTTATACATCCATCCACTCTGAATTGGCCCAAGTGATGAACTACAAAGTTGTAGGCCTATCTATTATCTTTCCATAGGCTCAAGAATCACCTTAATCCGAGGTCCGAGTCAAAAGTTATGACCACTTTACCAGAGACAGCCGAAGCCCCTTTAACCGCCTTCACTTGGCGCCGGGTTTCCTTTCACCCACTTGGCGCCGGGTTCACTTGGCGCCGGTATTGGACTTCCTTTCACTATGAATCGGAAAAAGTGATGAACTACAAAGTTGTAGGCCTATCTAGTATCTTTCCATAGGCTCAAGAATCACCTTAATCCGAGGTCCGAGTCAAAAGTTATGACCACTTTACTACAGCCGAAGCCCCTTCAACCGCCTTCACTTGGCGCCGCACTCTCCTTCCCTCAGTTGGCGCCACACTCGCCTTCGCTCAGTTGGCGCCAGGTTTGCCTCTCCTCGGTTGGTGCCGCATTTAGTTGGCACCACCTTTAGTTGGCGCCGGGTTGGCCTTCCACTCGGTTGATGCCGAGTTCAGCTAGTGTCGGGCTCACCTCTATTGAGTTGGTACCTCACTCGCTCTAGGAGAATAAACGCTCCATTCGGCTTCACCTTCTCGAACTTGTGAAGTCAATCACATACCTAACTCCCATACTCGAAGCCCCAACCTTGTAAATTATTTTGTCCGTCAACAATGCCCCCCACATGTCAACACTTTGGTATGGCCAAGTGAGAAGTGTTGACATGTAGACTCGACTTTATTTAACTCATCGATTTGCCACATAGACCGGCTGCCTCTTTTAATCTCTTAGTACTTTGACAAAATTGCCCCTTGGCTTTGTCTATATCAAAGGAGCAAGTCCCAATTCTCTCTCCCCATTCCTCATTTTTCAACTTGTTACTTCTTCAAAACAAATGAGGACGAACCTTCCTCCCTTTTATTAAAAATCTGAGCAAGTTCACCTTAATCCAGAAGCAAAATCTTCTCCTTTAACCTGACTCCACTTCCCTTCAGCCATGAGGACTATCACTCTATACGACCTGGCCTCACTTTTTGGTCTTCGCCCGCATGGTCACCCGGTCACACCCGTACGTCTTCCCGGATTCCTCAAGGGGGATAAAGATCCATTTGTCACCCTAAATCCCAACAACGAAAAGAGATATCCCCAATACATTGATGTCTACCGGCTGCCTGATGGTGCTGCCGCGAGCAAGAACGAGCACATGGCCTTCCTCTTACTATGGCTAACTCGTTTTATCATGTGTTCTAGCGCTGAACGCGTTTCACCTGACTTCGAGAAACTGGCATTTTCACTATCTCTGGGAGACGAGATAGCCATGGGCCCGTTTATCCTTTCTCAGCTATATGCTCACATGTCCTCTTACGTCCTTGACTATCAAGATGGGTCGTTGGCGATTGCCTCTTCAGGACCACTGTGGATGGTCGTTCTATGGGGTCTGGCTTACTTTCCAGAACTGGCTACACCGTCAATTTCGTCTCCTCGGGTTCGGCCGGCATATTATGCTTTACACCTCTGTCAAGCAGTCGTTAGGGAACCTGAGTCAGGTTTGAAAGGGTACTTTTCCATACTCGACCGAGCTGACTCTCTTGTCATTAACATGCAACCCTTATTATCAGTTTATTGTCGCCCAGACTTCCTTTCTTTTGATGCTCCCGCGACTACTACTGAAGCGTGGGCCAGTATTTTGACCACAAGAGACCTTGTTGTTGGATGCACCAACCAAAAGATGAAGATTGAGCCTTATCACCCCCATTTTGTTGCACGGCAGTTTGGCTTGGTTCAAAATATTCCATTTCCGCCTACCTATCTTTTTCACAAGTTTGAAGCCGAGAGGGGGAATGACTTCCGCAAGTGGACTAAGGCATTTCCAGCTCTTCAGGTGAGTGAGTTTCTCTTGTCTCGGGCAAACATAGAGTACTTTGACACCTGTGAAGGCACCAGCGAGGAATACTACCTTTGGTGGGAGGGTCTCTCTCTTTGGCCCCGAGACGCTTCTGAGTTGTCCAAAGCTTTCTCATTTCGTGTGAAGAGAAAGCAGGGAAAGAAGCCATCATTGAAATCATCCCAAGGATCTGCTTTGATTCCTCTAGAGGAAGCCGATGATGCAGCCACTAACTCTCGTACCTCTGGTCCTGCAGGTTCGCCTAAGAGAAGTGATATTTTCTTGCTTTCTAAATGCCTCTTTGATTGGCCTAGCAGAACTTCTTTCAGACCCCTAGTTTCTTCTATGCAGGTGGCTTGGCTGACATTAACTTACATACGACTGGCACCACCTCCCAAGTTTTGGATGACACCCCATCTTCATCTCCCCGACGCAAGGTAAGTCACTCCCATGTGTAAACTTATGGCTGAATCTCATTATATGATGATCGTATGAAACTAACTTGTATTCTATAGCGTCGTCTTGTAAGGGATCTACCTCCAAAGGAACCAGTTGTTGGTGATGAAGAGATGGTTGATATTCAGCATTCACCCAATACCGAAGATGCTCATTGCGGGGTTCTGGTTCAGCCTTCTCTAGTTGTAGACGAGGTGGAGGCGCTAGTAGCCGCGCCTTCAATTTGAACGGCCTCGACCCTAAGCCGGCCCGAAGTTGAACCGAGTTCGTTCTTCCTAGACAGCGCTCAATCTTCAGATGTCCAGCCGCCTATGGTTGATTCGGCTTCAGCATTTGCTACTGCTCCTTCCCTCTGGGATGATGACGATAACGATGAACTAGGCCTGGTACCTCCTTTTACCTTGTTCAATTTAGAGTTCCCTGATGACATCTTTAACTAACTCTTCTTTGACAGGCTTTCTACCACAACTTCAAATCCACCATGCCTTCTGCTGCTTCAGATCTGCCATCGACCATACATGCTCTGCCTGTTGATACTACATTTGACATCCAGGCTATCCGGACAAAGATTCAAGAGTGTTTCGTCATCGTGGTCAACTTTCTTGTTGATGTTCAAGAAACGAAGCCAATTGTTGAAGTGAATTTGGTCATTCCGACCAAGGTTACCGAAGCTCTCTCATACTTGAGGTCTCACGGGAGAAAAATAGTCTCTCCAGCGCAGTATAGATTGCTTGGCGTGTTGTACCCGAACCTTAAAAATACTCTCAGCCGGTAAGCCCCTGTTTTTCCCTCTTGTCACCTTATAGGAGCCAGTATTCTCAACTAACTCCTCTTTTCAGGTACTTGTTGGGCAAGAAGTATTACCAGACGATCTCTAGTCTCACGAAAGAATTAGGGGCTCTCACAGAGACCGTTGAGGGTGCTGTGAGGACCATTGATTCCCGACTCGAGGGGTACAAAGAGATAATAGCTCGACTCACCGAAAAGAAGGCCGTAGTTAAGGTGAAGGTCAACAGGGTGTCTGAACTTGAAGAGGAGTTAGCTCGAGCGAAGTTGGAGGCAGAGAATGCCCAAGCCGATGTGACTGCGGTTGATCAGGAACGAGTCGCCTATCTACAAGCCAATTTTGCCTATAAGGCACAAGTTTATGACCCCGCCCAGGCTGACCGCGGGCACACCGCACTTATGCTAGATCAAGAAGAGATGGCATATGCCCGCGAGCGAGGACCTATAGTGACAGCAACTCAACTCTTCGATGAAGCGATCGCCATTCTCGGCACTGGACTTGATGATTCATCCTCGGAGAGCGAGTCCACTGAAGATTAGTTCTGTGTAGGACATTTTGGGGCCTTTTGGATCATAGATCTCTGGCCGACCTAGCTTTTGTACACCTTGAACCTATCACTGACTTGAACTCTCATGATGTCACTTTGGTGTCTCACCACGTTGATATATGTCTTTGACCTTTTTGGCTTTGATTCAACTGCTTTGCTTGAACTATGAGTACGAATGAGTAATAAGAAACAAGACTTTGAACGGCCCTCAAGGGCCGGAAATAATGATTTTATTAATGTATAGTGGCTTAAGAAAACCATATGAAAAGCGAAGTACATAGAATTATCGGTCTATATTAAACCGGCTAAAGTTGCGAAAGCCATCACATGAAATTCCCTTGTGAGCTTGGTCTAAATGGATAGACTACCCAACTGAAACCTCTCTGCGACCAGTGAGGTCTAGCTACATTTCTCGTCCATGTTCTCGGGCATAGTCCTCAAACCACCTATCGTCTACCCCATCCCACATGCTGGGACGATAAGTCTTCAAGTATAATCCATTTATCGGATGTTCATAGACCTCACCATTAATATCAGCAAGTCGGTAAGAGCCATTCCAAAGCACGTCATGTACTTCGAATGGTCCTTCCCAGTTGGGAGACCATTTCCCATGTTCGGGGTCTTTGCGTCCCAATGGTAGGATGACCTTCCAGACCAAGTCTCCTCTCTCAAAGTGCTTTTCACGGACTCTCTTATTGTATGCCTTCTCCACGGCCTTCTTTTGTTGGACAATGGCATCTAGGGCTTTTAGTCTTTCTCCGGGAAGGTCTTCAAGGGTAGCTAACATAGCCGAGTCATAGTCTTAGCTAGATAGGTGCATCTGCTCAGCTCTCCTCAGTGACAGTACTGTTAACTCCAAAGGGATCATGGCATCATGACCATAGGTTAGGACAAAGGGGGTTGTACCTGTGGCCCCTTTCTTCGTAGTGCGAAAAGCCCAAAAAGCTTCGGATAATGCTGAGTGCCATGCCCGAGGTTTTTCTCTCACCATCTTCTCTATGCACCCTTTCAATACCTTATTAGTGGCCTCAGCCTGTCTATTGCCTTGGGCATAGTAAGGTGTAGAGTGCATAATTTTGATGCCCATGGTCCTTGCAAACGTCTGGACTTCATCCCCAGTAAAAATGGTCGCTTGATCGGTAGTGATCGTTTCTGGTAATCCAAACCTGTGAATGATGTGTTCCTTGAAGAACTGAATCACTATTTCCTGGTTTACAACCTTCATAGGAACTGCCTCCACCCACTTAGTGAAGTAGTCTGTGGCAGCAAGGATGAAACAGTGTCCCTTAGTGGAAGCGGGGTGGATCTTCCCGATCACATCAACTGCCCAACCTCTAAATGGCCAAGGCTTCACCACAGGATGGAAAGTATCTGCTGGGGCGTGTTGGACTTGACCGTGCCTTTGACATTCTTGGCACCCTTTGGCATAATTAATACAATCTTTCGCCATGCCTGGCCAGAAGTATCCATGGCGATGCATCAACCATCTCATCTTGATCCCCGACTGATGAGCTCCACATATGCCTTCATGGATTTCGGTCATAGCCAACATAGCTTCTTGCGGGCTTGGACATACCAAGAGAAGTCCGTCCACTGTCTTCCGGTAAAGGGTGTTATTGATGTACTCAAAGCGGAGCGCCTTTACCTTCAGTGACTTGTCCGAGAAAGAGCTTGGATCCTTAAAGTAGTTAATATATTCTTGCCTCCAGTCCCGGTCGAGTTGTATCAAGTCAACTTCAACCGCTTGGGCAATCTCAGTTAGCACCGAGGTCGTCCTTAACTTTACTGGCACGGAGTTAAATTTAGCTAAGGCACGAAACCCAGACCCGGTTTGTGCTAGCTTGTTGGCTTCAAGATTCTTGGTGCGATCTATGAACTCAATAAAGGCGTCTTCGAAGCCCCTCAGTAACGTTCGGGCTGCATCACAGCACAATTGGAACCCGTCACGCCCACACTTGAATTCACCTGACACCTGATTGATCACCAACATTGAGTCTCCAAACACCCACACGTTCTTAGCACCCAAGTCCTTTAAAGCAAGTAGCCCGAGTAACAGTGCTTCGTACTCTGCCTGGTTATTGGTGCAAGGGAAGTCAAGGAGGAATGAGGCTTTTGTCTTGATCCCAGTTGGAGACTTGATCATGAATCCTGCTCCCGCATACTTCTTAGTCCGAGAGCCGTCAAACCACAAAAGCCAAGGTTTCTTGGCCACCATCCCGAAATCCACCGCGGTATCGGCAGAGATGTTTATGCTAGGGTGGTCCGCCAAGAAATCAGCTAGAGCCTGACCCTTCACCGCCCGTTGAGGTACGAACGTAAGGTTGAACTCCACCAATGCCAAGGCCCATTTGCCTACCCTTCCTCGCATCATGGGTCCTGTGAGTAGGTACTTAATGATATCGGTCTGTGCTACTACCTTTACCTCCGCGAGGAGTAGATAGTACCTTAGCTTTCTACAGGCAAAGAAAAGGCACATACATAGTTTCTCAATAGATGAGTATCTAATCTCCGCACTTAGGAGAGACCGACTTAGGTAGTAGACAGCTTGTTCCTTCCCTTCATCATTCTCTTGGGCCAGCAAGCAACCAATGGAGTCGTGGGCAGCTGAGACATAGAGAAGTAAGGGTCGGTCTTGAGATGGAGGAGTTACCACAGGCGGGGATGATAGGTACTCCTTAAGCTCGTCGAATGCTCGTTGGTGGTTGATCTCCCATATGAACTCTCCTCCTTTCAACTTGAGCAAGTTGGTAAACGACCGAGTTCGGCCTGCTGTGTTAGATATGAATCGCCTTAGGAAGTTGATCTGACCGAGAAAGCGTTGTAGCTCTTTCTTATTTCGAGGTGGTTGGGCTTGTTGGATTGCATTAACTTTATTTTTATCTATCTCAATCCCTCTCTTGTGAACAAGGAAGCCTAAGAAGTTGCCTGCTGAGACTCCGAAGGCACACTTCAAAGGATTCATTTTGAGCTGGTGCTTCTGCATCCTTTCGAATGACATCTTCAAGTGGTCGAGATGCTCCCTATAGTCATGAGACTTGACCACAATATCATCTATATAGACCTCCATGAATCGACCGATGAAGTCCGGGAAGATCAGGTGCATTCCCTTTTGATAGGTAGCCCCGGCGTTCTTAAGCTCGAATGGCATTACAATCCACTCAAAAATTCCGATGGACCCTGGACAACGGAACGCCGTCTTATGAACATCTTCTTGAGCAAGGTGGATTTGGTTGTAACCTGAATGACCATCCATGAAGCTCAGGACTTTATGTCCTGCCGCAGCATCAACCAACATATCTGCAATAGGCATTTAAAGTCAATACAAACTCGAATTTTGCCATTTTTCTTGACAACAGGTACAATGTTGGATAGCCACTCTACATAATCGGCTTTCCTAATGAAGCCGGCATCCAAGAGCCTATCTATCTCTAGCTTGACTTTTTTTACTACTTCTGGCATCATCCTCCTCATTGACTGCTGGTAAGGCAGAAAACCCGGCCTTATAGGGAGTCGATGCTCTATCAAGGATCTGTCTAAGCCTGGCATTTCGTCATAGTCCCAAGCGAAGCAGTCTTGGTACTCTGTCAGTAGCTTGACCAGGTCGTCCTCAAATTCTTTTGGAAGCCGCTCGCTGATGAAAACAGGCTGGCTTCCTTTCTCAGAGCGTAAGAGTATCTCCTTCAGAGGGTCCTTCACTTCGGCCTTAGTATCGTCCAACTTTCCTGGGGCCGGGTGAAGGTCACTCATCTTCAGTTGTTCCAGGGGGTCTTGACCGTCGTCCTCAAAAATGAACTCGGCCGCTTTTTGCTGTGACAAGGCGTAGACCTCCGACCGCCTTGCTAGCTCTCCTTCTGTTGTGTTAACCACGAAAGGTAAGCCTAAGGGCTTGCCTCTCGGGGGTGACGTTGGCAGGTCGGTTAGAGGAGGGGATTTCCCATTCAACCGTGCTTGCGTATCCAGCTATTTGGCCTAGGTCGCTTCGTGCCACGCTTGTCGGTACGATGGAGCCATCGTAAAAGGCCACTTTGACACAGTTCGTGGCTGCCTGGAAAGGGTCTTTGTCAGCAGCTACGACCTCCACCTTCCCGTTGGGCTTCCACTGGATTAAAAATTGATGGAGAGAGGATGGGATGACTTGGCCTGAATGGATCCAATCCCTCCCCAGTAGGCCGTTGTAGGAGGTCTTTGCCTCAATGACAAAAAATGGAACCTCCCGAGTGACAGAACCTACAGTGACTTCAGCGACGAGTACTCCTAGAGGGCGAGTACCTTTACCAGCGAAGTCAGTCATCATCATGTCAGTTGCACCCAGCTTCACGTCCCCCTTGTTCAGCTTCTTGGGGAGTGAGTAAGGGAGGATGTTGACGACTGCCCCATTGTCTATGAGGACCCTATTAATCGGTTTCCCAAAAATGTGGGCTGAGATGTAGAGTGGCTTCAGGTGATCACACATATTTCGGGTAGGTCTTGGTATAGTGATGGTGTCGCCAAAGTCTTCCACCACTGGTACAGCTAGGGCTTTGTCCCCAATCTCTAGTTCCACCATATCTTCTTCAATTACATCTCCCTCAAGGTAGCTGGGCTAGCCTTTTTTCGGCGCAAAAATAGCCGGTAGAGTGAAAACCATGTTGATTGACAGATCCCGACCGTCTTCACTAAAGTTGTCCTCACTCATGCTATCTCCTAGCTTCAATTTCTCCTTGATGTCTTCTTCGTTGAGGTAGTCCTCTATCCCTAGTGCTTCGCCTAAGTTCTCCTCGTTGAGATTATCCAGCCAATTGAATTCTTCACCGTCCAGATCAGGTAAGCTTTGTTTTTCATTTTCATCATCCTCAATGATGTTATCAACGATATTTCCTTGCTTATCTTGATCAGGCCAACGATATTTACAAAAGGTGAGATCACTTTGTTGCTTCCATTGGAGCTGTTGCCTTGACTCAGCTTCTCGTTGCTTTCACTGGAGCTATTGCCTTGACTCAGCTTCTCATTAGGGCGATCATCTATCTTCAGATTCTCGAAAGCCCCAAACCTCACATAGCCTGAGTCTAGATCGACTATGACCTCCGGGCTTGTTGGCTCCTTCAGTGAGGATTTGTCATTAGGTGGCACCTCACTCTTGGTCTTGGGTACCCATATCTTCTTGTCCAGCTTCTCCCTGAGGTTATTGTATTTCCCTACCTTCATGTTCGATCTATCTTCGTCATACTCCCCGCTTGGGGTTCTTGCCTTATCGGACTCCCTCATCTGTGACTTGCCCTTGTCATGCTTCAGGGCTTCAACTTCCATAGGTTGGCCTTGCTCAGAGGCCGTATGGCGTTGTATCACGGGAAGAGTTAGCAAGGCTTCTTGCATCTCTATCAGAGCCTTATGTCCCGCTAGCTGTCTCTCAAGATCCTTTGCAATCTGCTTCTCGGCTTGGAACTTTCTTTCGAGGCGACGCTTCTGGGTTTTCGTCAACGCTCCGTGTATTGGTGACTCTGGTGCAGGTCTCTTTTCCCCTAGTCGGTGGAAAATTTCTCGGGGTTGGTCAGGGGTTTCTTGGAGATCCACCTTGACCCGAGGGTGATGGATCCTCCAGTTACCGTCTAGCACCCTTGGTAGGAAGGACTTGGGTATCCTAGTGGACTGCCCCTTCTGACTCTGATCTTGCCTCTCGAGGGACTCCCTCAGGTCTCTGAAAAGACCTTGCCTCTCCCTCAGATCTCTCGGAGGGCCTTGCCTACTGAGGGTCTCCCTCAAATCTCTCGGAGGTCCTTGCCTACCGAGGGTCTCCCTCAGATCTCTTGGAGGGCCTTGCCCCCCGGGTGTCTTCTTCTGATCTTGTCTCCCGAGGGTCTCTCTCAGGTCTCTTGGATGGCCTTGCCCCCCGGGTGTCTTTTTCTGATCTTGTCTCCCGAGAGTCTCTCTCAGGTCTCTTGGATGGCCTTACCCCCCGGGTGTCTTTTTCTGATCTTATCTCCCGAGGGTCTCTCTCAGGTCTCTTGGAGGGCCTTGCCTCCCGAGGGTCAGGAGCTGATCTCGCTTCTTGATTATCTCCCTCATGTTTCTTTGAGGGCCTTGCCCCCCGAGCGTTTCTCTCAGATCTCTTGGGGGTGTCTTACGTTGATCTTGCCTCTCAAGGGTCTCCCTCAAATCTTTTAGAGGCGTCTTCTCTCGCCTAGGATTGCCTTCTTTCTCACTTCTCCTAAGGCCGACCACTGCGATTGGGGCAGTGAAGGAGGCTGTCTGTGGTGATTCGTTGGCAAACTTCAACCGGCCGTCTCTAATGGCTTGCTGGATCTGGTTTCGAAAAACTACACAGTTGGCCGTGTTGTGAGACTTGCTGGCATGCCATTTGCAGTATCTCATAGCCTTCAGCTCCTTCTCATCCGGGATCTTGTGACCCTTGGGTAAGGTGATCTGGCCGTTCTTGAGCAGGTTATCAAAAATTTCATCAGCCTTAATTACGTCGAATGAGTACTCTTTCCCGACCTCGTTAAGGCCCTTGGGTTGATTAGGTTGGGCACTGGGGCGAACGAACTCATTGGGTACCGTCACCCTCTTCTGGATGAGGCTTTCGCACTCATAAGGTTTGCCCTTGGTGAGTTCGGCCACCATCTCTTCTGCCATCAGATCATCTTCCCAACCATTCTCGCTGTCCAAATGATCAATCTCGAGTGTAGGGTCATAAGAGTAAGTACCCTTAGAGGAGGTGGCCCTCCTATCCTTCTCGTTGATCAGTTGTTGAGCTGCGGTTGCCTTCTGCGCCAACTCTGAGAGGTCTCGGAACCTCTCAACTCCGAGTTTCTTCCGGAGTCGGAAGGTGAGCCCTTGCATAGCCAAGGATGCTAGGTCAGATTCTGACAAGTTGGTTGGGCACCGATTCTTCGCCTTTCGAAAGCAGATCATAAACCTCTCTACTGACTCGCCCTCGAGTTGTTGCATGTGGGCAAAATCCGAGATGGTTATGGTCGGCTCTGCTCTGTAAAACTGATTGTGGAACTTTTGTTCCATCTCTGCCCAAGTCCGCACCGAACACGGTGGGAGGCTGATGTACCAAGAGAAGGCTGTCTTGGTTAGGGTCAAGCCCAACGTTTGATATCGGCCTAAGTCTGTCTGGACGTTACCTGCTCTTGTTCTTGTGGCTTCAAAGTCGGTCGTCCCTTGAGTCCCCCTATTAGAGGATACCTGGAGCGACGAGTGCATGGGAGTTCTGGCCGATTGATCTCGACCGGTCACTCCTGATGTGCCCTGGGTCTGGTTGAACGTATGCTCAGCGGGCAGTGGGGTACATATGCCCTTCCCTTTGTTCATGGCCTCGGAAACCTTAGTGGTTATCATAGGCGCCATGGTTTGTTGAAGTAATCAACCGCCTGGTCCTGGTGATCTATAGTCGCCTGATGGATCGATTCGTCTACGTAATTGTAGACTTTGTCGATCTTAGTAGAGAGTTGGTGGTGAGACTCATCAGTCCGTCTCTTTGCTTCTTCAAATCGATCTCGAGTCTCCTCCCTAGCCTTCTTATGATCGATTGTCAATTGATCAAGCCTGGTGACTATGGCTTCGAGTGTCCCAGTAACATCTTGAATAGTCGGCTCCTTGAGGGGGGCCGTGTTGGCAGTATTTTTCCCGATACCCAGTTGGGTAGTAGGGAGAGCTGGCTCCTTCAGGGGAGCCAAGTTGGTGGAGTTCTTCCCGGTACCAGGTAGGGTAGTAGGGAGAGCCGGCTCCCTGAGGGGTGCCGTGTTGGTAGTATTCTTCCCAGCGAGCTGAGAAGAGGGTGGTGCAGTGTCTCTGCCTTTGGTCATCTTGATTGGAATAGGTTAAATCGCCTTCTCAGACGTCCTCCTATGTCCCACCGAGCGTGCCAAAAACAATGTTGGGATAAAAAAGTGAGAACGCTAAGAACGATCTCGTGACGGCCTGGAGTGTTCGTCCCAAGGTCGATCTAACGCTACGGGTAACAAGGTTTGGCCGAAGCCGAGACTACTACTAACCTAAACTAAGATAAAAGCCGAAGCTTGATAGAGATTTTGTGATTTGGTTTTTGGATGTCCCTTCGGTTCGCCCCTTGCCTTGCTTATATAGAAAACGAAGATCGCCTCAACTTCGCTCTAACCGTGTTGTAGTCGGACTCGTCCTTCTCATCGCTTATCTTCAGCCAGGCTTTACCCTTATCCCGAGTTCACCCTTATCGCGACTGAACTCGAAGGCCCGAAGCCTATCTCTTTCAATGCTTATCTTCGTCTGAAAATGGACTTCCAACGCTTATCCCCGCCTAATTCGGATTTACCGTGCTGGGGTTTATCCTTGTCTCTTAAGAACCCAGGGTGTATCGAGTATCCCAGAGCTCCTCCAATCCCTTCAAGAGTCTGCCTTAAACTTGGTCTCTTCGTATCTCAGTCCACCTATGTAGAGTCCGTGCTAGCCCGGTCTCTTCCACCTTATCTCATGTACACCGGGCGCTACATTTAGCCTCAAGAGATTGGTCTCACCTGAAGTGAGAGGAAACTAGCTTTCTACTTGAGCTAATGGCAATCGGTTCCCCTATTCGGTACTTTCAATTGGCGCCGGATTTAGGTGCCTTCAATCGGCGCCTCATTTAGTGCCTCATCCGACACCGCATCTGCTTCAAGTGCCTTTTTGACATCCTTCTGCCTCGAATTTGAAGAATTCATAAACTACAAAGTTGTAGCTCTATGTCTTACCTTCACAAAGCAAATTGAATCGCGTTAATCCGAGATTCGAGTCAAAAGATATGACCTGGCGCCGGATTTACTTCCTCTACTTGGCGCCAGGTTGGCTTCCCACACTTGGCGCCGGTTTTAGACATCAATCCACTCTGAATTGGCCCAAGTGATGAACTACAAAGTTGAAGGCCTATCTATTATATTTCCATAGGCTCAAGAATCACCTTAATCCGACGTCCGAGTCAAAAGTTATGACCACTTTACCAGAGACAGCCGAAGCCCCTTTAACCGTCTTCACTTGGCGCCGGGTTTCCTTTCACCCACTTGGCGCCGGGTTCACTTGGCGCCGGTATTGGACTTCCTTTCACTATGAATCGGAAAAAGTGATGAACTACAAAGTTGTAGGTCTATCTAGTATCTTTCCATAGGCTCAAGAATCACCTTATTCCGAGGTCCGAGTCAAAAGTTATGACCACTTTACCACAGCCGAAGCCCCTTCAACCGCCTTCACTTGGCGCCGCACTCTCCTTCCCTCAGTTGGCGCCACACTCGCCTTCGCTCAGTTGGCGCCAGGTTTGCCTCTCCTCGGTTGGCGCCGCATTTAGTTGGCGCCACCTTTAGTTGGCGCCGGGTTGGCCTTCCACTCGGTTGATGCCGAGTTCAGCTAGTGTCGGGCTCACCTCTATTGAGTTGGTACCTCACTCGCTCTAGGAGAATAAACGCTCCATTCGGCTTCACCTTCTCGAACTTGTGAAGTCAATCACATACCTAACTCCCATACTCGAAGCCCCAACCTTGTAAATTATTTTGTCCGTCAACACTTACCCAGATGTACCATCGTTGTAATGTCTATCGTTTGATGAATAAATGTTACAGAGTGTTTTGCCTCTGGTTTGTACTTAGAAAAAGTAATATGTAGTAATTAGTTAGTTATACTTTCAATAAATTTATTTTAATGAAAATTTTATGGCGAAAAATTGGCAAAATTTTTCTGTTCTCTTTACCATTTTATACATTTTCTTTGATTTATTACCCTCGTAGTCTTCTTTACATTACCTCTGGTTACAATTTAATTAAAATTAATTGCTTCATTTAAAAAATTGGGTAAAATAGTGATAGGTAGAGTTGTTTGAAGAAATTGATTAATCAGGACTATCTAAAATTATTTTGTCCATGATATTTTCTAAATCAATTGTTTAGTCCTTTGACTCCAATTCTTTCAGCGAGACAACATGTAAAGTGACAAAAATACCCTTATTTTCACCAAAACTATAAAAATTGCCACTTAACAAAAAATTCTCCCATCCTCTCTCCAAATCAGCAAAATCAAAGCATGGGCGTAGAGGAATGGTGGTCGTGGCAACGACGGAGCTGATAGTAATAGTGACAAGGAGGAAATGGAAGAGATGGAGAGTTTGGTATCGACGTCGTGGGGATTTTTTCTCAAATAGGTAAAAAATATACATATTTTTCCTATA
Source organism: Hypericum androsaemum (assembly GCA_963995505.1). NCBI lineage: Eukaryota > Viridiplantae > Streptophyta > Magnoliopsida > Malpighiales > Hypericaceae > Hypericum > Hypericum androsaemum. Next base: position 8,597,854 of record OZ023198.1, read on the forward strand.
TAGGTAAAAAGTTATACATATTCCTAAAATAGGTCGAAAGATTTTTTAATATTAAAAAACTTTGAAGAAGGCGCCCTCTCCAAATGGCGCCTCGACTGCAACCGCTACAGCTGTCGGGAAACTAGATTTTTTAAAAAAAAATTAGTGGAGGCGCCCTAATAGGTTGGCGCCTCCAAAAAAAATTTTTTGGATTCCAAAAAAAATTTTTGGTCGTAAAATAAATAAAGAGATGCCGAGCAATTAAAAGTGGCCGAATTTATTGAAATTTATTTTTTTTCAAATTATGGATAAACTTGATTCAATTCGTAAATTTATCCCAATACTTTGATCTGAATTTATCAAAATATACTTACATTATTTTATATGGCGCCTCCACTTTGATTTTTTTTTTGTATTATTTTATACTACTGCAAGTAAAAATGTAAGTATATTTTGATAAATTCAGATCAAAATATTGAGATAAATTTACGAATTGAATCAAGTTTATCCATAATTTGCAAAAAAATAAATTTCAATAAATTCGGCCACTTTTAATTGCTCGGTATCTCTTTATTTATTCTACGACCAAATATTTTTTTTGGAATCAAAAAAATTTTTTTTGGAGGCGCCAACCTATTAGGGCGCCTTCACTAATTTTTTTTTTAATCTAGTTTCCCGACAAGCTGTAGCGGTTGCAGTCGAGGCGCCATTTAGAGAGGGCGCCTTCTTCAAAGTTTTTTAATATTAAAAAATCTTTCGACCTATTTTGAGAATATCTATAACTTTTTACCTATATAGGAAAAATATGTATATTTTTTACCTATTTGAGAAAAAATCCCGACGTCGTGTGGGGTGGAGGATAAGCGATAAAGGTGACAACTTTCGACCTGAGTTTCACCATCGATGCCAACTTCCTAGGGATGAGAATGGGTTGGGTAGGGTAGGATATTGATAGGACCCAACTCATACCCTAGGTTTTGGAGTTGGACATATACTTTATTCTCGATCGTACAACTTTTTTATTGTTAGATCCATACCTTACCCTCCATAAGATACAGGGTCTGACCTCTTAACATTCAATCTTTTTAATAATTACTTTACAACATACTTTTATTATTTCAATATAATCTAAATAAAAAATAAAAAAAAATCAAAGTCTATGTAATAAAATGATAATCTCAAGTTAAAGTTGCTAGGTTAGTGGGTAGGCTTTTTTTAGTTAGCCGTTAGGTTTTTATTTGGGTGTGCGTTTATTCTTTTTATGGATGTATTATAATTATCTTAGTAATATAATAAATATGGATCTAATTAAAGTCTAACTACGGTCTAATTAGTATCTAACTAGGGTAGGGTCTCGGTCTGAGTTTATATGGACCCTATCCAGACCCGGACCCTATCTAAATAGATAGACCCAAACTCATATCCTACCCAAGACTCATAGACCCTAAAATATACGGGATAGGATACGGGTTTGATCCATTTGGTCTAGATTTTTTTGCCTCCCTGCAACTTCCATGGGAGAGGATCTGCGTCATTGTTTACCTTAGTTAGGAATCAATTAATTTCCTCTCTACGACTCTTTTATTTTTTTTACATATTTTTTTAATTATTCCTTAATAAGTTAGTTGATTTGCTTAGATGCAAGTTTACACTCTCTTTGTTTCGTCGATTTCACAGTAGAGAAGTGATTCGGGGGATAGTTGTGGAGATGAGAGATTTTTTTAATGGCAATTTTGTAATTTTTGTGAGTTTAAGAGTATTTTTGTCACTTTAAATAGTGTCTCGCCGGAAAAATCGTCGGAATTTGTCTCTGAGGACTAATCAATTAGTTTAAGAAATATCAGGAATTAAATAATTTTATATTATCCTAGTTAATCAATTTCTTCAAATAATAACAACTTATCACTATTTTAGCCTAAAAGATTTGTTTTATGCTAATGATGCTTAGGGAGTTAATTAATAATAGTTGACCACGTAAACCAGAAAAGGACATACAAACAAGAAAAATTACAAGAATTAATAAGTACTTAGATCAAATTGTGAGACTTTTTTTTACGTTTATCTAACAAGTTTTAAATTCAATCTATTAAAAATATAACAATTTTCAATATTTATTGAATTTTTTTTAATCACGATTCAAAAGTTTTATCTCACATAAATCTAAACAATTCTGGATAAGTACAAAAAAGGTTAAGAGTTTACCGGGAGGGAGGGAGGTAGGGACGAGCCCGGTTCAACAGGTGCACCCTATTCCCCCGCTTCTCTTCAATTTATCACCCACGAGTTGCAAGATTCTCTTGGCGCAGCAAACATTCAGACCTTCAGAGAGGAGAGAGGAGAGAGAGAGAGAGAGAGAGCTCGCTTAACGACAAGAACACCAACAACAACAAAAACCAAACAGAAACTAAACAGGGTTTCTGTTGTGAGCTTGTTTCTCCACTACGGTACGAATCCCAGTTAAAAGATACGACCTTTAAACGCTTGGTGCCTACCTAAAGCTTGCTCTTTTATCACGTCCTTCCTGGGTTTTTATGGAGAATGGGAAGTAGGCAGGGTGCTGGTTTGTGGGCTGATTAGCATTTCTCTGAATTGTAGAGAAGATTTGGCTTGGTGGGTCATTGGTTGTTTTGGAGGAAATGCAATGTAGTGGTGGTCTCTTGTGATTAAATGTTGGATGGTATCTGGTTTTGAACCTGTTGGTGATTTTTTAATTGTGTAGAGATTGTTTTGTAGCTGTGTGATCAATCCTACATGCGTGGATTGGAGCTGGTTGTTTTGTTAGGCTAGTTTGTTGATATGGCTGAGAGGCATCCCTCATCATCCCATCATGGGCATGTGTGTAAGAAATCTATGCTCTTTTTGTTCACATTCGTGTCGGCATTGTTCGCGCTGTCTTGGTTCTTCATGTTGCGATCAGTGGGGCGGCCTGGACTCGCGGATCTTAGCTTGTTGCCTGGTTCAAAGGTTTTCTCCGTGGCTGAAATCGTCACTTCCCAACCTCGTGCTCGGAATGATGTTGCAGCAGCTGCCTCGATTGGGAATCGAGAAATCCTTGCAAATGATGAAGGAGAAGGAGAAGGAGGATCAGGGGGAGGTGAAGAACAAGGGCAAGATGTTTTGCGAAAGAATGCTGATGTTAAGAATGCAAAGTGCGAAGCCCCTGCTCGGAAGAGTAATGGCGGGGAACCCCTTAAGGTGTTTATGTATGATTTACCAGCTGAGTTTCATTTTGAGCTGTTGAATTGGAAACCGCAGGGGGGTAGTGTTTGGCCTGATATCCGGACTCAAATACCTGCCTATCCTGGTGGGTTGAACTTGCAACATAGCATCGAGTATTGGCTGACATTGGATCTTCTAGCTTCACAATACCCTGAGATTCCTAGGGCTAGTAGTGCAGTTAAGGTCAAGAATTCCAATGAAGCAGATATTGTTTTTGTCCCTTTTTTCTCCTCAATTAGCTATAACCGACATTCGAAAGTGAATCCACACGAGAAGAAAAGCAAAAACAACGTATTGCAGGACAAGTTGGTGAGGTTTTTAACATCACAGCCGGAATGGAAGAGGTCTAGTGGACGTGACCATGTTATATTGGCTCATCATCCAAATAGTATGTTACAAGCCAGGATGAAACTCTGGCCTGCAACGTTCATACTTTCTGACTTTGGGAGGTATCCTCCAAGCATAGCCAATATTGACAAGGATGTTATTGCACCTTACAAGCATGTAATCCGAAACTATGTCAACGACTCATCTACATTTGAAAGCCGTCCAACTTTGCTTTACTTTCAAGGAGCCATATATAGAAAAGATGTAAGTCTCTTCCTCTTCTGGTGATGCCATTTCTGTCCAGTTCTTCAGCTGGCTCAGGTTTCTGTGTTTACGCATTAGAATATGCATGAGTGGCAGCAACCATTGATAACTTTGTTCATCGTTTGATTCTTAATGATCATCATTTGTTAAGTGCTGCTGCAAAATCAATGTACTTAAGTGGATTATTTGACAAGGCATTTACAGATTACTGATCAGAACTGGTATTGAAGACCACCAGTTCGGTGCCCCTAGCTTCATGTAAATGAAGATCAATTTTGTTTCACGTCAGATAGCAGCCTTGACAGGATGCCTTAAGGCATTTGTCAGAAAGGCTAGGTAGATAGGATCAGAAGGTCTGTTGCTAATCTGCGTTTGTGCCAGCAACTTAGCTACTCTCTCTGGATTTTTTTTTTGAAGGACACTGTGTGGATGTTATCATACAAGTTTTAAGTGCATTAAGGAGATTTTATTAGTGGATTTCGCCTAGCATTTTTTCTATAATTTTCCCTTTTGTTCTTTGCAGTTACCTAACGGTCGTTGCTTCTATCTAGGTGGTAACTTCATTTCCATTGGATTTGTTATTTGTTATAATTCAAGTGGCCAATTTTGGCTTCTTAGCTCCCTTCTTTGTCTGATATGGTTCAAGCTCTCATTGGATGGCTGTATTTGGCGATTTCTGATCCTTTCCATCATCTGCCAAATGCAGGGAGGGTTTGTTCGGCAGGAGTTATTTTATCTTTTGAAGGATGAAAAAGATGTGCATTTTCAGTTTGGTAGTGTTCAAAAGGATGGAGTCAGCGAAGCTAGCAAGGGAATGCATTCTTCCAAATTCTGCCTTAACATAGCTGGTGACACACCCTCATCGAATCGACTTTTTGATGCCATCGCCAGCCACTGTGTCCCCGTCATCATCAGCGACGAAATCGAGCTCCCTTACGAGGATGTCCTTGACTACTCTCAGTTCTGCATATTTGTCCGAACCTCGGACGCTGTCAAGGAAAAGTTCCTCATCAACTTTATTAGACGCATCAAGAAAGATGAATGGACACGTATGTGGCTGAAACTGAAAGAGATAGAGAAATTCTTCGAGTATAGGTACCCGTCAACAGAAGGCGACGCAGTGCAAATGATATGGCAGGCTGTGGCCAGAAAGGTTCCTGCCATAAGGATGAAGATCCACAAGTCTAGAAGATACTCGAGGTCTCTCGTTCGCGCCGACACGAGGCCAAAAGCAATTCCAACACCTGCTAACTTTTGGTAACTTTCTACGGCTCCCATTTTTGCAGTCTCATTGTACTAGGTATAACATGAGTTTCCGCTGCGTAGGAAGGCGAGAACTTTATCGAGTTCTGGCTGCAGATTACTGGAAATCATTCTTGTAAAGAGCTGATCTGATTAATAGTATGATCCGGAAAAAAAGAGACTTCCCTCACTTTTCTATGATTCAATTGTTTCTTCCACCTTGTGTATGTTTTTCCCTTACTTTTTTCTTGGTTGAGTACGTCTTCATATTCATTAATAAGCTAATATTGCTTTAAATTGTTAGATAAGAGTTGTAATTAGGAAGATCAAATTTTCTTTGTTCATCGACTAAACTTACATAGAAGCGAAAAGCCAAAACCCTAATGGTCTTATGGACTGATTATATCATACCTGCAATCCATCATGCTGACCAAGAGGTAAAGTCGGTCCTGGCCTAGTTACAATGAGAATCGGTCCAAGTAGTAACAGAATTTTATTAAAATTACAGACAACAACGCCTTTATATTGAAGTAATGTCGGACTCTAAGCAAGAATGAAACAAATATCATTTTTAAATAAATACAAAAGAGAAGCGATGAACCATAGTAGGTGTTTTTTACAGGTCATTCATACTAGGTTAGGACTTAAGGGTTACATTCTGTAACCTATGTAAACCACAGACATGCTATTTCCAGGAATTAAGTACAAGGTCGGAAACTTTATATGTTATTTCTTAGTGGACATCTAATATTTAGAGTTACCGATAATGTTTTAAAAAATACGGTCTGATTGGTTAGATTATAATCCTGAACCAAATTCGGATATTTTTGCACCTAAATTTGGCGGGTGGTTCAACTATTTAGAATGACTGGTCCAAAGCCTTCCTAAGTTAATACATATCAACAAATAATTATATCAATCGGTAAAAGGTTACTCTAATTTAATTAAGATGTCTCGAATTCGAATTCTTAAAAATACAATAATATTAAAAAAACTTTGTCACATTTTAAATATTTTATTTCACTCAAATTTTGATTAATTACTTCACGTTATAAAAAATTTAATACAACACGTATACTATATGAAATAAAGCAATATCGATCCCCTGTTTCTTCCTCGTACGGTTGACGACTTAACAGATACTCATCAAGTTTCGGTATGGGCGGTCCACAATCAATAAAAAAATTAGATAATACCCGATTTTCACATATTTGGTAAACCAACTATTATAGATTAAAATTAAACACGACTTCAAATTGCTCTGTACCATGTTAACACTGATAAATTTTTAGTTCAGAATTATCTGATTAAGGTAAACAACACCATGTGGGTTGATAAGTGCCTAGTTTTTTTTTTGTTGGAAATAAGTGCCCAGTATATCTACTATTTACAAACTCCAAATATTAATAGTCAACCACTTTCGATCCTATTTAAAATATTAACCAGTAGCTGAAAATAATTAAAAAGCAAGTACACACGACAGGAAAAAAAAAGTAGTCCGAGGGAAATTAGAAGTTAGTCAACGTTATGCACCCTTCTTTACTTATAAAAAAATGCACCCTTCTTGATCATAATTTGATCATATTCGATAAATCTTGATTATATAACTCCTTCATTACATTAAATTACGTCAACCATTCTAACCATTCTTGTAAATGATCGAAGACGGAATGCAATAGAAGTTCCTACGTCGTCGAAATCGCAGCGTAATTGACGTACCAAACTTCAAGCCATGTGGTTTAATGCAATAGAAGCTCTAGCATTCTATTGCCTTCCGCCATCCATCTATCATTTACAAGTAATGTTGATTGATGTGGTTTAATGTCAAACACGAAACAATTATTCCTCATGTGGGGACCGAATTACAATTAATGGATGGAAGAGATAAAAGATTTTTGCATGGGGTAGTAGACATGAGATAAGCATTTCCACCGAAAGGTCTCCCAAAGGTCACATGTTTCCCTCTCTCACGGTTTACCAAGAAGAGAAAAAGGGCATTATTACACTACCAATTTTGCCATATTTTAGATACAGGAGTTTCGTTGCACCAGCTCATTTTTCACTTATTTACTTATACTTACTTTTTCCCTACTACACATTTTTTCCATCAGATTTTGGTGTGATAAAATTTTGACGAAACCGACGATCGCAACCCCATTTTGAAATGAGAATGGGAGTACTTTACTAAGTAGGTTGTGTATGCATGTGTTAATAATATTTACTTTTCAAAAATAATAGCGAAAGTTCTTCCTGGTGCATGTCAAACATAAGTAACAGATCGACCAAAGAAAAACATAATAGAACCAATGAGAGTTGGCACCCGCAGTAAAGAAGCGAGAATTATATATTGGACAATTACCAACCCCATAAATATATTATCAGATGGTTCGTTTCAACTTAATCACAATTGTCAAATTTTAGACTTAAAAATGTAAGTGCAATAAAATTTAGGAAAGACATTTCCGCAGCTTGTGGTGAAATACCGAATCTAATTAATAAATCAAGTAAATGTCTAGATATCATATAGTTAACAATGACATCACAGTGTAAAAATTGGTACCTTGTAAATGGTAAAAGATTATTATAGTGTAACTAAAGTTACACTATAATAAATAAATAAAAAGTGTAACTAGAGTTTTGAATTTCTGGTGTAAATGGCTTAGACAACATTTATAACCTTGTCTTGCAACTTGATCTACATATGTCACTACAAAATTGACAATTTGGATTTATCATTAAATTTCTTGCCAGCAGATCTTTTATAAAATGGCTTAAATATCTGATGCATACCAGGTGATAATTAAATCGTTCGAAAAATAGCTGCAGTTTTTAGAGTAGAATTTTATTCCAATACAAAATATGAACCGCCACGATACATGAAATTACCGTGAAACGAACAGTAAGACCAAAACATCCACTCGGAAAAACACCTCGAAGAAAATAACTACGTGATTTTATTAAGTTTAGTTCACCAACCAAAGTCACCATTAAAGTAATTAATCACAAATTACAAAGAGATCCCAAAATTCATAGAATCCCCTCAAAAGGCTAGCTAAAACACTAGAAATTATGATCAAGCACTCTGCTCCTATTCTCACTCCTCTCTCTCTCTCTCTCTCTCTCATTTCATTTTTTTTTCTGTCAACTGATTAGCTCAAACTAAAAGCGAAGAAATTAGACTAAGATGAGAAAACCAAAATAAAAAAGAGATTATCTATTAGAATATAGAAGACACTTCTTCCAAGGCTTCTTCAACATGAGAAGCACTATTCTCATCCAACAGCCACTTCTCTAGAAAGGACAATGGAGGAGTAGTGTTAAGTTCAGACTTGTGCTTCTTCTGATCTGACACTTTAAGGTTGTTGTCCTTCTCTTCACTTGCACAATCCAACTGGGACCCTTTGGGGGTACTTGATGAATTGTCCCATGACACATTGTTGAGATTCTCAAATGAAAAGATGGACTCGAACTCCTCATTGGACATCAGCTCACCTCCACCATGATCCATACATTGGTCTAGTTCCTCGGATTTTGACCTGTTGCTCTTCGGGTGATCACCACTGGAAGTAGTAGTGGTGTTGGTTGTAGGCTTAGGAGAGGACTTCATCCAACCTTCGAGGAGCCGCGAAATGTTCTCCGTGCTCGATGCATACGCGGAGGAGGAGGTGTGGACATCGGAAGCATTGGTTGTGGAGGTCAACTGATCTGGGCCTCCTCTCTCATGAAAAGAACTAGTACTAGTGCTTTTTGACAAGAACTGAGTAGAGCTTGTGGTGGTTGATGAGTCTTGATGGTGTTGAGCCATACTAGGCTCTAGAGTTGATTGGGACCTCTTCAGCTTCTTCTTCAAGTGGGTGTTCCAGTAGTTCTTTATGTCGTTGTCGGTTCTCTGCGGAAGGTATGAAGCTATGGCTGCCCATCTGAACCCAAAAGAAGAACAAGCCACTATAGAAATTAACTAAGCTTGGAAGAGAGTTTTCCGATATCTAATCAAAAACAGAATAAGTAGTTTAGTAGTTGTATATATGTAAGAGGAATCAAAAAGCACTTGCTCCAATGACACAAACGTAAATGAATTGACGGAAGTCCAGTATCTCTGAAAAAAATATATGTAGGAGGAGGATTACTTGTTACCCAATAAAGCTTGGAAGTGAACAATCATGTCTTCTTCTTGAGGGGTGAAGTTCCCTCTCTTGATCCCTGGTCTCAGGTAATTAGTCCACCTAAGCCTGCAACTTTTGCTGCACCTCAACAACCCTTTTGAACACCAAAATGAGATGCACCAAGTCACTCATCAACAACTACATTCAGGGTAGATTACTTGCATAAGAAGCATCAAATTAGGGTTAGAATTGTACCAGTGTTGGTGGGAACTGATCTCCAGTTCCCAGGGCCATGTTCTTGGATGTAAGAGACAAGGATGATGTCCTCTTCGGGAGTCCATGGACCTTTCTTGACCCCAACTTTGTCACAACAAGGTGGCCTTCCCATGGCTTTTTACACAGTTGTTTTGGGAGAAAAGCAGTTTCAGCTTATTGGTCCACCACCTTTTATTTATTGAATCTGTCTGTGAGTGTGTGTATATATATATACTTGGATACTTTTGAGAGGAGAGGAGAAGAGAGGGTGCCCTTTTTATACCGCCATTTAATCTAACAAGCTGACTCATCCATCCACTTTTTGAGAGCAAGTGTAAAAGTCAAATGTATGAAATTTCAACGTTATTAATACGTGTTTCGAGTTAGGACACACTACTGTTTTGTGTTTTGAAGAGAGAGTGACAGATCATAACTCTAGTATCATGTCACGTTATTAATTTTATAATATTTTATATCACTAATTTTATTCGCGTGATATATTACTTTACTATATATTACTTTACTAATTTGAAGAGAAAGTGAACAAGCTCAATAGTACTCAGATTCAAATCTTGACTGGAAAGAGATCAACATTGTCTAAATCGAGGTCAACAACACACCTCACAGATAAATTATTGATGTAATATGACATACACAATAACTCAAGTAATTAGGGTTAGAATATCACTTGGATATCACAAAGTGATGGGTCAAAATGCAAAAGCACATTTAAATTCGAAAATACGTTTATTTTCAGAAAAATGTATTATTTTGAATATGCAAATAATTTAAACAACTTTGTACCGAATTTTCAATAAACTACATCCTGAAGAGAACCTTTATGGTAGTCCCTCCATACCAAATCATTAAGTGATTTGGTATGTACCCACCAATCTATAAGTGACAAGTGGATTGGTGGAGGGACTACCAATTTCCTAGTAATATATGACTAGGAAATTTAATTATGGAAATACAATCAAATAAATATTGAATTATAGTTAAAAGAGAATCATTACCTAAACAATATATCCTATTTTAAGGAAATAGAATTAACTCATTAATGAGTAGAATATATTCAAGTCTTGTTATATTTTAATTTTTAAAATACAGAATTATTACTAAAGAGTAGTGTGATTATGACCAAAAACAGAACTAAGTATGGTGAAGAAGAGTTAGTAAGGGGTCACAATCTCCCGGTGATACTTAGGGACCAATTCTTAGATTGTGGCCTTTTATTTTAAGGGTATTATAGTGCAATTAATTTTTTTTTGGTAAATAGATTAATTTTATTTTATATACCCAAAATATTTATACCAAGTAGTACAAAAACCTACGTTAGTTGTTAATTACATGGTTAATCTTCACGATCATGCAAACTAACTAGAGGAGATTCGTTACTATTTAAATTTATATATATATTTTTTAATAAACTGTGAAAAGTTTTACAAAGTTCCATTTTAGATTATTTTTAATAGACAATAAAATTTCTGAATGCTGATATTTTTCCCTATAAAATCAAATATTAGGTTTTTTTTAATAGTTACGACGTCGTTAAAAGCAACAAGTAAAATTGTTACTTTTATTTTAAAACACCAAAGCAACGTTAATATTTATTCTTTTAAAATACAAAAGCAATGAGGAAACTTCAAAAATAAGTAAAAATAAATTTTTTGAAAGGTGAAAACAAGTAAAATTATAGTTATCAATAAAGACGATGATATTTTTTCGGAAAAAAGGCTTAGACTTCTCGTTACTTTTGTGTTTTAAAAGAAAAGTAACAATTTTGTATTTTAATATTTTATAAGACTTAATATATTCTATTCATTAATGAGTTAATTATATTTCCTTGAAATAGCATATATTATTTAGGTAATGATTCTTTTTTAACTATAACTCAATATTGACTTAATTTTATTTCCATAATTAAATTTCTTAGTCATATATCACTAGAAAAGTGGAATTCCTCCACCAATCCACTTGTCACTTGTGGATTGGTGGATACATACCAAGTCACTTGATGACTTGGTATGGAGGGACTACCATAAAGTTTCTCCATACTGAATATTCATTTATGGAAAAATTATCACTGATGACTGGAAGTTGAAAATTCTGATCATATAAATGCCCAATTGCCTACCGGGCCACGTGCTTTAACAGCTCTTCTTGCCTTTCTAAAAGAAATGAGATTCCACTGTACAGAGTTAATTTTCCCACCAATACCTCTGCTACCTCTCATCAATTTTTGTTTGTGTTCCTTTTTTGGGGAATTCACTGGCAGAATTTCAAGATTATTAATTAGGAAAAGGAATAATTTAATTGTCCCTTCTAAAATTGACTGCCGGTACTCGTTCATTTATGATAACAATGTTATTTACTTATTAAAAAATAATGTTATTTTCTTAAAGGAGGGGACGGGCTCGAATTTAGTAGAATAGTCCTTACTGATAGAGATAGAGGCAATATTAGTATACTACTATTAACAAAAAAGTTACAAATTAGAGAATATAGTTATAGAAATAATTAAAAAAGAAATAAATACCATCCAATTATCCTAAATTACGTAAGAACACTATCAGTAATATACAAAAAAGTCAAAAAATAATACAATTTATGAAAATACAATTATGAAAAATAATAAAATTTATGAAAAAAAATATGAAAATATTGGTATCCTTGTACTCGGATATTGGTTTCTTTCTTCCTACATATTGGTTTGCTTCTTCTATGATGTTGGTTTCCTTTGACTCTAATATTGGTGTCTTTCTTCTATGGTATTGATTTTTTTATACTCTGATGTTGATTTTATTCTACTCTGATATTAGTTTTCTTCTTCTTTAATATTGGTACTTTTGTACTCGGATATTAGTATACTTCTTCTCGGGTATTGGTTTCATTCTTCTATGATATTGATTTCTTTCTACTCTAATATTGGTCTTCTTCTTTTTTAATATTGGTATCTTTGTACTCTAATATTCTGAACAAACACACAATGCATACCAATATTATTGTATATACATACCAACGAAACCAAAAAGCATTGCTAGGACATCATCATACCATTATCATCTCAAAGGCTCGACAGTACAGAAGCACGATCTTTAAGAGCCTGGGAAAAAGTCTATTTCAAGACCCCAAAAATCATGACTGAATTGTGGAAAATGAAGGAGAAACGAAACTACTTCACTTTAAACAGAATCAACTTCCACATATAATAGCACATTAAGGTTGCATAAAAGCTTTCATAAGAAATCAGTGGAATCTACTTCTGGCATTAACTACCCAAGATCAGAATCCTAATGTCGTGTTTTTGGATAAAAACTTGAAAATACTCCCGGTGGATTCTGGCCATTAGATCTGTTAAAAAGAAATTTGATCAAATCTAACGGCCCAAATTTAGTCCATACCATGTGGACGAAATTTATGTAGTCCCCACTAAATCCAAATCCAAGAAGAAGACGTATATGAATTGTCACAAGTACAGTTATGAACTTATTTCTCAAAAATGTTATTTCCTTCGATGGGTACTTTAACCTATTATTAATAGGATGTGAATCAGTATTTTGCTGCAGTCAACCAGCATTAGCAGAACTAGCAGTAATACACCAATGAGAAGACTGTCTCAAGAAGCCAAAAGAGTTTTAGCCCAACGACACAACGCGTTGTAAATATCTTGGAGGTCCAAGGTTCAAACTCCGGCATTGTCATGGTGTAAAAAAAATCTACCTTTCAAAAGAAACCATGACTTCAAATTAAGCAAAAACATTACTGACAATTTCAACCTGGACCAAGAAAAAGAACGATTAGCCGGCACCGATAAACCGGCTAAGCATATTCCTGCTAGTACTGGGCTACTAACTGATCATTACACAATGAAGTTCCACAAGGACATGAGGATTAAACAATATTCACAAGGCTGATGGATTCAGTATAAGTATCTTCATCTTTAAGCATGCTAAATAATGTAGTTAGGCATAAACTATTGACTGTCAAACGGACATTACCGTGCGAAAGCAGACCCGAGTTCCGCTATCAGCTGCTATGCAAAGGGAAGTTGATTTAGATCTTGCAAGTTGTCAGTTAATCTTTAGGTTAGAAACTGCACCAGCCGATTATGGACTCCATATCATGGAGTATCAAGCATAATTGTTGCGAAAAATCCTGTCAGGAGAATCATGATCGAGTGTTTGTTGATTTCTCGGTATGCAAAAGATATTCTTTCCAACCCTTCCAACCGAGAACAGATGGTCAGAATAAAACCAGACTTGTTGAAACGCCGACGACAAAAGGCTCCAACAACAGCCGAGTCAAGAAGTAAAAGATGACACCTAGTGCAATGGAAATAGGGAGAGCCGGTAGAGCCCTGCGGCTCACTGACAACAAAATCAGAGTGCAGCCAAGTCCAGAAATAATAGCAAGGTAGCAAGCATATACCGTCATCAAATCATACATTGCAGCCCTACCCACAAGAACACTGTAGAAGATAAAGTCGCCAAGACCGAGCTTGATACCTCCACCAGGAGCAGCAGATTCTATATTCTCCATCCTTACCTGCTGACTCTCATTACTCAAATTTCGCATCTCAACAAGAGGAGACATTTCCTCATCAACAACAATCTCAGACTCAAAATTGCCAACAGCAGTGGAAATCTCCGGCTGACTGCTGGCAGAGGGTGGACTCAAATGGGATCTCTCCATCACATTGTTTAACCGTGCAGCATCAAAATTCTCTAAGATACTTGCAGAATCAGAATTTTCAGAGATTCTCAAAGTATCGTAAAGGTCTCTCCTCGGAACAGGTTGCATCTCCACCACCCCATTGTCCGAAACCCCACTAAGCAACAGCTCCAAACTCCGACCCCGTGGACCTGTACTCTCAGAAACAGTCGGACGAGCCTCATAAACCAAAGCAGGGAGCTCCTCCTCCCGGCTCTGAGCTAACTCCACAAGCAGCTTAAGCGGGCCGCGAGGGGACAAGACCGCCACCAAGTCATAAATAGCCAATGCCACCAACAAAACCCACGTAGTCCACTCCGGCAGCTTGGTAAACCAAGCCGCCACGATTATCCCCAGCACCACCATGTACCCTTGCCTCACAATAATCGGCATCCCACTCGAAAATACCGAAAATACCCCCACGATCGTGAAATTGAACAACAACACCGAAAACGTAACCGCATCGATCGGTACAGAGAAGTACTGGATCAATGATATAAAGATCGGAGCTCCCATTCCACCTACAGAAAACAAATCAACACTCCAATTTATTAAAAAAAAATACAAAAAAAAATCATGAAATGGGAAAAGAAAAAAAAAAGGAGTACCTAAGACGGTGAAGGTGGAGAAGCGGGTGTAGTGCTTGAGGAAGGAGGTGCAGTTGTAGTAGTAGAGGAGGACCATGAAGAAGGTGGCGGCGGCGACGAGGACGACGAAGACGAGCGCGTCGAGGAGGGCGCCCCCGAGCTTGACGGCGGCCGAGTCGGTGGGGGCCTCCACGTAGACCAGGTTCGCGGCTGTTCGGACGGTTAGGGCGAGCGGGCCGCCGGTCGGCTGCGACAGGGCGTAGACGATCAGGACCACGAGGAGCATGCAGATCGAAACCGGCGCCATCACCCCTATGATCTCCACCCCGATCGTGTCCAGTACGCTCGACTCCATCGCGAGGCTCATCTCTCTCACTCGGTGGGGAATTTCGTCGAGCAGGTGGCGCGTGGGTCGGTGGGATTATATGCCAAATATATTACATGTGGGTTTGGTAAAAGTGCTGTCGTTTTGTGCTTTTACGCTCCATCGTTTCAAAATATTTGATGAGTGACAGAAAGAGACCACTTTTTTAATAAGATTTTTGGACAATATTACCGCAAAGTATCGTTAAATTAATTAATTTTTAAAATAAGAAAAATATTAAAAGAATGGAAGAATTTTTTTATATATTTTTTCTGATTTGTTTCGACTGATAACTTATAATCAATTTTTTCTAATTATATATTATTTGTGGTATTTCAGTCTAAATTTTTTATTCAAATAGTGAGATGCCAATAAAAAACTTGTATCATTGGATAGAACATTTTGAAATCACAGAGTAGTGAATTGTCAAAACACGAAACCACTAGTAATAAAGTGGCATTTTATGTGATATGCCTTTAAGGCTCAAGAGCTTAGGCATATTGTAGACACTTGATAAAAATTCTCTACCTAACATGTATAAATTATATTTTAGAATTTTAGGTGGTCACTTGTGTTCTTGTCGCCAATTGTAGGCAAGTTCTAGTCCGGTAATGCGATATTCTGGTTGATCTCAGGATTAATGACACATTACAAGAGGTGGGTTATCATGTTTTATAGAGATGACAATGGTAGGATATTGATAGGTTTCGAATTAATTTTAGGAAATGATACATTAATGATACGATCTTTAATCATATCTTAATTTTGTTAGTTAAAGCCATTAGAACAATACCTTTAGGATTTGTGTGTAGGGCCTTTGTACTAGTTTCTAATAATTTTTACACTTAAATTTTGAATTTTACATATAAAACTCAAGTAAACTCAAGACATTTGATCAATTATGCATCAACATTCAATAATAAATTTAAGTTACGTAAAATTTTGTAATTTAAATTAAATTGTAAAAGATTCTTTCATTTTCAAGTACATCAAGAATTCAGCAAAAAAATTGAGAAAAAAAAAATTTAGTGTGTCATTTTTAATGTGTCTTATAACCTAATTCATAATCACTTGTAAGCTCTCTTTTTTTTCAATTGCTGACAACCTCAATCAGCACAACCAGTTACATAGGTGTGCATTCTTGAGAACCTTGAATCTTGAATATTTTGGAGGATGTTTAATGTTTATGAGAAGATTAGGAGATATTATTTTTCCTCTAAATTCAGTTATTACAATTTTGAATGCTGATTTTTAAGAAGCTAATTCCAAATTAAAAAAGTGAGGTCTCTCACAAAAGTTTCTTGAAATGTTTTTTCACTTTCCATAGACCCAAGCACACAATAAAGAATATTACTCATATTCCAAGAAAATAATTCCATTTGATTTACATGTTAAGTGGGAAAAGGTTGATATTAGAACTAGAAAGAACATGTATTTTGTTTTCCTTTAGCTGGTCTATATTCCAAAACTTAGCAATTTCCAAAAACATCACTAGACACCCTAGAAAAGAGGGTATCAACCAAAAGGGAAATTCAACTGATGGATATCGCCAAGCAGAGAACCCGAGCTTCTGTGTGTCAGTCCATCATCTGCTCAAGATCTGCAAGGTTCGAGTGAAGAGTTAGCAGGTAACAAGTAAGAAAACGACTTAGTCGAAAGCATGCTACCCCTAAAGAAGAAAAAGGTGAGCCGTAATGCAGGTAGAAGCAAGAAAATCTGTTGAGTCGTTCGAAAAGGGTTGGTCCATACCTTCTTCGTCTGATGCCTGGTTGAAATCATCGTCGTCATCATCGAAATCCTCATTCTGCAAGATCATTTAATGGGGGAAAACGTTTAGGTTATATTCCTTCTCTGTGATTCATGGAACTATATTGTTACCGGAATATTCCAGGCAGCAACTTCAGGACATTAATGAGCAGACAATCATCTAGCTCTTAGCAACAGCAGAAGTCGTAACCATGAGATATTCCAATTGGGGTTTACATCCTATTCTAAAACTCGAAGCTTCGAGTTAAAGTGAAACTGCATCGGAGAGTTGAGCGCCCCTCAATCCAAGAGACTTTACACTAGGAAACGTGTAAATAGACAGTTTCTGCAACATCTTTCACTATTCAGATGAACAACCTAAAATACCCGATGCAGAAAAATGTCGCAAGGCTTACACATGCAAGAAGTCGTTTATTTTGTGAGAATCACCACAGTTAAAGCAACATAAGAAGAAAAGATAAGGGTAGAAAAAATGTCAGACAGCGATGCATGATAAAACAATGAGTACATGGTCTTCACCTGTTGATAATCATCATCACTCGAGTCTTCCTCACGGGCGTCTCCTTGGTCCTCCTCTTCTTCTTCTTCTTCTACTTCTTCTTTATCTTCACCCTTCTCTTCTTTTTTCTGGATACATCAAGGAAGACAATAGGGAATAAAGTGAAGGTCCCATGCCATAGAAGCAAAGCGATGTCATGCAGCAGTAATCTTTAGCCAAAAGGTGCAAAATAAGTTATATGTCGATAGATTTGCCTACCTGGCCTTTTTCTTCAAGACGCTCCAAGTTATCTAACTTATCTTGATCTGTTCATAGAAAATCTTGTAGGTAGCAACATCTTTACGAAATAGCTATAGATAAGACAAGAAACAGTAAATCCAGATAGAGTAAGAAATTGGCAGAGAGTTCGGACCTGAACGTGGGTCCCATCGGACTTTCTTGGGATTTCCCATTTTCCTCTTCAAATCTGAACAACGCAACACCATGAGAACCATCAATGAAGCAATGATAAAAATGTAGTAGGGTATGGCTAATAACTAAAAAAAAGAAGCAAACCTTCAATCAATAATACTCTAGGAAAATTATCGGATGTGTAATGGAGAAATTGGCGAATAGAATCACGCGTTGCAACAGTCTTCTTTTTCCCTCGGTCGGAGTACCTCTCTACCGTCATGCTGCTTTCTGATTTCATTGTCCCTGAAGGAGAAGTGCAAAATATGTTGTTAATACTATTCTCAAAAACGATCTGAACATATTTTGCCAAGATGACACATCAAAACAATGCTTATGATGGTAGTTGTGTCGAAAGGCCGGATAAAATATCACAATTTATCTACAACACAAGGGGAAATAAGGAGTCCATGCTTGACTATTTTATATAAAATGCCACCTTTTTGTCAGGATCATAAAATTAGTTATTCTTATGATGCAAATAGCAGGTATAAATTATTAGTTCTTCACCAACTAACAGTAATCTTGCATGTGAAACAAAAGTTCAATATGCCCCAAATTATGTTCGTGAGATTATTTCTAGTGCAGTCAATCAACTGATTTTGCATAAACATGAAACGAGATCACCAAATCTTGAGCAAGAACATGACCGTGTTAAAAAACATAATAAAAATTCAAACCGGATTTCATGGTCTACACTGTCAATTCCAACAAATTTAATTCAAAACCCTCAAAATGGTTCATGTTACTTCTGCTCTTACCATCTTCTAGATGATAGCAAGAACTTTTCGCGAAACGCAGCAACCTTGCATAGCAACTGGCTAAATCCTTTTCAATCTTCACCTTTTTCGGATCAGGTAAGCAAATATCCGAATCCTTTTCAGCATCGGAATCCTTTCCTTTCTTTGCCCTTTTCGAATCAGATAATGCAAGATCCTGGTACGGATAGAGATTATCTCAATTCATGAAAAAACGGAATTTTCTTGCATAGAACACAACTTGAACCTCTCTTTCTACTAACATTACAAGCCTACTGCAGAAGGGCACCATTAACTGAAAACCAATCCTCGTTCCTCAAGTTTCCAACGGTAGAAAAAGCATACTGACAGAAGAAAATCGCGAATTGACTCACAGGAAACTCAACAAAAGGTTCTTGCTGTTGTGCAAAACCCCGAAAGCCACGTCCTCGTCCTCGTCCTCCAAATCTACCCGCCATCTACAAAACAAAACCTGAATTATCAATAACTCAAAACAAAACAACCTAAACTTCCCATACAATCAATCCAATCACACAGTTCTGGTCCAGAAATCACAGAAAGGCGCGAGTTCGAGCTGTTGACAACTTGATGCATCAAAACATTCAGTAGGCTGATGCACATTAGACTCCAAGATCAAATGATAAAGGACTCGGATTCACGTTCAAGCCTTATATATGTAAAAGACACTATTGGGAGAGCGAAGGAGAGGGTCGGAAGGAAGAAACTGAGCTTTTACCTGGCCACGTCTTGACCAGGTGAAGCCGGAGGCGAAAGAAACTGTAAAGGAGCTTGACAGAGCGCGGGGACGCCGCGAGTCGGAAGCTGGCGGAGGCGGAGCACGGAATCTAAAGTTGAAACTGAGACGCGAAAAGAAAATAGGGAGAGAGGTGAGCCGTGACCGGGGAGAATCTTTACTTTGGTGTCGCCGGCGACTGTTGGAGGCGGAGACGCAGGTGGAACGATTGGGGTTTGGGCTGCCGAGGGTTTTTGTTGTTTCCAACTATTATAGTAAATGGTATAAATTAAAAAAAAGTAAATTACTATCAGGTCTTCAGGATGAGACTAAATCGACGATTTAGACCCTCTTGTTTCAAAAAATATTTTTTCGTTCCCCGTGTATGATTTTATTATACTCTCATGTCCTTGGATGATGTCAACAGTCAATTTTTTTATTTTTTGTCATTGAAATGATTAAAAAAACCCTTGGCCGGTCAAGTCAAGTCACTAGTCATCTTCTCCGGTCATTTTTTTCGGTGAACAATAACTCCCAGTCATCTTCTCTAACGAAAGAAACCCAAAAAATTCCAACAAAAAAATGCACTACTGACGAAGCGATTTTCAACCTTCCATCTTCAATTTCATCCCTAACCTTCATTTCCTAATGTCAAATCCAAAACTAGCCTATCCCCCTATTTCTCCATTCTCGTCGCCATCCCTTCTCCCTTTCTCACTTCTCACCGTCGGAGGCGGGCGACAGTCGACCACTTACAAGCTCAACCCAAGGCTGGTCGGAGGAGAGGCTCTCTAGTTACAAGTCATCGTCCAGGATCAACGACCTTTCTCCCCGTTGTCCCTCGGCCCTACCAGAGGATGAGGAAGCTCCACCTGCATGGGACCCATCGTCGTCCTTCTGGTCTTCATAACTGTCGTCGATTGGAATGGAGCAGAGAGATAGAATTGGGGTGGATGGTTTTTTAGTTTCCCAAAAGGGCGATGACTAGGATTCCAACCGTCCTTCCTCCATTTCAAGACGATGCCATCTCTCTCTCTCTCTCTCTCCCACCCCCGTCTCCAGACGACTCCCTCCCTGCCGCTCCTACGCCATCGCCGACGGTGGTGATTCTGCTGGGTGGGGTTATCAAATTGTCGTTGGGATCTTGCGAGGTAGTGGAATCGAGCTTGGTTCGCTTCTCGTCGAATCTCAGTACCACGTGTAGTTCTTCTTTGAGGTGGATAAAGGAATCTGGGCCGACTGATGACCTTGGGCACTTGTGGCCATTGGTTGCAAGGAGAGGCAGCTCATCGTCGTTGTCCAGGGGTAGGGATCGGCTGAGCATAATCCTGGTAGGCCGATGACAAATTCTGAGCTTGGTGGAGTGATTTTTGTTATTGTCGGTGAATGAAAACAAAAATTGACTGCTGAACTTTTTAGTCATTTTGATGACATAAACGAAAAATATTGACTGTTGATGTCAGACAGGGATTCGAGAGTATAATAAAATCAAACACGAGGACGAAATTTTTTTTTTGAAACAAGAGGGACTAAATCATTAATTTAGTCTAATTCTAAGGACCTAAAAATAATTTACCCATAAAAATCTATTAGATATTTATCTTACTATAATAATATAAACCTCATTTTTTTGGGTCTGATATGATATCCCAAAAATGTCTAAACTACCCTCTAAAACACACAAACAAACAAATCTCTAAACCGATAAAAAAGAAAGAGAAAAAGAAAGTCAGGCCAGCTGAGATCCGAGAGCAACGGGAATGGGATCGTCGGCGCGTGAGGTACGAGGAGATGGCAGAGTTCATGGAGAAGGTCGCGACGGCGGTGGACGGGGAGGAGCTGACGGTGGAGGAGAGGAAACTCCTGTCGGTGGCGTACAAGAACGTGATAGGGGCGAGGAGGGCGTCGTGGAGGATCA
Organism: Hypericum androsaemum; assembly: GCA_963995505.1. Classification (NCBI taxonomy): domain Eukaryota; kingdom Viridiplantae; phylum Streptophyta; class Magnoliopsida; order Malpighiales; family Hypericaceae; genus Hypericum; species Hypericum androsaemum. The sequence goes on from OZ023198.1 coordinate 8,619,032, forward strand.
TATCCTCGATAGAGCAGAAGGAGGAGAGCAGGGGGACCGAGGACCACGTGTCCATGATCAGGGACTATCGGGTAAAGATCGAGTCCGAGCTCTCCAACATCTGCGACGGCATCCTCAGGCTCCTCGACTCTCGACTCTCGACTCATCCCCTCCGCCGCCTCCGGCGACTCGAAGGTCTTCTACCTCAAGATGAATTGGAGATAGGGGAAATAGGGAGTAGTGGGAGGAAGAGGCCGCGGCGGAGGAGTCGGAGATGGAGACGGATTGCATGACGGCAACAGGCGGCGCGTGTTGGTCTTCACCGATGGACATGGTCGGCGATCTCATGATTTGGACTGGGTGTCGTCTGAAATGGACTAATTGGAGGAGACTGAGAGTGGCTGAAAGGTCGGCAACCCTATTTTGGTGGACTCTGTGGGGTTTATTGTTTTAGTTTGGGAAATAGAAAGAGAAAATGAGGTCATTTATGGCATTATTTATGGTACAAATTTTATGCAGGCCAATTGTGTTCAAGGTAATTCGGTTGATGCTAATAATCATTTGATAACTTGACAAAATTTGTTTCAATTTAATAAGATATTTTGGATTCAAGTTTATTAATATATGATAGTTAGAAATTTGATAGAGAAAATTTTATCGTCAAGATTAATTTAGCTTGAATGTAAATTTGTCGATTACGGATATTATTTTAGATATCACTTGATTTTTCCCTCTGATTATAATATTTTGTCATTTTACCAATATTTAATATTAATTAAACTGAGGTACATTAAGGATAATTTAACCACCTTCGTTGGACTATTAAAAATTTTAAAATTATTTCAATATAACTCTTATATTATTCTATTGTTAAATTTATTTTTGAGTACTTTTTATTTTCGTAATTTAGAAACACAAATTCAAAGTTAACTTTTATAGGTATATGTCAGTAAGACGATGATGTATTTTATTAGTACAAAAAAAATATGAAAGGTAATCATTGTTCTTTTGTAATAAATAAGTGTGACATCACATGTTCAATAGTCCAATTGTATTTATTTTAAATACAACGTGGTATTTTTATTTCTCTCTTATATAATAAAAAAAATCTTCTTTTTTAGGTAGTTTGGTGTCACATAGTGGAAGTGTCAAAATTACCCCTCTCTGATCTCCACATTGACACCCTCCACATTTTCCTTGCTTCACCCACATCTCCGACCCGGAGAACACGTTCCTGAACAGATTCGGCGATTGCGCCCCAGAGGAACGGGACCGTGCCATCGCGGTTGACTGCGCGTCGAGAGGCCGAACTTGAGCGCGTCGTTGCTAGGATCGAGCTCGACTCCCTTCCTATAGACGGAGATGACGTCCTGAAAAGGCAAGGAAAGGAAAAAAAAGGAAAGATAAGGCAAGAAAATGTATGAAAAGGCATAAAAAGGCAAGAAAAGGAAAGAAAATGCAAGATAAGGTAAGAAAAGGCAAGGAAAAGGCATAAAAAGGTAATAAAAGGCATGAAAAGGTAAGAAAAGACAAGATAAGGTAAGAAAAGGCAAGATAGGGAATGAAAGTGCAAGATAAAGGAAGAAAATGCAAGATAAGACATGAAAAGGCAAGAAAAGTCATGAAAAGGCAAGAAAAGTCAAGAAAAGGCATGATAAGGCAAGCAAAGGTAAGAAAAGGCATGGAGAAGGCAAGAAAAGGTAAGATAAGGTAAGAACAGGCATGAAAAGGTAAGAAAAGGAAAGAAAAGGCATGAAAAGGTAAGAAAAGGAAAGAAAAGGCAAGGAAAAAGGCAAGATAAGGCAAGAAAAGGAAAGAAAAGGCAAGAAAAGAATATGAAAAGGCAAGATAAAGAATGAAAAGGCATGGAAATGGCATGAAATGGGAAGGAAAAGGAAAGAAAAGGCAAGAAAAAGGTAAGAAAAGGCCAGATAAGGCATGAAAAGGCACGAAAAGGCAAGAAAAGGCACGAAAAGGCAAGAAAAGGTAAGATAAGGCATGAAAATTCAAGGAAAAGGCACGAAAAGGCAAGAAAGGGAAAGAAAAGGCATCGAAAAGGCAAGAAAAGGGCAAGAAAAGGTAAGAAAATGCAAGGAAAAGGCTAGAAAAGGCAAAAAAAGGCATAAAATGGTAAGAAAAGGCAAGAAAAGTCATGAAAAGGTAAGAAAAGGCAAGATAAGGCAAGAAAAGGAAAGATAAGGCAAGAAAAGGAAAGATAAGGCAAGAAAAGGCAAGATAAGGCAAGAAAAGGTAAGATCAGGCAAGAAAAGGAGCATTGGTCAACAAACTTTTCAACTCCTGAAAACTTATCTCACAATCTTCTACCCACACAAATTTTACATTCTTCTATGTCAATCGAGTAGGTGCAAGCCGAGCCGAGTCGCGTCGAGGTGGGAGTAGCCCTTGGACCAGTCCGGCTTGAGCTCGACGGTCTTCTCGGCGGAGAAGTCACCGAGGGAAGCGTGGGCGACTGAGTGGTTGGAGTAGAGAACGTGGTGGGTGGGAGCGAGGGAGATCGCCTCCGTGAAGTGCTTGACGGCGATGGGGAAGTCGCCGGAGGAGAACGCTGCATTGCTTTTGGCCTTGGCTTAGTTACCATTTTTGATGGGGTTTCATTTATAAATTTTCTTTTGTTGATTAATCCAATAGAGGAATGATTAGTTAGGGATTATCAACAAAACAAGGGCTTCGGGCGAGGAAGAGGAGAGAGAGAGAGTGTATGTGTGTGTGTCATAGACGAGAAGGTTCCCTGGGGGTTAAATAGTAATTACACAAATCGGGAGGGGCTGGGTGGTTCTGGAATGTTCTCTTCGCCTGGCCTATGGCCATGCCTGTGGGTTAGGTGGGTCTCACCTTTTTATCTTACTATAGTAAAAGAAACCTCATTTTTAGGTGGTTTAGTGTCACACCGTGAAAAATGTCAAAATTATTCTCGATATACACGGTAGGCGCGGGCAACTGCACGGGAGCTCAGAATCCCCTTTAACGGCGATGACAGGATTCGGGTCCCTTTCTCTCTCCCATAACTCCTCTCCCTTCTCTTCCTGGGACGACGGCCCGAATTTTTTTAAGGTAAATTAAAAAAGAAAATAATGTAATCAAATATGTAAGAGAGCATCTTAAACATGTACCGTTTAAAAAAAAATCAAATAAACGATATATTTTGTGGATTTTGAAACAGCACAGCATTTACATCGCTCCTGCGTCTTTGCTAGTCAAAATCAATAAAAGATTTCAAACTTATAGAATTGCAGAATTTTCGTATGGATCACAGATTTGTTTGTTGAATTCTGATCCCAAAAAATCAAAATTTTTAAAAATATCCAGAGTTCGACCCGAGATTTCTCCCGTTCTATAGCGCTAACCCCAAACTCCCCCTCCCTCTATCTCCCCACAATCCAATTTAGTTGCTCCCTCTCCAATTAGGATTTCCAAGAAATAGCCATCCCTTATTGAAAACGTCTCAATTCGGGCCGAGAATTGAGGAAGGCAGCGCCGCTGGTTAGGAGTCGTCGTCGTCGGCGTCGAGAGTGAAGCTTTCGTTCGTCAATTTGGGTGACCGAAAGAAATTCACGGTAGAGCTCTGGCCCGGTGAAACCACCTTCGTCTCCTGGAAAGAAGCTTGTCATTGGGGCCAACACGGCCACCGCGACAGCCGCCCTCCCTAAGCCTCCTCGCTCTACCGCCCACCTGAGCCTCGAGTTTCGCATCTCCCCCGTGAGCTTCCTCTGTCTCTCTCGCTCTCTCTATATTACGAATGATTTGCTAGTGTTTCCTGGAATACGTTTTGCTTACTTCGAGAATTGGAGAGAATATGGATTCCGCTTGGAGTTAATCGATGATGCCTAGCTAATTTGTGTTTTTATTAGCTTTCTTGTATCAATAAACGCTGTTTAGTTGGCTTTGATGTTAGCCCAAGAGATTTCCATGGAGGAAGAAGAGAGTGGAAGAGTGGTGAGAGAGAGAGGAGAGAGAAGGACGGAGTAGGAAGAAGCGGAGAGGGATATTTTTGAAAAACCGTAAAGAAATAAGTGATTGAAATTGATATTTTAATTCCTGCCAACTGAGCATGCCAACCGGGCAAAAATGTCTGACGTGGCATGCCAACTCAGCGGTGAAACTACGTTGTTTCTAGGTTCGGACTCCCGAGCCTCTGGCACAAAACAAGTGAAACCACATGTACCAAAAAAAAAAATTGTTTCCAAGCCTAAGGATCACAGCGCAAAAAATGAGAAATCACAGGTATGAAAAATGGACTTTTTCCTAGTTTTTATTCTACGAAATAGTTTCCTTTTCCAAAAAACAGAATGTATTAAATTGAACTGTTTCATTATTCTAATGGACGACAGTTAAAATTTTTTACTTTTTTCTTTCTAATTTTATTGAAACAATATTATTAGTCTGGTCTAACATTCCATAATGTATACCTCGATCTATTACTATAATGATTATTAAAAAAAGATCAATTCTATTACGCCTTTGCCTATTACTATAATGATTATTTAAAAAACTCAATTCTATTATGCCTTTATAATTTGCAAAATAAAACTAAAGTACTTTCCTAAAAAAATCAAACTAAAATGTTATTTCGATAAGTCGCATCATTAACATTTTTTTAAATTCCGATTTCAACTGATTTCTTTTCAAAAAATATACATTAACTATTATTTTATTCATGTATTAATTCAAATAAATAAATAAAACCAAAGACCAATAATCAAAATTGAATTACAATTTTAGTTTATGAGAAAAAAATTTCAACTATTATTTAACACTGTTACGTTTTTAAATATTCAAATTCGAGACTCTCTGATTAATTTATAAAAACACTACCACATTCCAGTATTTGTTTGTAATATTCCAGCTCAAACTTGTAATTTTTTATTTCGTTTCTCTTGCACATGGAACCTTCTGAGACTAGAGTTTGTGAAGCTACTGGGAATCAAAATAACCAAACAAAAGAACAAACAAGTAATAATCTTCCATAACTGGAATGGAAGGCTTTCCTGTTTCCTCCTCCAACTAACCATCATCCGTCGATGACTTGCAGCTTCCCGGTCGCATAGGCGTAGCGCCATCGCCGCGGGTTCATCGAGCAGCAATCTGAGTAAGAAACCAAGGAGGCTCATCTGCAAAACCAAAACCGAATGCCCCGGATCGCGTTCATACGACACCAACCTGATAATGTATACAATGCAAGGAATGACACTGATTTATGAGAGATTCAACAGCAATCATGTTACAACGACACCGAATACGACAGCAGGAATGAATTACAACGAGAGAAGCCTGCATTTAAAGAATGACCAGCTATTCGCATCTCTGCCTGGCGTTTTGGGAAGGTTTATAACACCGAAGAATCACAAGAGAAGCATGGAGTGACGTAACGCCATCTTGTTGCACGATTGCAGGTTGTTTCGAATGCTTAACGGGCACTTCGTGCTACACGGTAGCAATGACAGAAAAAGCGGTACAAGCTCTTCTTGCCTCCGGTTTCCTCCTCCGAATCCAGCATACCTCGATAGGATAGTGGTTGGACAGAAGCAGAGCATTATAACGAGATTTTCTTAGGAAAAGAAGACCGCTTTATATATCTTGATATCCTTGGGATCCAACAACACCACCCAGATGCAGGGCAGCAGATTCTACCATTCTGTGCAGGAAAGTTAAGGGACCTTCTAGATCAACTCATTAATTGAACATCTGAAGTTTAATCAAACGGATTCCTTCCTATGGAGGCGACAGGACCTTCTGGTTGTATATTCCTGCAACAAAGGGGAATAGCAGAGAATCAGCAGAAGAAAAAGTTGAAGTAGCGATAATGACAAGGCAGGAGAATGTCGCAAACTACCCCAGTGAAATCAAATTGGTTGCAAACTCACCCTAATTTAGTGGTCGGGGCTTGGGCTGCCATATATGCTAAGCCACCTACACGACACGAACATCATAAGATTTTGAGAATTGGAAAACATTTACAATAAGACAATAGCGCACAGCTAGTAATGAGACAATGTCTATGCGGTCGGTTACTCTATCAAATTAACAAGTAGCTTCATGGTGTACCACAGCTTTGAACCCTCAAAATGGCATATAACCATATTGATTTCAGATTGCAAATCATAGGGAATTGCTCACAGAACTCCCACAAAAATCATTTATCAAGACAATCGTTATCAAAAGAATCTCATACTAAATGAGAACAGATGGAATCCCACAGAGAAGAGAATTTGAATACCAAACCTTGTGCTGCTGCAGTTTGTATATAACTTGGCATTGAATCTGGAGGAAACCATTGTTGATTCACATCATCAAGAAATGTTGCTGGCAGTTGGGAATTCGGCAATGCCGTTTGCAAAGAGCTCATGTCCAAAAACTACATACAATGCAAATTCTGTGTAAGCACAAGCGTAGAACTTTGTGAGAGAACTTCTACAGAAATGCCCATTTCCTTCTCGAGCAGGTTTTAACCAGAAGGTCAAATTTGTCAAGCTAGGTGCATCAAATGAATGAGTATGACAACAATCCACGTAACCAGCTAAGATGCCCAGCTAAGGATTTCAAACGGATGTTCTGCTTCCACATTAGGAGCATTAAGTTAGAATTAGAGATAAGTGGATCAAATATTCTTTAGACATACCATATGTTCTGCTTCCACATCAGAATCAAATGGAAGATCAAACGGGTTGGCTGACTTATGACTGGTTGCATCTGATCGTGAATTTTTCTGTAGAATAAAAAAAACAGCCACCATCAAAAATCATTCTTTCGCTAAAAACTTTCAGGGAAAGGCTGCAAGTTTGTAGTGCCAGACCAGAAGAGGATTCATATATGCTGCTCCCAGCGAAAAATCAACATTAACAGCATGAACAGGAAATTCAAACTCTTCATATGCAGCGTCTTTCGGAACATTGTTATCAGCATTTTCGTGCAAAACCAAGTTTACTGAATGCTGGCTGGCAACTGGCATAGACTCATCTGCAGTTGATTGCAGTTCACCAATCGGCTGAATGCTCAAAGGTAGCATGGTGGAATGGCCATCAAAAGCATTCCATGCCTGTAGAAGCTTGCAGTTAGCATGCATGAAGATAAGTAAATGGCACCAATCATTCAAGATATTCAACCATTCAGCAAATTCAAATGGAACCACATAACAAATTCAATAAGATCAAACAGAAGGGACAAACGTGTAGAGATAACCTGAGCATCTATTGGCTCGATGGGAGGCAGAAAATTTTGCAGTTGTGGCCACTGCATCTCTGTAGTTTGAGCTGACATTACGTCAAACGCCATAGAAGAACCTATACCAGAAGGCAGTACTGCAGTTGTCAGATTCTGAGGTCCCTGCATGGAAATTGCAGGCGGAGGAGAATCAAAGTTCGCCCATCCTTCATTCACTGGACTCAATGGCTCCACCGTCGATTCTTTAAGGTATGGAGGAACCAGTGGCTGCCAAAGACCTCCACTGAAAGGACCTGAAGATGATGGCACGGAAGTTTGGGAAGGTGAGCATACATCAGTTGACAATACTTGACTCTGTGGGACTGCCTGAAACAAGTTGGTAGACGGTGGGCGAGGAGCTCCTGGCAACTGAAACAAATCGATCGCCGCAGTTGCATGAGCATCTGATGGTGGACCGACAGGTGTCTCAAAAGAATCCACTGTGCCATTAGTCCATGAAGCAGCTGAAGGCGAAAAGTTAGCCATATTATCCGACTGACATCCAGCATCAATTTTGGGTTCAGGATTTGAACTGCCCGACTTGAATGGCAACGTTCCAACACTTCCACAAGACATGGTTCTCTGAACAGGGAGATATTATCATGAGAATAATTATGAGATGCTACAAATGAAAGTAAAAATGAAAAATTTTCATTTATCAGACGAAAGATGATTAAGATCTCGGATGATCATATTCAAGTAGCAGGATCAGCTTCTAAGAGGAATAAAACCTGTGGACGATGAATAATTTCAGTATCTCTTTTGGTCTTTGCCTCTGGAAATAGGTTCAGCATTCGACTTTCTGCTGATGTATCCTTTGACCGTTGGACAGGACTGGCACACCCAATATCTTTCTGAAAACTTGGAGAGACTGCACCTGAGCTGAATGGATCACCTATGCTAGAAGCCGAGTAGTCTGAAAACCTAGGAACCGAGCCCTCGTTTGCAAACCCATCCTCATTGAAGCGAGTTGGACTACAAATGTAACTAGCCATCTTCCCCACATAGATGCCTCGATCTGAACCAGGTTTCCTTGTAAGTGTGGCACCATGTTTTCCATAAAGTCGATCTTCATATTGAAAGTCATAAGGAGGACTCTGAGAATAAGAATGATAAGAGCTTGCTCGTCTCGTCTCGTTGTCAAGGCTTCTTATGCTCTGACAAAAGTCATCATGCCCCACAGATCAGACATCTATGATTGCCAATGTAAACAAATTTGAAGAAAAAAAGAAAGAAATCATGGTGATCATTTTACATGTTCAATAACAAAATACTCAGTATTTCATTGTTAAAACAGTTCCACTTCCTTCATATCCAATAAACTAAGGATAAACAAAATTGAAAAACAACAAATACAGCCAGATCAATGGGGTACAAGTATAAAATACCATTTTGCAGATACCTGCAAATCCCTAGGAGGTTTACTTGGGATGCTTCCGCCAGCAAATTTCTTTTCAACATACACGCTCTTAATGAACTCTCGCACCTTCTCAACATTGCTGCCAGAGGAAGACAGTATCAGATATGTTCTATATATGTCAATAGCTTCCACACAAAAAAAAACCCATATCCAACCTGTTATCTGGCAGTCTCTGCCTTTGGAGGTCCCAACTCTTTAAATAAATCTCCCTTGCACGCTGCAGAGAGACAGAAGATCTATTTCAGGAGTCGACTTTACTAGGTAATTATCATATGCTTTCGGAACAAAAAAAGGGTCAACAAAATCACCTGATTACCACCAGCTTGTAGTGACTCAACTTCTTGGGATGTAAACTTGGACATGGAGACAGATTTTACACGATGGGTAAATTCCCGACTGTGAGCAGACGGTTCAACAAAAGACCATTAAAAACAAAGATGATAACCACAAAGGAGAATTCTCAAGCTTCAACTCGTAGAAAAATATAACTACTGAAATACCATGTGAAGTATGGGTACCCATCATTTTCAGACAACGATAGTGAAAATCAAAGCTGTAAAATGATCGGCAGTTATTCATCTGAACAAGAGAGAAATTACTCACTGTATTCCACTGCAGGTCATACAGACAAAAGTCCAGAAGTTTGTACAAACATACTGCGGACCCTGCATAGAAAAAAAGAAACACCTCAAAAGTCAGCATCAGAGGATCTCCACTGACCAGCACAGATCAATACCAACTAACAAAATTAGTAATCTAACAGCACCATTCAACCGGGAAAGAGCTAAAACTTAAATAACGGTCGACCACTTCGACCAGCGCCCTGATTAACCAGGATTGATTCCAAATGCCAAATCCAAGTTCAGATTTCAACTCATCAACAAACAAAAAAAGATTCGAAAAAAGTTTTAAAGCGAGTTTTTGGGTTGAACCCTACAAGTTCCCATCATCAGAGGCTTGTAGATGACATAATAGAACCATAAACCCGAAAATGAAAGGGAAAAAGATAAAGAATGAGATTAAACCAAAGACCATAAAGATCAAAACTTTAACCCACAAACCCACTTTCTCTTTCTAGCTAAACCCAAACGAGAAACACCCAGATACCAAAATGGAGAAATTAGGAACTAATAGCACTAAAAATTCAAAAAAATAAATAATTTAACCAAAGAAAGGGGAATTGAATTTAGTATATACCAAGCTGTTACAGTTAATACATCGACGATTAGGAGGGAGCTTCATGAGCCCCCTTATAATCTTCTCGTTCCTCTCTTCTTCCCTTCTGCTTCCCATTTCCCTCCACCCCACCAAAAAAAAAACCTAAAACCAAATTCGAAAAACCACCTCCCTTTTCTCAACCAATTCCTGGAGCTGCAAATGGAAAATGAGGAGAATAATTATGAGGAGTGAAGTTGGGAGGGGGAAAGAAATGGTTGAAGAGGGAAGGCAAGTCGATGGGAAGAGGAGGGTTTTTTTTTCTCGAGGAAGATGAGCTTTTTTTCCCCTTTGATGTCTTATTTATTTGGATTTTTTTATATTATTCCTATAATTCTCTAACGGTTCCTCTTTTTTATCCCTTTTTTTGTTTTATCTTGTTTTTTTATTTTTACTTGCTGATTTATTTCCAATGAGATTTTTGCAACAGTTTTTAATTGCCTTTGTGTTTCTGAAGTCTTTTCGTTTTTACCATGGATAATAAAAACAAAATTGTTGTCAACTGAATTTCGGTTAATAACTCATAAAACTCGCAGAGAAAAAATTGGGTTTTTTTAAATATTTTCGTGACCATGCACTCTAATTTGTATAACAATTTACGTAGCATGTACTAAATTAGATAATTTAAGTATATAACACAAATGTAAAATTGAGTGCTTTGTAGAATTAAAGAAAATTTAATATCAATATATTTATTAAATAGTCTACACACATTGATCACACTTCCAATTGTTCTCCAAATTTTGAAATTAAGCTAACCTGCTATAGATTTTATGTGGCAGGTCGGACCACCGGTCGAGCTGCATTCTTTAAAATAATGGCTCCTCATCTTTTCGTCCTCAGGGTGGGTGATTTTCCATCAAGTGAAAAAGTTATTCTATCTAAATTATAAAATTTTGAGTTCAAATATTTAAAAAAAAGTTTATTTTAGTACATGTAGTTTCACAGTTTTTGCGATGGGATGAAGTCTGAAAATGACTTTTTTGTAACTTGTATTTTTACCTTTTTTTTCGTCACAGGCTCGGGAAGGGTTAGGACCCAAAGATAACTCTGAACCTAGAAACGACGTCGTTTAGATGCTGAGTTTGTCCACTTTGGAAATTTTTTCTTGCATGATGAGTTGACATGAAATAAAATTTCTATTTCAATAACATATTTCTTTATAGTTTTTCAAAAAAATTTCCTTTAAATAACCAAAAATATCTCTTTCAAAACCCCTCTCCATCTTTTCCAAATTCTTCACATTCTCTCCCCAAAAAATCGCCCTCGCATTTTCTTCTCCCCATGTCGCCCTCGTGTTTCCTCCTCCCCTTGTCATCCCCACATTCGTCCTCTCCCCCTCGACTCCTTCCCTCTTTGCAGTTCTTGTCATCTCCTTCATCTTGTCCCCCTCTATAGCACTTGTGAAGCAGCAATATCGGACCAATCTCACAGGTACATAGTTATGCTATTTGGGATTTTAAGGTTGTCGTTGTTGTTCTGGTTTTAGGATTTTGTTTGCTTCTTACAATTTTAAGGATTTTGTTGTTGTTCACCATCGTTAGGGTTTCTTTGTGATTTTGCATTTCTCCTAATTTTAAGGTTCTGTATTAGTTCTCATAGTTGATTTTAGGGTCTCGTTCTACTGATATCATGGATGATGAGCGGCTGAGGGTTATTTATCATTATGATGGAACGTGGATGGACGATGGTGGAAGAAAATATGTTGGTGAAAGAAAATTTGAGATGAGCGTTGGTACAACATTGATCGTCTGGGATATTGGAATATCTAAGGATTTTATAAGAATCTGTTAGGGATAAGTGAAGTTCGTCTTTGGCCTCAAAGACTGGCACCTCGTCTTCATCCGCATCTGAAAACAGTAGGCCGGCCTTACCTGGACCTTCTTTCTTTTCGCATCTCATCTCCGGCTGCTTAGTATAGTTCTTCGTATCTTCCTTTCCCTCTTTAGTTTCAATGCTCAATTCAATGGCAGTTATCTTTAGAAAGAATAGGAGGATGGTTTCATCCGGAGCTGCCGTAACTTGGGCTCATCATGCTATACTCGCGGGGAAGGTGACATAGATAGACACTCGCTAACTGCGTCTCGCTAAACGAGTAGCCAGAATCAGAGACTCGCTGAACTCACTTAGCTGAGAAACTAGCTGGATTGGCATAGTGTTCATGAAGTCGATCTTGCTAATAGGCTTGCTGGATAACTCAATGAGCTGCTAGGAAACTTGCATTAACTCGCATCATCCTACTTCTCTTGACGCTAAGAGGCTCTCAAGTCGGGCATGAATCACTGGCCAGTCCAACAAACAATCCTATTTTGACTATTCTTTACTATCATATATTATTTCATCCCGTATCCTCATTCAATAGAGACGCAGGCGTTGTAACTAAATAGCGTTGTAGCGTTTACCGTTGCCAAGAAAGAGTAAGGTTCTTCGCTTTGCATCGAATTAAACAGGAGGGATGGTGTTGACAGTGGCGATGATATAGTTGAGATTTTAGGTGACAACCAGATTATGTAGATGATTCAGTGGGAAATGGGTTATCCAACTACTAATATATTTGGGATTAAAGTTGGAGAAAATATTGCAGATGTTGAGGAGTTGAGCAATAGGTTGGATGCTACTATGGTTGGAAACAATGAATTGTCCAATGATGTTGATGGGATATAAAAAAAAGTTGGAGTTGGAATAATGAAGACGAAATTTTTGTTCAAAGTGAAGAGTTTTCGGAAGGTTCTGATTATCAGGAAGAAATGGAAGATTCTGATTATTTGGAAGAAATGGAAGATTTTGAATGAAATTAAAGAGAGGATTATGGAGAGGAAGCTACTGCAGACAAAGCTGATCATGTTGCAAATGAAGTTGTTCCTCTTGCATAAGTTGTTTCTGTTGCAGAAGCTTCGAAGGAAGCTGATCTCGTTGAACCCACGGATGATGAAATTGATTAACCCATTTATAGTGACAGTGATTTGGGAGATGTGAGGAATGAAGAAGATGATTTCAGGGATTACCCTTAGTTTTTTGAGGAGTTGATGCAAGAGGGAAAGGCTTTAGTGATAAATGGTATGAAGTTTAAGTAGCGTCAATAATTTAGGACAGTTTTGAAGGAGTGGACCATATCTAAAGGGGCTGATTATAAGTGGAAGAAGAACAACATCTACCTGCAACTGATGTTTGTAGACATGACTGTGTATTTAGAGTTCATGCATCGGTGATAAATGAAGGCGGGTGTTTCTAGATTGAGGCTTGGTCACCGAAGCACAATTATGCAAGGACGTGGAAATATGGGCTAGTGAACATAAGGTATTTGTTTGGTTATTGTTTCATTTTTTTTCAATCACGAGATTTTTATGTATGCATATTGATATGCTGCCTGTTATGTTTGTTGGTGTGTCTACAAGGTATGCTGCTGAGAAGTTTCTTGAAGAGATTAGAAACAATTTTATTTGGCCAATAGTCCATATGCAGAAGACTATTCAGAATAAGTTACAAGTAAAAGTGCCTATTGGTCAGTGTTATAGAGTGAGCGAATTACAATTAAGATCATCAATGGAGATGCAAGAAAACAATATGAAAGATTGAAAAATTATGCGGTCGTAATACTTGCAAAAAATGAAGAAATTCGTGTGAAAATTACCACGAGTGAAGCACACAGGGGTGATATAAGAAAGTTGAACCTGGTACTTTGACGCCTACTTGGGTACCGCTACCACAAGTCCCGTAGTTTTTGTACATGTACGTGAGGTTTGCTGCACAGAAGCGAGCCTTTTTTCAAGTCTACGGACCTTTCTTGGATTGGACGGGTATTTTCTGAAGGGTTTCATGGATGGCCAATTATTGTCTGCAGTGGCTAAGGATGGGAATGATACTATATATCCCCTGGCATTGGCTTTGGTAGACGTAAAAAATAAGGCCTCCTGGGTTAGTTTCTTGAGAATATTATCGAGGACTTCAGGCACCCAAATAAAACTCTTATAGTCTTCATGTACGATGAAGAAAAGGTAAGTGGATGGTTATGTTTAATAAGTTGTGCTTTTTAAATTTTGTTTAATAAATAAAAGGCAAACTCTTATGATCTTTTTGGTTTGTTTTAGGGACTCCAAGAGGTTATGAATGGGCTTATACCCGGTGTTGAGCATAAAATTTATGGAAAACATCTGTACGAGAACTTCAAAGTCACATTTAAAGGCCAAAAGTTTAAGGAGTTACTTTGGAATGTCGCCTCAGCATGAGGTATATTTAAAGTATATTTGGAAGAGATGAAGTAGCTCCCAATGGATGAGGCTGGTGTTACTTTTCTGGTGCGGAATGATCCACGAAGTTGGTCGAGAAGTCACTTCTGCACTTACATCAAAAATGATCTCATCGTTAACAACATGAGTGAGTCTTTCAACTCGAAAATTGTAGCTGGACGGGATAAGTCCATTTTTCAATGCTCAAGTGACTTAGGCGGAAGCTAATGAAAAGAATCTATGAAAGGAAGACTTTTATGGAGAACTGCAATGGTAATGTTTATCCCAACATTCGAAAGACGCTGGATCATAACATAAAGGCTTCATGTAACTATTTTTTCACTCCGCTGGTGATAAGAAGTTTGAAATTAATTGCTTTTATAGTTTAATTGTTGTCATTATCAATGTAATGACATGAACGTGTCAGATATGGGAACTTACCAGCATCTCATGCATGTATATTATCGCGGCCATATATCAATGTCACTTACAGCCTGAAGTATATGTTGATCACCGTTATTTTTGAGGTCCACTTACTTGGCAATTTATAACAACTGCTTTGTTCCATTACTGAACAAAGATGAATGGCCAGTGTATGAGTGCCCAGACGTATTTTCACCATACGTAAGGAAGCTACTGGTATGTCAAAAAAGAAGAAAAGAATAGCGATTGATGAACCATGTAGTAGGACCACCATTTCTCGTGATGGGGGCTAAATTAAATGTGAAAACTGCAAGCAACCAGGGCATAATGAAAGAGGGTGTAAGGCTGCAATTACCTAGGAGACTCCATGGAAATGGAGATAACGCATTAAGGCAACCAAGAAAAACAGATCTGTAACCAAGAATGTATTTGGCCAAGCTTCATGCAGTACCCAGAATACATCTGCTACTAAGGTAAAATGCCAAAAACTGCATCTATTATTACTGTGTGCTTTTGTATATGCTAAAAGTTGATAGTGTTTGCTTTTCTTGTAAGAAAACTCAAAGAAGTCCAAGAAGGTAAAATTGGAGAGCCAACAATCGTGTGTGTTAGATATGTGATTTGAAGCATCAACATCTCCGCCTTCGGATTGATTGAACAATGTTGATATTGTGCAGCATTTTGTAGAGTGATTTAACAATGTTTAGATGGGCACTCAATTGGGTACAATTTTGACCGTATCCACATATTTTTTATAGCTATGTTAGTAAGATGTCGATTATATGGTACCTTTTCGGATTAAACTTATAAGGATGGTTAACTTTGTTGAAATTTAAACTTTTAAGCAACAATTTTCATGTTTAAATCACCATATTTTGCATCAAATACAAAAAAAATTATATCGACCCAAACTGGAACACCCACATAGTAATTACAATGACAAACAAAATAATACATCTCTTCCATTTAACAATCAAATGATCTTTTTCTACAATATGAGTTTCGAGTAAGCTACACGTTTCTTCACTCTTTTGTAGTTCCATCACTATAGCTTTAGCATCTTCTTTCACCATTGTTAAGTTAGCTTCTAGATCATCAACTTTAGAATTAAGGGATGATATACACTCCTTTTTTGCTGAATTGACCCCCATTTGTAAGAAGGCGGATCAACCCACATGAAAAATTACACATATTTCACCAAGTTCGCCATAACGGCCACAACCATAATAGCGTCGTCCAACATTTCTCGCCGACTCAACACCACAACCACAAAACTTTATCTTACCATTTTGGGAATCCATAAAGCTCGTGCATGACAGTTTGAGCTTGGGAGAGGTGGAGCTGACTCTTGGTTTAACTTGGACAGGTGAATGTTTAGCTATTTAAACTTTTACCTGGACCACGTACGAGCTTGGGGTTGGGGGCTGAATGCCAAGGTAGAGCTACCTCGCCAAGGTGGAGCTGGAGCTGAATGCCAAAGGTCGACAAAGGGAAGGGTTTGGGGTGGAGATGCCTTGCCCTTTCCTTTATGAGGATTCGAGAGGGAGAGAAGAGAAATAGGATGGAGGAGTGTTAAAAGTGAGGTTATTTAAAGAAGAGATTTTGAAAAAACTATAAAGAAATAAGTAATTAAAATAGATATTTTATTTTGTGGCAACTCAGCGTACCAACCGGGCAAAAATTTCCATCGTGGCATGCCAAGTCAGTAGTGAAGCGATGCCGTTTCTAGGTTCGTAGTCATTTTTGGGTCAGGACCCTTCCCGAGCCTCTGACGCAGAAAAAGGTGAAACTACAGGTACCAAAAACTTGTTTCTAGATCTCAGGATCTCATCGTAAGAACTGGAAACTGCAAGTGTCAAAAATGGACTTTTCCCTATTTAAAAATGGAAGATTGTTAATCACTTAATTGTCAAATTTGAAAAGTTCGGATTAAAAAAGCATGGAATTGGGCCTGGGCCGAACAGAAAGCCCATTTGCAAGAGACGAGAACGTTCCAATCCCACAAGTCACCTAACTACCCTCTTCTCTTGTTAAACTAACTTGCAGTCCTCCTCCTCTGCCCTCTCTTATCCCTCTCCACCATGTCCACCGTCATCAAAACGCCGCCGTTTGCCGCCGCCTGCACCACCACCAACCCCGTCTACTCGAAGGCACATGGCCCACCTTTGTCGCTGTCGTTTAGGCGCAGACGACAAGCAGCAGCAGCGGGAAGAATCACCCTTGTCGTCTCCGGTGCAAGCACAAACCGGAAAGGGTTCGTTGGGTTCGCCTCGCAAGGCGAAACCGATACCGAACAGGCCGTACAGGACCCCGAGATCGAGGTACCTATAGGGTTTGACTTGTTGCTGCTCCTCCTAGTTGGGTCACTGTAGATATGAATTTGGCGAAACAGTTTTTGAGATAGTGAATTCGGGTCGTTCTGCTGTCCAATCGGTCTGGTTAAAGACGAGTTTGGCCCGAATGTAGATAACATATTAGCTAACCCCGCGAATTGGCTCTGTGCTGTGCTGTTGTGGATTGTGTATAGTATAATGTAGACGCAAAGGGTTTCTCTTGCTGACGGGATTATGTTGCAGGACTCGTCGGATGGGGCTATTGGCGTTGAGGACAGCGTCGCTGCGGAGGAGGAGGAGCAGGATGGAGCTGTTGCTGCTGAGAACGATGTTGGTGCTCAGGAGACAGCTTCATCAGCTGTTGTGGCGGCTTTGCAGTCCTACAGAGAGGCTTTGGCTAGTGAGGATGAGTCCAAGATTGCTGAAATCGAGGCTTATCTCAAGTCCATTGAAGATGAGAAAAGTATTCTTGAAGCAAAATTGGCTGCTTTGACTGCTGATTTGGCTGGGGAGAGGGATCGGGTCCTTCGGATTAGTGCCGACTTTGACAATTTCAGGAAGAGGACCCAGCGCGAACGGACTTCGCTGGTGACCAACGCCCAAGGGGAAGTTGTGGAGACTTTGTTGGGTGTTTTGGACAATTTTGAGAGAGCCAAGGCTCAGCTTAAGATTGAGACGGAAGGGGAAGAGAAGATTAACAATAGCTACCAGAGCATATACAAGCAGTTTGTTGAAATTCTTGGTTCACTTGGGGTGGTCCCTGTGGAAACAATTGGCAAGCCCTTTGATCCGATGGTGAGTTCTTTTCCTTTCTTTGTTTCTTAATGTCAACTAGTGTTCAACAAGTTATGCATGTGAATCCTGATGTTTTCTGGTTCGCGAGGACCTCTGCAATAGACCCATTTTCATGCAAGTGATGTCGAAATAAACTAGTCTGTTGTTGGAATGACTCGGTCCTAAACATTTGTGATGTATAGGTACATCAGACCGACTTTATGATCCGAACCAACTCTCTGACTTCATTAGAGTACTGTGTATATACAACCAACTTCTGCTTCTAGTGTGAATAACTTGAGAGTTGGTTGATTTGTGTTAGTCTGTGCCAAAACAAAGTTAACATTTGGTGTGATTGAAAAGATGTTATTGGATGTGGATGCAAGCCAGTCGAGACTCATTTCTTGTGCTTGCTGCTGAAGTTTGAGCTTAAACAGTTTTGACAATTAGTTTTCGAGTTAATGTGTATGTTTCTGGCTATAGTTTCATGAAGCAATTATGCGGGAGGAGTCAACCGAATTCGAAGACGGGATCATACTCGAAGAGTATCGGAAAGGTTTCAAAATTGGAGACAGGCTATTGCGTCCATCAATGGTGAAAGTCTCAGCTGGCCCGGGGCCAGCAATGCCTCAACAAGATGCAGCAGCAGCAGATGAAACGGGAACATCCAGCGACGACGTGACTTCCAGCGATGCGACATCCGGCGACGCAGGGCCTGATTCCAGTGTGGATGGCAGCTCAGACGGTGAATCTGCCTGATGCGAGAGCTCAGTTTTGTAAAAGCATGGAGATGTTGTGTCTGCTCTGAAATGAGCAATTGAATTTTGCTGGGGAGTAAAATTATATGTAATTCACGGGTAGGGAGAAGAGATAACTATTAGGGTGGCACGTCTTTCTACTGTCTCTCTTATCTATTTAACCATGTCAATTGCATTCTTTTTTTTTTACTACCATATAGCCGTTGACCGAGTCGATTAATCTAGGTCTGAGTTGATTAGGACGTTGAATGGTAGCAAAACTCTTCTAATAAGTATTTAACGATATTTTCAAGAATTCAAACTCGAAATTTTTTGATTAAATTAAAATAAGTATCTCGTTAGCTATTTTTTTACAGTTGTGAAATAGGCACTAACCTGGCGAGAATCCAGTTGGATGCGCAAGAAATTGAGTATAAATTTCTAGCAATTTGGTTGTCTAGTTCTAGATCTTTTGGATATACCCAAATCAGAACCCATTATTCTGACATTTATAATATAGTTTTAAAAAATGTGCTCTGACCGGTAGGACTGCGAATCGTTCAGAAGACTGGTCCGTTTTTAGGGGTAAAAAGGGTCTCCGGTTAGACTGCCCAGCATCCAGTCGAATTGGGCAGTTTGTGTTGGTTTTTGAATCGGACTGCCTGATTTGACCGAATTTTATCCAAATCCACAAAAAATAAAACAAAAAATCGTATTTATGCTCAATTTCTCTAAATCAATAAAAAAATTGGACTTTATATGCTATAAATTGGTTGATATTTCTAAAATGTGGACTTTGAAACCTATATTTTGACTATTTAGTCTACATATTATTCGAATAAAAATTAATAAAAATTGTTTGGTCCGACTACCGGTCAGACCAGTCAAACAAAAAAGGACAAAAAGTGGCCTGTACCAAAACCCGAAAAGTCCACTTTCGTACCCTGTGGTATCGACCAAAATCACTTTAGTACCCTGTGGTAAAAAACCGATCAATCGAGTCATTCTTATTCCAATTAACATCAAAAAGGGCCTCGGGCAGCTGCCCGGAGCTGCCCGAACCTACCCGCCCGCTGCCCGGGCCACGTGGTCAGCCACGTCACCAATTTTGGTGACGTGGCGCCACGTCACCAAGAGGAGGAGGAGGAGGCGGGGAGGAGGAGGAGGAGGAGGAGGAGGGGGACGCGGGGAGGAGGAGGAGGAGGACGCGGGGAGGAGGAGGAGAGGAGGAGGGGGAGGAGGACGCGGGGAGGAGGAGGAGCGGAGGAGGGGGACGCAGGGAGGAGGAGGAGAGGAGGAGGGGGAGGAGGACGCGGGGAGGAGGAGGAGAGGAGGAGGGGGACGCGGGGAGGAGGAGGAGAGGAGGAGGGGGGCGCGGGGGAGGAGGGGGACGCGGGGAGGAGGAGGACGCGGAGGTGGAGGGGGACGCGGAGGAGGAGGACGCGGAGGAGGAGGAGGAGGACGCGGAGGAGGAGGGGGACGCGGGGAGGAGGAGGACGCGGGGAGGAGGAGGACGCGGAGGAGGAGGGGGATGCGGGGAGGAGGAGGAGAGGAGGAGGAGGAGGAGGAGGAGGAGGAGGCGGAGGAGGAGGAGGAGGAGGAGGGGGATGCGGGGAGGAGGAGGAGAGGAGGAGGAGGAGGAGGAGGAGGAGGAGGGGAGGCGGAGGAGGAGGAGGAGGAGGAGGGGAGGAGGAGGAGGAGGAGGAGGAATTGGTGACGTGGCACCACGTCACCAAAATTGGTGACATGGCTGACCACGTGGCCCGGGCAGCGGGCGGGTAGGTTCGGGCAGCTCCGGGCAGCTGCCCGAGGCCCTTTTTGATGTTAATTGGAATAAGTATGACTCGATTGATCGATTTTTTACCACAGGGTACTAAAGTGATTTTGGTCGATACCACAGGGTACGAAAGTGGACTTTTCCCTTAAAACTATGGTTTATATTAAGGTCATATTGGGATTTGCTTTTAAGAAAGGTAAAAGTCCATTTCGATATTGTGTAGTTTGATCGACTTACATATTCTTACCTTAAAATGTTTGACCGATTGATACAAATTATTTTAGTCGACATTCTACTATTTGAACGAATTTTTTGAACAGAGATATTTAAAAATGCAGGTGGATCATCGTCCGTCACAGTGATACAATCAAAATTTACTACACTGAATATGTCGTTTCCAGCGAAGTTGGAAGTGCTAATTTTGGTTCGGTAGGTGGTCTTTTTAATTTGATAAGTATGATTTTTTCAATCGGAGCATAGTCATTAAACACAATTCTCCCCTCACCCATTCCCTTTTGAGCTATGACTTAAGTGTATTTTTTCCAAGTAGATAATATGAATGGGCTCTATGGCTTTTTGTCCCTCCAAAAATTGTGTTACCAGACCAAACCAGTTCGGAAAAGAGCCAACAATGGAGTTTAGCTCCAATTAACAGTGTAGGTACAATTAGTTAGTAATTATAGAATATGCTTAGACAAATTTTAAAAATATTTAAACATGGTAGGGCCCGTCTTTGTCGTCAGTTTCCTTGTTGCCGGGCGATATTGTGTCCATAGGGACAGCCAAAATCTTCTGCAGACCTTGTCTTTCATGTAGTATTCATACATTCAACTTAACTTATCTACGTTCAACTCCAATGGAACAAAGAATCTTGATGCTTTTTTAAGGTTTTAGTTTATTTTAAAACGACCAATATATCGGAATTTAAAAATTCTAAATTTAAGTCGGTAAATCAAACTTTAGCTATTTTGTAGGGTTTACTTCTTTTGATGCTTGCTTTGTGATGGTTGCTTTATCTTATTTCCAGGAACGTACAGTTGTGCTAGCCAGGTGAACCATACATATTGAGTGACTAAAAAATAGGCACGACTACTGAAATTGTCGGAAATTTTGAATTTATTTAAAAAATAATTAAGTTAAATTCTTACAAACATAGTTTGAACAGTCTGATTGACGTTAAATAATTTAACAGAGATTTATTAATAATCTAAAATAGAGTTTGAACGTTGCTCGATTGGAGTTTCATAAAAAAATCAAGTAAGAATCGTATAAAAAGTACATTGCGATGCCCTCCACCTACCTCGCGAAACTTAGACCAACAAGATATCTCAAGTTTGAATTTTTAGGAATTCTTGAATATTTGTTAAAAAATTTTTGCCACACTTCAAAAATCTCAACCAACTCAAACCTAGATTGTCGGTTCAATGAATATCCGAATATTACACGATATAAACCAAAAAAATTAACGAGGCTCGGGGGCCGGTGGTGGAAGAAGAATAATAGGGAAAAGATATTCGGGAAATTGTTGCCATGGCTATCACATTTCTTGCAACTTGGGATGCTTCCTTTACAAGTGCTTTAAAGATTCCAGGGATTTGGTCATTTTAAAGTAAATCATGATTCACTTGATTTCCGTGTGTTTCTTGCTTCAAACATTTTATTCCAATGTACGTAGATATTCCATTAGCAATAAAACATACGGCATCTACAATAGTCGAACCATTATTAGATCAAAAAATTTGTACAAGAAATGCTTATAAATAACATAGATATAAATTCAAGGAGGTTTATAATTACATCAACTGATTTTAAGTAATATGAATGATGGATGAGCTTTGAAAATGATTTTATTTTGAATTGGTTTTTAATTTAATAGAAACATCAAAATATTAAAAAAAACTCTATTGATTGAAGAGTCTTTATCGAAATTCATTTCGTTCAAATTTTTTTTAAAATTTCTTTTCAAAGTATTTGAATGGCTACCTTCCAAAAATTAAATCTAAGGGGGCTATGTTTGTCACATCCGAGTTTTCTAGCGTGATACAAACATGATGCAAGTTAAAGCGTATATTCCGACAAAAAACTTATTGAAGATGATTTTTAGATAAGACAATCTTTTCATGTTTTACTAGAATGACAAAATCAAGTTCAAGTTTGTACTCTACCCGAAGACTTCCTCCTAGTTTTTTTTGGGTATGTTAATTTTATTACACCAAATTTATATTATGCACAACTTACTATTACAATTAGAATCTCGGGTATTAAATTTTCTCGTATTAGTACTAGTTACTAGTACAAGTAGCAGTAGCTCACTGTTAGTTACTTCACTGAAGCTAAAGCTGTTGCAGTGAAGATGGAAGGAGATCATCTACGCGAAAAGCTCATCTCCAAGGTTGGCGAAGGGGAAGAGCACGGTTTTAAGGAGACCAAGTTCAAGGAGAAGCTATGGAGAGAAACCAAGAAGTTGTGGGTGGTGGCTGGTCCTGCCATCTTCACCAGGTTCTCTACGTTCGGGATCAACGTGGTCAGCATAGCTTTTATCGGTCACATTGGCCCGACCGAGCTGGCAGCCTACTCGCTCGTGCTCACCGTCCTTGTGAGATTCGCCAACGGAATTCTGGTGCGCAAATGATGGACCTGCAACTTAACTTTGATGTATCTCTTCTTTGATCCGTTGTTGTTTATGTTGATGATTTGATTGTCCGCAGCTCGGGATGGCCAGCGCGCTGGAAACGCTATGCGGGCAAGCATATGGCGCGAAGCAGTATCACATGCTCGGGATCTACCTGCAGAGGTCGTGGATAGTTTTAGGAATGGCTACGATCTTGCTTCTTCCTCTGTTTTTCTTCACTGCTCCGATTCTGAGGGTCTTAGGCCAGGAGGATCACATTGTGGAAGTTGCAGAAACCATCTCCCTGTGGCTGATCCCCGTGGTGTTCTCCTACGCTATGTCCTTTACCTGCCAAATGTTTCTGCAAGCACAGAGCAAAAACATAATCATCGCATACCTTGCGGCCGCGACAGTCGCCATCCACGCCCTTCTTTCGTGGCTGCTGACGGTGAGGTACAAGTTCGGGATCCCTGGAGCGATGACGTCGACAATCTTGGCGTTCTGGCTTCCGAATCTCGGCCAACTGCTGTTCATCGTGGGGGGAGGTTGTCGCGAGACGTGGAAGGGACTTTCGGTTCTAGCCTTCAAGGACTTGTGGCCAGTCATCAAGCTCTCCTTGTCTTCCGGTGCTATGATTTGGTACTGTTTGCATCATACTTAAATTGCATTTCCCATGTGCTCGTAATTTTGAGTTAGATACGAAGATTCTAACTTCGGAACTTAATTTTCTTGATAGCCTTGAGTTGTGGTACAACACAGTGCTGGTTCTTCTCACTGGGAATATGATAAATGCTGAAGTTTCAATTGATGCTCTTGCAATTTGGTAATTAACCATGTGGTGATCAATAAGAATTCTTTTCCCTGTCACTTTCTTTCTTTCTTCTTATCGACTAAACCTGATCATTTTGAAGCCTCAACATCAATGGATGGGAAATGATGATAGCGTTTGGATTCCTCGGGGCAGCCAGGTACGTACTTGCAGCAATCTTTACCAAGTATCTGCAATTTTCAACTCGTCACATCCGTCATTTTGGATTGTAATTTCAGCGTCCGAGTATCCAACGAGCTTGGCAGAGGATGTCCGAACGCTGCGAAATTCGCAATCTATGTGACACTTCTTACATCGTTTGCAATTGGTCTGCTCTTGTTCCTGGTGTTCCTGTTGCTCAAAGGGAAGCTCGCCTACATATTCACCAACAGCAACGACGTAGCGAATGCTGTCGCGGACCTTTCGCCACTGCTCGCTTTCTCCATTCTGTTGAACAGCATACAACCAGTCCTATCCGGTGATTTGCCATTCCCTTTTGCTTCTCTACATCTCTTGTCCACGCTTGTCAGATCACGCATGTGTTTCCATGGCTCGAACTTGAAATCACTAGTTAAGCTAGATTAACTCATCACTAGTTGATTTACGTGTTCCGAATTTGTTTCTGTTTTGTTTATCAGGAGTGGCTGTTGGAGCTGGATGGCAAAGCATAGTGGCTTATGTTAATGTAGCCTGTTACTACCTGGTTGGGATCCCAGTTGGGATTGTGCTAGGCTATGTCATTGGTTGGCAAGTCAAAGTAAGTAAATTCTTTTGACCAATTATTACTTGCGAAAATGTTTGGTTTTACATAAATTCTTTTGACCAATTCCTATAATGTTCAATTTATTGCTACCCACTCCAAGCCATGTTTTGCAGGGTAAAATTAAATTATTTTAATCTCGAAGAATGTTAAAACCGTAATTCCATCTTGCAGGGTGTTTGGGTAGGCATGTTGATCGGAACGTTGATGCAGACTGTCGTGTTGATCATAGTTACTTACAAGACAGATTGGGAGAAGCAGGTACTTCCACTTCCACATATCTTCATAAATAATACGAATTTTGTATGAGAAACCAATTATATTTGATTAACAAGATAACCCAAATTAGTGCTTAATTCCGCAGGTAATGATAGCTCGGAAAAGGGTTAACAGATGGCTGGTGCCGGATTATGAAGAGTCCAACACTAACGGTTGCCAAATTAGTGTTTAACTTGACCTTCACATTAACGTTGCCAACATCCGTTTACTTTGTATTGATTTTTGGAACACTTCTGATGTTATCTGGAAATGTTAATGGTCTTGTAGGACTTATCTATAAAAATGTCAAATATATAAGACCATATTATACTATGGCTTACAACGACCTACAGGGAATATAAATAGGAAGATTAGAAGAAGATGTAACCATTCTGAACTCGATAGAAACAGATTCATTTCTCTTTCTTCTCTCCTATCTCCTTCTTCCCCAATTCTATCTTCTTTAACCCTAGATTTCTAATTCAATCCATAACAAATTGGTATCAGAGTCCGCAATCCTTGGAAGAATTGCGAGCTAATGTTAAAGATGACGAAAGTGGATGAGCAAATTAAGGCGTTGGAGGAAAATTTCTCATCCAAGGTGTCGCATTTGGAGAAGAACATTGACGCGAGGTTTCATGCGGCGGAAGAATTCCAGAAGGAAACCAGAATGCGCTTCGAAGGAATGGAGATGATGCGTAGGAAACTCGCAGAGGGTTTCAAGAACTTCAATAACCCGAAGAGAAAAGGCATAGAAGAAGATCGCAGCTACTTGGTACAATCATGTGAAGCTACTTTTTGCACATGTTTGTCTTTTAAAGGTGTTGGCAACCAGCAACATGGAAAGGCAGTACAAGTGTTGGTGATTTAGACCAACTTAATTGAAGACGATGCAAACTGAGAAGAAATTTCAGATTTGAAGCCCCTGAGTTTGTTGTTGAACTTCAGTTTCAACCTTGACGACAAGGTTGCTAAAGGAGGAGGCTGTTATGAGAAGAGGACTTATCTGTAATAATGTCAAGTATATAAGACCATATTATACTATGGCTTACAACGGCCTACAGGGAGTATAAATAGGAAGATTAGAAGAAGATGTAACCATTCTGAAACTTCACCAAATTTCTCAATAGAAACAGATAGGAGTGAGTTCGGTGCGGTTTTGCAGTTTCGGTGTAAAAATTGACACCGCACCGCAATTTTTTTTTTTGTAAAACTCACACCGTGCGGTTTGCAGTTTGGTCGAAAACCGCGGTGTTCGGGTGGCGCGGTGTCGGGGTGGTGCGGTGCGGGTTGCGGTTTGGACCGCAAATTCGAACTTGGCCCATTTAAGTAGTCCCAAATTTAAAAAATGGCTAATTTCATCAATTTTTTGGGCAAAAACTAAGCCCACGAATTCACAACAAGCCCACGAAATTCACAACAAGCCCACGTTTAAATATAGTAACAAATCAACACTAAACCTATATTAAATATAGTAACAAATCAACACTAAACCTATATTAAAACGACGTCGTTTTATAGATGCGGTGCGGTGCGGTTTTGCGGGGTGAAAAAAATAAAAACCGACCCCGTACCGAAAGCATACGGTGCGGTGTGGTACGGTTTGAAAATACCACTTTACCTTTGCGGTTTCAATTTTTTCGGTGTGGTTTGGTGCGGTTTGGTGCGGTTTGCGGTTTGTTTCGGTTTTAAGCTCACCCCTAGAAACAGATTTGTTTCTCTTTCTTCTCTCCCATCTCCTTCTTCTCCCTCTCTCTTTTCCTTTTTCCCCAATTCTATCTTCTTTAACCCTAGATTTCTAATTCAATCCATAACAGGTCCCCATCAATAATTTGCCAACATCCTACTTTATTGGATTTCCTTTTCTGGTTCGACACAGTGGAAATGTCAAGATTACCCTTGATCTTTTGAGAGAAATGGGGCATTGAACCATTACGCAATCCAGACTCCACTTGAAAAAAGAGAAAATAATAAATAAAAACAAAGAAACGAACACCAGCATCAAGCATCGACCAAGCCAAACTTGGGAGTCGGAAAGCGGAGCGGCGTCGCGAGGGAGGAGAGAGGAGAGGGCGGTGGAGTGATCCTTCCTGAGGGGCCTGGCTGGGTGCTTCTTGAGCTTTCAGCGAGAGTTGTTGTTGGGGTTTCGTCGGGAGTAGGAGGAGATGAGGGAGAGGCATCGGAGGCCGGGGAGGAGGCGGAGGCCTGAAACTCCTCAACGGTCGGGTGGTACTCAGGGGCCATCGGGAGTGACTCAGCCACTGGAAAACCGCCTCCTGACAAGATGATGACATGGCTGGCTCTCCATTTAAACTTTCTGTGTGCCAATAAATAAATAAAATTTAAAAATTATAGTATGCGTGAATTATAATTAAATAACATAGTAGTAACAAGTAGTCTATATTTTATATAGATTTTTAAATGTATAGCATGTGTTAACCGAATTTTATTAGGGATGTTAATTTAAGTTCGAATTAGATATATATAAATTTTGATAGGTGGTAAAATTCTATAAATAAATATTAACACAAATCGTTCACAGCTATTAAAACTCAATATTTTTTATTAAGGTTGAACAAATCACAACTGAGTGGTGTTCCTTTCCTCCGGACTAAAAAGAAGCTATGGCCTAATTCTTAATCAATAGATAATATAATAATTATATATATATATATATATATATATATATTAAGAATTCCGAGCAAGGGCAGGAAAAGAAAATCCATGTAGAAGTCGGTGGATTTTTAAATTTTTATTTTCGTTTTGATATTAATTTTTAACTAATATTTTATTTAATTTTAATAAATTTCGTTTTTCGAACAATCGGGTTCATCGGATTTGATTATCTTGGATAGTCTGTGAATTTCATAATTTCGATGTTCGACTCTAAATATGTATTGCATTACTTTTTCTCTGAATATCATTATTCCTTTGAAGGTGTCAAGCAATTTTGGAAAAAACAAATCAAGGTTGGTAAAAGAATCATCGACTTTTTATTAATATCAGTAGACTCTTACAAAAATTAATTACAAAATATATTATCGGGGTAAAGACAAAAATATTCAAATTACATCTTATCTTATAATATAATAAAAGAAATCTCATTTTTAGGTGGTTTAGTGTCACATCGTGAAAATGTCAAAACTACCCTTTCAGTTAAATCGCGATGTTGTTGGCTTGGTCGAGGAGAAAAATGAGAATGGCGTCGTTGAGGGATGGGCGTGGGATCAAAGCAAGAAGTCGATCTAGTCCACGTGGAAGGGGTGGGAGCATACCGAGAGAGTCTTTACGTAGTCATTCTCTTCGAACTCCAGCAAGTACACATCACAGTCTCGCAGAACGACATCGTTCGACAGCGGGTTGTAGAGGGAGAGAGGGATCCTCTTGATGACAGTTATCGAGCCCATATAGGAGCACACGTGGAAGCCAGCGGCCCCGTCGGTGGAGGAATAGTCGAACGGGAGGGAAGGCGAGTCTAGGTTGGAGGGTGGAGTAGGACAGCAGCTGGAACCTGCATCGCCGATGCCGACAGAATCGACGGATGAGGAGGTTGAGGTGGCGGGAGTAGGTGACCACTAGAAAGGCCGACGCCACTATGACAACTATGACGATGAGCGACATGATGAAATCCATGCCTGACACACCAGTGTTGATTGACAGTGGAGCAGACTGACTGGCTGATGACGAGTGGGTCCTGCTGATGGAGATGGTGTTGGGGCCACAAAGGAGACGGAGAAGGAGAGCGAGCTTCGGCCATCACACACACACACACACACACACACACACACACACACACACACACACACACACACACACACACACACACACATATATATATATATATATATTTTTTTTTTCCTTTTTTGCCTATTTAAATCGATGCAGTGATCCTCGGTAGAAATTTTGCGGGTAAGAGAGTATTCATCTATAGGATGCCATTGAACCCAGCAGAGAATCTTGAGATGTAGTATAAGATGATGCACAAACAGTTTCCAGTACGTATGTGTTTTGCATTCACAATCAATAAAGCACAAAAACAAACAATTGAAAATACCGATATTTATCTGCCTGAGCATGTCTTCGGTCATGGATTTTTCTGGGCTTTGAAATTGGCAAGTGGGAAGCACTAGGAGTGATCGGGAGAGGAGACAAGATGCGTCTTGCATAAGGAGAAAATCAATAAACGATATATTTTGCGAATTTTGAAATAGAACAGCACTCGCATCGTGCGTGCGTGCGTCTTTACTAGTATCAATAGTAGGGATATTATACTTCTCCTTAGACATCACCATTGTTTGAATTCAAATTCATCAAAATCCTAAACTATATTTGATTAATACAAGGACAAATTTTAATATAAATTAAGAACTGTTGAAGTCAAATCAAATTTGAATTAATTTTTAAATTAAAAAATCAAATTCTTTAAATTTTTTGAAAAATTTCAAATTATATTGAAATATTACAAAATTAGGGCTAAGGGATGATTAACATTTTTGAAAAAAAATTATATTAAAGATTGGGTTTGCACTTAATGTACCAAATTAAGTTGCTTACGTATTCTTAGCTCCGAAAAAATCTAAGTCCACATAGTTCTCTTACCATTATGGAGCTAACTCACCCAATGAGATGTGTTTCTGCTTCAGCAGTTGTGGTATCATTAAGGTCGTTTAGTTGTTTAACAGTCAAGATGTTGTATAATATGTGGGTAATGTAGGTATGGATAGGTTAGACACACCGAAGAAAGATGATATCTTTAAATGTGTTAATTCCTTCCATTATGGTGTAAATGGTCTCAAGAAAATAACCTTCCTCGATACAAAATCCTATATCATTCGAAATTTGTAAGTTAAATTTTTAATAAATTTCTTGAAGTAAGAACTCGCAAGTTGGAAAGAAAGGAAGATCGCTTAGGAAGTCACAATTTCTGTGTTTCGAACTCTCCAATTCTCTGAGTATTTATAGATACTCAGGAGTTGCATCGAATGGATGTAACTCTTCCCAAGAGAGAGTCGTTGCACCGAAAGGCCGATACGTTTCCTTGGTTCTGGCCTACACTGAATGTGTGCCATTGTACCAAGGATGTGTCATCGCTCCAAGAGTCGCCTCAGGAATGTCTCGTTGAATTTTTTGACTGTTTTGGAGGGACGAGTTCGGTTCTCATCTGACCCCAACACTTCCCTCTCTTTATTATTTTTATTTATTTATTTATTTTCATTCATTCTTTCTTTCAATATAAGGAATAGTCCACTTTAGTACCTATATATATATGTACACACACATATATGTATATGTATATATATATATATACATATACATATATATATATATATATATATATTACAGGAAAAAGTCTACTTTAGTACCCTGTGGTATCACAGTTTTGTACTTGACTACCCTCTGGTTTAAAACACATAGAGCAAGTCCAAATTATTTCAATTTTCATCACCAAGAGGTTTCAGGTAGCCCCGGGAAGCTGCACAACCACCTGGCTTGCCACGTCATGTAATTGGTCCTAGTGTCACGCCAGTTATATTGAAAGTCACACGTTGACGAAGAAATGAAAAAGTTCCAAAATGGTCACTAATTTGTTTTATTATTTCAAAAAACTCCACATTTATTAAACTCCCCATTGAGCTAACAAGATCGTCCAAACAAACCCAAGCGAACATCTTGTAAGCCTCGTACACAAAGAAGTAAACATCGTGGGCAGGGCCAGCGGCGATGCCACGATACAGGGCGGAGGGGCCCTCGGGGCAGACATCGGCAGAGACGCTCACCGATTTGAAACCTCGCCATATGTTCCACCATTCCCGCTGCAGACCCGACAAGCATAAACTGCCATAAGTGGAGGTCATTGTGTGCCATCGTTGCCTGGAGGTTTCCTCTTGGGGGAACAGTTGGAAGTTTGGAACTTGGAATTTGTGTGTGGCGGCGGCCTCTAGGGGTGAGATTGAAACCAAAAAATGTGATACACCTCTAAACTAACTGGTAGGTGTAAAATAGGTGTTGTTTTTTACATAACACGCTACACCACTTGACCGATCCAAAGATGTCATTTTAAAAGAGTATAAATATCCAGTAAGTTGCCCCAGTTAAAGCCTAGCCGCATTCGATCCGTCTCTCACTCTCCCTCTCATCCACTCTGCCTCCCACTCTCCCTCTCGCCTCCATCTCCCACTCTCCCTCCGTCTCCCGTCGGCTACCAGCTCGTCGCTGTTCCTCCAGTCCTCCTCCTTTCTCCCTTTCCTCTCTCCGTCGAACAAGTTCGACCCTTATTCTCTTTCCCTAAAAATCCAAATCGTTAGAAACCCTGAAATCATTTTCCTCGACCCTTGTTCTCTTTCCGGCTTTGACTAGTTCTGCAAGTAAGGTGTTCCTCGTTAATTTTATGTTTCATTACGTTAATTTCATGTTGTGAGATCAGAAATCCTATGTATCTGCAGGTTACATGGCGTTCCTCGACCTCGTCCACTTCTATCATCTAAGGTCTACGATGGTAATTTTGTTCCCGATTACGAGTTCATTCTGTTCTCAATTTGTAACGCCCCGTGATCCAACCGACTGTCTCCACATACCAACACAGGTCTTTTCCAGTGTATTTTATCCTCACTCACACGCATCCCGAAAACTTCCCACGAGGTCACCCATCCTGATCCTACTCCCGGCCAAACGCGTTTAACCTTGGAGTTCTCTCAGGATGTGTACCGGAAAAGAAGGTGCACCTTGTTGATATGGATAGTACCAATCAAATCACTTAAGGTATTTCAGATAGTACATATCATTTACGGGGTATCACATTCACCCCTCCTTAAATACGCCACGACCTCGTCGCGCCAGAATCAGTCAATCCCAGAATCTCTCATCTTCCGGTGCGTTCGATCCCCGAACCACACCGTATCAGTCGAGGTGATGCTCTGATACCATAATTTGTCACAACCAAAAAATAGAAGTGACAATGCCCAAGGATTAAAATACCCCGCTAGGCATCCGACTTTATTACAAATCAAAATCCAATTATTTAATAAATAGGAAAACGAACAATTGTCATCTAATCCAAATATGCGCAGTCGGAGAATCAATCGCCTTTATTTTTCAAAGAAAATAGTGATGATGCATGCAAGCCAAGCCCTCTACTCCCGATCCCGAACCTCAGCTGAACCATCTGAAATAGATACGAATAACGTGAGTTGATTAACTCAGTAAGTAGAAATCATAGATCGAGGGTTTTAGGATTCTGAACACATATGGCTCAAAATACCCCGTAAATGATATATACTGTCTGAAATGCCTTAAGTGATTTGATTGGTACTATCCATATCAATAAGGTGCACCTTCTTTTCCGGTATCCATCCTGAGAGAACTCCAAGGTTAAACGCGTTTGGCCGGGAGTAGGACCAGGATGGGTGACCTCCTGGGAAGTTTCCGGGATGCATGTGAGTGAGGACAAAACACGCTGGAAAAGACCCGTATTGGTCTGTGGAGACAGTCGGTTGGATCACGGAGCGTTACACAATTGCTCAGTTCACTCGTCGCCAAAATGTTGATTCTGTTTGCGTTCATAAGCTGCTAGTTCTGTTTATGAACCTGCAAATGGGTTTAGTTGAAATAAGATTCAACAGGCAGAGGATTGGCTACTGTTTGTATTTCTTGTCGTTCATTTATGTTGTGTAGGTTTTGGGAGAGGATGATGTTATTGTTGTTTTTCTTGTGATCGAACATGCTGCTTAGTATCTTATTGTTATTTTTCTTTCATAACAGACAAATGATGATGTTAATGTACCAATAGAGATCCCAAGTGAGGTTGTAAATATAAAACTGAACTGAAAAGGATAAATGGGTCAACATTTATGAAAGTCTAATTATATTTTAAAAATAATGAGATAAATTGTATCCATATCTGAACTCTATTATACACAAATTTTACCCATAACAGTTACAAGACAGCAATATTTAATTCCCTCTTTTTGTACATTATATACATGTGATGTGCATTGGTGTTTTTCTACCTTTTCAAGATTAGAGGAATTGACGGAATTCTAGGGTCGATTCCTGATAAATATAACTAATGGTGTAGACAATTTAAGGAATTTTTTTATAAAGAAGTTTCTTAGATTTCCAGCGAAGTTGGGAGTGCTAATTTTTGTTGGTTATGTAGTCTTTTTCATTTGATAAGTATAATATTTTTTGAATCGGAGCATAGTCATTAAACACAATTCTCCCCTCACCCTTTCCCATTTGAGCTATGACTCACTGCGGCATTTTATCCCTCAAGTAGATAGATTTTATTCCCTCGAATAATATGAATAGGAAGCTCTATATGGTTTTTTATCCCTCGAAAAATTGTATTAGCAGACTAAACCAGTTCGGAAAAGAGCCAACAATGGAGTTTTAACTCCAATTAGCATTGTAGATACTTATAATTTAGGAATTATAGAATATGTTAAGACAAACATTAAAATATATAAATATGGTATAGGACAATGTATAATTTGTCAAATGAAGATTAGTATTTAAAAAAAATCCGGGTGTTATTTAGCCGCTAATAAACAGACTTTTGGGCGTTTGCTATTCCAGATTATTATATATTTTTTTGACATCACATAGTATTCATACATTTAATTTAACTGACGTTCAACTGATCTAAGTTCAACTCCAATGAAACCACAAAAGAATATTTGCTTAAGTTTTAGTTATTTTAAAACGACCGATATCTCGACATTTAAAGCTTTTAGAATAAAGTCAGTGGATCAAACTTTAGCTATTTTGCAGGGTTTGCTTCTTTTGATGCCTGCTTCGTCTTTTTGGTGTTGGTGGAGTTTGTGATGGTTGCTTTCTCTTATTTCCAGGAACTCACAGTTGCTCAGGAGTGAGCATATTATACGATATCCGAATTCGAGTCCGAAAAAAATTTGGATTCAGACTCGGATAATTTTCTATTCGGATTCGAATTCAGATTATCCAAATTTTTTAGTTCGAATTTGGACTCGAATTCAGATATTAAAAATTTTAGTTTGGATATCCGAAATATCCGATATGTAAAAAAAAACTTTTTAATCCAGCAGTCCACGTTAAGCCAGCCCACTAACCTTTTTTCTTTTTTGAGAGAATCCACTTACCTTTTTCCCCAAAACACATTTTCCCCCCAAAACCTTCCCGATTCCCAAATGTCTTGAACCTAAACTGTAAATTTCCAATTCTAAAATCTCTACATCATGCTCGGAAGCCACTTTCTCGATTTCCCGTCCTTGCGTGAGTTGTCGTCCAGTAGTCTTCTCCTATCTCTCTTCATCAACATCGTCATTCCACTTCAATATATGCCTTAATTAAATGCATGCCCATCGTCCATGATTTTTTTTAATTGGAGGAGGATTTGACTTAGCTTTAGGGAACAGGTAAGTGTGCTTTTGTTTCAATGGTGATTTTCTTAAATAGATATATGCCCATTTTAGCTTCTGAAGGGTTTAGGTTTAGAAAATGTTCATGGTGTTTTCGTTTGAGAGATTATTGAAATATTTTGTTTATGCTATATTGAGTGCTTTAACTTGAAATCGGATAGTTCAGATTATCCGAGTTCATATCCGAACAAAATTCGGATATTCAGATTCGGATAATTTACTATTTGGACTCGGACTCGGACTCGGATAGTAAAATTTTCAATTCGGATAGTTCGGACGCGGACTATTTGAATACTCACTCCTAGTTGTGCTACCAGGTGAACCATACGGGGGCGGATATTGAGTTACTAAAAAATAGGGACGACCACTGAAATTGTCAAAAATTTTGAATTTATTTAAGAATTATTAAGTTAAAAATTTACAAATATAAAATTATTATTATTATATTTAAAATATTAATTTTACACCATGACTATACTAGATGTTAGACCTTGGGCCATTAGTCACCCATTATTGGGCAAAAATGGACCGAGGCCTATTAGGCCCAAAAGCCATTGGGCTTTTGGGCCGACACAGGGCATGCCACGTGGCAAAGCTAGTGGGTAGCTCCGCCACGTGGCCGACACATGGCACCACGTGGCGAAGCTATTGGGTAGCTCCGCCACGTGGATGACATATGGCGCACATGTGAGAGCTGGACCTCCCTATAAAAGGGAGAAATAACTGGTGATCAATTTGTACTTTTCCCATTCTGATATACACACATCAGAGGACTTATTACGGATTAGTTCATGTAGTTATCAGATTTTACAAAGTAAGAAAACTCGTGGAAATCGTTTACGTATCCGATCCGTTTGTGATCGTAAATCACCGGTGACAATATCTCGTTATCCGATCCCGTGTGAAGCACGCTACAACAAGAAAGTCTTATTATTTATTAATGAATTTATTTTATTAATTAGGAGGTAATTAACTCATAATTATGTGTTAATTATGGGCCAAATTTCTTCAATTGGTATCAGAGCTTGCTTAGATATTGTTCTGGTTGTTATATAATTTTTGAAATCAAGTTTAATTGTGAATATTTGGTTCAAAAATCGAGTTTAATTATGATTTTTAATGAAAATTACAATCTGGTGTACTTTATTGTAATCAATTTAAAACTAACGGAAATAAATTGAAATTTATCCTACCACGCGGACAAAATTTGCGCATGCGCGAAACCTTATGGTACTAAAGTAAAATTTGGCCATCTACCTGGCACCTGCGTGTCATGTCCTTTGGTGAAAATTTTAGGATTAAACTTAAATTTGCCATTTCAGTTTAACCCCGAAATCCCTAATCGGGCGATTTGGGGGCGATTTTTCCCCAAATCGTAAATCCTTCGAAATCTGTCATTTTTTGACGATTTTGACGCAGTCGACTAACGTAGATCGATTCTCCGGCGTGTTCCCGACGTTTTGATACCATCTTTATGGATCGACGTCGCCGGAATTGTACGGTTAAAGCTCAGAATTTCGCCGGCGACCGAAAGAGAGAAGACGACGGCGAAGGAGAACGGCGGCACGATGGGCCGTGCGACCGGTACGGTCGTGACCGGGTGGCCACGGCGAGTCGAACGCGACCGGTGGCGGACGCTGACTCGCTGCCGTGAGAGAGCGGTCGTAGGAGGGCGATTCAGAGACAATTTTGTCTTAGGCGTCGGGGAGAGAGAAAGTGAAGGAAAAAATCTGCGAGGGGCAAAATCGTAATTTCACAATTTTTGCAAGAAATTTTTATACCCTGGTTCGATTCAATTACAACCGGATAAATTGGTCTGGTTCTTGG
The DNA here is from genome assembly GCA_963995505.1 of Hypericum androsaemum. NCBI lineage: Eukaryota > Viridiplantae > Streptophyta > Magnoliopsida > Malpighiales > Hypericaceae > Hypericum > Hypericum androsaemum. Next base: position 8,654,793 of record OZ023198.1, read on the forward strand.
TTCGACCAAATTCGATTTTGGCCAATTTTAACTTAAGTCAAAATTGGGCAGAATTTAATTTTTTATTGGATTTAATTAGATAAATTATTTTTTATTCAATAAAAATTTATTTAAAAAATTATAAGTTAATTTTTGAACTAAGTTTTTGAAATTATTAAGATAATTTCAAGAACTTTAATATTTTTTGAATTTAATTGGATAAATTAATTTTATTCGATTAAAATTCAATTAATATTGATAAAAAATTATAAGTTGATTTTTTAGTTAAGTTTTTAAGATTATTAGAATAATTTTAAAATCTTGAATATATTTTGGAATAAGTTCTGAAATATATTGAACATAATATACAATTACATTTAAGAATCTAGAATTGAACAGATCTTTTGAGTATGTGTTCATTGTTTGATTAAAAATTATGTATTTTTGATCATTGGGTAAATATGTGTATTGACCCAAAATTCACCTGCATATGTTGCAGATTAACGATGATGAAATATAAGACGGTTGTGTACCGAAATTTTTGTGCACGTGAAATACGTGAAGGCATACTCAAGTGTCGCATTTCGAGTCGACAACCAAAGGATGATATGTATGTTCTAATGGAACATATAGAGAATGTTCATCAAATGATTCGGGATTGCATCTAGGCAGGAGGATATGGCCATGGAGAGGATTGGCCTTCCATGTTTAGTGATCTTTTGATCACACTCAGGATTAAGGAAAAAATATAATTTATCCTACAACCCGAGGATTGTTCACACAGAGATGCACTGGCATGGTTAGTCCTTTATTTACAGAATAAAGGACTTCTGGAGGAAATGATCCCCAATCCTCCTATGGAACTACGTAGTGGACGTATCCCTGGCTACAGTAGCGACGTATGATACGTCGCTACTGTAGCCAGGGATACTTTTATAGTTTTTCCATTCCATGTGCGGTGTGGATTTTAGATTCCGCACCTATCCCAGTTGTGACTGTTTGAATCCTCTTTGCCAAAGAGTCTTCGGTCTATAAATAGATCCTTAATGTATTTTAGTATATCTTGTTGAAAGTTTCCATATACATATATTATTTTTGGGAAACTTTGTTTTATACTAGGTATTCATAGAAGCTTTATATACATATGTGTGTATTCAAAACTTCATGTATATCCTTGTATATATAAATAAAATTCTTGTGAGCTTTTTATTTTCGTGATTATATAATGTGTTTATTTGATTGCTCATGTTATCTCCACTTGTATTTACTATCAAAGAACTTAGGATGATTAAAGTTTGAGATTAATTCTTGAATGGTAAGGGGAAATACACCCGTGACCTACTTTAAATTCGAGATTACTCAAGGACTTTATATCATTCGGAGTTATAACGTATAGTAAATTTGTATCGTATTGCTAAGAATGACTCCTTAATGTACTTTTTCTTATAATTCCCGTTAGTTATGTCGATTGCTTCCAAATCGATTGTCGCTGAGCTCAACAAGGAGTTGAATATTAATGGTGACAACTACGATAAGTGGAGTATGAAAATACTATATGTGCTAGAAGAACAAGATGTTCTTGAGATGATATCTACCATTTTAGTTGAACCTGGTACCACTGCACAGCATAAGCGTGATAGTGATGCTTTTATAGCTTGGAAAAAGAAGAACTCCACTGCTCGTCTCATCTTGCTAAGTGCGATGATGGACGATATTACCAGGCAGTTTCGTGTCTATGACACTGCAAAGGACCTTTGGGACACTCTAAAAGAAAGATTCGGGAGGCTTTCAATCTCGAAGCTACGTGCTTTGACTATAAGATTTGATACTTATAAGAAACGCCCTGATCATTCTATGCAAAAGCATCTCAGGGAAATGTCAAACATGATTGGTGAGCTCGTTGAGGCTGGTCACATGCTTAGTAATGAGCAGCAAATCCAGGCTGTCATTCGTTCCCTACCTGTGAGCTGGGAACACATGAAAATGACACTTACCCATGCCGATAATGTTACGACATTTGACGACATGACCCGACACCTTGAGCTAAAAGAGGATCGCCTCCTAGGTATTATAGTACACCCTGAAGCCCACATGACTCAGTCTAGTGGTACAGGGAGTACGAGAAAAAAAGAAAAAAAGGGCAATGGTAAGAAAAATGAAAACAAGAGCAAAGCTGAAAAATTTGGAACTAGTGAGAAAAGTTCCAGAAGAAAGAAAAAAAGAAGTTTAACATCACGAAAGTCAAATGTTACAACTGTCAAAGGAAAGATCATTTCGCCAAAAAATGCATGGAAGAAAAGAAGGTACATCAGATTCACTCATATGTGAGTAAATTATATGTATCTAGTACTGTTCTTCTATCTGAAACTCATCCTATGTGGGTGATTGATTCAGGAGCGACCAACCATGTAACAAAAGATCGTGAAGTTTTTGTTGATTTCTGACGGTTGCCGGTAGGAGCAAAATACATTTTTGTTGGTAACAACACACGAGTGGATGTTAAGGGTATGGGTACATGTAAATTGAACCTACGTCAAGGACGTACCCTATTTCTACATGATGTGCTGTTTGCTCCAAAAAAATTTCAGAACTTAATTTCTGTTTCAGCCTTGATGGCTCTTGGCTTTCGATTGTTGTTTGAGAATAGTTTTGTACACTTATTTTTAGAACATGTTTTTTATGGATATGGTTTTAAATCAGGTGGTTTCTTAATTATGGATGTTGATCAGTTATCAAAATTTTATTTTTCCTTAGTCACTAATGTGCAAACGTCTCGAGATGACGTTAATTTGTGACATTCTAGATTGTGCCATATTGGTCAAGATCGCATGAATCGTCTAGCTAAGGCAGGACTATTAGGTAATTTAGATAAAACTATTTTACATACATGGGAACGATGTCTAGAAGGAAAATTGATAAGAAAACTATTTGGTAAAGGATCTAGAGCCACCTTTCCACTGCAGTTAATTCATTGTGATGTTTGTGGTCCAATGAATGTGAGGGCTAGACATGGAGCATATTACTTCATCACATTTATAGACGACTACAGTAAGTATGGTCAAGTCTAATTGATTTCTCACAAATCTAAAGCATTTAGTTGTTTGAAATTTTTTATGAATTTCGCGGAGAATTAACATGATCGAAAGATTAAGGCATTACGAACAGATCATGGCCGTGAGTATCTTTTTGATGAATTTAATACTCTGTGCCTACAAAAAGGAATTGAACATCAGTTCTCCATTCCTTATACACCTCAACAAAATGGGGTAACAGAAAGAAGGAACATAACCTTTCTTGACATGGTTAGATCTATGATGGCTGAGGAAAATTTTCCTATATCATTTTATGGAGATGCACTCCTTACCGCCGAATATGTTCTAAACTGAGTCCCCTCTAAATCTGTCGCCACCACCCCTTATGAAATGTGGACAGGTCGAAAACCCGATCTAAGCTACTTAAGACTGTGGGGGTGTGCGTCTTATGTCAATTCTACCTCTAGTTCTTACGGTAAATTAGGACCGAGAGGTAGAAAGAGTGTCTTTATAAGATACTCTGAAGTATCAAAGAGATACGTTTTCGTGGGTGAACTCGAAAATGGACAAGTGACAGAATTTGAATCACGAGATGTCACATTTTTGGAAAATAATTTCCAAAATTGGGAGACGTAAGTACTGATCTTACGTTATACGAAATTGATGAGGCAGAATCATCTGGATCGCTCCAACCGAGTGGGAGAATTATGGAGAAAAATCAAGTTTTTCCATCTCAAAACAATTCGGTAGTGCATGATCCAAGTGTCAGTACATTTTTAAATTTCACTAGGAGTATGGATTATCCCTTTAGTGGGCGTACTATTCCTGGTTATGATGAATATATTAGAGATGTTTATCAAAACTGTGAACTTCGTAGAACCAAAAGAACTAGCATTCCACGCAAATGATTTGAGGTTGAATGCACTGCTAATACTTTCTTGGCATCATTGAAAAATAACAATAGTCCAAGTGAAATTCTTTTAGCAATCCTACAAGATGAGAATGAACCCAAGAATATTTCTGCTGCTTTATCATCTCTTGATAAAAATGAATGGATTAAAGCAATGGAGGAAGAGATGACTTCGATGAAGAAAAACTATATTTGGGAATTGGTTGATCTGCCTAGTGGACGTAGGGCAATTGGGAAGAAGTGGGTTCTCATGATTAAGCGTAAAGCAGATGGCTGTATCCAAAGGTACAAAGCTTGCTTAGTTGCCTAAGGATTCTGACAACAGGAAGGAATAGACCATGAGGAGACTTTTGCACCTGTTGTGAGATTTACATCCATTAGGATAATTTTAGCTATGGTGGCAAATTTAGACCTTGAGCTACATCAAATGGATGTTAAGACTGCTTTTCTCAATGGAAAATTGGATGAAGAAATCTATATGATTCAGCCAGAGGGCTACATCCAAAAAGGCTGCGAACGTAAAGTTTGCAAATTGATGAGATCAATTTATGGCCTTAAACAGTCTTCTAGACAATGGTACATTCGCTTTCATAATACAATCATGTCGCATGATTTTAAAATGATAGACGAAGACCATTGTGTCTATTTGAAATGTTCGGATAATAAGCTTGTCATTATTACTCTATATGTAGATGACATACCGATAGCTGAAAATGACAAGGGATATCTTAATGAGCTCAAAGTCTGGTTTTCATCCAACGTTGAAATGAAAGATATGGATGAAGCTAATTACATTCTCGGAGTTAAGATTACGAGAAATTGCTCGAAAAGGCTATTATCTCTTTCACAAGAGACATATATCCATAAAGTAGTAGAGCGATTTAATTATAATAATAGTAATCCTAAGTTTGTCCCGATTGCCAAAGGCCATCATCTTAATAAAAACATGTGTCATATAACAGCTCAACATAAAAAGGATATGATAAAAATCCATTATGCTAATGCAGTTGGTTGTCTGATGTACGCAATGTTGTGTACAAGACCAGATATTTGCTATGCTGTTGGCATAGCTAATAGATATCAGTCTAATCCAGGTCAAGCACATTGGAAAGCAGTTAAAGGAATTATGAAATACTTGAATACGACTGCAGAATACTCACTGGTTTATCAAGGTCAAGACCTGATATTGAGAGGTTACACCGATGCTGATTGGGGTGGTGATGTGGATGAGAATAAATATATATTTGGATATGTCTTCATGCTTGACGGAGGTGCTATTTCGTGGAATAGAAAGAAACAAAAGTGTGTTTCTCTGTCAACTATGGAAGCTGAGTACGTTGCTTCTGCGGCAGCTGTACAAGAAGTAGTATGGTTGAAGAAATTTCTAAAGCATTTATCTCTAACCAACTCAAAAGGACCAGTGAGCTTATTTTGTGATAATTAAGCGTCAATAACTTTTGCTAAGGTTCTAGATACTATAGCAGAGCAAAGCATATTGATATTAAGTATTACTTTGTTAGGGATATGATTGTACATAAGGAGGTCAGCATAAAATATATGCCTACGCAAGATATGATAGCAGATCCTATGACCAAGGTTGTATCCAGAGATGTGTTTGAAAAATACGTAAGATCCCTAGGTTTGCGTAGATACTGATGTTTTTTGCACATGTTATAATAAATTAAATGTTCAATATAACATTGTTGTTCTGGCAATACGAATGTGTGAATGTTGTTTTGGGAAATATTTACCAGAGCATGTGAGACAGAAAAGTAACCCACTCACACGGGTGTTTACCTCAGTGGGAGTCAACGAGTTAATTCCTTGTTGAGATGAGGCAGTTTTATGAACATCATTATATCGAGTGCATGTTCTAAAATGTTAATGCCGTCTTGCTTAACTACGAGAGAAGTTCTTGTTAAAGTGCGAGATTTGTGAAAATGCATGCATCTGTTGCTGCATTGGATTTTTTGTAAATCCAAATGATAAGAAATAAGTAGAAGTTATCATTAATCTGTCTATATAGCCTAGAGCAGTTTTTAGTAAACTAAAGTCGTTGTTCAGTAAAATATCGAGACTGATGCTCTAGTATGATGTTTCATTATGAATTACATGCGCTTCTTTTTAAAAAGAAATGAACATCATAAAACATGGACTGTACCATGTTTGCTTTGTCGACCAATGGATGGGAAATCATAAAGTGATTTCTGTTTCCCTGGTGTGAGACCAATTTCGAAAAATATATTTTTCAATACATTATCCTTATGATCCTTAACGTATTTTGAAAGTATGATTCTGTGCCGCTAGCTTGGAAAGTCTATGAAAAGGTCATGATTCATTATTCGACCTGGCAAGACTGACTAGAAAAGTAGGGTTTATCATGATGGAAGAAATACTTATAAAGGAGAAGGTTCAACATCGATCACATTCCTAAGTTTTGTTGTTCAATGGTGCACACCTATTGTGTTGAGAGTAATACAATATTGAACACGATTAAATTATTTGAAATCACATATGCAAACAATGGAATATGAGATGAGACCTAAGATAAGGCATACCTTACGTAATGAGAATGTCGAGATGCTATCATTCAAGTAGCCCGTGTGTGCGTGCTCTTGAGTTTAGCTACGTGCACTCGATGTATGCTGGTCGCACGGAATTTTTGCTGAACATAATCTGAGACATTGTTGATTATGATCAATAATGTGTGAGTGGGAGATGTTGGACCTTGGGCCATTAGTTACCCATTATTGGGCAAAAATGGACCCAGGTCCATTAGGCCCAAAAGGCATTGGGCTTTTGGGCAGACACGTGGCAAACGCGTGGCATGCCACGTGGCAAAGCTAGTGGGTAGCTTCGCCACGTGGCTGACACATGGCACCACGTGGCGCCACGTGGATGACACGTGGCGCCACGTGGATGACACGTGGCGCACAAGTGAGAGCCGGACCTCCCTATAAAAGGAGAAACAACTGGTGATCAATTTGTACCTTTTCCATTCTGATATACACACATCAGAGGATTTATTACAGATTAGTTCATGTAGTTCTCAGATTTTACAAAGTAAGAAAACTCGTAGAAATTATTTACGTATCCGATCCATTTGTGATCGTAAACCGCCTGTGACAATATCTCGTTATCCGATCCTATGTGAAGCACGCTACAACAAGTAAGTCTTGTTATTTATTAATAAATTTATTTTATTAATTAGGAGGTAATTAACTCATAATTATGTGTTAATTATGGGCCAAACTCCTTCACTAGAGTTTGAACCTTCTACCTTCTAAATATTTGCAACGCTTTTTGTAATTGGAATACAAGCTGTTTGACATATAAAATTATTATTAAAAAAGTTAAATAATTTAATAGAGATTTATGAATTATTTTAAGTAGAGCTGTCATTCAATTCAAGTTTCAACAAAAAAAATCAAGTAATAATCGTATAAAAAGGGATCCACCCCGTTTAGTCAAAGCCTATTAGTCTCATAAGCACATATCACCTAAAATAACCTATGTAAATATATAATTAAAGACATAAATATGCCCTAAGTTAGATAAATTACAGGTCCACCCCGTTTAGTCAAAGACTTGGCCGTTATCCCGATAAAAACCTCTTTGATTACCCAAAAAAAATTCTGAGGCTTCGTCCCATAGAATAATATTTTTTTTCATTATACTCGTAGCTTTCAATGGAGTTTTTTCCTCCATGCATGTCCGCGATTCAATCCCTTTCATTTCGCCTATTTGATGTTTTGATATTATCATATCATAATTTATTCATTTTAAATCGAATAAAACTATAAAATATATATTATTTAAAAAATATTTGTTTGACATTTTATTGAATTGGTAAATTAGACATCGACTTGTGATCAATGTCATTGACTATCCATCGAATCACATCCGAAATTAGGTAAAAAATAATCCGAAATTGATCCCGAACTGCTGTTCAACTAGTCATACCATATTTTTTGAAATTATATTTTTTTTCTCGAGAGAGCTAATTCCATTGTGTCTCTACTTGGCGTCAGCTCGTCCTACAGTACTGTCTACGATGAGTGAGTCAATTCTGTGACATATCGCTAGTTCGCTGTAGTTGAGCTTATATCCACTCTTCAACTATGTCACTTTTCTTTTTATCTCTCTAAAAGAACAGCACAATTATAATTACATCCAAATTTTCTTCGTCTACCAACACATTAGCTTTTCACGATAACGACTATCTATCAACTTTTAGTTTTTCAAGGCCGACTAAAAAATACCATCAGTTCTATCAACTATTGTAATCAACACAAAGTAAGGGAGGACATACGGGAACGAGTTTTGGTTCAACTTAATTGCTAAAACCAAATTAAAAAAAAGGATTTTTCTAATCTCATAAATATTTATGGAAGTCTGATCCATGTTTGAACTCTATTATTATACACAAATAATCTCTCTTTTTTTGCTCAAATTCAGGATCACCCGACAAGAATTTCTCTTCAAATTTTCTCACGATTTATTGGCAGATTAAGCTAAATTTGAACGTCACTAGGTTAAAAAAAATCCCATGGGGTCATTGAAATCTGATAACCTTGGCCAAACCTTCGGAAGAGGAGATAAGGCACGTGTAGTTCTCCATTGGACCATTGAAATTCCCAGTCTCGGGCAGTTTGCACACCTTGTTCAACCAAAAAAATTGGGCAATAATGAAGAGCTCATTGATACAATTTGTCCAAAACGATTTTCGAAGGAAGTGGTCGCCGAATCACTGAATCAAACAGCCATTGTTATGATTCCAAAAATAGAGAAGCCGCAATCACCCTTGGACGTTCGGCCTATTAGCTTGTGTAATGTGTCACTAAAGACTATTACCAAGCTATTGCTAACCGGATACAACTACACATGCTAGAGGATTTTTGATTGAACGTGGACAACATAAAAGTCATCTCCTTGGAAGGAATTTCGTTTAAATCATCAGATTTTATTAAAAATCGTGTCTACAGATCTGACAGTCATTAAAAACCGTGTCTATAAATATAATGACTTGATCCATTTCAGTAGGGATAACTTTTGTCCTCACTGAATCCGAACCTATGCTAGAGTGGGTTGCGCCTAATCAAAATTGCTTTGTCTCGGGACAGAGTATCATGGGGAATATAATTGTGGCCCATGAGGCAATCCACATGATGAAGGGCGAGCAGAATGGCAAATGATTAATGACACTTAAAGTGGATTTAGCAAAGACGTATAATTGCCGTAGCTGGTCCTTTATTCGAGAAACACTCGAACTTCTCAACTTGTCGATACCGATTATAAACTTGATTCTTACATGTATTTTTACTTCCTCTATATAGGTTACATGGAACAGGGAGGCAAGAAGAATGTTTCCGCCATCACGGGGCATACGACATGTACATCTTTATCACCCTTACATTTTTGCATTGTGTCTTGAGAGATTAGAACATATCATCGATAAGAAGGTTAAGAAAAAAGCATAGGAACTTGTTAAGCTGTCACATCAGGGACCTAGGATATCACATTTTTTCTTTGCTAACGATCAAATCCTCTTTGTTGAAGCCTCCAACGAACATGCAAAGATACTTATGTCGGCTTCAGAGGACATCTGTATCCCTCTCGCTAGCACGAGATATGGCGGGCATCATGGGATAACATTGACGAACAACTAGGGAAGTACCTTGGTATGTGGTTGTTGCATGATCTGGAGACCAAAAGCACATATGCGTATATACTTGAAAAAGTACAAACGCCTCTCCTAGGATGATGCACTGATCACTTCTTCTTTAATAGTATGGCTACCCCTATCCAATCGTTGATCGTTGGCATTACCTTCATATGCCATGCAAACTTTAAAGTTAACTCTCGGCTTGTGCCATGAAATTGAGAAAATCCAAACGAATTTCCTTTGGGGCTCAACATCGGACAAGCGAAAGAGCCATCTTTTGGCATGGAATACGGTTTCTAAGCCTAAGAAGTTAGGAGGTTTAGTCTTTAAGAAGTTGAGAGAACAGAATTTAGCATTATGAATGAAAATTTATTTGGAATCTCATATCTGATAAGTCTTCCTTGTGGCCGCAGATACTTTGGAAGAAATATGTGAAACAAAACAACACACCACTATCTCGCACATATTCAAAAAATGATCTCAGTTGTAATTAATCGGTGATTGCCGGGGGGAGGAGAAGGACTATTTCATTGCTACAAATATGGATTATTGAAAAGAATAAGACATGTATTTGGATCTTTCCCTTCAACTCGATAAAACTTAGAGTATTTTTATTTAAGCAAAACTTACAGTATTTAATAGGAATAGTTGAAGTGAATTCTCTGAATAAATAAAAAATGGATTATGGGAGTGTGTGACTTGAACTATTGATTTGGCCGTGCCGATATATGCCTTTATCTGCCACATTTGAATTTATAACGAAATGTGTCTTTGTTCCAACCACTGTGCAAGCTCCATAAAAAAGATAGGCTGGTTCGCGTGAAGAGAATCTTTTCGATGATCAAACATGAGCAGGCTTCTCTATTTTCTTTTTCATTGACTCGTTTTCATTAACTAGTAGAAAATCTTCTATCTAGCTCATCGCCCGCTAAGAGATTCGATTAGGTATCTGTCGAAGCATTTATGTTCTGGGGTTTACATAGACTCATAATTGTTGTTATAATTGAAATTGCTAAAGATTTTTTTTTGTTGAAAAGCATGAATCAGATTTAGATTAATTACATATCTATATATAGTTCAATTTACTTTTCGCATTATGGAAATACACTTTTTGATTCCAATTCAAGACTCCTTCCTGAATTTGAATTCACAGAAAAGAATTATTGGTTCAAACTGTTAGGCCGTGAACAACCAACCATCGCACTGTAAAAATTGGATAGGTTCGATCTATGGTCATTGAGGCCTCCTAAAATGATTTACTAAATTCATCGAGTTGTTCCAAAGGATCAAAACGGCCAGTTATTAATGGAATTCCTTGTCTGCTCTCCGAAAAATATTCATTTGGAACAGGGGGCCTTCTTCGCCTTCCACCTAAGCTGCGCAGGAAAGGCCCAAAGCCAATCCTAGGGAACAGTAAAGCTTCATAGGGTCTTTCTGTCCAGGTGCAGGTAGTCCGCATCTTCACAGACATGTCTATTTCACCGAGCCTCTCTCCGAGACAGTGCCCAGATCGTTACGCCTTTCGTGCAGGTCGGAACTTACCCGACAAAGAATTTCGCTACCTTAGGACCGTTATAGTTACGGCCGTAAGGGCCTCTAAGGACTCTAGATCGAGATCTTCACGGAAAGCTTTAAAGGCTGCTTTAACGGGATCTGCAAAGGGATCTTCAATGGCAGCTTCAATGGCATCTTTCACATATTTTCCGTCTTTCCAATGCTGAATTGTGATAACCTATGATAAAGTCAATTCTTTGGATTTGAA